>CM035230.1:57016795-57752588 GCA_020226215.1 Sindora glabra | reverse complement strand
AAGCTTAAACATAAAAAAATTCAGCCTGACCTACTAATTCAATTAGGAAAATCATAAACCAATTATGTAAATTAATATAATTAACATTTAAAATTGGCCTTTAAAAATCAATCAAAAAATTGATAAATTAGTTGAACAATACCATAGTTTGCACAGTTCAACAAATTTTTTTTTAAAAAAATAATATTTTTACTTATCAAATATATAATCCATTATTTTATATTAGCTATAGTGTTTTCGTAAGCCTAGTAATGGCTCTTTTAATATAGTGCTCATGTTAGTGCCACTCACTCACTCATTCACAGTGAGTCTTTCATTGTCATTGCTTATCGTAAAGTCCAACACCTTATACTTCTTCATCCCATTCAGTAAGAATTTAGTAAGGCCATTTGTATTTTCTTTTTAAACTATTTGCAAATATGCAATTTCATTAATTTTCTTGCACAATCTATTTTTTATTATTATTTTTATTTAGTTATGATAGATATCTTTTTTGAAATTATCATAATACTTAAATTCAATTTTTCTAATTATTGGTATCGACTTATTCATTTATTCTTTTATATTCTTGTACTGTTATATGATCATTCTGGATTGCTACAATGCTTTACTTTTCAATTATTGTCTTTCCTTTAACTAACTCCAATGCTTTTATCCTCTTTCTTCAATGCTATTGTTGTTAATCACGATTTCCTTCTTGATCACTATTATTATCTTTTTCTTCAAATAGGATGTGTCATGCTACGTCTCTTACAAGTTCTTCTATACTTCACTTTTGTTTTTGAATTTTATATTTGTATACCATAGGTTGTTCATTGATCCAAATTTTTACCTATATCATTTGTCTATGATTGGGTTAGAGCCTTTGGTAATGCTTTTGAAAGATAATAGATTTATACTAATTATCATTATTAAGCTATACTATCATTCTACATGTATTAGATGTTTTCTGACTCTAAAAGTTTTACTAACCTTTAAATTATATCATGAAGTTAATACACTTTGCAATGAAAATCAAAGTTCTTAAATTAGCTTTTTATATTTCTAACCTCTAATTATGTGTGAGCTTTTCTAGCTTTTGTAGCCTCTCTTTCTAAAAATGGTGATTCCTATATGAATAGTCAAGAGATCAAGTGAAAGGATTCTAACTCTTAATCATTAATTGTGTTATTATTTTTAGACCATTAAAACCCTTGACAAAGTTACATTTAAAGCAACTAATAGTCACTACTTTATTTAAAAATATTAGAAAAATTGAAGGTCCAATAATTTTTAAATATTTATTCATATCTTGATTTACAAGACTTTTTTTAGAGGAAAATTGGTACTATAGCCATCTATGTTTATGCTTTTTTCATTTGGAAGTTGATTAGAAATTTAAACCTAGAACTAATGTTCTCACTTTGCAATAATTTTCTTTTAAAACTAAAAATTGATTTTGACTACCCAATGACAAATATTTTTTCCTTGTATTTATTAACTGGTTGATAATTTTCATAACAAAATCAACATTACCATTTTAAAGAATGCTATATACTAGCATTGTTTATAGGTTTTTGGTGAATGTGGTAAAGTTAAGTTGAATAGCTCTAGCTAAAAGATTCTTTTGATGATCTACACCCATGTGATTATATTGCCTAACATTTAATCTATCGATTTACAATAGCTTGCTATGCTATTAAATTAAGTTTCCAACTGCTATGTTTATAAGTAGGTATTAGATTATTATTATTATTATTATTATTATTATTATTATTATTATTATTATACACTTAAATTATTTCCTTGATATCCAATATTTATTGTTTTTGCATGTGATCTTCCTCATAAAATGTGTAATGGAATCATTTTTTATTTTCAGTAATGATTGGCATTTATTTAGTACTTCTTGCTATGCTATTGAAGTAATTGTCGAGTCACTTAAACATTTTTGTGCTCTCATTTTGATTCTTGATAAACTATAAGTTTAGTTACATGTACTATACATTGACTCCAATGTTTATCCAAAATGATGTGGTGATGCTATTCCAGGGATTGGTCACTCCTAAAGTGAGTTTGTATAAGTTTTAATGTGATTTTTTATCAAATTTCTTTTTGCCCAACATCTATTTTATGCTAAATGTAATCAACCTCATTACATTGCAGTGCAATTTGTGATTTACATTGTTGTCATATAGTTCAATCTAGCTATGACAGGATGGTTTTAGATGCTTACAATGTCTTTGTAACATGTAACATTCTGATTAATAATCACATTAACAAATACAATTTATAAATTGAAGGCATTGATAAAGTGACTAAACATATTAAGGGATGTTCTTGGCATTATCACTTGTTAGCAAATCTTATAAAAGGGTAACTATCTATATGCTTGATTTTCCAAGTTAAAAATATGTTAGTAACATGTGAAATTTTGCTATTTTCTTGATTAAGATGGAAAATAACTAAGCATTGGATTTGTGAATCCTCTATTTGCATGTAACAAATCTTTCTCAAGTAAAAATATTGTAGGAAAGTATTAGCATTAAGAGAATATTTTCAATCACAGAGGATGAAGCATTGTTATATAGAAGATTAGGTGGATTTCTAGTCTTTTATTATTGATCTTTAAAAAATTTTTCTTGGATTTTGTCAAGTTAAAACTTAAAATTTTTATTTAATTTGCTGTATACTTCAATACACATAAGTGAACAATAGAACTCAAAATTTAGTTACATGGCTTAAGATAATGACTATAACATATAAACTTAGTGAATTAGGTTAGGAATTGATTATTTTAAGATTAATACCTAGTCTTTTATCCAAGTGTTGTCTCTAGTGTATTTTGTTGTCTACTAAACTAAGTTATTTGATCAAGAATCAAAGAAAAATGAATTAAAAAATTTCTACCCAAAGTAAATTCTATTTGTGATTTAACCTATTTTAAGTTATTTAACTTCTTATCTTCAACCTTTTAAGTATCTACTTTACATTGACAATGCTTATATTTAAGATAGAAATGTATTTTCAAGGATTGGAATCATGCTAATGTGATAATACATTGCTCATTGTCTATATAACTAAAAAATAGAAGTCAAAATGCATTCTACTTTAAACAAATGACATTTAAATTAATATAGTACAACAAAGGGGTTTCCAAAAGGCCATAGATTGACATACGGGGCAGGACAAGTATTGGCATACATAGGATGGGCATGTCCTTGATTTGCTATTAAAGAGAAAATTATTATCAGTTATGTCAAATATTTATTTTTGGTCTATTTAATATTATTAATTTTATAAATTTTAATATTATAAAAATGCAATTTTGCAAGTAAACCATAAAAAAACATTTTTCATGTAAGCTGTTTTGGCAAGTGATAATTGTTAAAACACTCAAGGTTATAAGCGAGAATGTGTCACCTTCTCTTATTTTCCAAAATGATGAGAGGGCTTTGTCAATGTTTATTTTTTTTAAAAAAAGCCTTGAGATTGAAAGTACAACACTAAAATCGTACACAAGTTAAGACTCTAGTAGGATATTATGTTATTAAATATTACACATCTATTTAAATTAATGAAGGGAACATTACATAAAAGTTTTATTTTAAGAAATAATATCTTATTTGGATAGAGATATATTATGTATCTATTGATTGGGCCTTTGAAAATTGTATTTTCATGTGTTTGTTTGTTTGAAACTTTATAAAATAATTATAAATATTGAAAGGATTTAAATATAATTAAATATCAATATAAATCAATTTTATACTATCATCCATCCATATATTATCATACTAATAAAAAATTATTCAAATTTATTTACTGTTGCTAAAAATTCTTTTTTGATATTACTTTTTTAATGATATGTATTCTTTTGATTTATTCATAATATAAGATATTTTAGATTAATAATGGATTAAATTTAAACTCATATAGAGAAAGCACAATATTTTTTCTCTTTCTTTTATTTGTTTTATTATTTTTCATGTCTATTCTTATTACTTAAATATCATAGACATTATCAAGTAGTATAGATATTACATAAAATATTTTTTATTATAAAATTATTTTAAACATATTAAATATTTTATTTAATTGCATTAATTTAATACATATTCTATTTTTAATTTTTATTACTTTACATATGACATGTGATTTTTCTTTTTTTTATTTGTGCTATTGCAATTTTTTATGTCCACTCATATTATTTACAACTATAACACTAACATCATTCAACATTATTACTAAATTATAATATATTTTATTTTTGTTATAAAAATATTTTGTACAAGTTTAAGATTTGATTTAATTGAAAAAATTAACTTCACATGCTATTTTTATCTCTTGTTACTTTATAGATAATATAATTTTTTTTATTTACAATCCATGCATCACACAATTTTCCAATCTAGTGTGTGTGTGTTAATGACCAAGTAATTAAAAATTACCTGATCTCTGTGGATGAAAATCACAAAATAAGAAAATCAAGTTTAATATAAGTTCTTTGAAATAGTTAAAATTGGGTTCGACATATATATAATTTTTTTTACAGTTTTAGCATTATATCCTTTTCTATTTGTATATTTTTCACTAAGCTTCTGTTTCCAATTCTAACATTTTCCTTAACAAATGTACTAAAATTAATATTTTCAGTGAATAAGATTTGCAATATAAAGGTTCATAATTTAGGTAGCACGGCACAAAATATATTTAATAAATTTTATTATTGTTAAAATTATACTGGTTAGCGTATGAAGATAGCCCAAAGCGCATGACTTTCGGTGAATCCATGACTGATCTTATGTATTTGATGGACTTGGGCCCGGACATGACCAATGGAATGTCATGTAAATTTCACAGTATCGGTAAATTGTATTATTATACTATTTTTTGAACTCCCCTTCAAAAGGGGCTAAAAAGTTGACCCTTATTTTAAAAAGGTATCAATTTTATGAATTATTATTATATTTTTAAAATTTTTAATTATTTTTCATTTTATTATTTTTATACTAAATTTTCTATTATTTCATATAGCAAATGTTGTATGATTTCTACATTTTCAAAGAACGAAATATTTTTTTATGATCTTTTTCTTTCATAATAAAGATAAATCCTATTTTTTATAAAAAAAAAATAAATCCTACTTTATAACTTTTTGGATCATCTAAATTTCTTTAGAACATCATTATTTAATTATAAGTTATGAATGTTATAATTTTGAATGACATCTAACTTTTAATAATTTCATGATAGCTTGTAATCTGATTATTTGGTTGAAATTTTTTTTAAAAAAATTTATTAGTTTGTGTAAAATAAAAGAGTAATATATTATTAGTGTATTTTAATTAAAAATTATGATATATAAAATTATAATGTTATTAAAAATAACTTTTTAAAATAAAATATATTATTTTTTACAAAACTCTCCATATTGATATTTAATAAATAAAAATTGATATTTTAATTCTAGAATAATATTTGATGTTGCCTTAAAAATTTTATTTTTCAAATTTAAATTTTTATATATATACATTAAATAAATTATCACTTCTATCATTAAAAAAATAAAATATTTTCTATCATCTTAAAGTTTTGTAATTATATTTTTATAAAATATATTTTTTAAACTAAATATTTTTATCATTTTTTAACTTTTTAATTAAAAAAAGAGATCCTTTCATGTCATTAACAAAACTGCTAAAAAATAATATATTATTATTTGTAGGTTAAACAATAACATATTACTGTTTGTAAACAGTAACATTAACAAAAAATTTAAAATAATTAAATAGATATATTCTCATTAATAATAAAATTATCAAAAACTAATATGTTACTATTTAAACTAAACAGTAATGTATTACTATTTAGTATCTAGATAATAACATCAATTAAAAATGTAAAATAAGAAAAAAAAATCAAATTCTCTTGATTCAATTTGTTAACAATTGTTACATTGGAAAAAGTTTAGGTTTAATTATTATCAAAATAACTATTATCCTATTATTATAACTATTATCTTATTATTTATTGTTATTATTTTACTAATATTATTATTACTACAATTAATTTTTATTATTTATTAATATTTATTTTATTTACTAAATATTATTTTTGTAAGTATTTAATATTAATTATCAATATTTTATTAATATTATTTCATCATTAATTTTATTATTATTAATTTATTATATTTTAATATTTTATTTTTATTTTTTGTTGTTATCAATATTTATTTTTATTTTACTATATTATTAATTTTTAATATTTGTTATTTTTAATAATATTTTTTAATATTATTTTTATATTCTTAAATATTTTATTATCTTTATTATTATAATTATTACATGATTATATTTTATTATTTAATTAATATTATTACCACTATTATTAATATTTCATTTTCATCATTTATTAATTTTTTTGTTTTTAATGATATTATTATTATTATTTAATTATTATTATTATTAAAGATAATAAATTTAAAATTCAAAATTAAGAAATAAAACTTCTTGAAAAATTGAATTATACTTATAGAGACTTCGCTAATAATAATTTATTTGACTTTCATCTAATAAATATGTGGTTTGGCCTTTTGAATTTTGTAATAATTTACTATTTATAGATAAATTTAAATAAAAAAATAATATTAGAATATCTTTTTAATAAATTATACTAAATAATGCCGCCGTGATTTTTCTCCTTTCAGCATTGTTGTCCTGGTTGAAAGGGCCTCTAGACTGGAAGAGAAAACCTAAAACGACGTAGTATAATTAAATATTAAATATCAACAAATAAAGTAATACCATTATATATATATATATATATATATATATATATATATAAACAGCGTAATTTGAGAGTACCATTGAGCTGCGAGACAGGGAAAGAAATAATTGGGAATTGGTTGAGCTAGGGTTATTGGCAGAGAAGGAAGGAAAAAAAGATGATAGAGGTGGTGTTGAACGACCGATTGGGGAAGAAGGTGAGGGTGAAGTGCAACGATGACGACACGATCGGAGACCTGAAGAAGCTGGTCGCGGCTCAGACGGGAACGAGAGCCGATAAGATCCGAATCCAGAAATGGTACACCATCTACAAGGATCACATCACTCTCAAAGATTACGAGATTCACGATGGCATGGGCCTTGAGCTCTACTACAATTAAGGTCAATTCTCCTTCTTAATTCCCTACGTCGATCCTCAGTGTTTGTCTTTTGTTTTTGATGATCCGTTCGGTGATTTCCGAACACAGCTGTTTGGAGCTCTATAGCTGTACTGCTTTAGGAAAACCTTAATGGTATAGGAAGGAGATGTTAAGAAAGGTTATTGTATAATTTTTCTCTTTGTTTCGTAGTTGTGGTGAAAAAGGGGATCAAGAGACTATGACTAATCCTCCCCTTAGCTCCAATTCAGAGGTTTTACGAGGGTTTTGTGTTCTAATTTTAGCATCCAAACTATGATAAATAATTGTTTAATCTTTTATACTCCTCCTCCCTTTTCTTGTCTTTCATCATCTCTTGTGTTACATAACATTGCGGTTGTGGCTGATGCTATTTTCCTGCTATTGCATTCTGGGTTGAATTCAAATTCGATTGACAGTTTTCTCTCATATTCAATGACGATTATCTTGTGTGAGCTAGCAATTACAATTTAAATCCTTAAAATGTTACTTAAAAAATGTATCAACTTAATATTAGATTAGCGGTGGTCATCAGGGCGGACTTAATGGCAGCAGGAGACCACTCTGGATGAAAAGATTTGATGTAAGCAGCAGAGGCAGTAGCATGAGGGCAAGCCATTGAAGTGCCAGACTGTATAGTGTGCTACTCTATTGTCACCTTCAGCTTCTTAATGGGGGAAATGGGAGACCATGCAGCTACAATGTCAACTCCTAGTGCTGCTATATCTGTCTATAGAAATCAAGAAATAAATAATAATTATTATTATAAAAAAAAAAAAACTGCTAAAAACTGAAGAACAATAACCAGTTAACTTGCAGCCAAGATTCAAGAAACTTACCTTGAGAAAGTTAGGTGTAAATGGACTTGGACCTCATGGAGGAAGAAGCTACATATGGGGCAAAAGAATCTCTTTCCACATACCTCTTAAATATGATAGCAGTAGGATTACCGCAATTTGGCAGCAATAGTCTTATATAAAACTTGATTGAGAAATCTATTACTGCTATTTGGCAGCAATAGTATATAAAACTTGGATTGAGAAATTTAACTGCACTTTTTACGGAGATTTTTCAGATTGTAACCTTGTTGAATTCGCATAGGAGCAAATAAGTCTATCATCCACCTTACTAATGTAAATTGTAGTCGTAGAATCTACATGCATAATCCTTTTCATCTGCGCTAGCTATGATAACACCTGCTGCCCCTGGAAAATTTTCTGGAGTGTCTTCAAAGGTGTCGCACACAACTATTTTTCCTCTCACCAAATTCTTATCCAGAGGAGTTTGGTTTGCATAATCTAAGTAGTCATAACCTTAAATTGGTCAGTCAATTGCATACTGAATTATTGACGGTAAGAAACTTGAAAACAAATAATGAACCTGGGATGTACTGATTATATCCCCCAGTGGATTAACTGAAACTGCCTGCAAGTAAGGCCAAAAAGTATTCGAAAATTAGTACTGAGTCTTTGATTTCATTTCAAGCACAGGATTAGAATTTGAAAGTGTTCCCTGTGTGTGTGTGTAAAGTTGCCTCATAAACAATGTTGTTACCTAATTGAACCTCGGTAATGAACTTTCTGTCAATAAGGGTAGTAGCCACTGAAAGTAACCCTGGTGCTAAGTTAGGCAATGTATAAAGCTGCGGACCAGAATTGCTGGCGCAATTTGATGTCAATATGCCTTTCTTCATTGCATGAAAGCACCTATTGCAATTGAGTCCTCAAAAAACTTGAGAGGATTGGGGCCCACGGTTGAAATGGATATTACATCAACGCCGTCAGTAATTGCTTCGTCAAATGCCGCAAGTATGTCTGCATTGTCAAAAATGTCATTGGCTGCATCCCAACAGACGTATGCTGCAATGCGTGCTGATGGAACTCCTCCTCATGCAGTCCCCAAACCGAGTCCCAGAAGACTTGCAGACTCAGCAGGTTTGCAGTAACAATAGATGCATTATGTGTTCCATGGCCAGTTGAATCTCTTGGAGATAAGATATCATTTTTGCTGTGTTTTCCATCAATGCGGTGATACCTTGCTCCAATTATTTTGCTGAATACAGTAATTGCGTAAATTTATTTGGAGTAAAAATTCACACGAATGAGCAGAAGATATATGCTTGTTGCAGGTATAGTTTTTGCAAATGCCCCTCCATTTGTGGGGTGGTGGACTACATCCTTCATCACTGAAGCTATCAGACCCTGGCCAAATTCCAGTATCAATTACACCAACGATGATGTCGCTTGCTATGCTTGTTCTTTCTACTTGCTGGGAAAAGCCTAAGAAGTCCCGGGATCTTGTTGTGTGGAGCTGGTTGTACTTGTTTGCGAAAACAGATACTACACCATCCATTTCTAATTAAAATTCAAAGTATCAGTCAGTTTTATGTATCTTCAAGAATTTTTTTTTGTTCAAGTTTTATTATTAAATTACTTATTTGGCAGAGAAGGGCTTTTATGATGAACCCGTCATTCTTTCTGCTTCCTCTTCTGTCAACTTCACAGCTAACCATTGAGGCTCTTCGAGTAGCTGTGAAGTATGGCTTCTTCAGCAAAATCACTAGACAAGAAAGAAATGAATCATATAAATCCATTAGTATCACATTATTGTATAATAAGTGATTCACACAATGTAGTGCAACCATTGATATATAAAATGATAGTTTATCATCGTATCTTATTATCCACGACGGAAACATGATAAATAATATTTCTCACCATCCATGGACCTTCTAAGACATGGTCGTATGAAGCGAAGCCACTGATGTAGACAATGTCAGTCTGCATTCACAACATGAAGAGAGCCAAAAATAGGAAAGAGAAATTCAAGCACCATTGTTCACCTAGCTACAATCTGGTAATTTAAAGAAAGTTGAGGAAAAAGAAAAAAAAAGGCATGTTTCAAATAAAAAAAATGGTATATTTGCCTTTCGATCGTCCTTGGAACTTGTCTGAGCAATGATGAAAATGCTGGCGAGAGTAAGGAAGAGAAGCCATGGCCGTAAAGAGAACATATTAATATATTAATATATCTAAATGATTCTTTGGGTGCTTGAAGGTAGAGTTTGATGGTGTAGGAAAAAATAAATTCAATACGAAGAATTTTAATGCAAAATTACTTACTTAATTCGTAAATGATGCTAATTTCCACTCTAATGTTCTGATTCACACGGTATATAGGAATCACACTGAACTCCTTACTTGAGTTTTCCTATGATTTCATCCAATACCTAAATTACATTTGTCCAGAGAATAGAGAGAGAGAAAGAGAGAGACAAAAACAGTACTTTTCTGATTCTATCTACTAAAAAATTGAACGCTGTAGTTTTTATCCCTCTCCTGATGTGGCTTCTAATTACACTAGCAGCAGTTATCTATTTTTAATAATGGGGGGAGGTGATTATCAAAATAACCATCTCCAAAATTTTAAATTTTAAATTAATTTTTTTTTCTTTTAATATATGAAAGATGTGGTCCTGTTATAGGTGTACCCCACAACTATATTTTACAATGGTATAAATAAGGGATGGAAGTGGACGGTAGCTTTTCACTTAGCACCATCATTTCAAACATGAACTACTTTATCATTTTAATATAAAAACAAATCTATTGGTCATCCGTATGGTCAATTAAGGCAGCGATCTTCATTAAGCAGGATTGCTTGGTTTTGCTTATTTTATTAAAAAAGATATTTTTCATAAAAAAATTTAATTGTTTTTATGTAGGTAAAAGTTTCATGTCACCTGCGATTAAAAAACAAAGCATGTTGTTATACTAGTGAGAAAAATAATTTCTCTTTCTACGGTAGAGAATATTTTCTATCACACTCCCTATAAATAGACCATTTACTTTAAGTTGGACTTGGTTTAGTAGTTAGTAATCTTAAGTTTTGTTTTTTTTTTTTTCAAGATGATTTCTCTAGGAAAATTTCACATCCTTGTATAGAAATGAAAGAGTATCATTTGTCTCAATATTTTTTATTAAAAAAAATGATCCCTATAATTATGGGGAGAAAAATAACTTTCTCTTTTAAATTAAAAGAATTATTTTTCACCAAATTCATTATATTTAATATTGAACATGTCAATTATTTTTTATCATCATAGTTTATAATTTTGTTCCAATAAAAGATGTTTTTCTTGAAAACAAATGGAGCCTTAATGAAAGATCAATCAGGGACACGCAGGGGAAAGGTAAAAGAAGGAAAAACAGAAAAATGCCAAGTGCTTCCATAATTTTCATGGTGCTTTGTGTACGAGACTTGTTCAGACAGAAAGTACAGTTCGAATCCTAACAATTACTTTATTGGTGAGAATCAACTTTATTCATTTTTATAGGAAAAAAGAATCATTTTATAAATGCAAGTCAATTTTGAACAACTTTAAGCTTAGACAAGACAAACAGAAATTTATATTCCTTAAAGTTATTCAATAACATTATAATTCTGAAAATTCAATGGCTTAAATTATAGTTGTAGTCCGATGTGATTATTATTGCAGTGTGAAAATTGTAAATTGATATTAAAAATAATCTAAATTTCATCCTAATTGAAATGATGAAATCACAATCACAATATTGCAGTATACAATCCTTAATATAAATTCTTGGTTGAAATTTACATCAGTGTGATACACTGGACAAGATATTCCAAAATAGCGATCATTACAAGGGTTTGGCCTCTAACAAATTGTAACCATTATGTTCATCTGCTCATTGAACAATAGAGGAAGTGGTTTGGTCTGTGTGGATGAAAACAGGTTCCAGTGGATAGGGAGTGCTGAGAAGCTGTACGCCTTGAAACTCCGGTAGGTCATTTTGTTCAACAAGTCATATTTATGAAACAGAAAATGAATCATTTACCAAAAATTTTTAGCTTGATTTGTTCTTTCAGATGAAGCTATTAATTTTTTATCCAAAGGTTTGATGTTAATAGTGAATTATGGAGGCTGAAATTTATTCAAATTATCGACACTGAAATACTATTTTCAAGATACATATATTCTTTTAAAAGTAGAAAAAGTATTAGTTATTCGGCATCAAATGAAAGTTCAACCCAAAAAAAAAAAAAAAGCAAGCACTGTCTCCCACTAATACGGTGTTACGTCTATATAAACTCTTGTACACTTTTACTTATACAATGGCATGACACTTTCTGATTTACTAGTAAGGTAAAAGCTCTGACAGTGGATCAATTCATGAAAACAACAGCAACAAACATTTGCTTCTTAATTTGCCTTTTAATTTTCCAAATGCTTGAGGCCATTGCTTCATATTATTAGTATAGTACATAATACCTAGCAATTATGATGAAATATAAACCACAATGGGACTCCTCACTTGGAATTTGCCATCACTCCAAATCAAAGAAGCTGAGGTTATAGAATCACCAAGTGTTCCTTCAATAGTGAGCACAAAATTTAGCTTTTGGCCAACACTAGTGAATGACAGAACACTGGGATTCACTTGGATCTTTAGCCCAGGAGAAGCATGCACAGCTGCTTTATATGTAGATTTTACAGTTCCAACATTTGTCACAGTCCTTTTAAATATGCCATTTACTGGTTTAGGGGGTGTAACATGAAGAGCAAAAGAAGGGTAGTTCAAATCCAATGCTGTTGCGTTACTTGGTTCAGAACAGCTGCTATTATCCCCAGTAATAAGCTGCAAAGTCCTTGTAGTGTATCCTTGTCCACATAAAAACTTTACGTAATCAGTTTCATCCGCATCATATACTAAACCCGGATTCACGGCCTTAATTGGATCAATTTGGCCTGCACCATATGCAAACTCCGCATCAGGGTTAATCCTTGGATTCAACGGCTTGGCTGCAAGGACCACACATACTTGAAGTTAGCTATTATTTTAATTTTAGAACATCCAGTGCTGTGAAAATTGAAGTTGTTTTGCTAATTTCTAGTACCTGTGGTCATTAGAGCTGACCGGACAGCAGCAGGAGACCATTCAGGGTGAAATGATTTAACATAAGCTGCTGCCCCAGAAACATGTGGGCAAGACATTGAGGTTCCTGAGATTATGTTGAAATGTAACGTTCTGTTGTCACCATCAATTTCAGAAGGTGGGGATTTTGGAGACCAAGCAGCTAGAATTTCCACTCCGGGAGCAATTAAATCCGGCTACAACAAGAAAACAGTTACAGATTTAGGGTCTGTTTGGTTGGGGGGAAAATAAATTTTTGGAATTCATTTTCCAACTTTCCCTTGTTTAGACATTCAAAAATTTTGATCAATAAGAAAATAAATTCTAATCAATTAGAAAGTTGTATTATTTTTAAGGAAAATAACTTTTCATTTTAAAAAAATAAAATTCATTTTTTTTGTTACTCAGTACATCCATACCCAAACCCAAACTTTTTACCTTCTCATCTTGTTATACAATTGCGATTACAAATAAAATTTATTTTTATTTATTAAATATTTCATGATGGATGCTCTATTTTTATTTTTTATAAAATTTATTTTTATTTATTAAAGTTTAGGTGCACATTTTTATATAATATTTATTAAAATATTCTCCTTTTTTTTTCATGATGGATACTCTATTATATAATATTTCGTAATAATTAATTAAATAAACTATGTGAATCTATATAAGATTTTGTAATGCCTTTAATATATATTTTATTATTAGAAACTAATCATTATTGGACTATTGAGCACCAAAAATAATAAAAATTTTATTAAAAAATTTCTTTTTTAAAAAGTAAGTAAAATTATAATAATTTTAAAGTAAATAATTTGATTTACTTTAAATGGAATTAATTTTTCTTTGTGTACCAAATGCCAAAAAATATTTTTTCTTTATGCACCAAACAATAAAAAATTAATTTATTTTTCAGAAATATACTTTCTTAGGAAAGTATTTTTTAAAAATTTTATTTTTTCCTAAACCAAATGGACCCTTAGATGTACAATTCATTACTAATAGTATAAATTCGATGACGAGAATGATATAAATAGTACCTTGAGTATGTCGGGTGTTACTTTGTTTGGACCCCTTGATGACGAAGAGGCCACCACAGGAGCCAATGTATCTTTTGCCTCAACACTCTTTAATATGGTTGCAGTTGGATTCCTATAAATTGTTTGAAAAAATCTACTTTAAAAAATTGTGGCTCTCTTAATTTGTTCTAAAGCAAAGGAAATGAAGGGGAGGGAAGGAAATTATGGTCCAGTTTCACAATTTTTAGTATAATCTTAGGAATTTAATCCTCCATTTGCTTCCATTCTCCCTTATTTTCTTTACTTCCAAACAAACCCATTAATATCACCTTCAGTTGATACCTTGTGGAATTTAGGTAAAGATAGATATCAGCACCATCCTGCAGGCTAAGGTAAGATCCAGGCAAGGGATAGGTTGGAGCAAGATCTCTATAAGATTGTCCTTGTGATACAAAACCAGTAGCATTAGAAAAGAAGGGTCCTGGATCACTAACTCTGCCCTCACACAGAACAATTTTACCCTTAACCAATTTTTGATTCAGAGAGTCTTCAAAACAAAACCTGCACATTGAAATTATTTTCATAAAAAAAAAAATGTAAAAGAATGATTAATTTTTAAGTTTCAAAGTTAAAAAACTTAAGGGACTAGTCTGTAGTTACCTGGAAGAAAATCCATCATAGCCTTCTTTAGTATTTGGTACGTCTCCACCATAGACTATTGGATACATTTCTCCCTTAAGGTCAAATGTATTAATTGAAACTCCCTAAACATGCATGACAGAACTGAATATTAGTGTCATTTACACCATCTACTTACAATTTGCAAATATCTCACAACTGTACATATGAATTACGCCATGTGTGCGTTTGTGAGGAATGCTGTGTATGACAGACTTGCTCTAGCAATAGCATCGGATGGAGTCACACAAAGTTTCACCTCGTAAGTCTTGTTGTCTCCGGCTACAACCTTGGTGACAAACTTCCTATCTGTGGTGCTAGCAGCCACAGAAATGGACCAAGGTGAAAAATTTTCTAAAGATGCAAGTCTTGGACCCGAGTTTCCTGCTGAGAATACTGTCAATATTCCATTCCTCATGGCATGAAATGCTCCAATAGATAATACATGTCTGAAATAGTTTTCATCGCTGAACCCTCCAAGTGAAACTGATAACAAGTCAACTCCATCAGCTATTGCATCATCAAATGCTGCAAGAATGTCTGCATCATTGCAACCATCATACCAACACACTTTATAGACAGCAAGGCGTGCTGATGGGACGATGCCTCTTGCTGTTCCTAATCCAAGGCCTAGCATGCTTGCCATGTTAACCGGTTTCCCGGCTGCTGTTGATGCTACATGAGTCCCATGGCCATCTATATCCCTTGGAGATTTGACGTCTTCCGGGCTAAATTTTCCATCAGCTCTATAATACTTTGCCCCGATAATTTTACTGCCCAAACAAAGAAAAATCTGTTAATGGTGTAAATTTTCGTGTATCTTTACCTTTGTGAAGCTTGAATACAGTGTGCTAGTGTATATGTACTTATTGCAGGTGAAATTAGTTGCTCGACAGGTTCCCTTCCATTTTCTAGGCGGCGGACCGAGTCCTTTATCACTGAAGCTTTCAGATTCAGGCCACACTCCAGAATCAATTACTCCAATGATGACATCACCTTCAGTTTGGGCTCTGTTCACTTTCAGTGGAAAGCCAATAAAATCCCAGGACCTTGTTGTATGGAGTTTTTTCTTTTTATTGGGGAACACGGACACTACACCATCAAGTCCTGCATTACAAACTTCCTTGGTTACCTCCAATCTATTGAACTCAAGAAGAAAGGATATGCGATGTAACTGTGAGCATGGAAGTGCATTTGATTCACACCTGCCATTCTCTCGGCTTCTTGCTCGGTTAGCTTCACAACAAAGCCATTGAAACTCCTCTTGTAGTGATGAAGTAATTTCTTAGGTACAGAATTGCTGAAATCATGAAACAAATTAGAGGGGAAGATATGATACAGAACAGAAGTCAAAGGGAGAATTTCAGACCGTCAGCCTACTGCTGACGGACGAATTTGTTGATATGGTACAGAACAAATTAATATTTCTTTCATTTAAGCAGAACAAGGAAATAATGTTGTGTCGTGGAACATACTTTTGCTTCCATTGATATGGTGGACAGTTAATGGCAGCAATCTGTTGTCAACTTAAGCCACTAATATTGCCTAGGATTCTAGCACCAAGAAATTTAATCTTATATGCTGATTCCATTTCTGATTATGTTGCAATTTAGATATTAATGTAATATGTTACCTTTCAGCAACTTGTTGGATCATACTTGTGTAAAGGGACAATGCGGAAGCTTCATCCGTCTTGGCATTGCCCGTACAGACAATGTAAGTCTGCATTCGAAGTGAGAACCAGAAAAGGCAAATCTTGTTAGCTAACCAGACTACCAAAATCATGATACAATGAAGCTAAAAAGTTAGAAAAAATCTACACACATATATACACCTTAAGGTCATCTGAGGAAGTTGAGTCACATATGAGCAGCAGCAGTGAAGTAAGGCCAAGGAAGAGAAGCAGCACAAGAGGGGAGAACCTGTTGTCCATTGTCTGGTTTACTTATGAGATCCTTTTTGCTCCACGGTGTGTATTTATATACAAGTTGATTGCCGGCACCTTCACGGTGCAATAATACTCGATATTACCTTAAAAATTTTATCCTTTATAATATTAGCAGTAGCTTACTTCGAAGCGCTAGAGATACAGTAGCTCAACAAATTTTAAGTGTCAAAAAATTTCTATAAGAACGATTACCATCATATAGGACAACTAGTGAGGAGGATTTGAAACCTATGACTAAGGTTCTACTTGTTTTGTAGGAAGACATTCATAAAAAATTTCATTTGCTTGAATAAAATAAAGGATTGACATATTAATTATCTATTTTCATTTAAAAAACTATATTATCTAACGGTATGATATCATAAAAAGAAAATTAATTTTCTCTTTAAAAAAAGAATTTTATTTTCTACTGCATATTCTTTACATTTAATATCAAACACATAAATCACTTTTTACCATATTTATATTTTACAATTTTATTTTTATAAAAGACATTTTTCTTTAATATATAGGAACCTCAAGAGAAGTTGCTAGGATCCGAATTTCCACAACCAATTGAATTCACACACTTTACAAGAAAATTTTTCAGTTGATCTAAGGGCTAGTTAAGCTAATTGGCTGATACAATTTAGCTATTAATTTTTATCTTTGGTATCTATCATTCTTTTTTAATAATGCAAAATTCACTTATTTAAGAACAAGAAAGAATTTTTATATTTTAATTATTTTGATAGAAAATATTTTTTAAAAAATATAGTTATAAGATATTAGGATCAAAGAAAATATTTTATTTATTTAGTATTACATATGAAAAGTTTTTAAAAAGTAGATTTTTCATTAAAAATTTAATTTTCTTCATTAAAATCACTCTATTTCAAAAAGTTTTATTTATTTGAAGAGTTTGGAAGAATTTGTTTTTCTTAACTACTATGCCTCTATTTCAAAATATGAAAAGTTTTATTTGTTTAATATTAAATATAAAAAGTTTGAAAAAAATATTTTTTATTTAAAAAATATTTTTATTTATTATTATATTTTGAAATATTATTTTTAATCATTAATATAAATGATATATCACTTCTTTATTAATATATATATAAATATTTTATGAAAAATAATTTTCAACCAAATAAAAAAAACTTAAAAAGAAAATTTAAAATAAGTCGTGCATAACGTGTATTGACCACCAACTGTTGATCGTTGATCGAGACTTATTTCGAAAGTTACCAATAATATGTATATAATGTGAACCGGATGACTTGCTTTAAATTAATTGACTCGTTGTGGCTTTCTTTAATATTACTGTTCACAAACATGGACTTTACCAGAGTGGCCACCCGTCGTCCTTTGCACGGGTGACTATTATATTTTACTGTTAACGTAATAAGGAAGAAATTATATAAGTATTGAAATTTAATTTATTATAACTATTATATAATTATATATTACAGTTTGAGAATAATAAATATTTAAAATATAATATAAATATTAATTAAAAATAATATATACAATTAAATAATTTAATTAAATTAAATATTTTTATAATATAAAAGAAATATTGTATATTGATTCATACAACTCAATGAAGTAGAAATAGGATCTGAGCTCTAATGCCTTGGAAAAATTTTAATTAATATATATTTAATTTAAAATATAAGAGTTAAAAATTGACAAAAAAATACTGATAAATTTTAAAAATAGAAACTAGATTTTATTTTTTAAAATTATTGTTAAAAATAGAATATGTAATATATAATTTGATTGATACTTTTTATATTAAATTTTAACTTATTTAAAATATTTTTAAAATTTAATTAAATATATCAAGTTATACCTACACTATTTATTACTTGATTATATTATCAGTTGTAAATAATAGTGATGGATATGGAAAAGAAAAATATGCAATTGAATAAATAAAATGAAGAAAAAATTAGTTAGTTAGTTGAAAAGTAATATAAGAGTAAAAAAATAATATATAATTAAATAATTTAATTAAATTAAATATTTAACATATCTAAAATAAAAATAATAGCAAGAATAAAATATATCATCTTGAGTATACATTTTTTGATGATATTATTATTTAAGTTATAAATAATATAAATGAGTTTAAAAAAGAAAAAGATATGTAATGGAGAAAATAAAAAGAAGAGGATACGATTAAAGTAATATAAAAATTAAAAATAAATCATAAATTTATGTAATTTAATTCAATTAAATTATTAATTTATTTTAAATATTTTTATAATAAAAATAAAATATATTATATAATATTAATATGACACACTTTATTATTGTACATGTCACCCTATATTATTCAGCGATAATGATATTTAAAATCTAAATATTAGAGAAAAAGATAAAAAAATATGGAATCAAGTAGATAAAAAGAAATGGTACATGAGTTATAAAATTTTGTTAGAATCCCAATTCATATATATTTCAATTAAAATATAATACTAAAAATTAATATTTAAAAAATATGAATAAAATATAAATAGGTAATTTTAGTTTAAAAATATTTTCATTAAATATTAAAATATATAATTAATTATTCCAATCAATATTATTTATATTAAATTTATAAATTATTTAAAATATTTTTTAGTGAATTTAACGTGCTATATCAATAATTTTTTTTGATATTGGTGGCTAAATTATAGATAATAATAGTGAATATAAAGAAAAAGAAAAATGAGCAATGAAATAAATGAAAAAAAAAAACATTGAGTGAGTTATAAAATAATATAAGAGTTAAAAATAGAATATAAAATTAAGTAATTAATTTAATTGCATCTTTTACCTTATTTAAAATATTTTTATAAAAAAATTTATCATATGATACATATATTTCTTAATTATATTAGTGTATAGTTGTAAACAATAGGAATGAAAAAGAAAGAAAAACATGTTATATGTGAAGCAAATAAAAAGAAGAGAAATAATGAATAAATTATAAAATAATAGAAGAATTAAAAATATAATATTGAATTAAGTTAGTTCAATTGAGTTAAATCCTTTAAAAGAAAATATATTATATTGTACATATATTTCTTAATGATATTCAAGCTTGATTTATAGACAATAGATATAAACATGAAGAAGGAAAAATAGAAAAATATGCAATAGGGCAAATTAAAAAGAAGAGAAAAAATTCATACATTGTAGAGTAATATCAAAATTAAAAATATATATGTAATAAATAATTCAATTAAATTAACTTATTTAAAATATTTCTATAGTAAAAATAAAATATATCATGCTATATCTGCACTATTCAATGATATTTACACATAAGTAGTAAATATTAGAAATAAACATGACAAAAAATGAAAAAAATTAAATAGTAAAAGAATGCATGAGTTACAAAATCTTGACAAAATCCTAATTAATATATATTTAATTTTAAATATAGCACATAAAAATTGATGTTAATATAAAATATTAACGGATTTTAAATAAATAAATTTCATTTTATTTTACATAAATTTTTATTAAACAATATAATATGCAATTAATTTTTTAAATTAACATTTTTATATTAAAATTTTTACTTAATTAAAATAAATGAGAGTGAACATGGAAAAAAGAAAAATATTTAATGAAGTAAATAACAAATAGCAGTATAGCAAGTGCACTATAAAATAATATGAAAATTAAAATAAAATATGTAATTAAGTAATTCAATTAAATTAATTTTTTTTAAATATTTTTATAATAAAAATAAAATATATGGTACTATGTTTATATTGTTTTATAATATTGGCATTTAAGGTATGATTAATAGGAATAAATATAAAAGATTAAGTAAATAAAAATAATATATAAATAATTTAATAGAGCAATAGAATAAATAAAAATAAGATAAATTGTATAAGAATTTGAAAGTAATAAAAATAAAATAAATATATGTAAAAATCAAAATGATCGAAAAAAGGAAACTTTAGCTTAGACAGGAAAAATTGAACAATAGAAAAAGGATAATCTAACATGTATCATATACATAGGAGAACTAAACCCCGTTTTAATTATTAGATAATGAAATGATTAAATTCCAGTCCACCCAACAGTCTAGTTGTTGTTTATAATCGATAAATCAATAAATCAGTGTAGATTTGGTATGAATTGTATTGATAGACTAATTTTGTAACTATTAGTAAAAAAATCAATTCAATCAATAATTTCTAATTAATTTGATGGAACGATTAATTTAAAAAATATTTTAATCTATTTTATTATAAAATTTTATATAATTTCAAATTATTTTATTTATTATATTTTAATAAATTATAATATAAATTTATTATTTTCATTAAATATTATATTTATATTTTTATGGTATAAACAATTGAACTGATTTATTGTCCAAATCAATATGGGTTGAATTTTAACAGACATACTTCTCAGCCATTAAATCAACTCAAATGGCGCATCAATCATTCAAATTCGAACGTTGCAGCTGCTACTGTTGCACAAGACTAAAAATATTAGGTAGTAAGTATGATGCATAAATTACACTGATGTATTAGTAATTTAGATTTTAAAATTTTATTTATTTATATGATATTATGTAATGTAAATAAAATTTAATAATAACATTTAATGATACATCAGTGCATTGTAATTTTTTCAAAATATTAACGTCAATGCGGAATACCTCCGTCTACTTTTTAAGTCATGAATAATGACGAAGAACTGAAATTACAAAAATAAAGTTGATTGGAGAGCACACCTTCTAAGTCGTAGAACAATCGGAAAATTTTTAGTCTTTACCTTGTAAAGACGCTACATGCTTGTGGAAATTACGGTGAACGAAAGCGACGCTTACCCACTACATTTAATATCATCGGAAAATAAGATAACGCGACAAAATAGAAAAAGAAAGGAAAAAAAATGTGTGGAAGAAGTACAATGTTTTTTAAGAATAAAATTATTCATTTGTATTTATAATTATAAAATAATAAAATATACAAAATATTTTATTTATTTATATTATATGAGAGGTGTGTAATAAAAATAAATATTTTTATTTTAAAAAATATATTTATTTATTATTATAACAGCAATAAATTAATAGCTAATCATATATGAAGAGATTTGAAAGGAAATAGTTATTTTTAATAAAGGTGAAATTGACAAAAGACTTAACATATATCACAAACTATTAAATTATAATTATAACATGGTAAAATAAAAATTTTAAAATAATATTTGATATCTATTAAAAGCAGGTGAATTCTAATCACAAAAATAGGAAAAAAAGTGGATGAATTTTGTGATATTCTGAATATTTTAAAGTTTGAAGTGATGTAGAAATCTCATAAATTATTAAATTAAAATTATCTAATCATATTTGTTAAAAAAATAATTATGATTAAATAATTTTAATCTAACAATTCTAAAATTTATCGCATCACACAAAATTTTGAAACTCTAATATGGCATTTGATTTGTAAAATCAAACATTCTTTAGAAATCTTAATATTCTCAAGATTTTAATTCTTGAGAATATAACATTTGATTCAATTAGAAATATTCTTTAAAATGTTATAATATTATATTTTAATTATTTGAAATATTTTTAAAAATATTATTTGATTACAAAAAAAATTCTAATTAAAAATCTAATTGTTATCAGTAGTGTATGATGGCCTACAATGATAATTGATGATAAATGGTGGTAATAATAATGATTGATAATGGTGATCAACTATAAGTAATAGTAATAGTAGTGGCTAGCGATGGTTAACAAATATATATGGTGGCAACAATGGTAGTTGACATTGATTATCATGGGTAGTAGTTAGCAATTATAATTGAAAATGAGTAATGGTCAATAATAATAATTGAGAATGAATAATTGCTGATAGTAGTTATTAACAATAGGTGATAATCGATAGTGATCATCAACGATGAATGATGATCATTAGTAATCACTAATAATAGTGTGGTCAATAATAGTCACTGATAATGAGTAGTAACTAGTTATGATTATTGACGATAGATAGTGATGGATAATGATAACTAATAGTAAATAATGATAAATAATAATCATCTATGATAGTTAATGATTAATAATGGTCATCAATAATAGATAACGATCACAATGGTTATCCAACAATAAGTGGTGATAAATAATGATCGCTAACAAGAAGTGATAGTGGTAAATAGTAATCATTAGTAGTGAGTGATGATCAATAATGATCACCGAAAATGTGTAGTAGTCGATGTTGGATAGTAATAAACGTTGGTTACTAATGATATGTGATGGTAAGCAGTTATTGATCATGGTAAATGGAGAAATGGATAAAATAATTTTTTTATATTAATTAAATATTTCCATATTACGAAATATAGAATACTCTTTTCCTCCATAAGAATATTTCAAAGAAATATTAGACTAAAAAAATTTTTAAGAATGCTTATATTCCAAAAATATTTTTTTAAAATTTGAACCAAATATAAAAATTTTATATTTTTTCAATATATTCTAAAAAATATAAGAAAAGTTTTGTCAATCAAAATTCATCTAAAAAGTTCCCTGACAAGCAACTTAAAAAGTGTGGGGTCAAAAATCAAAGCTTTTTAAGCTAGAGTTAGTTTGTGTAGAATTGGTGAATGGACGGCCGGACCAACCCACGAACCAACCATTACACGAGCTACGGTTCAGCCTAATTTTTTTACAAACCTTCAAATATGGAGGCTCTAGTTTGGTCCTTGTGAACTCTAGTTAGCCTAAGAGTTCTTTATTTTTAATTTTTTAAGAAATATTAATTTTTAAATAATAAAAATTTTAAAATCATTCAAAAATACCATATATTTATTAATAAATTAGTCATAATGCATTTTAAATGTATATATATTCATAAAAAATATTATATATATAAAATATAAGTTATAAAATACTTATAAAAAATGTTATCTATAAATTATTTAAAATATAACTCTACATAATTAAAAATAAAAATAAGAATATAATTTTGTATGAATTGAAAATATAAATTAATATAAAATTTAAAAATATAAAAAAAATTCACAAGCCATCTGGCCTATGCAAACTATGAGCTTTTGCATATCAAGTTAGTTGCAACCTACTATTCTTAAAGCTTTCAAAATAAAGGCCTAAATCTTTTGAAATTCACATGCTAATGGGTTGGCTCATAGGCTTCGGGTTATTTCAACAACTTAAAATTTGTAGAAAAAAGTTGTATAAATTATGTATGTACTAGATTTTTTGCATGCTGAAAATTGTTATTATAGTGATTTTGTAAATGCATCTATGTTAAGATGTTACATTAAACTAAAATCAATATTTAAAGTGCATATAATTAATCACCCTCCTTTTCAGCATGTTTGGATAATCTTTAAAAAGTGTTTCAAAATAATCTAAATTTAAAATTATTGTTGAATCAAAAGTTACATTGGATATATTTTATTCTAATTGTGATCTTTATCTTGTAAAAATTACTTAAAATCAATTATATAAAGTTGTGTTCATGAAAAATAAAAAATAGATTTACTTCTAATCAATTCTACAAAGTTAATTATTAATAATTAATTATAACCAAAATCAATTCTTGTTATTGAAATAGATCTTCAATTAGATCTTTGTATTTACATTTTTTAATAAATCTATATTTTTTTGTAACAATAGAAATAATTATATCACTAGACATACATACGTAAAATTTTAGAATTAAATTTAAAATATAGCAGAAGAAAAAGTTTTTAAGAACACTAGATGTCACTTGAATTAATAATATTTGGCAAATTTGTATCTACTTTGTTAATAATTATTAATTAAACCTTATCAAAAGTGGTGTTAATTGGCTAAGCATAGTGAAGATCACTAGTAAAGAATTGCTCTTCACTTGCAAGTAAGCTAAACAACAAGTGATGGTCTGGTTTTGGTCCCCCAATGCTTAAGTCAGTAAGGATAGAAGGAAAGAGTATGTAGTAGTAAAAAAAGAGTAGAGTGAAATTGTCTTAAGTAACTAATATTTATAGAAGAAATCATACTTAAGGTAAACTAATCATTTTATAACTAAGTGAAAAGGTATTTAAGTCTTTTAGATAAAGGAAATCATTTTCAACTATAATAATTGTCTCCAATTATCCTACCAATATCGTATAGGTCCTTGCAACTAGTTAAGATGTAGAGTACCTTCAAGGACCACAATCATTAGGACAAATATACCAATTGATAGGCTAACCTTCTTAAAGAAAGAACAAACTTGCTTTTTATTAGATTAGGATTAGTGTAACCTACAAATCAGTCTAACTTAATCCAATATGGGTATTTATTAATAATAAACATTAATTTAAAAAAAAAGAAAAGGAGGTAGATTTAAGTGATATATAACTTTATTAAGGTTTCTATGATAGAGTTACAAGAAGTAATGGATGAGGAAATTGATCTACTACTTTGAAGTGCCAAAAAAATAAAGAACCAAGCAATCGATTTGATTGAAAAGGAGGTTGGAAATATAATTAACAAGAATGGAGTTAACTTTTTGGGTACTGGAAGTTCACAAAACAAATCCTACAAAGCTTATCTTTTGGGGAGGGAACATTCAAGTAATGGGGAAAATGAGAGAAAGGAAAAAGTAACGAAGAAAGTTAATGAGTAGATTTCTAGTAATAAAATTAATTTTTCCAATTTTAAGGTGGTAGAAAGAATAAACGAAGGGCAACCTTATCTAATTTTTATTATATCAAAAGAAGAAAAGACTCAAATGAACAATCCATGGAAAAAAACCATAATTATTAAATTATAGGGGGGAGAATTAGTTACAAAATACTAGAGAATAAGTTACATCAATTATGGGTTTAATTTGGGATAATTGATATCATTGATTTGAAGAATGATTTTTTTAAAGTTTTTTTATGACTCTGATTATGAGTATGCATTAACTCATGGACCGTGGATTATTTATAATCACTACCTAACTAAAAGGCAGTGAGATTCAAACTTTGATCCAAAAGAAGCAAATATAGACCATGTGGCTATATGGATTCAACTTCTAAGTTTGCCAATTCATTTGTATAATGAAAAGTTCTTAACTTTTCTTGTTAATAGAGTCAAAAAAATCATAAAGGTTAATGATACAACTACTTAATAGGTGAGGGAAAGTATGCTTGAGTAAGCATTGAAGTTAATTTGAAAGAAAAGCTTCTCGCTTATTTCAGAATTAAAGGAAAAAAACTATTACATAGAATATGGAAGTATGCACTTAATATGTTTTCATTACAAAACATATAGACATTATGCTGATTGCTATCCATCAAAGCTTGCAAAAAGAGAAAAAGCATCATAGTTTGAAAGAAAAGCAATAAAAGAGAACCAATTAGTGAAACATGAAGAAATGAAGACTATTTCTACTAAGAGTATTGACAGACAAGATCTATATAAAGAATGGATGGTGATATGAAAAATGAAAGGAATAAGAAATCCTAGAATGTTAACCAAAAGTGGCTAGGAATCTAACAGAATTATAGGAAGAAAAAAGTACCCTAGATTAAATATCACTATGCTAGCTTGAGAGAGGGAAGGAAGAAGTGAGAATGGAGATAAAATCACTAAAATGCATCAAATTAGAAAGGACATGGTCCTACATGATGTAATGGTGATAAAAGGTAATGTAGGGAATAAAAAGGAGAATAACATAAGAGAGGTAGTATGAGACAATGTGAAAAGATTAAATAGAAAGATAATGCTTTACAAGTTAGGCCTTCTTAGGAAGATAAGGAAAATGAATATATTAAGATGGTAGGATGCAAACATACTTACTAAATATAGATTAAAAAACAAATGTAGTCACAAAGACCTATTACTAGTATGCTTGTGACAAGACATGCGAAAACTTTAAGTTAAGAATTATGTATGACAAACATAACTTCTTAATTTTCTATTGTCCAAAAAACTTCAAAGCATTTAATAGTTAGGAAAGGAGACTTAGTTCAAGCTCAAAATTATATGAAGATAGGTGTAGAAACTAAACTAAATCTAAAAACCACTAGATGATAACACAAAGCAAAAACCTCCAAACAAGGGATATAAGAATGCAAATTATAATAAAAGTAGGCTATGTGTAAACATTAATACCAATGCAAATTTATAAATAGATCAAATTAATTATCCTATTTGTTTGGAGTTTTAATTAAGATTAGCTCCCACCTTTTCTCTTTCTATTAATGATTAAAAAAATTGTGGTGTGGAACTGTAGAGGTGCGAGGCATAGAGAATTTGTTTCTTAAGCAAACATAGTATTGGGTGGTTCTAGACCAAATATCTTAGTACTAATACAAACCAAAGTAAGTGTTAAGAAAGACAAGAAAATTTTACATGGCATAGGTTTTCCAAATTGTTGCTTAATCCCAGATGATGGTTTTTATGGTAGGATTTAGGTTTGATGGAAAAATAACTCAAGCAAAATCATTATCCTAGAAAAAAATTTCAATATATGCATATGAATATAATTCTAAATTATAGGAAGAATGGTTCTTTATAGCAATATATGCCAATCTTGATTCGATAAAGAAAAATGAGTCTTAGAGGAATTTAAATTTGATAAGCAAGCAAATCATAAGAGCATAGATTGTAGCTAGAGATTTTTTATGATATTTATGATTCATATGAAAAAAAAAGAAGAAAGGACCTTTTTTAATATGGCGAAAGCCCAAATATTCAATGATAGAGTCAATGATTGCAATTTGATAGAGATTCAATCAAGAAAAGGTTAGTTCGCTTGGTGTGGTCTTAATATTAGAAACTATGAACCCCTATTTGAAAAGCTAAATAAAATCCTTCATAACTTAAATAGTGAATACATTTTCCAAAAGCCTATATGAAGATTCTACCGAGAATGTATTCCAATCATCATTCTATTCTTATTAATTTCTTTAAAGGTCCTATGAATCCTAATGATTATCCTTTTAGATTTAAGGCTACTTGGCTGCCTTGTAAGGGATTTCAAGATTTTATATCTTCCAATTAGAGGACCGATGTAGATATGAATATGGCTTTAAAATATTTCACTCTTGCAATTAAAAAGTGCAACAAAAATGTTTTTAGAAACATAAAGAAAAGGAAAAGGGAGTTGCTTGCTAGACTAGGAATATTTAAAGATTCAAAGATAATAGAAATAATCATTTTTTAATGAATTTAGAAAATGAGTTACAAGATGAATTAAATAAAACAATGAAGCAAGAAGAAATCCTTTGGAAGTAAAAATCCAAAGCTAATTAGGTTAATAAGGGAAAGAGAAATGTAAAATATTACCATACCATAACTGTTAAAAGAAGATATAGAAACTTTATAACTATGTTAAGGAACAATAAAGGCCATTGGGTAGAAAATAAAGATGAGCTTATTAGTATAATAAAGAACTTTTACAAAGCTCTTTTCTTTCAAGAGGAATGGCAACGTATCTAGGTAAATACTAGAATGAAATTTCCTTTATTATCAAACTCTCAAAATAAATCATTATTGGCCCCTGTTTCAAATGAAGAAACTAAAAAGGTTATTTCTTCTATTGGAGGAAATAAGGCTCTAAGAGAGGATGGCTTTCTTGCTTCTTTCTTTCATAGCCAATGGAAAGTTATGGGAGATAATGTTTATGGATTCATTAAGGAAGTTTTTCCAAGAAAAGGATATCACGAATATTAATAAAACTCTAATTTGCCTAATCCCCAAAACTAATAAAACAAAGTTTATTAATCAGTTCTATCTAATTTCATTATGTAACATTATTTACAAGGGTGTGACAAAGGTCATTGTTAATAGGTTAAAGGTCATGCTTCCAGAACTGATATCCCTTTTCCAAGCTAGTTTTGGCCTAAATATTGGATTCAAGAACATTATCATTACTTGAGAAATGATACATTCCATAAGAAAAAATGTATAGCAAGAAGGTTTTTTAGCTATTAAAGTGGATGCAGAGAAGTTATATAATCATTTAAATTGGGATTTTATTCATGAAGTGTTGAATGAAATTAATCTAAATGCTTCTTTGTTAAATTTGATTATGCAATGTATTACTGCTTCTTCTCTTAATATTATCTCAAATGGAAGTAAAAATAAAAACTTCAAACTAACTTATGAAGTCAAGCAAGGGGATCCTCTTTTCCCCTATATCTTTGTTCTATGTATAGACAAGCTCTTTCATATAATCAATGATGCAGTTAATAATAATGAATGGACTTCTATGAGAGTTGCGAGGAATGAACCTATTATCTCTCATCTTATGTTTACTAATGGCTTTCTTCTACTTGGTGAAGCTTCTATTTGTCATATTGAAATGGTTCTTCAATGCCTCCAAAAGCTTTGCAAGCTATCAAGGTAAAAAAAAAAAATGTTGCTAGAACTAATATTTTCTTTTCAAGGAATGTTAGAATAGGCATGAAAGAGCATATTATCAATAAATGTGGTTTCTCTTCAATAACAAACTTAGGAATGTACCTAGGTGTTCCTCTTCTCCACAAGCAAGTTTCTAAAGCAACTTATGAATTTTTACTAAAGAAATTTTAGAATTATCTTGCCAAATAGAAAATATCTTGTTATCTATGGTAGGTGAAGCAGTTTTATTAAAGTTAATGATCCAAGCTCTTCCAATTTATACCATGGAAGTAATGCATATCTTAATTTTTGTTCTTACAAAGATTGAAAAATACAAGAGGGTTTTTATCTGGAACTATATGATTAATGAAAGGAAAGTTCATATGATTGCATGGCAAAAAATGTGTCAAAATAAAGATGTTAGTGGACTTGATTTTAAAAGGCTTTAAGAGATAAATAAAGCTTGTTTAATGAAGTTGGCATAGCATCTTTACTTTAAGTGTCAAGATGTATGAGCTACTATATTATTTAATAAATATATTAAAAATCATAATATGATTGATGAAGTGGTGGCAAAAAAAATAACGACTCTTTATTTTGGAAAAGTTTTTGCCTTTTTATGGAATATATGTAAAGAAAGTTCTACATGGATTATTGGAAATGGTAATATGGTGAAGTTTTGAGATAATGTGTGGCTTGGGAAGTCTAGATTGAAAGATTTAGCTCTTCAGCATATTCCTTAACATTTGTGGAATATGACCATTGTGGACATGGGAAACATGAATGATGGATGGAAATTGAATTTGTGTGATAACATCCTTCCAACAAGAGTTCTAAAGAGCATACGTACTATTTTACCACTTG
The DNA here is from genome assembly GCA_020226215.1 of Sindora glabra. Taxonomy (NCBI): domain Eukaryota; kingdom Viridiplantae; phylum Streptophyta; class Magnoliopsida; order Fabales; family Fabaceae; genus Sindora; species Sindora glabra. Next base: position 57,722,635 of record CM035230.1, on the reverse strand, counting down.
AAAATAATGCAAGAATTGATACAAGAATATGGGAAGGAAGTAAAGATAGCCTCTTTTCTTTAAAAAAAATGCTTATGTGATGCTTATTAGAGAGGCTAGAAGGTGAAAGTGACAAATTATAGGAGAACATTTGGAAATGGATGGTCCAAAAAGGATTAAATTTTTCCTCTAGAGACTCTGTAATAATTGGCTTTTAATGAGTGAAGCTAGAGGAAGGAGAAATATAGGAAACTCCTTTTGTTATTATTGTTAAAACTTTGTTAAAAATGAGCTTCATGTCATTAGAGATTATAACTTTTCTAAATAAGTATGGTTAAGGTTAATCCAAGAAAGGGATCGTGCAGTTTTTTTCATTACTAGTTATAAAGAATTGGGTGCAATCCAACTTAGCCAAGGGGAACTCTATTACAAAAGATGATGATTGGTCTTTGAAATGTGGTAATACAATGGGATACCTTTGGTTATAGCAAAATAAAAGCATATTTGAACTAGATTTCATAATCCCATCTTCTCCAATATATTAGATAAATGCTTATGTACGGGACTTTAAAACTGTTGTTAATCTTATGCAGTTTGAGGAAGTGTAATGCCTTTCTCATAGTGTGGATATTAAATGGTAAAAACCTCCTGCAGAATGGATAAAAATTAATAGTAATGGATTAGCTAATGCCATGACTTCTACTAGGTGTGCTGATTTATTGCAAAACACTGATAAAGCTTAGATTGTTGGCTTTATGAAAAATCTTGAGGCTTGTGATGCTTATTTCACTAAATTATGGGGTATCATTGAAAGTCTCTCTTTAGCATGGAACTTAGGATTCAAGAAAATTATTATGGAAGGTGATTGTCAAACTTGGGTTAATGAATTAAAGGCTGGTATTGGAAAGGATGTGAACACCAATTTATTTGTGAGGCATTGCTAGACTCTCATTCAAAGAAACTAGAAAGCAAAGATAGAGCACATATATAAAGAAGCCAATAAATGTGTAGATTGATTAGCATAAAAATGCAACACAATTGAGACAGATTTAAAGATTGTACCCAAATCTCCTATTGAACTTCAATTGCTTTTTCTTATTGATGTAAATGGAGTTCCTACCCCAAGAATAGTCTGAGTAATTTTTATTTTTTTTTTCCTTTTGAGCATTTAGCCGCTCTCTTTAACCAAAAAGAAAAAAAAAAGTTTATAAGCTCGCCTTGTGGTGTAACAGGGATTTCTTATTAAAAAGGATAAGATATACAAAATTTTGTAAAATTCAAATAATTTAAAGTTTTTTAAAAATAATTTAAAATTATTATAAATGAAAATGAAAACAATAACATTCTTGGAATTTGCCCTGCCTCTCCCTCTCGCCGCGTGGGGCTAGCGCTGATACAGATGATGGAAAGGATCACAAATGACCGAACTCTTGCAAAGTCACCAAAATTCAATGCAGCCAACCGCCGGAAAAGAAAAGCAAGAACAGAAGCAAACTGGCCGTGTTCTCGGGGCAAAACTGAGTCCTCCACTTACGGTCTTCCAGTGATGACCTATGACCCGTCGCAACTTCCCGTAAATTAATAATAGAACTTTTCTTTGTTTCGTTGCAATTTTATTGGTTGTTTTCAAAGGGACAACAATAAAATTCTTTTATGATAATATAGTATCACTCAGTATGCTCATGAGAGCGGGAAAAAAATTTGTAGGGTGCACAATTTCATTTTTAAGTTCAATGATTAAGTTATAAATATTCACTTACTTACTATCATAATCTTATTGAAATATGAAATATTGAATTATTCTTATTGAAATATGAAATATTGAATTATTTTTGTTTCACTAGAAATACTTACCAAGAGGAAAAAGTAATATACCATTTACCAAGGGCAGATTTATTTAATATGTAGTGGGAGCAATTGACCTTATAAACAAATAAAAATTACACACACACACACACACACACACATATATATATATATATATATATATATATATGTATATATATATGTATATGTATGTAAATATATATATGTATGTATATATATATGTATGTATATTGCCCCACAGACACAATTTTTTTAATTCCCGCGTCATTTGCGTCGTACAAAAAACAAAACACTTAATAAATCGTAAAATAAGAAACACAAACACAAAAACGCAACATAATCATAATAGTAATACTAACGGTGATCAATCAAAGATTCAATATATTCATGTGGTTGGGCAATCGCTACAAACTTGTTCAAAAGTTGTCGACTTGTTGTCTGATGCAACAAAAACTTCGGACCACAAATTCAAGTAACCAACTGATATGTCCATTAAAATTTCTGTTGGTTGCAACTCCTATTATTGAGATATTGATATGAAGCACAAGTAAGAAAATTTTAATAATTTTATTTCACGTAATGATTGTCTTGGTAGTCATGATTTTACTACAATGACAACAATGGCAGAAACAAAAGTCGATTTTATTGAATATTCATAATTTAAATTTTAAAATATTTCTACAAAAATTATGATTTTATACATAAAATTTTACATAGATATTATTATACCCAAAAAAAGTTGGGATATTAAGACAAAAAAAAATTCTACTTCATTTAATTTCAATTAATTGACAAATATAACATGAAATATAAGGCAGCATACATCACAATGGAACTCCTCACTTAAAAGGCACCATCATCTCAATCCAAAGTAGAATATACAATAGGCAGATTTTTACTGTTTTCAGTTGTAAACATGCATGATTTTTTCTATTCCACAGAAGTAAATAAAAAAACTTTGGAGTTCACTTTAATAGTTAACAAAGATGGAGCAATTACTGTAGCTCGATACATTGAAGTAACTTATTCAACGTTTGTAACACTTAATGCGACATAAGGATGTTAAGATGTTCGTTGGAAACAAAGTGAGCATTGTCGATAAAATATGGTGGAAAATTCAAATTTTGTATTTTAACCTTCATCGCATGTATAAAAATTGGACGTAATCCTTTTTCACTTGCATCATGGGAGGAACTGCAGAACAAAAGAGATGGCGATTGGTCTTGCTCTTTATCAGCACCCGAAGTCGAAATAGAGATATAAAGCTCTGAAGTTCAGAAAATGACAAAGGGAATACTCCATAAATTATATATATTCCCGCGAGCATACGTGTCTATAAACTTTCTTAAAATTTTATATAAAATTATATTTTTTTAAAAATATTTTTATTAATATATAAATTTTATTCTTATTAAAATATATTTATTTTTTTTCACTAATCTTCAAGTTTTGACTCCGCCATTAATTAATGTGTATTGAACAAGGAAGGAGGCGATCAGAGAAAAAGAGAGTTGAAGAATAAGAGAGATACTAATAGTTTCTCTCGACTAAGATCGCTACCATCCAGTTACCACTGTGGTTTGAGCTAGTTCTCTATAAAAGCGAACTGGTCGAGAATAATTGTTTGTGGCCTTGACGTATTAGGCCTACGCGCTTTTTTCTCCGGTCATTACCCGAAGTGCTTGAACTTAATGTTTTACTGCTTAAAGAAATTCCAAATGCTTTTTTTTTTTTTTTTTTAATTTTTGGCCATGAGAGTTCTCCTTCTATGAGGTGCTCAGGAGTAGTGAGTAGAATTGCAAACATTGGTACCCTTTGCATGGCTGGAAGCACTGGAAGGGGTGATATCCAATAAGATCACTTTTGGGGTCCTTATATGCAATGCACACACATACCCGCACACTAACGGATTCTTCCATTTTTAAGAGTATAAATGACCTTCTAATTTAAAATGTATGATAATTCATTAACTTGTTTGTAATATTCATCCGAATCATAATAAGTAAAATTTCAATTAATATTTTAAAATGAATTTTTCTCATAACCTAAAAAATCATAATTTCTCTTTAATTAAACCCCGAGATGATATGCAAATCAATAAATATGATATAATTTATTATGATGTATAAAGGTCACCTCAATAAAAGTATCACCTAAATTATGAGATCAAAATTTTGATTGTTGCAAAAAAATTTTAATTCAAATAACATATGATATTTTTTATAAATTTTATATCTTTTACTACATTTAAGATTCGTTATTTAATCTTTATATATATGTGCTTAATTATTTAATCACTCTTATTATTATAAAAACTGTCATGAGCCATTGAGTGTAATGGAATGGTATGTAATTTAGATAATTTAATCCAAGTTGGAGTTCAAAATTTTCTTGTTATTAATATATATATTTTTAATAATGGTAAAAGCATAAAAATATTGTTGGCATTTTAATAATATAATGACACCTAATATTGTTTTAAAAATTTTATTCCGTGCAATAGATTTTGAATCCAGGAGCATGAATATATGCATAAAATGGATTATCATTTTTATTGTTATAAAAAAAAAGCACAAAAATATTACTTAATTTGCCACCTAGATTTTCAATTTTATGATTTAGACTAAATTTTTTTTGCACACAAAATATTAAATTTCTATTCATTTCATTTCTAAGATAAGATTTATATCAATTTGATCATTAAAATTTTAAATTGAAATAAAATTTTAGTCCATCTAATGAATATTAATCAGTTAAAACAATAATTAAAATTTAACTTTAACTTAAATATTCAGAAACCAAACTAATATTTCTAAGTCATATCATTGTCTAGGTACGTCTTTTTATCTTTCCATAGCAGTTTAGTGAAACAGTTTTGATGTTTTACAATTCATCTTAAAAGAGAAAAATAAAATTCTTTGATCTTTCGTGATAAAAACTACAAAAAAAAAAAAAGAATTTATCATTAATATGATGTAACATGTATTTCAAAATATCCGAATAACACATCAAAACTTATGAAATTTGTGTTAAAAAAAATGTTATACATAGTGATTTATGCTAAATAAGAATATCTTTATAATTCCACAAATTCTATATAATATCCATGCAAATTTTTGTAATCTTTTTAATATTCTAGAGCACTTTAAATGTAAATTTGAAATAATTAAGAGGATTTACATTTCTTTTTTTTTAAGAGGATTTACATTTCAAATCAAAATAACACAACCCGAGTTTCGCGCGACTTGAAGGGGCGTTAAAAGTGCCTTCTCGTCCGTTTGTTCCGTTTTTGCTTATTCATTGTTGGCCTTGCAAAATGCCTTTTGTTCTCTCCCTTTCTTCCTTCTCTCTTCCCCTACCCCTTCACTTCTTCGAAACATTTTGATAAGTTTCAATCTGCAATCTCCATAATCATCCTTCATCGTCACGCCCACTTGGTTTTCACCATCTTTTTATCGTTAGTATATGCTTCCCTATTCAAAACCCATGTTTGTTTCTCGGGAAATTTTCACATTAAGAATGGACACCGTACATTGTTGACGAAAAGAAAGACATTCTAACGATTTTTCTTTGACCAATTGGTGGATAGATTTTTGTGTTTTGTTTTGATTTTTGGGATTCTCTATTTGTTTATATGTTTTAACGAATTGGTATTTGATCTGGTAGGTTTTGGGTGGTGTTGGGGGGTGGAGATATGGCATACAAAGTGGACCATGAATACGACTATCTTTTCAAGATCGTATTGATTGGCGACTCTGGTGTCGGAAAATCCAATATCCTTTCCAGGTTCACGAGAAACGAATTTTGCTTGGAATCTAAGTCTACTATTGGGGTTGAGTTTGCAACCAGAACATTACAGGTTGCTTTTTGATCTGAAATTTTCATGAAATAGGAATTCATCGCAAATTTTATGCTGAAAACTTGAGATTCCGTATTTGTTTACTCAGTATTATTGTTGTTAATCCTCCTTCCTGTGCACAACGCCTACAAATACGGATGATGTTAAAATCCTATCAAGATATATATTTCGTTTTTTTTTATTCCTCTTATATGTTTGTTGATTTGCCTGTGGGAACAAAAAGAAGCATCTTTACTTAGATACTCTGAGGCTGCACCAACCTCGTTATTTACTACTTGGTATCACATTCCATTCATGTTTTAGAGTATCAGACTAATATTAATTTAGAAGGATAACTTTCTGGGTCACAATTACTTTAACCAAGGAGATTGGTCTCTTGAGTTTACAGATTTGGCGCAAGTAGGTGTTAATTTGTAATCAATGAAAAAGTGGAAAACTGTTGAGACTTCTAGTAATTTAATAAAGTTGTAGTGATGAGATCTTCCTGACTTTTAAGCAATAGTTATAGCTCAACTAAAAAAAAATCTCTTTTAGTAGTGTCAAAGCCCTAAGAAGGTAGCTGATGTTCAAGTAAAATTCTTAGCGATAGCAAGTCCCATAAAGCTGAAAAAATTTAACAAATGGCTTCATTTTATGACCAACATGAGGACATAAGGACATGTCTGGAGGATAGCCAATGCTAGTTGCCCTGCTTTCTCTTTTTCTCAGCAAAAAAGTCCATCTTTCCTGTCCTAGAAACCTAATCCCCATTAGCCTATCTAATTGAGAGATTCTACCAAACTCTAGTCTCTTTGTCAAATTTGCAATTTTAAATGTCTTAAAATATGTTGAAGTAAAATTCTCAATGGCGTGTCCTCCAAAACTGAAAGAAAATTGACAAATGGCTTCATTTTATGACAAACGTAAGGACATACACCATATTCGTAATATGCACAACTCTTCTAGCAGCATATTGGCATCTGGATGAATAGCTAATTCCATGTAAATGCATATCTCTATTTACATAGGTGGAGGGGAAGACAGTGAAGGCACAAATATGGGACACTGCTGGTCAAGAAAGGTACAGAGCAATCACCAGTGCCTATTACAGAGGAGCTGTTGGCGCCTTGCTGGTTTATGACATTACCAAGAGACAAACATTTGACAATGTCCACAGGTGGCTTCGCGAACTAAGGGACCACGCAGACTCTAACATTGTTATAATGTTGGCTGGAAATAAGTCTGACCTGAATCATCTGAGAGCAGTCTCAACTGAAGATGCTGAAAGTTTGGCTGAGAAGGAAAGCCTATCATTTCTAGAGACATCAGCTTTAGAGGCATATAATGTAGAGAAGGCATTCCAAACAATTTTGTACGATATATATCACATTATAAGTAAAAAGGCACTGGCAGCGCAAGAGGCAGCTTCAACCACTGGCGTTCCTCATGGAACTACCATAAATGTCTCGAATTATTCTGCTAATACAGAAAAGAAAACTTGTTGCTCGAATTAACGGGGTGCCTCCATGTAGAGAAGGAGTGAAGCAAGCTTACTCGGTATAGAATTTTTGTTTGTTTGAAAAGAAATAGGTGGAATACCCTGCTACCTTGTGTCAGATTTTTATTTTTTTACTTTTTTTTTTTTTTAATTTCCTGTCGAGGACGTGAGAGGAAGATCTCTAGTCTTAGCAATCACAATTGAAATTAACATTTTTTCTTCTTCGCTTTGGCATTAACTGATTCTGGTTCGGAAGCACATGCTCATTCCAATCAGAGTTGGATTAGGACAGTTAGAGTTTAGTTTCGAAACATTGTAAGTTCATTCCTTCATCAAATTTTTCTCTGCTTCCATAAACTTCACAATAATGTCTTTTTGGTTATTCTGTATAGTATGATTTTGCTGATAATAACATAGAGATGCTTGATTATAGCAAAAAAAAAAAAACATAGAGATGCTTGAAATTTTAAGTGGCTGACTATGTATCTAGTGGTATTAATACTATATACAATTTCGAACATCTTTATATTATGTTTAGATTCGGAAATTGAAATTAGTATTTCAATTACCAAATAATTTAAGTTTTATATATTAAAATGTTTTTGATAAGCCGATGAAACTTATTAATTAACATTTTAAATTTAATTAAAATAAGTATCATTTTACAAATTTTATATTTATTTTTGAAATATTATATTAACTATCATTTTTATTAATGAAAATTAAGTAAAGTCATTCTTTTTTCAAGTATAAAAATTCAAATTTTTTAATTATTTTTAAATGTTTTATCCAACCACAACATCAATATTTTTGAGAAATAGCTAGCGAAGAGAAATAATAGTTTAAAATAAAATTTATGAGGGAGACATGGCAGCAGATTTTGCTCGATTAAGGCATCGTATAACGGACAAAAGTTATTATAAATTGGCCTGCCCCATATTCAGCATCTTGGTAATTTTTAGATCATGATAGCAATGACTGATTTGTTTCCTCACTTGATGTATAACATTTAGATTGCTTTTGGTTTATAAAATCTTATATTTTCAGAAAAATGTATATTTCTAAAAATGTAATTCCTGATAATTCAATTAATAGAAATGTAATATTTTATATTTGGTTTATTATAAATTTTTTAGGAATATTTTATTGGATTCCTAAATATGTTATATTATTATATGTGGTTTATATTTAATATTCTTGAAAATCTTAAGATTATTTCAAAAATACTCTTATCAATTTTTTATTATAAAATATAATATAGTAAATTATATTTTTATTTAAAACTACTTAAATAATTAAAATTTTTTAACATCTAATAAATTAAATTTCAATATTTAACATTTAAAAATTATTAATATATATATAAAAATATTTTACACTTTATTATTATTAGTATCATTATTATTAAATCAATTTTCAAAATAAAATGAATATAATTTATTTAATTTATTATCATAATATTATATGTATTTGGTATTTCTATTTTTTATAAAATTATAAATTTCCATAACTATATAATTTTTACAATTATATTTTGTACTGATATTAAATTTTACATTATAGTTTTATTTTATTGTATAAATATGCCTTTTTTAAAGAAACTCCAAGCATGTTGTATTATTTTTTAAAGAAATCATATGTATATATAATTATATTAAAATAATTTTCCAAACATTCGGAACAACAATAGAAAAAAAATATAATTAAAAAATTGATATTATTTTATTTTTTAATAATAAAAATATTTTAAAAATAAAGTGATAATTATTTTTTAATTTAAATTAAAAATTATTTAATAAAGTGATAAATAAGAAAAAAATTAAATATAAGGATAATTTTATATTTTTATTTTAATATTAATATTCTTATTTCATAGAAACCTGAGATTTCCACCTCCTCCCCTAGAAATATTTTAAAAGAAAGTTGGGATAAAAATATTATCGGGAATGTAATATTCCCATGCATTTTTTAAAGGGAAAATACATAAAACTCCCTTAAAATTTGTACTAATGTCAAACGTGATACATAAAGTTTCAAAGCCTACATTTTACCCCTTAATCTTTAGATAAAAGTAAAACCATTAGGTTAATTTATTTTCTGATGGAAAACGTTTGGCTGAAGTTTCTTTACTAACTTAACATTAGAACGTGACCAATGCTGATTCATTTTTTCCCTATTCCTGCATTTCTAGTTTTATTGAAAATGGTCTGCTCATTACGCTTATCGAAACAAAGCTAGGAACACAAACTTCAACTAACATTTGAAGAATGAGGAGAATGAGATTGGTGATCTAAAAATCCAAGTAAATCATCTTGTTAGATTTGTTTTTCATGCTGCATTATTCATTTTGATGATCTACTTTGTTTATTTTCAAGCTGCAATAGTTAATAAATATTCAATAGTTGGAGATTATTTTCTTTAATTTCTGTTGCATGCTACCATGGATGTTAATTCGTATATAGGGTTTGGTAGTTGAGAAAAATAGTTAGATTAAATGGATTTCAGTTTTACAAATGTTTATGCAATTGTGAAAGGGTTTTTCTTTAGGTTAGTTTGTCAAGATGAGTTGCTAAAATAGAGCATGAAATTTTTCATTATACTTACTAACATTATGCACTTGATTCTGTGTAAGATTACTTGAAAACTTCATTTAAAATGTTAGGCGTCTACAAAAATTTTCTAATGTGTAATAAAAAATGAATCTTAAACTTACTGGCTATTTGTGCTTGGAGTAATGGTATGGAAAATAGAATGTGTAAATAAACTATGTAGACAATATTAAGGACTTTGTTATTACTCTAATTACATGCTTCTTTCTTTTCACACGTAGAAATAACTAACTATATGGCAATTGAACTACATCATGAAAGCTACCTAAGCATTCAACGTCATTATAATTATGTGGGTGGTGATATGGATATAATAGAACATTTTGACCCAAACTTGTTTAACTATTGGGACTTGTTGGACATAGTGGTAAAACTTTGGTATCCATTCTCCTCAAAACTATATTACAAATTACCTAATAAAGGCTTCAAAGAGAATGGTTTGTTGTTTATTCAAAATGATAAAGAAATAATAGAAATGATAAAAGCTTATAGTGGGCAAGACATGTGGGTTGTTTATGTGAAATTTGGGATTAGGCTTTTAAACTTGGTGTTATTAACCGTTAATGACAAAATCTTAAGAATGATGATAGGAATGATGAGGATAGAGGAGATATAGGGAATAATGAAAATGAGAATGTTCAATTTAATTATGGTGCTAGAAACATAAATTAGACATTCATAAGTGATAGGTAAAAGGTAAAATTACATTTATAATTACTTATATGTTAATTTAAATTTATCATTATCAAGTAGGCTTTCTTCTAATGATATTAATTGCTAATTGCAAGGCCTATTAGATGTTTTCAAAGATAAATTACTAAATGCTGACCATAGATACTGTGTGAAGCATTTATATGAAAATGTGCTTGCCAAGTACAAAAGAAAAGAGTTAAAAAATGTAATGTGGATGGCTGCATATGCAAATACACCAAGAGAGTTTTAGAATTGGATGAATAGAATAAAAAAGTATGATGTTGATGCTTATAACTACTTAAATGATTTAAACCCTAAATGTTAGTTAAAGTCCTATTTCAATGCAGAGGTGAAATGTGATGTTCTTGTTAACAACTTGAATGAGTCATGAAATTCATATATTCTAGAAGGAAGAGAAATACCTATCTTACAAATGTTAGAATAGATAAAAAGAAAAGTCATGTTAAGGCTCCAAATTAAAAAAGATGGTGTTCAAAATTACAAGAATCCTCTCACGCCTACTACAAAAGAGAAATTAGAGTATAACAAGCATGAGTTAAGAAATTGTTTTGCCTATTATGCTAGAGACATGAAGTTTAAAATGGATTATTATGATACAACTAAGATCATGCACCTTACAGCACAAACTTGCTCTCGTAGGGAATGAGATCTAACTAGAATCCTATGTAAGCACGTCGTTATTGCCATTTAGCAAAGCATGAACCCTAAATCATATGTCTCTAATTGGTTCACCACTAATATTTATAATGTCTCCTGTCCCTGGTGAATTTGATTGGGAGATCACCAAGCATCCCACTATGATGCCTTTATATTATATTAAGCCATCTGGTAGGCCTAAGAAGCAAAGGAGGAAGCAAGCAAATGAGCCTAAGTTAACAGGTAAAGTGCAAAAGAAAGGCAGCTTCATTACATGTAGCAAGTGTCTTCTAGTTAGCCATAATGTAAGGACTTGTAAAAAGAAAGTCCATAAAAATAGCAAAGTTATGAAGAAAAAAGCTAAGTTATTACACAATCCTTTTTTTTTCTAACAATGTTTTATATGTCTATAATATCCATGGAAACTTGTAGTAAGTAAAGGAATTTTTCCATAACGGAGATATCCTTCAAATGCAAATAAAAGTGTGGAGCCTCGAGCCATTGAAGGAAACCTAATGGTGCCACTTTCATCTTAATGCAGTCAAATCACTTCAAACAATAAAGGAGGAAAATAAAAGATTTAAATCAGAAATTGCTTTAAAGTTTGCAATTGTATAATTTTTTTACTAGAAATGTGAGGAATTTTGTAAGTTAGAAGTCAAGGCATTATGTATTGGCCCTTTTTACAGGTGTTTAAGGCTTTTATATTAGTGTTTAAGCCTTTTTTAATAAAAATGTAAAGATTTTTGCAAGTTAGAACTTATACTGTAAATGTACATTTACTTCATGGATTATTAATACATCCTATTTCGCATTAGTATATTATATGACAATATTTTTTAATTTTACAAATTGTCCTCTCATGATTTAGGTGTTAAAGTAGCTATCTCAGTGGAACATATATGATAGATATTCTCTTTTGGATGTTTTTAATTATAACACACAGTGTCTTGGATCACTTTTTAGTCTAAGATATTGCTTGACATTATAAGCGAATGAATTTCGATTATTCGGTGAAAGCCCAGGTAGCACAGCATTGTTCAATTTAACTATAGTTACTGATCTTATTTATGTAAGCTCATTAGAATTTCTTTAATATGTAAATTAAATAATTTACTGCCAATAATTAGCATGCAAGGAATACTTAAGGAATGAATAGAAATTGGGTCTGGACAGATCAATACATTCAAACAGCATACATATATGTTATAGTTTCTTATTACTTCAATAATATGTTTGTGCAATTAAGTTATAAGGTTTTAGATGTGTTAGGATTCAAATCAACATGCACAGCGAAATTTTAAAATTTTTTATCCAAAATCTTCCTAGGATCTATGCAAAAGTCATAAATCAGTATTAGGGTTTTACTTTATTTGTGCTCGTGTTCTTTATGAACGAATCCTTGAAAGTCCGTGATGAATTAAACACCGGCCGAAGGGTACAGTATCTCTACGGTATCCACACAGAATGAACAACAACTTCTCCCCTCCACGAAATAGCTAAGATTTATTTCTCTCATTAGGATTGGGTTTGGACGTTTTCTAGAATAATTTAGAGTTTGATTAAAGCCAATGTGTGTTCTGTAATGTGCTGCCTTTAAGTCTTTTTATAGAACTAAAACATATCACAATCCTAGTCCTACTAAGATTATACTTCAAAAATCCTAATCATACTAAATAACTATCACCTTATCATTATCCTTATCCTAGAGAAAGTGAGGAGAGATAGGACTTATCTATTAATTATCTAATATTAAATTAGCATATAATTATTTTATATTAGATAATAATAAAATTATTTTATAATATAATTATTTAATATCTAATAATGTAATTATCTAATATTACTTCAATATCAAATAATATCACATAATATATAATATATATATATATATATATATATATATATTACGTGAATAAATATATATTATCTTAATAATATATATATGCATAAAAATAAATCTAATTAATTGAATTTTAGTCCAACTAAAATCTAATTAATTATTGTCTCATTCCTACTCCTTTTGTGTGACCCTATAGATTCTTACTATGATGATAATGACTCATTTTGGGCTATAAACAGTGAGCGGTATCTAGCAATACATCACTGCAACTCAAGTAGTAAGAATGTCTATGATTCGATATCTACTTAATATATAATCAACATTTTGTATCATAATCTCTTTTGTAACAATATTCAAATCGAACTGGAGGTATAAAGTGTGTCATCCTCGTTAATGTTCAATTTATATTTCTTAATATTGAGTAAACTTAAAACAAATGATCAATATCACATATTGATCTAATTGAGCATGACCATGCATTTCTAAGTCTCACTCAATCAAGGGGCCCAAGGATATTTCTCTTTTATGCAAGAGTAACAAAATTCCATCTACATCACTTACTTCCTTCTGCATGATTTGTGACACACCCAATCAACATCCTACTCGTTATCTTGATTAAAGGTGACATAGGATGACATCAAAGTGAGTAACTCCTCATGTAGGGAATTGTATTGACTTTAGGTCAAAGGACTATACGCATTTTGTGATCATATGAGAATAACTAATGATACATTTATCCATACAGTATTCTCATAGTGGGTCAGTTCAGTACAATGTATTGACTTGATATCACATATTCATGATTCATAATCATCAGTCACTATAAATGCTAGTCTCGATGTATTATTACTATCTTTTTTATAATAATATTTGACTAAAGGCATTTTAAGAATAATAAAGTTATTCCAAGGATAATTAATATATTTAAGTTATAATTTGTGCAAAATATAATAATTATATTGCTAAAACGAAATGTAATACATTATGTAATATTGCAATCATCTCTATGATTGGATCTTATGACACACATCAACAAGATGCTACTAAATAGAAGAGATTGTTATAGATTTTTAGCAAGTTCAAAGCAAATTGCTAAAAGTATGGGAAAATTTAGGATTTATAACATGTTCTTTGCTTTCTAAATTGTGCGATTTATTGTAACAAGTTGTGCATGCTAACAATAGAATAAATTAGTATATTTTCTCTTTAAACTAACAAAATTATCATAATAATAGACAGCTCAAAAAATTAAGTTTTCATTCATAATTTAACAAAGATGTCATCTTACAAAATAGAGCTTATAAAATGTAAGCTAGAACTAGGAAATCTATCCTTAATTCTGTTAAGATATATTTAGGGGCTTATACTTACATATTGTCCTAGCTAAAAGAAATCTACTTACACCCCTTAACCAAGCTTGCAAGGATTCATAATTTACATCCTTTTTAATAACATTATGAAAATACATCCTATTGAAGCCCATGTCAAAATTAGTAGCTTCAAGTATTTCTCCTCTCCATCATATGATTCTTTCAACAATCTTTGCATGTTCACTAACATTTCTTCCCCTATCTTCTCTAGTCTAACATTCTTTTCCTTTTGCAAATTGGCTTCTTTTTCTTTCAACTCTAACTTTACTTCTTTCTCTTTCAATTTCATCTCAACTTCTGAAATAAAATGCTTACCACCTTGCCCAGGTGCATACTCATCTGAATGCTTGATTGTGGGAGGCTCTACCCCAGTCAAAGTAACCACACACCTATTTCATGTCAAAAGTTCAATTTAACAACATAACTACTAACATAAATGCATAAGTCTGCATAAAAATAGCACATAAACCTTGATAGTAAGTGATTTTAATACAATATTCTCAATCAAATAGAGACACCTTTTAAAAATTAGCAAAGGTTAACTTAGCAAAATTGAAATTGAATAATGTTCATAATCAAAAGTTATACCTTTTAGAACTAATAATAATATAGAAATAAAGTTTATTAGTATCTATCCTATCCTACCACTATCTATTTAGGTTAAGTCCTGACAATAATTTTTTTTATTTTTTTATTAGAAAAAATCCTCAAAGTAAATTAATTCTTTAATTTTCTATCTACTTTGGCATTATCGAAACCTAATTTCTCTATTAATGAATGCTAGTAGGTTCTAACAAAAAGGACCAGAAACTATCTATTCCTTAGTTAGTTAGTGCTGTGTAGGAAGTGTGTTCTGCACTAAAAAAGGCTCTAGCAACAAATAATGCAACAATAGGGGGTTATAATTTGAATGAAGGATTGCTTCATGAATGAAAGAATTGAAACCCACTTCATTTGATCCAAATGATATTGTTGATGAGACTTATGCAAAACCAAAGAATGGGCCACATGATGAAAATTTAAGTGAGGGTGATCAAGGGAATGACTTGCCATTGGAAGAGATGAAAGTTTCTTAATTAACAATTACAGTTGTCTCTGATACTCTTAATGTCGTAAAGGAACTTATTTGGCCTATTACAACTTTACTAGAACTAAAAAGACAAATAACAATAGTAGATTTGTAGATATGATAAAGAAATTGTTGAAGCTGTGTTAGGAAATTAGTTTAGAGATTAATGAGATTAGAGCTTGTATTTATCCTCCACAAGTGGTTCCTATCATAAAGATGGCCATTAAGAAAGTCCATGGCATTATTAATGACATGGAAGTAGTGGTAGAAGGACTTTAAGAAGTATCAAAAGTCTTTCTTTAGGCATGCAATGCTTTAAGAAGTTCACTAAAACAACTTATGTCTAAACTAAGTGACCCCATAATTGATGATCTTGAAGCCAAAGTGTAAAATATTACTTTAAGTAGTTAGAAGAACCCACGCCCATATCATAATGAATCTAACTTCACAAAATTATATTGATCCTTTCAAATTTTGACTGATGTATACGTGGTTGAAGAATATTTTCGTTTGATTTTTTTTTAGACCTCCAATTACATTTGGATATGTAGAATTTCATAGCAAAATTTTTTGGGGATGGTGGGCTTGTTTTGAGTGGAGTCTGAGTTTTAAGATATAGTATCCTATGAATAATTGTAGTATATATCTTGATATTTCAGTACCCTACTATTTGCATACAATATCTAAAGTATTCATTAATATATATTTTATTAGTAGATTCCAATTATAGAGTCAAGCAACAGAAAATTTGTTTACAAGCATCCTCAATGTAAAGGCATGCCTTCAGTATTAATTCTTGACGGCTAATGATTTGATATTTGTTAGGGGAACTTGGTTAATGTAAGAGCTATATGATTAAGAATTTGCTTCTGACTAGCATATATAATTTTATGTATTATTTAGGAATTATGATTTAGTTTCATGGAAGGAGGTTGATTAGTGATTAATTGATTATAAATAAGAGCAGGGAGGGGCATTCTAATGTGTATAAATTGGTTGAAATGAATATCCATTAGAGTGGTGACATTGCAAGTTGCACCACTTTTAAATAGAATGGAAACTATAACAAGATACTGAATAGCAAAATTTTCATAACTTTTTAATTCATGAAGAATATTCTTTTTTGATTTTTTTTTGGAGCTTCAATTGTGTGAATGAATCGAATAGCAAAAATTCATACACATAAGATTGTTGATTTAACAAATAGTTTGTGTGCAGGGTGAACACCAAGCATTTAAAACACATGTAAAAAATTGAATCTTTTATACCAATCTTAGAAAATTAACTTAGCTTTCATTCATGCTCAAAACCAATTTTAAAGATAAACAAATTTTAATTTCAATTACCTTTTTCCTGCATTTGTTGTATTTGCGCCCAAAGTTCTTGTTTGTCCATGAAGTCCTCATTATGGCTAGCATTCCACGTAAACAAACTCTCACCCTCTAACCGAAGCCAATGTTAGAGGTGCTGCATGATACACCCATTCTTCAAGCCAAAGATTGATTGTGAAAAAAAAGGCGACTTTTTGAGGCTGCAACAAGAAAAAAGGATGATGGAGTTGTCTCTGGATTGAAAGGCTGAAGAAGAAGAAAATAGGCCAGCCTCAGTCACGTGCATTAAGTATGGAAGGAGAGAACAAGCTAGCCTCAACCTCAATCACATGCATTACCATTTTCAACAAAACCAGAAGCACAGGAACAAGGAAAAAAATGAATCAGCCTTGGTCACATTCTAACATCAAGTTAGTAAGAAACTTCAGCCAAACATTTTCCATTAGAAAACAAACTGACTCCAACGGTTTCACTTTTATCCAAAGATCAAAGGATAAATTATAGGCTTTGAAACTTTATTTATCAAGTTTGACACTAGTGCAAATTTCACGGGGGTTTTATGTATTTTTTTCTTTTTTTAAAAAAAAACTTGGAGCCAAATATGAAATATTTCCAAAAATATTAAAAGCATTCGTAAACCACACTTCACCTTAATAGTTATTCTGACTTTCTGGCCCCACTTATTGCTGTTTTGAAAATGGCTTGTTTAGTTTCGATTGTATTATGTTTGTACATGCAAAGGACAGCTTGAGTAGAAGGTAACACAACTTATAACCAAAAACTATCGAATATATGCTACCTGCACAATTTAAAGTTTCTGTATTTTTGCAAAAGTGAGTTGGGTGTGAAGCTTATGCTGTTTTAAATCTCATGTGCCACTCACACGTATGAGTATAGTGTGAATGTGTAAATTGTGTAAAAAACCCTTCTGTAATTAACAGTGCATGTTTAGATTCGATACGTTACTTACTCTTTTATGTTATGTTTGGATGTTTGAATGGGAGAGAATAGGGGAAAATAAAAGAAAGAAAAGTTTATAACACAACTTATTTTTTTTTGTTCGAATTCTTGATTAAAGAGATGTAGAGATCAAATATTTATGATTAATATTTTCAATTTTTTCAATATTTACCGATTGCCGCTATTCATTACTTTGCATTTTTTTAATTAAAAGATTTTAAAAAATATTTTAATATTCAAAAAAGGAAAAGGAAGGTGTCTCTTACTCAACGTCGCTTTCCTCCTATTCCATCATTTCTCTTCTCTTTTCTTCTAAATTTCCAACTATACGTTAGTGCTATCAACGTAAGAATTGAAAGCCATTTGCTTCCAAAAGTAAATTTCTTCCAAACCAGAGCATAAATCTTTGCAAGCCATATTTATCAATGGGATATGAAAACGATAGAAAAGGGGGAAAAGACAATTTCAAAAAGAAATTAACTTGGTTTATAATGATATCACTTTGTCAGAAGAATTGAATTGTGCAATTATAATATACATGGATTCCTCCTTTCTAACGAAATAAGAGCATAATGAATTGATTCAATCGTGTAAATAATTTTTTGAAAAAATTACTCTTCCCTCCTTTGAAATTAAGATTAATTGCATTGTACTTCTTTCTTCTTTGAAAAATGCTTTAAATCTTCTTTATTTTATTTTTTTTGAATTCATTGCACTCCCCTCTTTTAAGACTAAAGTTCCATTAGTCAACTAAATGGAAGCCTAGACGGACAATTTTTTACTATTTTTGTCCAAATTTTTATGGTTAATTTATCCTTCTGAGCATTATATGTACACAAAGCTCCAGAAGTTTTTGCCCTGTGAATATGTTTTGCCTTGGACTCTTCGCCCCGCAGCTAGAAGTAAATGGCCGCCGTTATTATAATGCGCTAGATCATAAATTATAGACTCAAAATATAAAATCACATTAATTCTAATTTTAATTGGATTATAATCTCTTTCCATAAATCACCTAAAAATACATTGCATCAGCACCGATTTCGATTACAAAATAATTTTTTATATAAATTTACTAAAAATCTTATTACTTTAATAATAGTAATAAAAAAACAATACAACAAACAAAATACATATAACGAGTTGCAAAAAAAAAAAGATATTTATTATGTTATAGTTATTTTTTAATGAAAAAAAAGATATTTATTGTGTACTAATTATTTCATTTTAATAATTTAAAATATTTCACTTAAAAGTAAAAGAATAAAATGGGAAAAGCAAATATTATTCAATTTATATTTTTGTTGTTTTAACAGATTAAATTGTTTTATTAACTATATTTAAAACTTTGACTATAAGAATATATTTATAAGTAGAACTCTTTTAATAAATACTATAAAAATATGTTTAAAACTATATTTTAATTATTTTTACTATTTAAGTGTATTAATAAAACACTCATTTCAATTATAATGAATAATTTATTTCATGATATTAGAAGATTAGTATCTTTTTAAATGGTAAAACAATCTTTATTAGATATTAACAAAATTATTGTTGTATTACTTAATTTTTGTATTTTTTTTCCTTAAAAAATTCCTTTTCTTCATTTTGTTTCAAAGATGTTAGATTTAGTTCCTCTTTCTTCCAGTCACCACACCACCCTCATCCAACTGCTCCTCCTTCTGTTATATCCAATGCCCTGCCTTGCCACCACATTATCCTCTAAACAACTCTTTTACCATTGGTATTGCATTATTTTATGTTTTCTTTTCAATTTGATCCAATTGTCAATGGACAAATTACCAGACAAGATCAATAAAAAAATTGAGAAACTAATCCCTAAAATTACTGAAATAAAAACCCAAATCTCTCACATAAAATAAGAAAATTAAAGAAAAATGAAAAATTTTACGTAACAATTAAGTGATTTTTACCAAAAATTTGAAGAAAAACAAATAATCAATTGCAAAACTTCAATCATCAATGCAAAAGAAGAATTTTTTACAATTATTTTCACAAAAGAGGTAAAGTGCCTTTGCACTTTTTGTGAAGATTGGCTTCGCAAATATTATATCTAAAAAAATATCTAATTAATTTTTGGACAATTATAAGGATTTCCTCATATTGTAACACAAGAAATGAAGATACAAATTTTTTAAGAAAAAATAAATATATTAATGTATGCATAAAATTAATGGTAAGGTGATTCAGGGGATGTAGAGTTTAGGATAATGATTGTCTATAAAATCCTTATTTTCAAAATAAATGTGCTTAAGGTGATCCAAAGAAAACAGATATGTAATATGTTTTGCAAACGCTAGTATTTAACAAATTCTCATCAAAGTTTTCTTGTTGGTGTAACAGTGATTCACTTGCTTAGAGTGATTATGAGTCTTAAGAAAACAAAGGCTAGGAGAATAACCTAAGGGAAAAAGAGAAGCACACATTTTTGCTTTTTCAAAATGCCTTTAGGGTTACTACCCATTTCGCCTTTTTTCTCCACCCAAGCATTTTCATTTTCTTTATTCTTTCAACTTATCTTCTTTTCTCCAAAAGCTCTCTCCCTGTCCATTATAAGATTTAAGAGTTTCATTGAGAAAAATTTGAGATTTAAGTTCAAAGGATTTATAACCTAACTTGGTTTCCTTCCCTTTTGATGAAAAATGGGTTAATCCTCCAACATAACCATGTATCCATTGTGTCCTCTAAAATTAGGTGAGTAGCATTTTACTTAATTATAACTTGATTTCATTTGATTTCTTACATTGTAGCCAATATAGCATTTTCAAGGCATTTAATATGATTTTGCAATTACAACCTAAAAATCATGATTTTTATGATGGAAATGGTTGATACCATATGTTTTATAAATTATGGTAGTTTGGCTAAAAGATTTGAGGTTATGAGTGAGATTAGTAGTTAAATACTTTAAGTGAATAGTAAAAATTTTGTGAAAATCTATAAAAATTTATACTTGAATTGATATACCAATCAATTCATCAAGCTTGTAGCTGTTTATGTAAGGCCTGAATTAATTAATAAATTAATTTATCTTGAAATTGATAAGGAAATCAATTCACCAACTAATTCATCACGGTCAAGTTGCTTTTTACATGGCCTAAATTGATTTATGGATCAATTCAATTAGAACAAAATGCTTTTATAAAGTCTAAATCAATTTTGCAATTGATTCACACTATTTTCTTTGAAATCTTATATATTTTAAGGATTTTGTATGCATTACTTTGCTATAGGTGAGCTATATGGTAACGATTAGCCTTGTTATGGACTTAATGCTGATGAACTAGATGTGATACCTTTGTGAACTCAATTAAATTAGGAATTATTGAATTCTATTTATGTATGACTAATGTGAATAAGTTAGCATGTAATATGACTAGTTAATAAATTTTAAATTTAAAGCCATGACATGGATTTAAATTCAATTGCTTATATGTCCTTAACCAAATCTTATATCCTGAAGGTATTATTATATAAGCATATTAATACCTTTGTAATGAGAAATTATATGAACCCATCATTAGATAATGAATAGTAGGATAAGTTATTATAGTAGCTCATTTAATTATGGATTATTGTGAATGTTATTGTTATTATAGTAACGAAATAAAGTGTTAGTTGCAAACTTATCTATATTTTGATTAATTGTGACTTTTATAAAACTTAATGATGATTAGGGCATTGATATTCTTATTAAGGCATCATGCATTTGATCCATGTATTCATTTATTAAGGGATAAGGCAACTACTAGATGGACAGCGATAAAGTTTGTAAAATGATGATGATAATTGGGAGTTATAATAATATTAAATTGATTATTTCTTTAAAATTATATATGAAATTAGGAATATAACTAATAGTTTATTTATTAAGAAATAATTTTTCATCATTACTCTAATGCTTAATCATAAACTTGTTTTAAGAAAATGCATGTATATCTTTATGGCATCTTAGAAGTGCCAAAAAGTAAAGTTAATTTCTCCTTGTAAAAATGATTTTTATTTTATTAAGGTACCACTAACTTCCTTTCTCTTATGGGTAAGGTGTAAGTTAGATTCATTTAAGATTTTAAAAGAAAATTTATTTAATTCATGAATTCGAAATGTAATCTATTTAGAATGACTACTCATTAAGTTTCAATGAAAACTCACAATTCTTTTTTTTTTCAATTCTTTTCAAAAAATGTTTCCTTTTTAAATACTTAGATTTTACTTAGGTTGGCTGAAAGTGGATCCACATGGAGAATTCTCAAGGTATTTGGTAAGTAATAGGACAGTTTAGACAATGTGTTTGCATTTTTTTACAAGGTTAAGTTTAAATTGAAATTCAAAGATCTTTACAATCAATTTAGCAATATAATAGGTCATGCATATCATGGTGCATTAGTAAAGCTTATGGATAGCTGCCAATAGCAACTTCCTACGCTAATCAGAAACTAAGTGTGGTCATGACAACAAAATGAATAAATTATTCAAAAGTAGTATTGACACTTATAAGCATTATTAGAAAAATGAAAGGTGATATATGCTTTACTTTGCCAATGGAAATTGAAATTAAGAATAAAGGTGGATTTTTGGTTTCTAATAGAAGCTTCTATATTAAGGACATATAAAGGTATTATATGTTTAGGCATAAATTTTGTCATCTTAAACAACATTTCATTGGTTAAAAAAGGGTTTTAGGTATTTCTTAAATAAAAGGAGGGCAATGTAACTAGCATTAACTTCAATAGAGGGGAGAATTTACCTTAATTTTCTAGTAAAGGAGTTTGATTTAACATGTAAAAATGAAAAGAAAATGGAATCAAATAAGTAGGAGTAATGATAATGATAATCATTCCTTTTTTTCAATTGTTTCGTTTAATTAGAAAAATGAAATTACATTGTTTATAATTCTTATTTTAAAATTTGGTTCATTTATGAATATTAATAAAAATTAATTAATTATTAATTATAACAAAAAAATTATTAATTATAAAAATATATGAATAACACATAAAATTATAATAAATTTAAAAACTAGAATAAAATTTTTTGAAGATAATTAAATATTAATTTTAAAAATTAAAATAAATAATAGAAAGAAACAATATGGTCAACAAATGTGCTAAAAAAACAAAGCAAACATCTTTAACAATGGTAATAGAATAAGGCAAGAGTAGTTTCACCTTATATTGCTCCATCCTTATGACTTTATCATATGCTCTATCCTTGCTTGTAAGGCAAATGAAGCATCAATGTCCCATGGAAAAATTTGAAAAAATAAAAAAATAAAAATCTAAAAAAAACTTAAAAGTTATATATTTTAAATTCACACATAATCAAAACATAATATTTAATACAATATAACAACATAGGTATAAAATTATACATAATTTATTCAAACAATCTTAAAGTATATTAAAATAATAAATATATATGATTAACAATAAAATTGAGATGGAGTTCCTTACTTTTTATAACATTTTTTCTATTTTTTAATTTAAATATAAAAATTAAATAAAAGTGGAAATAAAAGGAAAATATGTAAAAAGTATTTTTAAAAGTTAAATTAGGAAGAAGATAAGATATATTAATACATGCATGCATCAATTATATGGGTAAAAAATATAGTTTTCAAATTATGAAGCTTCATAGGACAAAATAGGTTAATATTATTAAAAAAAAAATGAAACAAAACCATAGATTAAAGAAAAGAAACTCAAATAAGGAAAAAAAAGGTATTAATCTTTAATCTTTCTTCATCTAAAATAGAGTGATGTAAAGCTTATATATAGGCTTTTAGTGAAATTGAACTCCTATATTTAAGTCATTTAAAAAACTAGAAAAGTGGATAATATAACCTACTCCCTCAAATATCTCAAATAGAAAAAAAAAATTCTATAAACTAAAAAAAAAATCAATTGAGATATTATTAATCCTAAAACAAAGGAATCAAATCAACACTAAATTTGGTTCATTACATACCAAATATAACCTTATCCCCAAAATTTACTTCGAATTAAAAATTTACCTTTTGTCTTTTACCTTATCACACAAAGTAAATTTTCATACCATATTCATATTTCATCAAGGTGAAATCCACGGAGTAAGCCCTAAATCAATAAACTAACCATCCCAAGAAATATTATTTTTAAGGCTACTAAAAGTAGCACTTTCTCAAGGAAAAAAGGCCTTTAGATTTCTTTGAAAAAAAAGTTATCATGATGGCTTTTAAGAACAAAATGTTTTTTTTTTAATTTTTTAAGCAATATTAATACATGCATTTAAAAAAATACTTCTTTTCCTAATAATTGAAATTTATTATTTAGGATAAGAAAATATAACAACAACTCGTAAGTCTAGCAAGGTGTGTACCCCATCAAATACAGATGGCTATTATATCTTCTCTTCTTTCAAGCTTCATTTTCAAAAGCTTCTTAATCCATACCTTTAAAAGTAATATTTTCTTGTTTAATAGAAATTACCATAAAGCATAACTAATAAAAATTATCTTATTAAAATAATATACTCACTATAAGCCTTAATCATACAACAAAATCATATTAAAAGGAGGGTGAATTGGTATTTCAAAAAATATAATATTTTAAGCTTTAAATATAGCTTGTCTTTTCAAATCTTCTAAAGAATAACTAATAATTATAAAATTTAAGTAAATAATATATAAATACAAGCAATAAAATGTGTAAAGTAAAGAGTAATGTAAAGAAATCATTTCTCCAATGTATAATGGTCTGATAGTCCAAAGAAAAAACTTTTCTTTTAGGTTTGCTCGATTTTTCTAAGACTAAATACCAACTTTAAAGATTATCAACTTTCACTTTTTTCTTTTACAAAACCCTTTTAAACTTTCTCACTTGATTTTTTAAGAATTTAAACAATACCACTTGTTGAATACTTAAGGATTTTCTTCTCATAACTTAGCTATAAGATATCTATAAATGTTTCTCTTACATTCCATCTTAATTAGTGAACCTTTTTCTTTGTAAGATTTATTTCAAGAAAGACTACAAGGTCTCGAGAAAAAGACTTAAGAAAGAATAAATAATTTAGAAAGAGGAACCTCCTTAAAAGAAAGAGATAATGCTTGTGTATCTTAGCATTGAAGTGTAATCCTCTATTTGTAACGGAGGATCAAAAACTAGTCATTAGAAATTTGCAAATCCTAAAAAGTAACTTCTATTCTAGGCTCATTCTTGTTCCTTTAAATCTTTTTTGCTACCTATTCTTTCTAAAATTTCATTATCTAATCACTTTCAAGTTAGTAGTTGTTGAATTTACAGTGCTTATTTTTCTTTTGTTACCTTAAAAGGTCACTTTCATTATGTATCTTAAAAGTATAGTTAGCTTACTCTTTCCAGAAAATTTAAAATTTTATAATAAGCTATCTTTTTTTATGCACTTTTGACCTTGCCTGTCTATATATTTTAGAATAAAAAACTCCTTAACTTATTCAATGTATGGTGATAGAAATAAAGAGCAACTTGTAAAATAACTTTTTTTTGCAAAATGTAGAATTACAAAGTTATAGAAGCAAAAGGCAACTAAATAGATTCAAGGTTTTTTATCATTTGACAATTTGCAACTTTAGTTTTTCCCTAGTTGGAAAGCAAAAGCATACCATACATCAAATTCATTCCATTTAAGATATTAAAATATGCAAAACATGGTGGAAAATAAGTTTGATGAATTTGACAATATAGTAAAAAGTTTCTAGCTAGAATTCAACATTAAACTAGTAAACTTGTAATATATTAAGCTAATAACTTTAAAAGTACTAGTACTATTAATGTGATTACAGATAACTCGATGAGGGGTTTTTAGTGATCTAGGTTAACAAGTATCTATATTAGTGAGTGATGATTGTGTCTAGACAACATATGATCAGCATGCATGGCATTTGCAGAGGCATATGAGCACCATATGTAGTTAACTTCTTCAGTGCCTAATGGAACATAAATAGTTCTTTGGTGATGCACTTTCTTTAGTAACCTTCTAGGTAGATTCCATACCTCCCCATGTAGTTAGGTTTGTGAGTTGAACATTTTAACTGCAATTTTTAAATTCTTGCAAGTCTTTTTCGATCATAACTACTAATATATTTTTAGTCGATGGAAGGATAATTGAAGAGGCATAAACGATATATTATAAGCATGTTTAAAAGTAAATATATTGAATAGATACAATTTCAAACCTCTAGGTAGCTACCACTTACTAAACTTACTATAGCTTTGATTTAGACAGGTAATCCTATTGCATTTCTTCCTAATTCCTAGTTCAGATAAGTAATTGATTGCGGGGCAATTGATTATATGACAGGCTACTGAGGTATCTTGCCTTTCTTCTAAACTTCTTCTTCTTCTTCTTCTTTTACTTATGTTATTATAGTTAATAAGTTTACCACTTTAATTGTTAGGAGTGGTATAGTAAATGTTTCACATAATATTTCATTGTTTAGTGTTTTATGCCATTTTAAATTCTTTTTTAACTTAATTTTTATTAGTTAAATAATGTGTACCTATAATTACGGTTTTTCTTTCTTTCCTAGTTATTATGTTTTTCAAGATCTTTTGATGAAAAAGATTTTTAATAAAGGATATAAATCTAGTGACCTATACATGCTTGATGAAAAAGTTCCTCAACATGTTGTTTTTATTGCTTACGTTACTCCATGTTAGTTGTATTGCCATTTAGGTCATTCTTTTTTAGCATTTTAAAGATATTATTTCTTAATGTAAAATTCATTTCACATTTTAATTGTAAATCATGTCAGTTTGTAAAACAACGTCATTCATTTTATATTGCTAGAGTTAATAAATGTGTTGCATCACTTTTGAAGTTAATAGACTCTAATACTTAGGGTCCATGTCCGATTATGTCTAAATTTGGTTACTAATGCTTCATTACTTTTGTTAATGATAATTCAAAAGTTACTTGGCTTTATTTCATAAAAAATCAATTTGAATTATTTGCTATTTTTTGTATCTTTTATGTTGAAATTATGAACTAATTTCATACTTCTATACAAAACTAGTGAAGTGATAATGTTAAATAATAATTTTCTATCTAATTTTTTTATATTTATCCAAGCACAATATTATTCATCAATATTTGTAATTACACTATAGTAAAATAAAGTAATCGAAAGAAAAAAAATCATCATTTAATAGAGGTTTTTAAGCTCCTTTACTTTAAATAAAAGTGCTTAAAGTGTTTTGGGCAAAGGTAATTTCCATAAACTAATAAATCGAATGCCATCCTTAGTTTTGGATGGTCAAGTACCTTACTCCATTTTGTTCCTTTCTAAATCTTTATTTCCTTTTACTCCATGTATTTTTTATTATCTTAGTTTATTCAGAATCATCATCCTTAAGCCTCTAAACTCAACCTGTAGTTTTTAAAATATGTCCTCCTTAGTCATTTTGAATATAAAAAGGGTACTATTGTTATTTATCTGCATTGAATCATTATTTTGCATCTTTTGAAGTTATGTTTTTTTTAATCCATTCTACATTTTAGTTCTTTTGAATCTTCTTGCTCCATACTTGAGTCTAATTTCCTTGACAAATGTTTTCTTACATATTCTACCTCTTTGAATTCTTAAGCCCTTTAGTAAATAATTAAGTTTATCTTCCTATTAAGCATGTTTATTTTCTTAGAGTACAAGTATTAATTATAGCACCTTTATTTGGTAACGTGGAGATATTTGATGTAACACTAATTATTAAATCATCATTAGTTTCATCTCCTTTATTGACTTTTTCATCACTAAATCTTTTTCCTTTACCTTTTGATATTCTTATTAGCATAAAAAAGTACCCCTAGTTACACTTAAAAAGATAACATGAATCACTCTTATCCTATCTTTACATATGTATTATAATCCTTATTGCCTATTTCCTCACAATTTTTTATCACCTCATTGGATTTTATTATTATTCCTAAATATGTTGCACAGGCACTTTCTCATTCCAAGTGATATGTTATTATGAAAGAAGAAATGATAGCCCTTAGAATAGATCATACATAAGATATTATGTTATTACCAAATAGTAAAAATTTTATTAGGTGCAAGTAGACATTCACTGTAAAAGTTAATACAGATGGCACAATTGCTTAGTTGAAGGCCCGTTTAATGGAAAAAAGGTATACACAAACTTATGTTATAGATTACTTAAAAACTTTCTCCTCATTTTTGAAACTTACCTTTTTTTGGCTATTTATTTCTCTTAATACATCTTATGGATGACGTCTCTATCAACTTAGTGTTAAAAATACCTTCTTATATGGTGATTTACTTAAAGAGTTGTATAAATAACAATTGTCTGGGTTTATTGCTCAAGAAGGAGTATAATAAGGTTTATCAATTAAAAAAACCTCTATATAACCTAAAATAATCTCCTTGAGCTTCATTTGAGAGATATAGTAATGTAGTGGCAAGCTTGAGATGAAGAAAAGTAGCCATGATCATTTAATGTTTTATAAACAATCAAGTTTTAGTTATATTCTTCCAATTATGTATGTGGATGATATTATGATCACTAGTAGTGATAAATTAGGTATTTTAAAGTTGAAAGCTTTCCTTTAAACCAAGTTTCAAACCAAAGATCTAGAAGCACTCTGATATTTCTTATGGATTAAAATTGCTTGAGCAAGAAAGGGAATCTTTTTATTTTAGAGGAAATATATTTTTGATTTCTTGAAAGAAGCAAGGATGCTTAACTTTAACCCTATAATACTTACATGATTTTAAATGTCAAATCTGGCTTAGAAGATAGGGACTTGTTAAAAAATTCAAAATGGTATAAATAACTAATGGATAAACTAAGTTACCTTACCATAACTAGACTTGATATTACATTTTCAGTAAATGTAACAAATCAATTTATGAACTCTCTGAGAACTTTTTATTTGAATGCAATCATGCACATCCTAAAATATCTTAAGAAGGCACCTAAATGTGGAATTTTATATAAAAATCATGGTTGTTATAAAATAGAAGGTTTCTTAAATGCCAATTAGGTAGGGTATCTTATAGACTAAAAAGTCCACTTCTAAGGTATTATAGTTTGTTAGTGCAAATCTTATGTTTTGGAAAAGTGAGAAATAAAAAGTAATATCTAGTTCAAGTATAAAGTCTAAATGTCGAGTATCAATTTAGAATTAAGTCTTCCAAAACTATTTAGTTGCAATGTGATAATTGAATGGCTGATCATATTGCTACAAATTTAATTTTTCATAAACAAGCTAAACATATAAAAATTTATTATTATTTTATTAGACAAAAAATTTATGAAGGGGTTATTAGTCTTAAACATATTAGAACTTTAGAATAATTGACTAATTTATTTACTACAACTTTCCCAAAAGGATAAATTGATGATATTTGTGATAAGCTGGATATATTTGATATCCATGCTTTAGCTTAAGGAGAAATGTTAGTAGGTGATTAGTATAAGTTATAGACTTATAGGCCTAAATGAGTTTTAGTTCTATTATAATCTAAGTCTTATATATTTTCTACTAGAAATAGATTTATTTACCTTATTGTTGAGCATAACTTTAGAAACCACTCTTTTCTAATAAATACCATATCTTTACAATATTGTAATTAATCTAATTAGGAATAATCATTATCAAAATCAATTAATTAGCTATATAAAATCATTTAGGGAGGTCCCTCATTTCACACTAATATGTAATTTAGTTAATCATCATATTCAACACATATTACCGTAAAGCACAACCACAGGAAGTCAAGCAAAATAAAGAAAAAAAAGGACAAGCAAAGCCCTAATATTTTATAAATAAGAATCAAAATTGATTCAAGATGAAAGAAGGAAAATTTTTAAAAAATCAAATCTAAGAATACAAAAATGGAATAGAGCGAAATGAAGATAAGCCCTAATAATATTGTAGACGTAGAATAAAACATGTAGGATGATGAAAATCAATTGGAAGAAGAATAGTGAGTTTTTGTTGATTTCTACCATTTAATGCAAATTTTTTAAAGGATAAACAAAAAACATGGGCTCAAATACTTATTTAAAAAAATTTTCAATTTCTTTTATAAAATTATATAATACTAATATGCAATTTTAAAAATTTTATAGGGTCAAGGCTCTTCCTAATCCTTATTAAGCTTTGCCGTTGGGATGGATAGTAAGTTAGGTAAAGGTGAAAATTTTTTACATGATGCAATAACTCAACACAAATGAGTTTAAGTTGAACTTATACATATTTAGGTTGTAAACGGATCAATTTGTATAATATGAATAATAAATAGGTTGGGTTAGAATTAAGTTGAACATAAATCAACCTGTATAACATAAACATAAGGCACCTTATATGGGTTTGAACTAAATTTATATGAATTTAGGTTATAAACGAATCAATCTATATAACATGGATAATAAATAGGTTGGTTAGGGTTGGTTCAAAATTAAATGAGTTGGCATGCCAATTCATTTAAAAATTTATATTAAAATTTTAAAAATATTATTTGAAAAATAATTAATAACTAATTTATAAATAATTATACATAATGAAAAGATAAACTTTATCTTATAATAAAAATGATAATAAAACCTCATCAAAGTATTTAATTAATTATTAAAAATATTTTCAGTGATAAATAATAAGTAATTAAATTTAATAAATGAATTCATTATCAAAAAAATTGATAAATGAATTTATAGTATAAATTTTGTTAATTGAAACTATTAAATAAATAAACCATTTGATACATTTTAGCGAATTTAATAAATAACTTAATCTGATGTAATATGATTATTATTCGAGTTTAGATTTGACTTGAGTTTATTTGAGTTATTATTACCATTTGGCATGACGCAAATTTAATACATAAATACGAATTACCACCCTTAAAATTAAGAAATCTATGAATGGAAAGAATAGCTTTTTTTATGTATTTCAAATTTCCAAGTGGAAAATATTCTCAAAAACCTTAGAAGGAAGGGTTTCAAGCAGAATTAAGTAATAATAGCACAATCTATTATGCATAAATCAAATATTTTAAAAAATAATTTTTTAATTGATCCTATTACAAATCTTTTAAAATCTTCTAATTGAATGGTTTTTCAAAGTGTACTAAACAAATAAAATAAATTAATTTATAATTTATTAACTTGATGAAGTAAATTTATTTATTAACTTAATCATCAAGTTAAAAAAGCATCGACCCTACCTTGTTAAAAAAACTCCACCAGATAACTTACTCCCAAACTGATTATAAGTTAAAAACTAACCAACTTCTAAGTTATTTGAGTTAACCAATCTCGTAAGCTTATTTCAATTTTTTTATGATCATGATTATGAAGTGTAATTTAACAATAAAATAATGAACAAGATGTTAAAAAAAAAAGAAGTGCGCATGATATGTGGTTCTTAGGTAGCAGCACTCAATAACTAGGAATAAGCTCTACCTAGGAGTGCGCACTATGTGCTCTAGGCTCATTGCTTTGCAGTTAGCCCAGCCCTTTGAATATATGCCGTCAAAAAGTAAGTGCTTTGCCCACAAACCTTGAAAACCAATGCTTTTAGCTGAGATGTTGTTTGCATAGCTAAAGTGGCAAAAAGGTATAATAATAATAATCTCTTTTTCATTTGGACCATACATGATGCATCAATGAAAAAGTATTATTTATAAAATAATGTGCAATTAACTAATTATTGAAGGAATCCAATAAGCTTGTCACTTTATCGGATGTGAAGGAATAATTTATTTATCCAAAGAGAGATGATAGTTAGTTAAGATTGCTAGTAAAAGTTCAATTAAATCAAAAAAACAGTGAGTAAACTGGGCATTATTTGAGTTCTCACGATCACTTAAACTGATTCGCATTTGCAAACAGTCGAATACCTAATTGCGTCAAAGTAGATTCGAAATTGACCCCAAGAAAACAAAAAGAATAGAAACCCAACAATTTAACACGAATATTTGCTCCAAAGTCTATTATTATTTGATATTTCACAGTATTATTGCATAGGTGGAAAGTGAGATTCTCCCATGCCACCACATTTTAAAAGATCAATGTATCCAGGGTAAGTTAAGCAAATAGCTTATTTAAGATAAATATGCGTGCAGCTTTATTAAAGGCATGAATCAAATTAATCAATGCAAATGCATGTTTTATATGCTATTTTAAAAAAAAAATTGAATGTTTGGATATATTTTTATTTTTATTTTTAGAAATTATTTTTAAATTTAAGAAAAATAGAAAAATACAACATGATAAGTAAAGTAAGTAACAAAAGATTTTATTTTATTATAAAATTGTGATAAATAAATAAATTAAGAAAACATTTAAAGTCATTACTACTTTTCTATTTTTAAATTATATATTTAGAATTATAATTTTTGAAAATTAATAATAAAAGTAATTTGGTATACAAGAACTTTTTTATTTTAAAAATATTAAAATTAAAAATTATTTTTAAAAATAGTAAACAAATATATCCTAAATTATTTATTCATATATTACAATGTAATAATTATCACTACAATAAAATCAATCTATAGCAACAACATTTATATCAATGATATTTTTTCGATTGTTAGTGTATAGCATAAAGTTGTACAATAGGAAGGTTTGGCACCAAAAATAGGTTTGACAACTCTATACCGATGAACTTATCATCGATGTAGAGTAATAATTTTTTTTAAAAATAATATTTATTATAACAACACGTGTCATGATACATTATAAACGAATAACTAAGAAAAATTATACAAAAATGAAATAATTAAATTTTAAGCAATTACTAACAATATTATTGTTAGTATAGGTAGCCTAGGAATTAGAATGCCACCAATTAGTGCTAATTAATTATCACTCTATTCCAACAACTTTATTATCAATATAGTATTTTTTGGAAAATTTAAATATTAAAATTTTACTTATTTTGATGATGAAGTCATCGTAATAAGGTTTTTGGAAAAACAAGGGAAAGCGAGCTATGCCCTTTTTTCAAATAACCTTTATTGAGAACTAAAAAAACCAACCAAAGATTAAGAAAATGTCATTAGTATAGGATTGTAATTTTGTCATTTCACACAATGAAGTTGAAATTCTTTACATTTCAAGTATAAATTTTAATATTTTCTCTATCATTTTTTGACTTTCTCTTTTAATTTCTTATATTGGTTTTACATATTGGCTAGATTGTTACATTGTTCTTCTACACATTCTTTTGTTCATTCTTCCATTGAGGTAGACTGAATTTTTTATGCATTTTTTTTTCTCGATTGGTTATGGAATGTGGCATGCTACTAGTGCAAATTCTTTTACATTTATGAAATAAGTTACAGAATAAATATATTGCACTTGATATATTTGTTATAGTGTTCTATTTGGACATATTATATGATTATGAAATATTACTAGTTGTGTTATTTTTGGATTTAGCATAGGATTTGTAGACCTGATATTAGTATAAGAATATTAGGATTGTACATTGATAGTTATATTATATTTTAACTTAACAATGGATTTGTAACTTGATATAAATATAAGAATATTAGAATATGAGTATGAGTAAAATTAGACTATAGTAATAAATAAGTATTATAATTATGTTCATGCAATGAAGAAGAAAATATTTAATAATGAAAAGACATAAATTTTAAACATTAAAGTAACCAAAATAAAAAAATTTAAATAATAAAAATATTAAATAATTAAAACTTGAACATAAATTCAAGAAATGAAATATTGTTTTAATAGGGATTTAGAGTTAATTTTAAATAAATCATTAAATAAATAATGAAAAATATTATGAGTAAAATTTATGCAAAATACTAAATGAGTATTATATTTATGTTAATTTAATGAATAAGAAGATATTAAACAATGAAAAAAACACATTTTGAAATTAAAAATTAATAAAGGTATTAAAATTGAAATGAAGAAATATAAAATAATAAAAATACACAGATTCTAAATTTTAAAATAATGAAAATATTAAAATTTAAATAATTAAAATATTAAATAAACATAATTTAAACCTAAATTAG
This sequence comes from Sindora glabra, assembly GCA_020226215.1. Classification (NCBI taxonomy): domain Eukaryota; kingdom Viridiplantae; phylum Streptophyta; class Magnoliopsida; order Fabales; family Fabaceae; genus Sindora; species Sindora glabra. The sequence continues at coordinate 57,688,904 of CM035230.1, read as the reverse complement.
GAAGACAAAATATTTATTTATTAGGGATTTCGTATTAGTTTTAAATAGAATTGTGAATAAATAATGAAAAATATTACAAGTAAAATTTAAACATAGTACTAAATGAGTATTAAATATATGTTAATTTAAACAATAAGAAGATATTAAGTAATAGACATTTAATGTAAAGAAATAAATCATAAAATTATAAAATAATCAAAATATTTATATTTAAATGATAAAAATATTAAATAATGAGAGGAAAAAAATTAGTGTAAGAAAAGCATCATTGCAAAAGATTTACAATGAGTCTTGAGTAAAGTAATGAATATTACAAGATTAGTACAAGCAAAATTTATCATACCTAAATGAGTATTAAAAGTGAAATTAAAATATTTAAAATTACTGTAATTGTAAAATTATGATTACAATAATTTTAATGCACTTGTATTGAATGACCAATCCTTAAATTATCCTATAAATTTAGATAATTTGGGATAAGTCTTTTAATTATTATTGTCAACTTATTTACTTATTGTTTTACATTGTAAAATTTTCATATACTTTGCTTGATCTCTAAGTGTATACTATATCAAATTATAGTTTGTAAACTTGGAAAGTTATAGGGAAATGTTATTGAATTTCTATGTTTCAAAAATGATAGAATGGATATACTAAAATAATAACTATAGGAATATCTCAAATACAATAAGACCTTACCTTTTAGATTTAGAATGATAAATTAGATTTAGAACGTATAACAAACTTGCATATAAGATTAAATTTTATAATAATTTGTCACATTGTTGACTAATGACAATATATCTATTGACAAAAACTGAATAATTTTACGAGATTGTCTATTCAGTTAGTATTGGAATGAAGTTATTGTTGGTGTGTGTCCTAGAACCAATCATATAAGATGATTAGAGTTATACACAATGTATTATATTTTATTTTAGGTAATTTAATTATTATATTTTGTTTTTATTATTATTATGCGCAATTTATAACTTAATATAATAATTATCCTTAGAATAACTTTGCTATTCCTAAAATGCCCCTAGTCAAGTATTATTATGAAAAAGGATAGTAATAATACATCGAGACTAGCATGTATAGTGACTGATGATTACGAATCATGGATATGTGATATCAAGTCAATACATGAGTACATTGCTAGTGAACAATGTACTGGACTGACCCACTATGAGAATATTGCATGGATAAACGTGTCATAAGTTATTCTCATATGATCACAACTACGCATAAACCTTTGACCTGAAGTCACTACGGTTCCCTACATGAGGAATTACTCACTTTAATATTGTCCTATGTCACCTTTAATCAGGTGACAAGTAGGGCATTGATTGGGTGTGTCATAAATCATGCAGAGGGAAGTGAGTGATGTAAATGGGATTTTGTTACTCTTGTATAAAAGAGAAATATCCTTGGGCCCCTTGATTGAGTGAGACTTAGAAATGCATGGCCATGCTCAGTTGAATTAATATGTGATATTAATTATTTATTTTAAGTCTACTCAGTATTAAGAAATATAAATTGAACATTGACGAGGATGACACATTCCATGCCTCCAGTTCAATTTGGATATTATTACAAAAGGGTTATGATGTAAAACGTTGATCATGTATTAGGTGGATGTCGAATCACAGACATTCTTACTACTTGAGTGGCAGTGATGTATTGCTAGATACCGCTCGCTGTCTATGGCTCAATAATAAGTCATTGTCAATGTAGTAAGAACCTACAGGGTCACACAAAAGGAGTAGGAATAAGACAATAATTAATTGAACTTTAATTATATTAATATCCAATTAATTGGACTTATTTTCGTGCATATATATTATTAAGAATAATAAATTCACGTTATATATATATATATATATATATATATATATATATATATATATATATATATATATTATGTGATATTATTTGATATTAAAGTAATATCAAGTAATTATCTTATCAGATATTAGATAAATATATTATGAGATAATATTATTTTGATATTTGATAACTATATGCAATTATCTAATATTAAGATATTTATATTATGAGATAATATCATTATCTAATATTAGATAATTAATAGATAAGTCTTATCTCTTCCCATTATCTCTAGGATAAGGATAAGATGAGTTGTTAAGTGTGATTAGGATTTTTGAGGCATTATCCTAGTAGGACTAGGATTATGGCTTGCCTAAGTTCTATAAAAAGGGACTTGAGGGCAGCACTTAATAATCACGTTTTAAGCTTCCATATAAACCCTAAATCACTCAGAAAACATCCAATCCTAATTCTTAGAGAGAAAAACGCATCCTAGCAGACGCGTGGAGGGTGAGAGGTCGTTGTTCACTCCGTGTGGATACCGTAGAGATGTTGTACCTTCCGGCCGGCGTTTGATTCATCCACTCTCAAGTTTTGATCAGTAGAAACACGAGTGCCCAATAGGTAAAATCCTAATCATTGACTTATGCTTTTTGCATGGATCCTAGGTAGAATTCGGATTAAAATTTAAAATTTCGCTGCATGTGATAATCCGAATTCCCAACAATTATAACATTTGCAACAGTTATAACATTTGTTAAGAAAGCTAGAAAATTTGTCAATGATTAGAGTTTAACAAGATGTCCATGTAAAAACAACAAAAATGTGTTCTATCAAAAATTGCCTACCATAAAGGCATACATAATAGACAATAAATTTGATCTATTTACATAAATTGGGTTTAACATAGTGAAAAGGATACACTAATTGTCAATATTGAAGCCAAAATGCTTCTAACAATGTAGATAAGATGGTTGGCATTATACATGATTTCATCGATCTTTATTACATTAATCAAATAGTTAAGTATGATAGAGTAAAAATATAAACACCTCAAGGAAGGGGAAGGGACATATCTCATGGCTAAAGTTATAATGAACTATTTGCAAAAGTCAAAATAGAAGAATTGTATCTTAGGTACATAAACTTTTCATCATTAAAATTTTTAATCAAGCTTATTTATTTAAAAGTGCTACATAAATGGATTAATAAGTTATTTGATTCTCTTTTGATGTTAACGAAAGGAAACACTTCCTAAAGAGAATAGATTGTCAAGATTACATTATGATGCAAATAAGTGGCTCAATAAATTAAGGTTGGGGTATGAGTTAATTCCTACTTACAAGTATACTTATATGCTTTTTTAGAAAAAGTATGCTACAAAAGAGAACTATCCAATCTATAGGGAGAGAGATGGGGTTAATAAAGAAATAAAAAGGAAAATTGTACCTCTTAAAATGTTTAGGTATTTTTCATTAACCCCTGAATTAAGACAATTATATAAATTAAGGTATATGGCGAAATATTAAATGACATCATATAGATTAAGTCAGAAACTTCTTGGAAAACATATGCAATTTTGTGGAGTGAAATAGATAAGAAGGATTAATGAAATTAAATAGAGTAATAAAAGCATTTTTTTTAGGTTCCTTACCAGCACACAATAAAATTGAGGCACAATATTAATATTATGCATGTTAAAAAAATATATGTAATAGTATTGTAAACACATTATTGTAAGATGTATATAAATCAAGAATACAAATAATATAAGATATGATATGGTTGACATGAATATAAGATCAGAGCTATTTCTATATGAAGAGGGGAATAAGTTGATAAGACCACATATTAAATACACACTCAACAATAATAACCAACAATGATTTTGCTAATTTATCAAAAAATATCAAGTTTTTTTATGGGTTTGCTAGTAATTTAAGAAAGAAAGTAACTAACAATGACACTAAAATCAAAAAACTAAAATTACATGATTGTTATATTAATATGTAGTATTTATTAGCACTTGCAGTTTGGGCATTCATGCCTAAAGAACTATCATGTCTAATTATTGAGCTCTGTAATTACTTTAATCAAATGTATACCAGAACTTTGATTAAAAGGGATATGGAAAAAGCTATAGAAGATATTGTTCTCATTTTTTGCAAACTTGAACGGATATGCCTTCTGACATTTTTTAACATAATGGTACATTTGGCAATGCATTCACTTGAAAAAGCATTGCTCAGGGAACCTATTCATTTTAATAGATGTACCATACGAGAGATACATTATATCCAATTATTGAGTTTTATAATTATTTCAATCAAATGTGTGCCAAAACTTTGAATAAGAAGGATGTGGAGAAGTCTAAGGAAGATATTATTCTCAATCTTTACAAACTTGAATGGATATATCTTTTAATATTTTTTGATATAATGGTACACTTGGTAATATAATTACTTAAGAAAGCATTACTTGGGGGACATGTTCGTTATTTATGAATGTACCCATATGAGATATACATTAAAAATTTAAAAGATTATATCAAGAATTGTGCCTAACCTAAGGTTTTTATTGTTAAAGGCTATATTATAAATGAAACATTAATATTCTATTCAACGTATCTATGAAGGATGAAAAACTAAATTCAATCAACCTAAATGAAACCAAAATGCTATCCAGATTAGAACAGAAAGGCAATTGTTGGTGTTCAAATCTTAATGTTAAACCATTTAGGAAATATTGCAAGCTTTGATATGAGATTAGGATATTGAAAATATGGCATATCTTGAACAACTGTGCAAAAATCTAAAAGTATCTTAAATAAGTCTTTTAAAATTTTCATTTTTTATTTTCAAGTCCTTTTCATTTAATGAATAAGTTGTATTCAATAGTGAACACATGGGAAATTAGTGACAAAAACATAACATGCTTCTAAAGGATGATCCTTATATACTTGCCTTTCAAGCAAAATAAATTTTCTATATTGATGATTTTTTAATAGATCTAATTAAAAAGTTATTGCTCATGTTATGCATTATGATATGTAGGAACTTCCAGATGATAATGTCATCATGATGGAGTCCCAATATTATAGGACACCAATTTTGCAAACTTCACACTCATAATTAACTTTGAAATTTTAGATTTTATTACATTAATGGATCAAAAAAATGATCCTTAAAGTATTTCATCTTCTAAAGATATTCATGTTGACATGCAAGATGTCAACAACTTCATAAATAATGATGATATATTAGAAGATGAAATAGTTATTGATTATATTAAAGAGAAGCAACTAGAGTTTGATAATGATATTAGTGATCATAGAGTCCTAATATTAGAGGACACTAATTCTACAAACTTCATATTTATAGTTGACTTTGAAATTTTGGGCCTTATTACATTAATGGATTAAAATAATGATCCTCAATGTGTTTTATCTTCTAGAGATATTCATGTTGACACATAAGATATCAATGACCTCATAAATGATGATGACATATTAAAAGATGAAATAGTTGATGATTACATTGAAAAAGAGCAATTAGAGTCTAATAATGATGTTAAGACTAATAAAAGAAAAGATGAGCATGTTATGTATAGTGATAGTGATTTAGAATATGGTTTAAAGTCTTTTACTTTTCACATGTAAAAATTATGTAATCAACAATTTTGTTATATTATAATAAATATTATTTATGCCTTATGTGATGGTAACTATTCATATTGCTTCATAACAATGGCTGCTGCTCTACTTTCTTACCATGGATGAGATGGTGGAGTCCCACCACCATCAAGCCCATTTGCCTTCCCAATAGTATGAAATAAGTAAAATTACAATTATTCTACTACTTGTTTTATTTTTTTTCACTTATATAAATATATGTTTCTAATTAACATGGTGTTTCTTTTTTTAAGCATGGTATTATAGCAAAACAAAGGCCTTAGGCCTCTAGTAAAAAATTTAAAAGATCAAGGGTCAACCATTACTTATCAAATTTAGTAAGGTGATACAGATTCCTATGGAAAAGAATTAAAGACACTTCCCATAGCTGATAAAAATGTTTACCAAGTAGCACTATAACTTATTCCATAGAAGGTATGCAACTATACTAAAGAGTAGTGAGCATGGATTATTTACAAAGTCAAGGTTAGTACTAACTTATTTTCTATGTTAATTTACATTTAATATTATCATTATTTTATACTCATATTTGATTGTTACATGTCTTTTAATGCAACAATCATTTTAGTTTGTTAATGTATCATAGAAAGAACTAACGTGCATTGTAGGCAGTTGATATAAAAATTGAAGACATAAGCTTTATATGCATTTTATCAAGCAAAGGAGATGAATTTAACCATGCAATGTAAGAGATTCCAACCTATGTCTTAATAGATCACTAGGTAAGGTGTTGCAGGCATTTTTATACTACAAAGTACACTAATAGTATATTTTTTTATTAAAGTGTACTACTCTTGTAATTGTATATGTTTTACTTTGAATTTGCAAAACAAAGCATAAAAGATCTACAACAATCACCTAGATTTGAAGACCATTGCAATACATTGAAGTGATATGATATGCTAAGTTAACATTCTTGAAATTTAATACTATTAATAATAATTACTAATATTGTCTACTTGTTTTTAAAACTAGCTTAGAAAAATAAAGAGATAAATGAGTTGAAACTACTAAAGAAGAACTTTTGAGAGCACCATATATGGTCATTAAGGGAGCAAGTTTCTTTGACTACCAAAGCCAATAATGTAAGTATATTTGTTCTTATTTTCTAATTCTAATTACTTTTAAAAACTTTATGTTTACGCTTTTCTTTTTTAAATAAAAAATGAGATAGTGGCTTAGGTTCTTAATTGTAATTGCAACCTGTTAATCCCTCCAATAACACAACGAAAGGCTAAACATAGATTGATGTGCTTGCCAAGATTTTATATGCCACCTCAATCATAGTTTATTAACTACAACTTATTTTTCAAGGCAATAGTAGGATGCGGGATTGCTTGAGGATGTGTAAAACTATATTTTTCAAAGTCAGTAAGTATAAGATGTGTAGCAATAGTGCATTGACTATTAAAAGTAGTTACTGCAACACAATGAGCAATAACTCACAACAATGTATAAGCATTTGCAAACCAAACCGGACATCACTTTGCCATGTCTTGCACTGCCTCCTTCTCCTCCTCCTCAACTATTAGACGTTTGTCCCCTGACATTATAGGTTAGATTCACTATGTGGTTTCCTCCACTTCCACCTCAGCCTAGTGATGACGACAATGATATTGATAACTACTTGATTTAGAGGCTTTTTACATTATAGGTTGACTTTTTTATTTGTTAAATTATATTATTATGTATAGTTATTATTGCAATTTATTATATGTCATTCATGATTTTACATTATATATTTCATTTTTTATCTTATTTAATATCATAATTAATATGATAATATTTTTAAATTTTTAATAATTATAAAAAATATTTTGGAATAATAATGTTTACTATTAATATTACTAAAATAAAAATATTATTAATTATAATAAAAAAATTTAGCACTTTTAAAAAATGGCAATATTAACAACACTTATTATCATTACTAGTTAATCACCTGTGCAACGTACGAGTAAATATTTGTTTTAATAATATAAAATTATAATTATATGTTTATTATTTACAAAGAGAATTAGATAAAAAAAATTAATATATAACTAACAATTCTAAAAATTTCTTATAAAATAAAATATTATAATTTTATTATATGTATATCATTAAATAATTAATAAAAGACTAAACTTACAAATTTTTCTATATATATTAGATTATATAAAATAAAATTAAAAATTTTTCTTACTTTTGAATATTTATAAGTTGAATCAAAGCTAAACTACTTAAAATTATTTTGAATATATGCTGCAATCTTAAAAAAAATCATCTATACTTCTACCATCCTAAATCGTAGGCTTATAATAACAATTTCATTTAATAGAAAATTTTTTAAAGTATAAGTATTCTTTAAACAATAACAATTATAAAACCTCTAAAGAAAACCTATGAAAGAGAAGAAAGAAAAAACCCAAGATGAAATGGTGAAAGGAGAAGTATTTGACATAATAAAAATTGAGAAAAAATTAAGGAAAGAAAAAAGTTTAACATTTAAGTAGATAATTGATTTTAAACTTATTTTACCAAATAGATTAATTTTAAATTTAAACATTGCATTAATTAAATATTAGTTTTAAGATAATTATTATCATTAATATTAATATTTAATAATAGAATTTATGATAAAAATAATTTTTTTGTAGTGGCAATAAAATTTTCATTTACCATATCAATGCATCATAAAATAAACTTTTGAAATAATAAATTTATACTGTAGAAAAGTTATTAAGTAAAATTCATAAATTACTACCTATTTGTTGACTAAAATTTAATATTTTAATATCAAATATTTTTATTTGTTAATTTACATAGAAGAGAATAATAGCTTAAGTGTTTTCTAAAAGCTACATTATAATAGAAATTAAAAAAAATCCTTCCAAAATTTAGGAAAAAAAACTATATAGACCTATAATAATACTACTGCTTTCTTAAAATTGTCATGACTAATTATACTTATAAAATCATAAATTTATAAAAAATTGATAGTGAAATTAAAAAATTTGATATAATCATAAATATAAAATAATTTAATTAAAATTTAAGAAAAATATGTTAAGAACATGATGAGAAAAAAATTATAAAAATTACATAAATATTTAGAAAAATATTACAAGAAAGGTAATTAACTAAATTATGAAATAGAAAAATAAATTTATAACTTCTATAATGAGAATTCATCAAATGAAGATTAACCATTATGTTATTTAGTAGAAAACATTGTTGAATATAGAATCAAACTTTCCTAAAAAAAAGATGATGTTGATGAAAATATACTCAAAACCAAATTTAAACTTTTTCTTATTGTTGCAAGTAGGGTTATTCATTTGCATATGTCGATAAATAGGGATTTTATTAAATACATTTGAAAAGAAGGTACATTGTAGAAGAGAGTTTACAAATTTTAAATTGGACCTAAAATGTGATGAAAATAGGAATAAAATTTTTTTTGTTTAAATTAAATTAAGATAAAAAAGTAAAAAAATTTAAATAAAATCAGATAAGATAAAATGAATTTTAAATTTTAAAATAGAAAATGCTATTAAGTTTATTTGTAAATTTGTTAAAATTAGTTACAAATTTAAAAAAATTCTCAAAAATATCACATAACAGTTCCCTTCTCTCATAATTTCCTCCAAAAAGTATAACTATCTTTTTCTTTTGAAAGTTATGTGAAATAATCAGAATTTATCTAATGAAATAAATTATAAAAAAATATATGCTCTTGTAATTTTTATATATAAAAAATTCAATAAATTAATGAGAATAAACTAAGTTATAAATTTTTAAAAAATAAAAATTCAATAAAATAAAGCATTCATAGCTAAAAATGGACAATCAAATTAGAATAATAATAGTATAAAAAAGCAAAATAAATTGTAAAAAAGAGTTTAAATTGTAGAAGTATTACCAAATAGTTATAAAAAGTTAAAAGTAATAAGATCTCATAAAAGAGAAAAAAAGTTGAAGATGAAAATTTTCATATTAAAGAAGATAGTAGTAAAGTGTAAAAAAAAAACAAATATAAATGTAAATTGATGTAGTATTGGAAGATAAATAGAAAAAAATTGATAAATTAATATGTGACAAATTTTAAGAATAACACTTATCATAAAAAGTGAGAAATATTATAATTAACATATAATATATATATATATATATATATATATATATATATATATAAGAGATAGTGCATTGTAGAAGAAAGTTTATAAATTTTAAATTGGATCTAAAATGTAATGAAGATAGGGGTAAAAAAATTTCTATTTCAATTAAATTAAGATAAAAAAAGTAAAAAAAATTTATGAAATTAGATAAAGACAAAAATAAAATAAATTTTAAATTTTAAAATAGAAAATACTATTAAGTTTATTTGCAAATTTGTTTAGTTTAGTTGCAAATTTATAAAAATTTTCAAAAACATCACATAGTTGATCCCTTCTCTCATAATTTTTTCTAAAAAGTATAACTATCTTTTCTTATTAAAGGGCCGATGAAATAATTAAAGAATTTATCTAATAAAATAATTTGTAATTTTTATATATAAAAAATTTAGCAAATTAATAAGAATGGATTAAATTATAACTCTTTAAAAAAGAGAAATTCAATGAAATAAAGCATTCATAGCCAAAAATGGACAATCAAATTCAAATAATAACAATATTAAAAAGTAAAATAAATTGTAAAAAAAATTATATGATAAAAGTATTATCAAACAGTTACAAAAAGTTAAAAAAAAGTAATGAGATCCCATAATAAAGAGAAAAAGATGAAGATAAAAATTTTCATATCAAAGAAGATGTTAATAACATATAGAGAGAAAAGAAACAAACATAAATATAATTTGAAGACTTTTTTGAAAAGCTTTTTATGAGATTGAAATTATAAAAATGATACGTATCATATAAAATAAAAAATATTATAATTAATATATAATATATAAATAGATATAGATATAGATAGGTATATCTATGTCAACGCATCCTATACCAACAATACATAGTTGTTGGGATAAGAGCATTGTCACATCACACAAACACAACCCACATATCTCTACTTTAACAATAGTTATCATTGGTATAGTGTCATTTACTGTAAAGACTACTTAAATCATTGGTATAGAGTTCTATAACAATATTCTAATAGCATGGATATAGTTCTAGTGACAATGTCATTGGTGTAGATAACTAATTATGACTTTCGTATCTATACCAAAATAATTGTTGGTAGCATAGACTAGTATATTTTTTACAATTCTTTTATCGACCAAGTGATTGCCTTAGTACTAAGTTATTACTATATTTTAGAAAACATGAGTTTAGAATAGGAGGACATTAATTTGCAGTTAATAAAATAATTAGAAACTTCTAAGACTACTTTTTCCTTTAATAAAAGAAAAACTCTTCCAAAATACATTTCTTTTATTTTGCGAAGTCCGTGAGCAAAAATTATCATATTATCTGTTTAATGATATCAGTTTTAAGTTTATAAATAATTTTAATTTCCACGTGTTTTCAGATATTTTATTTTATATGATGATGATGATGATACGTAATTCATATTCATTTGATAAGTAAAATTTACTAGAACCAACATTCTATTGATCATGAATGAATTATTTTAATTCATAAAACAATATCATGACACATTTATTAGCAGTATCTTATAAATAAATGCAATCATAATTTAAATTTGCAGATTTATATTAAAATTGTGACGTTAGCATTATTTACATAACTATGAATTCCGTCCTAAAGTGCATGGTGTCCCTCGCCATCTAGAATGGAAGGATTCACTAATGAGGGTGGAAATGGAATATATACTGCTCCTTAGTGTTACAATAGAAACATCAAATTATATACGATGGGAGAAAGATGACTTTTTTCTGCAAGAAAAGCTTTAGGATTTACGTTCTTTTCCCCATTGAAATTAGTACAAGAAAAATACCTTACCCCCTTACCAAACGCAACATAAAAATCACTTCTGTTTTCATCTATGAATATAATGTTTGTTAATCACAAAGTCATTTATGGACAATAAACTTAAAAAAAAATTGCATTATAACAAATCTGAACATCTAATGCATTAATAGATCAATGAATAAAATTAACCAGAGATCAATTGTGAACCAAGAACGGAGAGCAATAATGTACACTATCATGACTATCTGTCGCAAATTGGTAGTTATGACAGTTAGATATGTAAATATGCATGGATTTGAATGAAATTTGGTAAAAAAATCAAATATATTATAGTGGACTCGTAGCTGATATCTGGGATCAATTTGATTTATATATTATTTTTTCAATTTTTGAGGTATTTTAATAATTTTGACATAGTTAAAGAATTCAAAAGAGTTTGAAAAGTATGTATTTGTAATCCTTACATTTTTATCTTTATTTCAATGTGATTTGTTGTAAAACGGATGCCCAAAGTTTTGAGAAAGAGGCTTATGACAATTCAAAAAAGATATGTCAACTCTTGCCAAATGAGTTTTTGTTCAAAATATTCTTTAAAAGGTAGAGTGTCAGTGAAGCGCCTTGAATACTAAGTTAGGGAAAAAGCATGTTAACTCTTACTAAGAAAGTTTTTGCCCAAAATGCTCTTTAAGGGATACAATGTCAGTGGGGCGCCTTCGATGAGTATGTTGGTTCGTGATCATCCTTTATATAGGCATATACCAAATGAATAGAATATCTCTCTTCTTATTCAATTATCTTTTTTGATTTATTGTACCCCAAGGCTTTATGTATGAGGCGATTCTATAATTTGATATATATGGGTGTTTCGACAACATTTGATATTAACTTACGAATATGTTCTATATGGGAATTCAGTGTATGAGCGACAATTCTTTGATATCCTACTATTTTCATCAAACATGCCATAAATGAGTTTTAGTGAAATGGCAAGCATGTTCCCCAAAAATAGCAAGCATAGGCCACACAATTTTGGTTAGAAAGCTACCAACCTATAACACTACTCCAACAATCAAGTTAGCATTCTTAATCATCTCCAAGCAATAGTATTATTATCTATTCGGTGATTATAAGAGGGTGTATTACGTATCTATGTTATATTTATAGTAATCGATTTATTTGATCGTCCTGGCCATTCATCATTGGTTGAGACATTTTCAATGGAGGAAAATTCGAATTTTTATTGATCATGCACTAGAGAGCTATTTGGTCAGTTATTAATGCAACTAACTCTAGTTGATTAGCTAATGCTTACTGTACAGTTGACAAGCTTGAATTACTATTCATGGAAATCAACCGCCTACACCGCAATTACGAGTGATTTATGCAGCTATCAATGACTGCATGTGGTCATACTTTCCCCAGGCCATTTAGTTGGATTATTAGGTCAAAGGTATAACAGTCATATTTATGAAAAAAAAATTAAATCTACAATGCCCCGTTGTATTAGTGCAACATCAAATCTATTTATTAATATATTATCATATATTATATATTAAGAGATTGTTAATTTGAGGTGAACCGTAAACTCTCCATATTATTATAGAGAAAACGTATTTCCTCATGAGAAAATTAAGACATTGGCAACTTCACGTAAAGCAAGATTATACATATTTTTTAGGTAGTATTTGATTCATAAAAATAAATATTTTTGAAAATGTAATTCGCAAAAATTTAATTTATGATACCATGATGTTTCCGTATTTAATTTAATTAAAAATATTTTTAAAAATATTATAATATTTTAATTAGTTTTAATGTTTTTAAAAATATTATTTAATTATAAAAAACATCCTCATTAAAAATTAAATAATTATTAGTGGTATGTGGTATTTAACAATGATCAATGACAGTAGTGGGTGATGGCTGGGGTTTATTATCAACGGTGTATAGTAGTTAGCGATAATTACCAAGAATAAATGATAACTAACGATGGTCATGGATAATGAGTAATAATCAACGATAATCGCTAACGATACGATGAATAATGGTCAGCGATAATTACTAATAATAGATGATAGGTGATTGTGGTTACTGACAATATCAATGAATGGTGGTGAATGATAAAAATCAATAATGGATAATAATAAATAATAGTCACTAATAATAGATTATGATCGATAATGATCATTAGTTATAGATGGTAGGCGGTAGTGGTAATTGACAATAAGTGGTGAATAATAATAATCACCTGTGATGAATAGCAACCGATAATAATTAGAAATGGATAGTGGCAGTAGTGATCACTAACGATAGATGTTGATAAGCGGTAGTTGATCCCAGTAAGTGATGGGTGAATGAAATAATCTTTTATATTAATTAAATATTCATATGAGATAAAAATGTAAAGTACCCACTTCCTAGTGGAAATATTGAATTAACAATATTTTTGAAAATATTCACATTTTTGGAAATATTTCTTAAAATATTTTTTAAATTTAAATTAAATATGAAAGTCTTGTATTCCCCTAAAATATTTTTTAAAATTTAAAAAAAATTCACTAATCCAAACGCTACCTTGAAAAAGGGAACGCGAAAAAAAAATAGTAGTATTCTTAATAACAAGCGAGATGTACTAAACGAGGTAGACCCTTAAACGGATGGTACATGTCCTTCAAATTATGAAAGAGATTGAATTTGTGCACTGAAACACAGTGGGAAAAAAGTAAAACAAGAAAACTTTCCCAATTGCAAGATTCCCTTTCACAAATAAATTAGTGCACCCTTTTTCCTCCGACGCCTTGACCAGCAGTTTCTCTTAAATTGATTTGAGAAGATAACGGAGAAACCATATAGGAAGTAAGGATTACCCCATCATCCAATTATCTACTAAATACTAAATATCAAAGGCACTAAGACTGGCTATCCTTGTTTATAAAACAACACCATTTAAGTGAGGCCCTTCATATCTTCTATTACTGAAGATAGAACAGGACATGGAGAAGACAGAACAAAGTAAAACGAGAGATGCAAGTGAACATGAGAAATGGGTGCATGATGGTTCTGTGGATTATAAAGGCAGAGTTCCTCTGCGTTCTTCTACTGGTGTTTGGAAAGCTTCTTTCTTTGTCCTCAGTAAGTTGTGACTAAGATGTCCTCTTTTTGATGTGTTCTTTTTTGTGGTATCATCATTCATCATTCTTTGCAAACTCATTTAATCATCACTTCTCATTAATGAGTTCATGTATTTCAATTCTAACAAGTTTTAGAACCATCAATTAATGGCTACCAATAAAATTCAAAACTTCCTGTTGAAGGAGAATTATAAATAGCAGAGACTGATGAAATCAAGTTTCAAGGTGTTTCAAAAGCAAAAAAAAAAAAAAATTGATTGTGACGTCCTAGATCTGATTGATCTAAGACGACTAACATGCCAAATCACGTAGCCTAAAAGATTGATCAGAATTATTTAAGTAGTTAAGTTTGATACCATATATGATGTTATATGTGGATCTTTACAATTTTTTCCACTTTTAGCCAGAAGCTTGCTCCTTTGATTAATATGAAGCTTAGAAGTTAATGAGCATAACTGTGTTTTATGATTCAACTTTTGGTGCAGCAATTGAATTTAGTGAGAGAGTATCCTACTTTGGAATTTCAACAAATCTTATCAATTACCTGACCCATGTGATGCATCAAGACCTCAAAACAGCAGCGAGGAATGTAAACTACTGGTCAGGAACAACCACCCTAATGCCCCTAATTGGTGGATTTGTCGCTGATGCCTACACTGGACGCTTCCAAATGGTCCTGTTTTCTTCCCTCGTGTACCTTATGGTAAGTTTAAATTTCTGATCAAAATATTATACTTAATATTAGGAGTGTCTTTAATCAACTCCACCCACTTCAGGATGGAAATAAATTGCAATTCCTTATCTGGGATATAATAATGCTATTGACACCATAACTATTTATTACATACATTCAATGCAATTTGAGTCAAACTGACCTAATCTGTTTTGAAGCCAATAAGATCAGTTTGATTTAGATTATGTCATATATACAATTATAAAAAGTGATGGTTAGAGTATCAGTTTTGGATTAGTATTCTAATGACAGAAAAAATCTGCCTCTCTTGTTAAAAATGCAGGGATTAAGCCTGTTGACTATGTCTGAATTCATTCCAAGTCTAAAGCCATGCAATAATAAGATGTGTCATCAGCCCAGGAAGATTCATGAGGTGATTTTCTTCCTTGCCTTGTACTGCCTCTCGGTCGGCACCGGAGGATACAAACCATGCTTAGAAAGCTTTGGGGCTGATCAATTTGATGATGATCACAAGGAAGAAAGGAAGAAGAAGATGTCTTTCTTCAACTGGTGGAATTTTGCACTGTGTTTTGGGTTACTGCTTGGTGTAACAGTATTCGTCTATGTTCAAGACAACGTTAGCTGGGGAGTTGCAGATTTTGTCCTCACAATTCTTATGGCTATCACAGTGATTGGTTTCTATTTTGGTAGGCCTCTTTACAGGTATAGGATCCCAGAAGGAAACCCTTTGACACCAATTTTGCAGGTCATAATTGCTGCCATAAGGAAAAGGAACTTAGCTTGCCCTTCAGACCCTACTGAATTGTATGAAGTGCCTATATCAGAGAAGTCTAAAGGAAGGCTTCTAAGCCACACTAACAGACTAAGGTAATAACAAATTCAGGCTGTTTTGAATCTTACAGTTATGTGAGCTTCATATTAGAGAGAGATGAGAGCGTCGCTTGACAAATAAATATGGTGTTTATATCCTTTTTTTTTAATAAATAACAAAAATAATTAAAATACTAGACACATGTAATAAAAGGCATAAAGTCTTTAAGAAATATCTAATACTACTTAAAATAAATATTCTCGACAAATTGAGATTAGTATTATAAGAATAAAAGGATATAATCTATACTCTTTTTGTAGATTGAGAATAAAAAGATAATATCTTCTCACAATTCCAGTCCCTCAAATTTTAAATTTTGAATTTTGAATTTTAATGTTCTTTATATTGTTTGCATGAATTTAGCCGTAAGAATGAAAATGAACCCATTTGGAGGATTAAACAAGTGAAAATGGAGAACAAAAGACAATAACTACATTGTTCATTAGGAGACCGACTAGTTTCTCAATATTATATATAAAGATTGGATTCTTTTTTCTTACGTGCACACACACAAACAAAAACACAAAGACCACATAATCAAAACATATTGAAATCCGGAGATTAATACTCACTAATTCAATTAATAATAGGTTTCTTGACATGGCTGCAATAATTGAAGAGAAACAAGCTGATCAAAAGGACAATCCTTGGAGATTATCAACCGTAACAAAGGTGGAGGAGACAAAGCTCATCCTAAATGTGTTTCCCATATGGCTGACTTCACTAACAGCCGGAATCAGTATAGCACAAGCCTCAACCCTCTTCGTCAAGCAAGCAGTCGCTATGAACTTGAATATAACTCCCAGTTTCAAAATCCCACCAGCCTCAGTTGCAACTGCTCAAGCCATCGGAACCATAGTATCAGTCACTATTTATGACAGAATTCTTGTCCCAATTCTCAGAAAAGCCACCGGAAATGAAAGGGGCATCAGCATATTAAAGAGGATTGGCATTGGCTTGGCATGCTCAGTTGTAGTTATGATCGTTGCTGCCTCGGTAGAAGCAGAGAGGCTGAAAATGGCTGGAAAGATCAAAGCAAATGGGCAAGAAAAGGGCATTATTATGAGTGTGTTCTGGTTGGCACCCCAATATTTGATTCTTGGCTTGGCAGATGCATTTTCTTTGGTTGGTTTGCAGGAGCTTTTCTATGAGCAAGTTCCCGATTCCATGAGGAGTTTGGGGATGGCTTTGTTTCTTAGTGTGATAGGTGTGGGGACTTTCCTGAGCAGCTTTCTGATTACAATTGTGGATCATGTGACCGAGAAGGCTGGCAAGAGTTGGTTTGGGAAGGATGCTAATAGTAGCCGTTTGGACAGGTTTTACTGGTTGTTGGCAGCCATTTGTGCTTTGGATTTGTGTGCCTTTGTTTTGATAGCAAGGAAGTTTACTTACAAGAGTGTGAATAGGAGAGCAGTGGGAGCTGATGATTGCGAGGGTGATGGGATGATCGAATTGGTGCCATAATACTATGATAGCTATATTTTTAGATGAAACTAGCGCGAGTCCCATGCATCGAAACCTTTATATTATTTTTTTTCTTCATTTTAGAAATTTAAATTTAATTTTTTATAGTTTGTTACAATGATTTGAAACTTCTACTATTTAAAAAAATAGTTTGTTTATCACAAGTCATTATTATTATACTAGTTTTGTGTAAAAAAAGGGTTATATTTGACTGTGTCCTTTGAGAATCATGTGATTCCAGACTTAAATTTGGTGGCTCTTTACTTTATCAATATTTTTCATTTTCCTACAAAATGAATAATTTTTTTATAGGTTCTTTCATGAAATTTTAAGAACTAATGGTGCATAAAAAATTGAACTTATTGCTCTTAAAATTATAAAATTTAAGTGTTACTAACCTATGTAAGAGAATCAAATATGGTTGAAGAGCTTCAACCTAGTGATCATATTCTTCCTTTATTTATTTTTTTTAATTTTGAAGAACTATGATTTAAGATGTACATTTTGACAACAAATCAGGTTAAAAATGTAACAAATATAACATTTCTAATTGCATGCTTTTTCTCCTACGGCTCACTTTTTTTTAATTCTAAAGATACATTTATAGAAATGTGTTCACAAATTTTAATAGCTTCAGAATTTAAAGATATGTTTATTTACTATTTTAAAAATAATTTTTTTATTTTTAAAAATAAAAATTTCCATTTGAAAAACTGTTTTTAAATTTTATTTTTAAAAACTATTCTTGAAACTCTTGTTTTGAAATTAAAAAAATAATAAATTTTATATATTTTCTAAAATTCTTTTAGCTCTTGATAGTAATTTTATAATTAAATAATTTTTTATTTACTTCACCAAATATCATGTATTCATTATTTTTCTTGAATTTAGAAATAGTTTTTAAAAGATTTAAAATAATTTTTAAAAACAAAAAATAAAAACACATTAAACCCATCCTAAAGCATGGTCACATCCACGTTCAACTCATACCTGTACACTAGGCACGTAAGTTTCAGTTTCAAGTCCCAATTGTTTTACAAGAGAATGTGATAAAAGTGGTTATAAGAATGTTGATTTTTTTTTTTAAGAACGAATTTATTCGCCATAATCCAATAAACCATTAGTTTGGGACTATAGACGCAAGTCCATAAATAATGCAACCTTCAACCAGAACTTTCATAGTGTAATGATAAACGATGTTGACTTAAGGATTTTATTCATTATCTTATTTGGAATTTGAACTCATAATCTTACATATATATTTAAGCAAATTAACATTTTCGCCGCTAAAAGAAATATTAACAATGCAACTTTCATAATCGGTGGATTAAACATAAACTTGATTTGAACCCAGTTCAAGATCAAAATTTTCAATCCATATGCAGAAGTATTATGTATTTTTAAGCATGATTTTTTGTTTTTTATTTATATTATTTTCTTTTTTAACTTTTTCTTTCTTATTCAAATATTTTACACAATCAATGAAAAAATCACTTTTAAAGTTGAATCTACTCAATTTTTTATTTTCTCAATTTTCTTAACAGAAAAAACACGATTTCTCTTTTAAAAATTCATAATTCTTTTTATTAAAATTCATTATTTCAATATCAAAAAGTACTTTTATTTATTTATTTTTCTTAATTTCACACCCTAAATATTCAGTTGATAACTAGATTCTTAATTTTGAAGCTTGAATTTGGGTAAACATTGGGTTTAACCATGAATTTAGTTCACAGACTCATCTTGCATGAAATTCATTTTTTACAAATTTTTTTTGTTAGGGTAAATTACTTTAAGCTTCCTTGAGGTTTGGCCCAAATACACTAAACCCCCCACCCCCCTCTATTTTGAAAAATTACACTGACACCCTCTACTAGTAACAAAATCAAATGGTGTTAACTCAGACAATAAAAAGACCATTCTGCCCATCTTTAAAAAGGCACCGTTGCTCTTCTTTGAATTTTGTCTTCCTAGAACAATTTTATTATTATAAGTATATTTTTTAAAAATTAATTCTATAACTGAATTTACTAAATTAATTACATATTTTATTTTTTATTTTTTATTAATTTGAAGTTAATAAATTGTTTCTTTTCTTTTTATTCATTTAATTGCATATTTTTCAATTTTTTTACCCACTCATATTATTTATGAATTAGATACTAATATCACTAAATAATAGGAATATAACATAATATACTTTATTTTTTTATATATTTTTCACATAATTTAGAATTATAATAAAATATATTTTTCAAATAATTGTATATTCTATTTTATAAAAAAATTAAAAATTAAAAATAAATATATTTATATAAATTTTATCAATATTTTTATATCAATTTTAAAATATTATATTTCAAATTAAGCTATATTAATTGATATTATGTTAAGAATTTACTAGTTACACATTGTTTCTCTTGATTTTATGTAGTTCATTGTATTTTTTATTTTTTTATTCACGCACTCCTATTAGTTACAACTCAAATGCTACTAAATAATATATAAAATATAATATATTTAATTTTTATTATAAAATTATTTTAAATATGTTAAAATTTTTATTTAATTGAATTAATAACTACATAATACTATTTTTAACTC
The DNA here is from genome assembly GCA_020226215.1 of Sindora glabra. Taxonomy (NCBI): domain Eukaryota; kingdom Viridiplantae; phylum Streptophyta; class Magnoliopsida; order Fabales; family Fabaceae; genus Sindora; species Sindora glabra. The sequence continues at coordinate 57,668,704 of CM035230.1, read as the reverse complement.
TTATTAGTTTTCATCTCAAACACTTTTTCTCTTCTTTTTATTCATTTATTTTTTATTTTTTTATACCTACTTCTGTTATATCTTATGTACTGTTTTGCTTCCTTTTATCAAGTCTATTAAATGTTTTTTTTTTCTTCTCTTATGTACTCATATTGTTTATAATTCAAGCAGTATTAAGACCGGTAGGTTTAGGCATGTTAAGTTGTAATAGTAAAATTTACATATAAAATAAAAAATTAAATATTTAAATAAAAATAAATTCTAATTTATTTGAATATCCTTTTTATGTGTGTCATTATATGCAATTAATAAATTTCAAATATTTTTGTATTTTTTCAATAATGTAGAAAATATTTTGGAGTCACGCACATATACATTCACATATACATGTATAGAAAAATTTATGGGAGTAATATATATTATTAGTATGTATATATATATGTTTATATTTATTTATTTATTTATGAAGCTAATTACTTCCACAAAATTATAAATAGATACACTATTGACTTGTATAGATACAAAATAATGTACTTTCTATTAAGGAAATGTTCTGAATAGTTTAAAGATTTTATTTTAATTAAATTAATTTATTACATATTGTAATTTTAATTTTTATTATTTTATAGCTTATGTATTATTTTTTTTATTTTTTTATTGCATTTTTCTTGATGCTACAACATGTCCAAAGTGTTCATTAAGATAATTTAATTAAATATAAAAAATTTGTATTTTTCCAAGTAAAATTACAAACATATAATAATGATAGGAATGAGAAATCAAAATTTATTTTTATAATATTATCATTTTTGAAAAATATTATAAATATAATTAAATGCAAAAGTACTATTATTTTACTATTAAATTTTCTCATTTTCCATTTAAAAATATATTTTTAAAATTTTTGAATAATTGTAACAATAATAATCCACTTAATACATACATGTCATATATAAACCTTAGAGTTCCAATTCCAAACATAATAAATACTAAAGTTTCTAAAGTAATATCGATTATTACCATATCACTAAAAAATTATTTAAATATAACAAAGTTTTTAATTTCATCCCATAAAAACATTAGTAAATATAATATTTATATATAATAAGTCTGAAAATATATGTAAAAGTTTATATATTTGTTTTGGATTTAACAAATATACTTCCTTGATTTAGGTTTTGTCCTAAAAGTTTAAGGAAAAATAAATCATACTTATTAATTTTTCTTTTACTATTTTAAACTCTTGTTTTCATTTTTTTACACCTTTTTTGTTGTGATTTTTGTACTAGCTTCCTCTTTCATATAAATGTTTAATAAAAAAGTAAAAAAAAATAGACAATAAATCCCATATTTATCATAAAATGAAAACTTAATTTTATTAACTGAGCAATAAATTACTTAACATGATGATGACATGTTGTCACTACTTCGTTGCAATTTATTTTGACATATTCTCTTATCTTCTTTTATAGTGTACTTTTTGGACTCTATTTTGTATGATTTTTTAGTTAATATATTCATTAGATCAATAAATTAGGTTATTCTTATCAATTTAACCAACAAATTATACAATTATATTACAATTATTTAATTATTTTATTACCAATTTAATTAAAAAATTTTAAATTGCCAAATGAAATTGAATGATTAAAAAGGAAAGTACAACAGTGCTTCCATAAATCCTAAGTTGAAAGGGCAAGAATATTTAAAATACAATTGACAAATCCCGGAAATTAGCGCAACCGACAAAGCACTTGTGGGTCCCACAAGAAACTAATAGATTTTTGCTTTTTAGATAAAGAATTACCAATAAGGGAAGTGGGTGATATTTTAATTACACAATTAAAGGAGATTGGATGAATTTCTCCAAAATGGAAGATCAATGGGTAATTAGGCTTTGATTCTAAAGGAAGTGAAAATAATTTGCCTTAATTTTTAGGTAAAGGTGTAAATATTATATAGATATATTTAAATCATAGCAGTATTTATAAAATCTATCACGCATTTATGTGCGATGCTACCCCACACCACTCATATCCCACTGAGTTTCTCTGCACTTTTGAGTAGACCCATAACAATAATAACATTACTCCTCCAAATTTCACAAACACTTCTTTCACCGTTTCAAACCGTACACCTGCAGCTGAGTCCAAGCTGACACCACTGAGTTCCTCCGCCAATCATCACCTCCACCATCTACTCCCTCCTCGTTCATCACCCTCAAACGGCAACTTCCGCTGCATCCATCCCAAGCTAAGCAGAGCTTCTTCATCCATGGAAGAAATTTTGCAGTCCAACAAACACGTCCCACAACAGAGCAGAAGAAACAAGCTCCGAGTACCACTCCAAACCCATCAACCTCCACCTCTCTCTCCAACTTTCCATGCCTTCGAACCAATTCCTCTTCCCTCACCATTCGACCCCAACGCCACCTATAACAACCATTCTTCTCGCAGAAATCCCTCAACATTTCAATTTTTAACAAACACTTCATGTGCTTCCTCACATTCCTCGCCCTCTTTTGCTAACCTTGAAGTTCCTTCGAGTTCTTACACTCGTCCAATCGATGTTGATTCTGCATCTCAAAATCAGCAGAACGAGTTTAGAAATTGGGTTCCAATGGGCCCATTTACGGGATATGCTTCGATATTGAAGAAGTCGAGATTTTTGAAGCCTGCACAACAGCTTCTTGATGATATCTGTGGTAGCTTTGTTAATATTGTATCGGATTCTCCACCGTTCGACAGCTTCAGAGATAATGGAGGCCTTAGGGAACTCATTACAGGCAAAGATCGAATCAAACATCAATGGAGGAATTCCAGGCTCATACACATGCTTGAGGAGGTAGGATTTTTCTCCCTTTCTTTCTCAGTTTTTGAAGAAAATTGCAGAGACGACAGACAATAGCAGATGAACATGAGAACAATATTGGGCCGGTGCCCACGAAAATAATACTGGTTGAATTGAATTCAATGAAGTTGATGAATGATTTGATGGCTGTCTGTCTTTTACTATTTGTCATTTACTCGAAAAAGATGTATGGTCCTTTCGATGAGCTGAAAATGGGAAGTCCTTTTACTGTTTTACCATTTTTAAAATTGGGTATCGGTAGTTAAACACGCAACAGTCCAAGCATTGCTATTTGTTTGAATGAAAAGATAAGAAAGCATCTAACATCTATTGCAACTAGAACCACTGCTTGTTGAGGCCAATAATCTCCATGCGCTTGTGCAAAAGCTCTTAGTCAAATCATAGTACATTATCATAACTATTAACTAAAAAGTTGAGAGTCTTGAGATTAACGAATATATTTTTATTTTTATATTTTTAAAAATTATTTTCATAAATTATTTTGTCATTCTAAAGAATTAACTATAAATTAAAAATAATAATATTAGAGAGTGGTTGATATTATGAGTAAGAAAATATTTTATTTAATTATAAAATTACTATTTAAATAAGAAAATAAATTTAAAAAATAATTCATTTTTTTTATTTTTAAGTTACATATTTAGAAAATAATTTTTAAAAAATAGATTTTGAAAATAAATTACTAAATAAATTCTCCTAATTTTAAATATAAAAAAATAGAAAACTATTTTAAAAAATGAGAAATAAACAAACCGCAAGGTTCCTTACAAATAGTGTCAAAAGCAGAGGGGTTTCCAATATTTTCTCTGATTCAAAAACAGAGGAAAGGCATTAATATTAGGTTAGTGATGAGAAATTTGAATAATTTACGATACTTTAATAGCTCAAGTCTTTTTTCCATCCTTGTGAAAAAGGAAATGAGGAGATTAAGAAGTAATTTTATTTGATATTCCTTTGTACGTAGTTCAGAGTTTTTCTCAATTTCCGTTACTGGCTGACGTTGAAGATAAATTTGTAAAACATTGTGTTTATCTTGGAATAGTCATAGGATTAACTAATTGGAATTTTATAGAAACTAAATTTCATCTCACATTTATGGAGCATCAATATCATATTCAATTTTGGAAAAGGGAATAATCAACTATGTCTTCTGAAATACTTATAGTAAATTTGATGCACTTTCAATTTACCAACTTCCGATGTTCTTCCATAATTTTGTTTAGGTTTACAAAAAGTATACAGTATGTTGTCAACAGATGCAGTCGGCAGTGGCCTCATTTCAAAAGGTTGCTGGGCTTGGAAATGCCTGTCCTCACATATCATCTGCTATCAAAACCGTTGGCAAGCATTTTGTATGCTTGAAGAATACTATACATGATCAACTTGAGGTTTCGAGCAAGACTTGTGCTGGAGAGGAGGAAGTTTTAAGGTTGTCAACATTTGAACAAAATCTTCAAACCCAGAAATCATTTCAGAGCTTGACCTCTATCCAACCTTCTGTTCTGCGACCACAAAGAGGTCTTCCAGATCATGCTGTTGCAGCGCTAAAAACATGGCTCTTTGAACACTTCCTGCACCCGTTAGTGATGCTAATTAAATATATTAATGAAGCTTGATCTTTTCTTACAGATTTTTGTTGATATTACATTCTGATTTTCTTTTCTTGCAATCAGCAACTATTTTGTTTGACTCATTGATGCTATGTAACCCTGTGTTCATCTCAGCTATCCTACTGATTCAGAAAAGCATGCATTGGCTCAACAAACAGGTCTATCAAGAAGTCAGGTGAACTTTCAGTCTTCATTTTTCTCTTGTTTGTCTGCCAAATTCCCTCTTTTTCTTGATGTGAATGGTCACTTAATTTCTAATTATGCAGCCTTACGGGAACATGAGATGGAAAATGATAAATGCATCTAATTTTTGGCAAAATCTGAATAGATGAAACTAGTTAACAAGTAGAGCCAGTTTTAATCAGAATATAACAATATATATTTAGTGACGATTCGTGAGGGAAGGGAAGAACATAGTATTATTACTCATTTACTATGTAGCCTTGCCTAGTGTTGGAACTACGTATATTCTAGCATGGGTATGTGCCTTGTTGACTTTCTTAAAATCTCATGTAAAATAATATATTTCATTCAAAATATCTCCACTAATTTTAAAATTTTAGTCCACTGAAATATTGAAATACATTCATCCTTATTAACCCTCGGGTCTTCTGCCACTAGCCTTGCCTCCATCCAATTTGTATGGAAAGCCCTTGTTGGGCAAACTGGAATTTTTTGGTGTTGTTAAGGCTTTTTACAACTTGGTGTTTGGCTAGGTCTCCAATTGGTTCATCAATGCGAGAGTAAGAATATGGAAGCCAATGGTGGAAGAGATACACATCCTTGAAAAACTTCAGGCCCAACAAGAAGAAATAAACCATAATGCCAGCATGCCTGCTGCTGTCAGCTCATCTGCTGCAAACCAAGTCCATATGAGAAAGCTGGCCCACCCAACATGTACACTAGAAGCACAATGCACCCAAACCAAGCGCTCAAGAGAAGAAGTAAGCAGTCAGAATGAAGCACATGGGAGTGGATGGTACAGCTATTCCTCAACTGATTGCAGTGTGAGAGTAAGTGGAGTTAGAACAGTTGAAAGCAATGGATTATTATCTTTAGCACTAGATCACAGCCAGAATTTGCGAACTGATTTATGACTTCAAAAGAGGGGAGAGGGTCCCCAATGAGGTTGCTATCATGAACTGTCAAGGGATGGTGATGTCAAGATGAATTCAATGGGTAGTATCATCTTGTGGGCATGATGCATGCCGACCTGCTATCGACCGAAAATTCTCAATATAAGATATATTCTAATGAACATCCAACTCTATAGATGCTAGGTGAGGCTAATCAATCAACTATATCTTTAGTGAAACTTGACAAATAATAACTTGTTCTCTGAATAGGACATGTCCTTTTTAGCATCAAAAGTGGAGAGTTAGACTCACTTTCATAAAGTGTTGCATCCATTGTTGTTTTGATGTGCTCCTATACGGGGGACTCTCTCTCTCTCTCTCTCTCTCTCTCATAAAACGGGAAAAAAAATGAATTGAAATAAAAGTTGGCGCATCACCACTATTTATATTCTCTCATATAGTTAAATTAAATTATGAGCATTTGCTTTAAGTGACATGCAATTTCCTTAAAGGTTTTGACTTTTTTCTTACATCTGGGGTTCAATTCTGAGTGCTTATATTTGCAAGCCTAATGGATTAGCCAATCTTATTATTAAAAAAAGGTAGTTAACTAAATAGCAACCAGTGCATGTAATTGGAAAACTAAATCACGCGTTCCGTATGTTTAACTGGTGCGCCACCTTAATTAATTAATTAGACATGCAGTGAAATTTGATTGTCAATTTGTGCGAAATATCAACCATGTGTTTTATGAAACAACAGGAGTCATTAGAGTTGTTTGATTCATGCAAAAAGTAAGTTTTTGCATGAAGTTGAGTTTTTTGGGGAGTAAAATGATTGATTGTAAATATTTATGATCTATATTCCCGGTAAAGGATTAGAAATGTTTTACCTACGTATCAATTGGAAAGTGTATTGACATAAATACAGTAATAAGAAGCAATAATATAAAAATGTGTAAATTATCAAAACGAGTCAAATTGATATTATATCTCTAGGACCAAAACTTCTTGTTTCAAAGGGTGAATCTATCAAACTTGATTAACAATTACCAAGTAATCCTAATGTGGGTGAATTTGGTCTTCCTAAAAATGTATTTAAAATTATTTGATTAACACAATAGAAATAACATTTGCCATGAAATATTTTACTATTTTATTTGGTTCAACTTTAAACTTTATAATAAATATTAATAAAATAATTATAATATTATTAATATTATTATAATATATATTAATAAATTTTAATTATTTTGTTTCTTTTCTTTGAAATCATGTATGCACTATCCTTTGCATCACAATTTTTATTAACTCACTCTAAATATCTCTTTTTAAGTATTGTTTAAGGTTAATGTATAAAGATTAAGGAAGGGAATTAATAATCTTAATCTTAAGAGAGATAAATCATAATTTAATAATATATCCTCTACTATAAGTCAACTAATAAGTAAAGTTTTGAGTATTTATAATTTTAGAAGAGATAAATTATAATTTACTAATATATCTTTTACTAAAAATTAAGTAGTGAGTGAAGTTGTTGAATATTTATTTAGATAATAAAGATAATATTTGAAAAAAATAATAGATATATTCTTAATTTTTTAAAATAACAAATCAATAGAAACAAAAATTCATATCTTCCTGTAAAACTCTTCCGCTTCCAAATTTCTCTCCTAAAATAGCTTTCAAAAAAATTCATTTCAAAGAACATTTGATGTAATGTCTATTATTTTTATATTTTATTAAACTAATTTACTTTCTTTTTAAATTTAATATTTACAATTATTTAAATTTCTATCATCTTTTAAATAAGTGAAAATATTTTGCAATCTATTAATAAATCATATTTAATATTTATGTTAAAAATCTTATAATTATTTCTTTTTTATTCAAATATATTTTATATTATTAATGAATTATTTGTATATACTCATACTGTAAATCATTATAATACTCTTGCATATTCATTTAATATTATGGCAATTATAATGCTCATATAAGTATATATTTATATTTGTTGTCACTTTGTTTTACTAAAATTAATTTAATCTGCAGTAAATATATATTTAACTTTATATTATAAGTACATTTTAAAATATTTTATTTACAATATTATCCTTTCATACTATTAATTAAATTTAATAATTATTAAAATAAATTTATTATTATATTTTAAATAATATTAAACTTTAAATTGTTAATTCTATAGTTTCACTAATATTCCTATTAGTTAACATTTCAAATATGCCAAATTTAGAACTATTTCTAGGTATAATATTTGTATAATATAAAATAATTATTTTTTAAGTCAAATATATCTTATAATTCTTAATAAAATTTTTATATATTTTCATATTATAAATCATTATAATACTCATGCATAATAAGCTATAACATATTTATTGATAAAAAGAACTATTATTATACTTTCAAACTAATTTTTAAATATGTAAGTTTGATAGGATTGAGTATCTGGTCTCTTATAGTATTATATTATTTTTGTATAGAAGATTTTTAGAGAAAAAGAGTAATGTGCATATTTAAATATGTATAAATTTTTATATTTTCAATTATCTTTTTTAAATGTATAAATTATATTAACCTTATAATAATTTGCTTGATAATATTTATTTATGAAACATGAAACACATATATACGTATATATTAATTTTGACAAAAAAAGGGAATTCTTTGCATCGCATGGGAATTGAGCTAGTTTTTTTCTAAAATGATACTAAAAAAATGGAGTAATTTTATATCTTTTAAAAAACTTAATTCATAACTCATAATTTTATTTTTTTATCTTGCAGAACTATATTACTTTAAAAACATATATATTACTCATTTATCTAATATTTTCATTCATTCACATACTTATGCATGTCAATATCAATTATATTTTTATAAAAAAAAATTATCAATTATCTCATTAAAAATATTTGCTTCCTGTTAAAATAATAGGTATAAATTTAATGGAAAATACTTTTAACTAGTAAAAAAATTTGATATCATTAAATAGAGTATGCAACTTCCGATATTTTATGAAAAATAGAATTTTTTAGAAAATTTTATTTCTCTTAATTTATTAGATAATGATCAATAAGACAATCTACATCTTTTTCATTTTTTTAAAAAAAATATTTTCATTCTATTATTGCAAATTAAATAATTCCATTGGTTATACATCCAACAAATTTTTATCTCTTATCCCTTTTTAAATTTACACTTATTAGGATGTAAGTGGAAATGGAAGGGAATATGATGGGAGCATGAAAATGGAGGAAAATAGAAAGGAGAAAAATAGTTAGTTAAGTTATTACTTTCTTTTCCTCTATTTCAATATTTTAAAAAAAATCCAACTTAAAAGAAAATAAAATATTGGGTAGGGGAGAATTTTGGAAAACCATTAAAGATTAATTATAAATTTTTAATCGCTTCCTTTCTTTAATTAAAAATTCTGATTTCCAAGAAGTAATCAAATAATTTTTTCTACCCTATCATTTTCTTCTTTTCTTCTTGTTCAAACATATCATCGGAGAAATTGGGAAAACTACCAACACCAATTGGTCTTGGTAATTAGAATTTGGTGCTCCTTAAATAAAGTTTTTAGTTTTAACCTTTATAAATGAAAAAAAAAATGATATTGAGCGATCTCTTTCCCATATTGAATTCAATTTAACTCGAGTTCAATAAAATTTACTTGATAGCAGAAGGTCCAAAAAAAAAAAAAAAGTTTGAGGGAACTTGAATTTGAAATTTTATAGTTAAATGATGAACGATTGGAAGCCTTGGCTTTCTTCCAATTCTTTGTGCCTTATTTTTTATGTCCAAATTAATCATTTAAATTATGAAAATTATGTCGGGATTGTTGATTTTGAGGTTTTAATCCATTAAATAATTTTTATAATGAGATATGCTTCCTTCTTCGCACATAAACATTCCACATCAATTAGCTGATTGCATTTGAATAAAATCATTTTATTTTTTTACTTTATAAATGGGTAACTAAAACATCACAACAGTTTTAAATTAAATTTAATACATCATAACAGCTTTAAAATAACCATTTTTTTACAAACAAAATTGGATGATGATAATTTTATAATTGTATAGTAATTACTGATGACTCTTTAAATATACGCAAAATTGATCATATTCGAAGGACGTTCGTTCCGAGTCCCTCTTTGCTTTTCCAAAATATTTTCAGGACTTCAATATTTTCATACACATGATTTACGCTTAGCTAACATTTAATAAAAATGCACAAATAATTAAAAATAATTTAATCCAATACTCTGTCCGAATTATTTCCATAGACAAAATAAATATCATATATTCTTATATAATAAGAATATTTTAATTATGTAAACATTATTTTATATAATAAATATGTAATTTAAAATTTAAATCAAGAGCTACTAATTATATACAAAATAATAAAATAAATTTATAAAACCCAATTTAATAAATATAAAAAATTCAAAATTCAGTCTAAAACTTTACTGCCAATGCATATAACATTTATTATTTTATCCACCTATCCATTAATGTTTCGTCTTCTTTACCTTCTTAAATCACTTCTACCTACTATTGTTAGCCACTTTCCATTATTATCATATACTAATCAAAATCTTGGCATTGACCACCGTTGATTGATCCTATCTATGTTAATGTTTACCCATTTTCTCGTCACCGGTCAATTTTCTTACATTAACTTCTTTGGTAGATTGACAAAATTTCTAAGAACGTGAAAATTAATTTAGATACTATATTACAGGAAAATTTTTAATTGAAACCAAACATAGTAACGGGACATTTTTTAAGATGTTAAGATACATGAAATTCCTTATTTTTTAACTGATAAATCATTTATTATTCAACAGGTAGAATTTGAAAGACAAAAAATTGAAAATCGTCCTAATACGTGTGCCTAAAAGGTGTTCTTGCATAGTATTTTTTAAAAAGAAAAAAGAAATTCCTGCATAGTAATCTTGATCTTGCATTATATTATCAAGTATTAAATAAATTTGGAAAATCCTTCTATATTATATTATATTATAAATATTTATATTGCTTTCAATTATAAAACAGTTAGTATTTTTCAATAGTAGTTCTCAAATTATCTAAAATTTATATGTTGAATAATTGTAACAGTAAATTCTTTAGGATATAATTTTAATAAATTTTATTGTTAATATAGTATTTAACTTCTTTCAAAATATATCATTTTTTTGACAATTCTAGTATACCCAAAGTAGAAGTATAGATATCCATACTTGGAGTAATTAAGTAATTTCCAAGTCATTAGATTTCATACTTCTTTAAATAAATAGATGATATTTGATGATGGATTACTTGTTTCATATATTAAAATATTTATTACATGATACTTATTTTCAACTCACCATAATTTTCATTATTACTGAAATAACCATACTATTACAAAAATAACCATAAAGCTTACAGACTTGTTATCAATCTTTACAAAGTTCTAATAAATTAATGTTAAACCAAACATTCTCTTATAAATTTTGAAGAAAATTTTATTATTTTTCACAACTTTTTATTAAAAGTTGTGATTACTTTTATATACAAGTAAGGAATTTTTTTACGCAATATTAACTGATAAATTTTTAATTTATATATACTTGTAATTTTTTATTACAAAAGTTATAAAATTTACATAAAGAATTATAAATTTTATGATTAATTTTTAAATAATTACAAAATTATCAAATATGTATTAAGGCATAAATATGAATTTTTTAATTGAATATTTAAAATTTATTTACATTTCCAATTGAATATCCATTTTTAATTACTCATTTAATTTTGTTACAATATGTTAAATTATAATGAGTTATCTATTTTACTTGCAATGTAAAATAACGACTTCACTTACTATATGAAAAATCTTTACTATCTAACAAATGTAATTTTAAAAGGATCATTTTTTCTAGTTACACTATATTAATTTTATTTCATTGATGCATCGTTATTTATTTTTTGACTATGTGATGTCTTTTATTCTTATTTTTTGTGAAGTTGATGCCATAAAATAAAAAAATTTGATGTTATTATTTTTTATTTTAAAGTATTAAAAATTAAGAATAAATTAAAATATCATATCTTAATTAATCACATAAATTACTACCACCATCATTATTTTAAATTTTACAAATTAATTTTTTATTTTTTTAATTTTACTATTTATTTATCTTTAAAATTTTCTTTTGACTTTGAAAATCAAGAAAAAATGGAATTAAAAAGTAAAATTCTAATTAATCTCCTAAAATTATGATTCTATTTTTATATTTTTTAAAAGTTTCTAATTTAAATTTAAAATTTTTTGTTTGTCCTTGTTCCTATATCTATGAGTGTAAGTCTTTTAATATTGATAAGTAGAAATCTAAAAATGAAATATTAATTATTATTTAAAATTTAAGTTATATCATTATCTTTTCATCGAATACAAATTTCCTAGTCTAAAGTTTGATTTTATTTATACTTTTTATAACCAAATAAAATTTTAAATATTTCACCAACTTAGTAAATAAATTAATAAATTTCATTTTTTTATATTTATAATTATAATAAATTAGTATACATTTAAATTATTTTATAACCATTACAAATATATAAATTTTATTAGTCTAACATAGTTCATACAAACTAATTAATGATAGATATTATATTTTCTAATTAAAGAGTGCATCTCAGTTATTACTCTAATTTTTAAATAAAAGAAATAACTCTTATCATAAAAATAATTATCTTTCAATATATAATATATTCTTAATCGATAAAAAATAGATATTATTTTTCATTTTTGAGATTGGTCATATTATCAAGGGGGGTTAAAATAATAATTTTTGTTTAAACTTTGCAATTGGTACAGTGACATATAAGTGAGTAACTAAACTACTTAATTATCGGTTAAGGTATTGCTATCCAAAATTTTATTTTGGGTATTGAAGAACTATCATTTTCTTTTATTTATTTATTTATTTGTGTAATACTTTCCCTGCTTTCCCATAATATTATTGATTAACTCACTATTAGCATAAGTTATATAAACTATCCAAAATTATTAACTAAACTCAATTAAAATGTGAATCATAAAACATTAAATTTATTTCTATTTGTCTTAAAAGTACGAAAAAAATCTATTTCATATGAACGGACATAGTACTAACTCTGTAAAATTGAAATGTTTTTCGACTGTTTATTCCAACACATATAAGTCTGTTCGGCACACTGTAAAACATAACATAATGAAAATTGAGTAATATAATATAATATAGTATAAAATTAGGTAATATACTATATTACATTTAATCTATTATTTTATAAGAAAGAGATTTATACAAAATTATTCAAATTTTCATCTGTTGTTAGATTGTACAAGAATGTTTAAGTTTAAAAAATATTTAATTAAACTAAAATATCATTACATGTAAAAAGTCAATAAAATTATCTTAAATGAACTGAAAATATATAATTAGACTAAAATGTTCTTCAATAATAATATCTTTTAAAAAATATAATAATACAAATTAAAGATTTATATTATAATAATAAAATAATATAATATGTTTCATTAATACATATACACAAATACACATACATATATACATATGTACAATAAAATAGTAAAAAATTATAATAAAGATAAATTCTAAGGTGTCATAATAAAAATTTGGGGTTCCGAAACTCAAAATAAAGTGGGACCGTTGAGATTAGTACGAATCAATGCAGGACATGGATTAAACTAATATCAGGAAAGAATATTCTTAGAATGACGTGTGAATTGCAAATGGACATAGTAAATTTTAATAATTGCACCAATGCCCCCTTCTTGAATCTTGTTTGGCCCTGAAAGGCGATACAATTACCTTTTCCGTCGAGCCAGCTCAATCTATTGAATGGCTCAACAAGAGCTATGTCGCATGGGCTGGTATTGCAGGCTTGTATTGGACTGTCTAAGAAAAAAAATAATGGAAAAGAATAAAAAAAATCAAGACCAACATCAAAAGCATTCAATTATTCTTGACAAATTCTAGAGGATAAAATTTAATTCATAAATTGAAGTTATAATCATACTAAAAAAATTGAAGTTATAATCATACTAAAAAAACTAAGTTAAATCATAACATCATAATCATTTAAAAGTAAAAATACAATCAAAATAAAAATAAAATATTAAGTTCTCATGTTATATAAGATTTACTCTAATATTCTTAATCGGATCTCTTTATTTAATTTGAAATTTTGAAATGCTCGATAAAATATTAATAACATATATTGGTAAAAAAATTAATTATTCAGGTAATTTTAAATAAGAAGTTATATTAATCTAGGTGGAAAATATTATTGATAAAATTTAGAAATAATTACAAAATTAATGGGTATCAGTTATTATGAATATTTCTACATTATGTGATTAAAAAATTGAGTAAAATATTTAACGTAATAGAAAGGAAAGTTCCTTTAAATAAAATATTTAACTATAATTTAATTCAAAACATAAACCACAATTAGAGAAGAAGTATATGACTAAGGTAAATAAATATATAAAACCCAACAGGACAATGTAAATAAATGAGATGAAATCATTAAGTAGTAAATTTTGGCTCTACATTAACTGGTATTAATAATTTTATAAATTTTAAATGCTTAGTCAAATATAAAAAAATGAATTATTCAAGTAATTTTAGGAAGTTATATAAATTAAAGCAAAAAGTTATGAGAAAAATAAAAAAATATTTAAAAAATTAATGTCGAAGAGAAGAAAAAGAAGAAAAACAAATAATAGAATAAATAAAAATAAATAATGGGAAAATTGTAAAATAATGTAACATAAGAATTAAAAATAGAATTATTTTTAAATTTAATTTATTATCATTGAAAATTTTTTTTAGACTATCGATATATAAGAACACTATAGGTCACAAACTATAAAAATATTTTAATATTTTTTATTAACATAATAATATATAGATAAATGATAGTATAAAATAAATTTATAATAACAATATATCAAATTTAAATGTAATAGAATATATATTTAAATGATTCAATTAAATTAAATATTTATGAAGATAAATATAAAACATTTTTTATTATATCTATATTACTTAATAATATTATTGTTTGGATTGTTAAAATATATAATATGTCAAATAAAAATCAAAAGAAATAATGAATGAGATATAAATATGTGTGAACACAAAAAAATGAAAAATACATAATAAAATAAATAAAAGGATGAGCAATAATACATAAATCATAAAGTAATAAGAGATAAAATTAAAATATGTAATTAATTAATTTAATTTAATTAAAATTTCAACTTAATATAATTTATAAAGTAAAATTATATTACATATTATTTCAATTAATATTTTTATATTAATTAAATTTGATAGTAGAAAAGAAAGATTAATTAATTTAGGGAATGAGAGGCGCAAAAGAAATAAAAAAATAAAAAAATGTAAAACTGTCTTTGATAGAGAATGACGGATTGACACGTGTTGGAGCAATATGAGAGTGGCATAAGTTAAGGAAGGTAAAATTTCAATGGGGCAAATTTTAAGCTGGGGGATTAACACGAAGTTCTGCTATAACGGGATATTTTGTGAAATTAATTTAAGTTGATGGGTTAAATTTTCAAATTCAGAAAATGCCTCATCCTGCCAATTTTTCCATATGTCATCACATTACTAGACCACTTTTTTCTGGGTATCAAAACTTCTGAAAATTTAAATATACCATAAAAAGGATCTTATAATAAATTAAATTTAAAAATATAAAAATCAATAAATACTTTGAAATCTCTTATAAGAAATTTGATTTAAGAGAAAAAAATTTTAAAAAAATTTTTAGATAGGATATACAAACAATTTGAAATCTTTTATATAAAATTGACGTATTTTAAAAAAAATTTTGAATGAAATATATAATTTATTTGAAATCTTTAAATATAATATAATTTTTAATAGTATAATTTATCCTATATTATTAGTATCCGGTGTAGTAAACGAGGCTAGTTCCCACATTATGGTTTATTTGGAATTTTCCAACCCTTTTTCCATTTCTCCATTACTTCCTATTTTTTAATCTGCTAAGCAACCATCACAACATATGAAAATCTTCTCATTTAAAAAGTATATTATATGAGTTACCAAATTAATGTATATGCTCTAATATCCCATAATTTGATTTTTTTTTTATGATTTGCTTTTCCTCTTTGAAAAAGAAGTATTTATGATTTAGAAAATAATTATCAATAAACAGCTTGCAATAATCTCAATTATTAATTTATTTTAATGGATTTTTAAGTAAATTTTACATTTTAAAAAAGTTAAATCTCTTTTTTATATAATATTTAGAACATGATTAACGTGCGAGGCTTCGTGTAATAATTCGCAAAAGACAATAATCATTGAATCATTTTAATATTTAAAAATATTTTTACAGACAAATCCCATGATATTTATAAAATTGATTAATTAAATCAATTATTTTATTTTGAGTATGAAAAAGTAAACAGCAGAGGAAAGAAAATACATTGACAAGAATTCCTCCCTTATTTTTCAATAAAAGTAATGAGTGAATTAGTTAAATTTTACACAACCAATGCAAATTTCACGTGGATTTAAATTTGATTTCAAATAAATTATCATTTATTCATATATTATTACATCACATCAGTAAAAATTATTAAAATACTGTTATTAATAAAATTAAATTTATATTATTATTTATTTATATATTTTATGTTAATAAAATTATTAAAATATTATTTTTAGTTATAAAAATGACTAAGTTTTAAATGATGCATAGTATACCATTAAATTCTACCCAAAAATAAAAATAGTACACCATTAAATTTAAGCTTGGAAAGGTTGATTTAGCCATGCAAATATATTCCAAATAAAAATATTGTATAAAATATTCACCAATAGTTTCCATCCCCTGCACCCGCATCTATATAAACTCATTTCCTCTTCCTTCAGGCTTCAGCTTAACAAAATTAGAGGAAGAGCTAAGATCATCACAAAACCAACAACGTTAATGTTAAAGGCCCGTCCTCAAACAGGACAACTACGCGGTTGGGTGGGCACCAAAAACGACGTCGCTGGTGAGCATCCTCTTCTTTATTTCAAATTTCAGTTTAACAGAATAGAAACACAGCACTAGCAGAGAAGCAGCAGCATGGGGACGACAAACTCAGAGTTATACCCGTGCTTGAAATCAAGATCATGTTTGTGTTACGACTATCTATCTGAAAGAATGAAAGTTCGTAGCCTTGCGGTGATTTACTGCTTTTTTCTGACTGTAGGTTACTGCCACTTTCTTCTGGGCAAGAGGCATTGAAGAAAGAGAGCGAGGAAGCTTTTGTTGGAAATGGAAACGGAGGCAAGAGTTGGTGCGGTGGCACAAGGTGGCCTGAGAGCTATCAGTTCGGATCATGGAGCTGTTGATGCAAGTGTGAGGAAGTTGGCGCAACAGCAACAGTCGCAGATTGGGACTATTCCGCATCTTCTTGCTGGAGGAATTGCCGGTTTTGTTAGCAAAACCTCTACCGCGCCGCTTGCTCGTCTCACCATACTTTTTCAGGTTGGCCTTTTATGTGCATTATCTCCCTAGTTTTATAAACTTTTTGGACGAAATTTTTTTTGTCTTTGCTTGCCAAGGTTTCGCCTTACTGCAAGAATTGTCCGCGGTTGTGTTCTTATTCCTTTATTTCTTCCTGATGCATAATTGAAAATGAAAATTGAAGTTGAGAGTAGTATAAATGCTATTACATGGTGAGCTCTAATCAGTTCTATTTTCCCATTCTGTATATTCAATTTATGCAACTCTTTTATCTTGAGTCGAAAATCAGTTGGATGTGGAATGAGTTGAGTTGTTCCCGGGGCTCTTCATTTGTTTCATCATGTGGTTCAAATGGAAGTTCTGGTTTACGGAAATACTTCTACTCTTGCTGAAATTTATCCCTTAAACTTTAAAAAACTTCAAGACACCTAATCCCTTGAAGTTTTAACTAAAATGAAACCGTTATATCTAGTATCAGTTTTAAAAGAGATTTATTTTGTCTAAGTTGTCTTCTTGATTTTACTTGTTTTCAGCTCACATTTGCAATTGAACAAGTTTAGGCTTATAATTTAACCTTCATGTTTCTATCAAAACAAAACAAAACAAAGCAAAACAAAAAGAAAAAATCATGGAAGCTGTATAAATCACTTGAATTGATTGAAATAGCTTAAGCAAATGCTATAGTCATGATATTTATTTATATAAAAAAAATATAATTAATTAAAGATATTACAATGAAATTTGAGATATTAATTGTAATCTTAATCAAGTTAGAAAGAAAAATAATTTAAAATATTTTAATAATACATACATATTATAACACTCTCCCTTAAATTGGAGCATATATATTAGATGCACTTAACTTGTTACATATATAATCAATTCTTGGTGTTTGAAAAAATTTAGTAAAAACATCAGTTAACTGATAATTAGAATTCACAAAAACAGTAACAATCTTTTTTGAAGTTCTCTTTTCCTGAATCAAGCGGCAATGTGTTTAGTTCTTTCATGAAAAACTGAATTTAAAGTAATGTGCAATACGGCCTAATTATCACAATTAAGCTCCATAGAACCTAATTGATATAGTTGAGGTTCTTACAGTAATTGTTTCAATCACATAAACTCACATGTGGCTAATGTGAGAGTCCGATATACTGTCTCTGCACTTGATCTTGTCACTACATTTTATTTTTTACTCTTCCATGAAATGAGATTTTCTCCAATGGATCGTTGATCACTCAATGATTCAGCTCAATCTACATCAGAATATTCAATAATTTGAGTATGGTCTCAATTATCATATAACAATCCTTTTCCTAAACTTCTCTTAATGTATATAAGAATTCGCATTACAATATTCCAGTGAACTTTACAAAAGGAATTGAGAAATTGACTTACTACACTTATAGCAAATGAGATATCAAATTGAATAATTATAAGATAATTCAACTTCCCAATAAGCCTTTGGTATTTTTTTGGACTTGCAAAAAGCTTCCCCTAATTTAGCATAAGTTTTACATTTGGATTTATAGGTGTATCAATTGATTTGCAATCTATCATACCAATTTCACTTAGTATATCAAGAGCATATTTCCTCTAACATATAGAGATATCTAAATCTTAAACTCTAAATCAAATCAAGATTGTCCTACCTTAATACCAAGAAAGTATCAAAGTTTCCAAAATTCATAGTCTGGAAGTAATAAGATAAATGTCATTTAAGTTGGCCAATGCCCTTATAATCATCTCCTGTAATTACTATATTATCAACATACACAATTAGGTATATTTGACCAAAAATATAAGAATGATAAAAAACAAAATGATCAACTTCATTCTATTGCATGCCAAAATCTTAGACAACTTTACTGAACCTCCCAACCAAACTTATGAAGATTGTTTAAGGCTATAAAGAGATTTTCGCAATTTACATACTAGACGAGTCTCACTCTCAGCAACAAATCCTAATGGTTGTTCTATGTAAACTTTTTCCTCAAGATCATCATACAAGAAAGCATTTTTAATGTCTAGTTGATGTAAAGGCTAATGATGAATGGCAACTAAAGAGAGAAAAAGGTGAATTGAAGTAATTTTTGCAACTAACGAGAATGTATCCCTATAATTTAAGCTAAAAATCTGAGTATATCCCTTTACTACAACTTGAGCTTTTAACCAATCAATCTTTCCATCATGGCCAACCTTAATAGTAAATATCTTACGACAATTAACTAAAAATTTGCTAGAAAGCAAAGGTACTAACTCCCATTTACCACTAATGTATAGTGTAGTCGTCTCATCCAACATCATTTGATGCCACCCTAGGTGAGAGAAAGCTTCTTGCATGGTTTTGGGAATGGAAACAAAGAACAAGGCAGAAACAAAAGCTTGGTAGAATGTAGACAAATGATAGTAACTCAAAAAATTACAAATAGGATATGAATTTTGAGTGGAATGGTTACTTTTTCAAAGTGCAATAAAAAGGTTATCAAGATTTTTGATAAATTGAATTTTGGAGATGAGACTAAAACAAGATATGAGTTTATAGGGTCTTTTTCAGTGATTTAGGCTAGTGTTGAATTAACTAAATTTTCAACAATTTAAGCCAGACAAGATCATCATTGACAAGTAATTAGAGGTTTATCATGTGGAGGTGTTATAAGTGGAGTCATAAAAAAGAATAGGTAAAACCTCAATTATACGAGTGGATTTTGTAAAAGAAGAGACAAATGAAGATTTAAAAAATGTGGCATCAGCGGAAGTAAAAAATTTATATAAGGTTGATAGGTAACAATTATAACCTTTTTGCAATCTTGAATACCCTAGGAAAATACATTTAATGGATTTAGGGGATAATTTATTTTTTCCTGGAAAAAGGTCATGAACAAAATAAGTACGCCCAAAAACACAAAGGGAAAGTTTGTATATGAGTTCTTTTGAAAAAACTTGAGAGTGAGGAATTTGATCATTTAAAACAAAAGAAGGCATATAATTAATTAAAGAACATATAGTTCGAATAACATCTACCCTAAAACGAAAAGAACTTTTGCATGTATCAAAAGAGTTCATGAAGTTTCAATTAAATGTCAATTTTTCCTTTTAGCAATACTATTTGTTAGGGTGTGTGTGAATATGTGGATTGATGAAGAATGCCTTCAAAGGACATAAAAAAAGAAAAAGATGCAGAAAAATATTCTTGGGTATTGTCACTCCAAAGTATGCAAATTTTTAAACTAAATTGATTATATATTTCAGAATAAAAGGATTTAAAAATTGAAATTTGAAAATAACTTAGAATGATCTTTCATTAAACATAACCAAGTGCATCAAGAGTAATCATCAATAAATATAATAAAATACCGAAAACCTAAAGTTAAGGTAATACGATATAAACTCCAAACATTAGAATGAACAACAAAAAATAAAGACTCGAATCTATTTAGAGTTTTACCAGAAAATGCAATGTGTACATGATTACCAAGTTGATAAGACAGCACTTTAAAGACTCTAGAGTTGAAAGATTAGGAACTATTTTGTGAAGTTTTCCAATACTTGAATGTCTTAAACGGTGATAAAATAACTTAGGAGATTTAGCAGCAGCACAAATTACTAAAAAAGTCAGTTTGATATAGTAAAGTTCTTGTGACTCATATCCAGAACCAATCATCATTGCCGCACTCTAATCCTATATAACAAAAGAATTAACAACAAAAGTTACAAAACAATTAAGAGTACATGTAAGTCAACTAATTGAAATTAAATTCAGAAGGAAACTAAGTATATAAAGAATTGATTATAGTGGTAAAGAAGGAAGGAGTTTTACTTAACCAATACTTTAGGCAATAGTTTTAGATCTATCAATTAAGATAATTATAGAAAGGGATTTATTGGTGCAATTAAATTAAGTAAATAAGGATCAATTACCAATTATGTGATTAGAAGCTCCCATATCAAGTACCTAAGGGTCAAAGGATGGTAATGTTGTATGAAATTGATATGCTATATGATTATCAGACAAAAAGGAAGAAGTAATACCAAATAAGGAACTCGTGATGGATGCTTTAGATTTTTTTTTAAATAGCAATTGATTTGGTTGTTTGAATTGAAAAATAGAGTTTTGTTGCTCAGATTGATAAACTGTGATCACAGGTGGAGTTAACAAGGAGAGGCAACTAAGGTGCGGTAGCATATGTAGCTCACGCGCGGGTGCAGAGGCGGTGCATGATACTCATGCACATCTGATGAAGTGGCACATGTGATGCACGTGCCAATGGGCTTTGTAGAAAAATAGCCAGTAAACAAATTTGTGTAAGCGATTTTGCAAAAAAAAAGCCTTGTAACACTCTAAGAATTATGCTAGACGGTCACAAAATGCTAGAGAATTTCTAGGTTTTGTTTTAAATAAGGGCAATTTTAGTTCTGTTTGGTTGAAGAATTAAAAGGAAGTTGCGATGTGTAGCAAAGAAAAGTAGAAAGGGTAATTTGATTCTATTGTATTCTGTTGTAATAAGGGGCTGCAATTTGCAGCAACAAACTAAGAGGAGAGAGGAGAGATTCTCCAAAGAAAGGAGAGATTCTCCAAAGAAAGCTCTGATACTAACTTAAATTGGTTGAAATGGCTCAAGCAAATGTTACAATCATGATATCTATTTATATACAAAAGATGCAATCAATTGAAGATATTACAAGCAAATTTGAAATATTAATTATAATATTAATCAAACTAGAAAAGAAATAATCTAAAATATTCTATAATAACTTTCTAATATATATATATTCTAACAAAATCAAAACTAGTAGAAAATTTAAGAATAAAAAATGCTAGGGCTTATAATTTAACCCTTGTGGTTGTATCGAACAAAATAGAAAGAATCAAATCTAGCAGAAAATCTAAGAAAAGCACATATCATAAAAAAAAAAATCATAGAAGTTGCATTAAAAGGCCTATAATTTAATCTCTAGTGTCATATATATATATATATATATATAAAGAACCGACATCAAAAAGGTAAGTTGAAATAAATTTACTCTCTCGGTAGAAGAATTCCACCATTTTGCAAGTGGAAGTTACTTGTTGAGTTTTTCTTCAATTTACAACAAAAACCTGAAATAAATTGCAACTTCTAAGTGAAAATATTATTAGTATTGAAAGTTGGTGACTTAATTGATACGAAAGGCCAGCATAATGAAGGTGGTAATAAAAATTTTGAGGGTTCCATTATAACTAGCAGTTTAGTTCCCATTATCAATCAAGTTAAAACTTGGGGGGTCTTGGGTTTGAAAATTAAAGGGGGAAAGTTGATTTTGAAGCATAGTTTAGGGGTACAGTGTAGGGCTTACAGATACAGAGTTTTTCCCCTTTTTTTTTTTTTCTTCGGGTTGAAATTTACCATGTTGCATTGTACTGCTGTAATGATTCGATTAGACAGATACTCACAGAGCTGATATTTACCTAGGTTCTTTTCCTCTGTTAAACGATGAAATTTTCTGGCCTCTATTTGGCATTACCTTGCTTTAATGGATTATGCAATATTTAGGTGCAAGGCATGCACTCTGATGCTGCAACATTAAGAAAGACAAGTATATGGCGTAAGGCTTCACGAATCATCAATGAAGAGGGATTTAAAACCTTTTGGAAAGGGAATCTTGTAACAATTGCTCATCGTATATCTTATAATTCAATCAATTTTTATGCATACGAACAATACAAGAAGGTTAATATTTTCCCGATATGTATATGTATTTTCTTTCATAAGATTATTGAATAGGGGGAAAAAGTTGTATTTTTATGTTTTGTTATCCTCAGCTTGATCCATGTTTTGATGGTATCTCATTTTTACAGTTACTAAGCAAGGTTGGACTGGAGAGCCATAGAAATAATGCAAGTGCAGACTTTTGCATAAAATTTGTTGGTGTTGGCCTGGCAGGACATACTGCTGCTATAGCTGCTTATCCCTTGGATCTTGAAAGGACATGTCTTGCTGCCCAGGTAAGATTTTTGACCTCTGGTTGTCATAAACAACTACAAAATGTTTACTTTAATTTGACCTCTAGTCGGGCATAGGTGGTCTTTATAATCTATCCAGTTGCATTGTACTTCAGTAAATCAAGCACTGTCAAAATTTTGCAGACAAATTTTATCTACTATAGAGTTATTTCGCATGCTTTGCGAACTATCCCCAAGGAAGAGGGGATATTTGGTCTCTATTAGGGGCTTGGAACAACACTCTTGGTATGCTGTTATTATCTGATTTCATATGACATAAAGGGGATGGATTATTTTGTGTGTAATAAGCTGCAGTTCTGGTGCTAATTTCAGGGTGTAGGGCCTAGCATAGCAATCAGCTTGTCTGTGTATGAGACTTTGAGATCTTTTTGGCAGGCAAATAGGTAATCAGTCTACAAATTAATTAAGCAGTTTCTTATGACGTCTTGTTTTCCTTATCAGATGCATATCATAGCATAATCATTTTTTTTTTTTTCAATTATCTTTCTTATACCAGGTCCAGTGATTTAATTGCCCTTGTCAGTCTGGGCTGTGGAAGTCTTTCAGGCGTTATATTGTCAACAGGTGTGTAATCTAAAGGCCTGTTCTGTTGATAACTTCTAATGTTCTTGTTATTTAAAATGTTTAGCTGCTTCATTCTGGGTCAGGTTTCTGTTGCCGTGGTTGATATTATATATGATTATGGTATCCTGTAGAGCCTTCAACATCACACTTGAGAACCCTTCAATTAAACTGTCAAATTTGTATAACCAAAGGCAGCTAAAGAAGTCAATAGATCTAGTGGTTACTATGCTTTTGATGCAGAGAAAGAGGAGTTGGTGCAGGTCCTGCACCACTTACCTAACCAGCCTGACCCTTAAAAGCAAGAGACCAAATTGGTTATTTTATCTGGCATATAAAAATTTAGTAAGGAGGACAACATAAAACCATTTTCCTGTGTTTCTGTAACTTTGTTTGGCTGTATATTCTGCTCAAATGATCATTTTTGCAACTTTATTGCGTAACCTTGAACAACCTATTTCATTCTCTCTAATGTCATCGTGGGGTGGCATCACCTGGAAGAAGCTTTTTCATCCCCCCAGATGTCAATTGTGAGAGTTGGCCTCTTTGAGGTATTCTTCTCAATAAGGTTTTGTTTGGATGGTATCAGAATCCTTCAAGCCTGAGGAAGTTATTCTCACTCACTCAGTAACACTTACTTCAGTCTAATGATTGTAATAATATTATATTAATAAATATAATCTTATTGCAAAGGATGTAACTGATTCCTTTATTCTTTATGGGAGAAAAACATTTTTCCTAATTAAGTGGGCAGCTTTGATGTCAAAAACTGCTACAAGTGCACGGATTATACATATTTGGAATGTTCATATATATTGAACTCTTGCGTCCTACTTGTTATGAAGTTTATGTCACTTGAATACAAGTTGCATTGTTCAGTTAGGCAAACCACTTCATCTCCTTCCTTGTTCAAGATTTGTTAAATTATGCTGTCATAAGACCTAATAAATCCAACTTGAAATTTTTAATTTAGAAGTGATGACATGTGCTGGAGATCATTGATATACTTACTGGGGTCGTCTTGAAACATTCCATTAATTGTCTTGCTGCGTTGCATTATTACAATATGAACCTTCTGTTTGAATGATATGTTATTCCAGTTGCAGTTTCTGATTATTGACACGGTTTAGATTTCAGGTGATTCACCATATTAAATGATTAATTTGTGATATGACACGTTTTGATGACCTTGATGCATCTAATATGCCCCATTGATTATCTCACTTGAAAGTAAATATCTATCACAAGATTGCAATATAATTCTTTACATTTATTTTCCTTTAATATGCAACAACATTTCCTTTGGATCTCGTGAGGTGGCGGAAGCAATTAGAGGGAGCAGGAGGGCGAACTCGTGTGTACAACGGGCATCATTGGCATGTTTAGGCATATAGTCCGGACAGAAGGTGTGCGGGGCCTGTTCAGAGGGATTTTGCCTGAATATTACAAGGTGTTGCCAGGTGCAGGTATTTGTTTTATGGCTTATGAAACGCTGAAGATGCTTTTGGCAGATGATGGTACGGCTTCATAGTGGTAGCTATCAACACTGGATTCTGATCTGGAAGGGCTGCAATTAAATGATGATAATATTGTGGGCTCTCGTCTTCGAAACTGCAAGTAAATGTTCATAGTTATTTACCATAACTGAAAGAAAGAAAAGAAGAAAGGAGACAGATTAGAATTGTTTGAATTACTTGATTAAGCTAATTTCATTTCGTGGGGTCTCACGTTTGGTAATTTTTCTACTACTGCTGTGGGGGAGTACATTTTCTTTATGTATAGAGAGACAATATTTATTACACATCCAAGATTACACATTGTTGCCTTCAGATTATTGAGTGGCTGTTGGTCTGTAATTCTGTTGCGGTTTCTACTCTCCGATTGCACAAGAGAGATTCAATATGTCGTGTGTAACAATGTATTATATTATTCCAGCAAAAGGAAAATTATATGGTGGTGTTACTTCACATGTTATGCAGCCTCTTGGGAATGTACATTATCTCTTCAGAGTAATAAAATCCCCAGATTCAGAAAAATTGATTGACATCAAAGCAAGGCATGATATTTGCGCCTTTATTGTAGAAATTTTCTCATGTAGTAAATTTTCTTTTTCAAAAGGAAACAAATAAGCACCCCCTTAATATCTTTCTATATGTGAAACTTGTAATTTAATCTTGTTAAATGTATCTTAATTGTTTTCATGGATATTTTTTATTTGGAAGAATATGACAGAATGCCTTCTTTTATTTGGTCATTAATTTCGATGACAATTTGTGTGGTGTGTCATGTATTTATGATAGCTAGTACTATATTTGATTGTGAATGCTGATACCATATCATAGTCAAGTTAAATTAATCCTACAATTGTCGGTTCTCAAGATTCTGCATGCAATATCATGATTAAATATTATTATAGAATATATTTGGTTTTTGATTATATAGCCATGTAGCTAGAGGCAGAATGGTTCAAATAGTGAATGAGGCTGCATGTCTAGCAATTGTATGTACCGATGATTTGGCCACGGGACTGGCTGTACATGTGGCAGGAGTAATGACTAGAGAGGAGGAGATCTTACTATGTTGAAATCAGAGCTTTTTGGTGTTGGATTGTTTATGCAGAGCTGATGCTGGTGCTGCTGGAGGGGATGGGAGGTCTGGCCAGAGTCCTTCAGAGGAGGGCATTGATCAGGTGGTGACAAGGGTTAGCGGAATTAGAGGCCTTGTCATATGTAAGCTTATTTTTGTAGTTATAATTTTTTATTTTCTACAAATATGTTGGATTTTGCATGCTATTTTCCATAGAGTCAAGTTAAATTGATACCATATCTCTGTTGGTTAATTAGCATGCCCTGCGTATACAAAAGCAAAGCATGTGTAAATAATTGCACCTTTGTCCAGTTGGCAAAAATTACAAAGATTATCATTGTAATATTGCACAAATTTGTTCTCGCCAGTGATTTGACAATTCACCGAAACCTTAGGGATAGAGAAAATTCCATATATGAATGACAGAATAAGACATGAACCAGTCCGAGGCTAAGAACCGCTTTCATTCCATTCCAAACATCCTATTACAATGGAAAATTACCAGTCAAGCGGATATGCTCCAGAGTAGAACGTAAACCATATCTATTGACAGAATCATAAGCTGCTCTAAACCCTTCCCCATAAGCTGGGGAAGAGTCATTGACAATCTGGTACATGAAAAATTCACCAAGTTTATTCTCAACATTGGACTTCGCACCTTTCTTGGATGAGAAAGAGGATGAAGTTGCTGCTGATGTTGATGGCATGTTTTTATAGCCGGGTGTAACTTCAGACTCAAGCCATATGTAAGAAAGAACTTGACAGATACCTTCCTCTACTCCAGGATTGAGATTCCGGAAACCTGCTCAGTTCCAGGATAAAAATTGATGAAATTCAGGTATGATGAGGGGGTCAATAACAATTGAAGATCAAGATGGATATTATATACCTTTGAGGCGTAGCCAACCATGCATCAACTCATGGGCAAGGATTGCACCTGTGAGCAACCTTTATCCCAAAAAATATGTGAGGACAAAATGACACAAAAGCAAAGGAAAAATGTGTCTTTTTACTTCCACTCATTTATAGCTTTCGCTATAGGTGAACGTACAGTACAATTTGAATCAAACTCATCCTTTGCATTGCACAATCTTGATGTCCCCACTTGCATGGCACGTTTTGAACCAGACTGCCTCACTTGCAAGTGGAGCTAATTTGATTCATTTTTTAGCTTGTGTGCAATTGGAAAAAAGTGAATAAAATGCAAGTGGAAGAACTCGAAATAAACCATGTCTTCAACCAGACAGTAGGTTTCATATATATATATATATATATATATATATATATTGAATTCTAGAAGCTAAATAAATGTAGGAGTAATCAGCTGTAATCAGGGGGAGAGGGAGGGGGTGAAGGAGGACAAAAAGCAAATTTCTCACTGTGGTTTTACCTGGGAAGACCATAGAGAACAAGAATGGCTGTAACTTCACTTTTTCTAGTCAGTTTTTGCGGTTGTGTACTCATCCATAATAGTCGGTGGCCCCCAATTCTTGACCTTCTATGTACCTGATACAACAAAATATTACAAATTAGTGGATGTATGACATATCTGACAAATAATCAAGTAGGTATACTTAAGCAATACGCTTCCCTCCATTCACAACACCGCTCCTAATATATAACTTCTATTGTTCAGTTATGCAAATTGAAATCGAAAGTAAATATCTTGAAATCATACACTGGTGACGGTTAGCTCTTCTGAAAGACATAAGCCTCTTGTCTCTGGCAAGTGATGCAAACCCTGGCAGGCATAAAACAACTTAGTGTAGGAGAAATTTCACTTGATTTTTTATACAAAAAGGAAAATGATGGATAGTCTATTACATTATTCTCCTCAACAACAGCTTCATTAAGTGCTTCCCTCTCAACCAGAAGCATTGGGATTTGCTGATCAATCCTCATGTTTATTCCTTGATAAAAATCTCTGATAGAATGGTAAAGAGGTTGACAGTCACCGGTATCCACTATAGCAGATTCCATGCACTCTAAGCATAAACTGCGACCATCTTCCAAAACATAGTACCTTGTGTTCAAAGACTTAATAGAGAAGAGCGAAAATGTTACAAATTTGGGCAAATTATTCTTTCTCTAATTTGGGAAATCGTTAATTAAAGATCTAAGCATTGTTTAGATCAGTACCTCCAATCTCTCACAACTACAGCAACGGGCTGTACCGTCATATTCATGAGATGGACAATACTTTTGTGACCAAAATGGGTGGCACCTATACTCAATCAAGCCAGCACGATTTATAGGAATCTGAAAGTGAAATAAGATATAAAAAGTGTAAATATAGCTCTTCAGGTCTCCTGCTCTTTCTCCAGACTGTCACGGAGACCAATATTTGTGCATACGAAACACAAAAGGGAAGTGATAAATGAATTAATTGTTGAGTCAAACTGTGGAGTAAAACAATTGGCACCTCCATCAAAGTTCACCAAGAAATTTTATAAGGTAAATGAACCTCATTGAAATTTTAGAAAAGTGAAGAGAGAGAGAAAAAAACAGAAAGCAATAGAATTTGAAGAAGTATGGGCAGAGTAATCTTACATATTGATGGCAAACTTCACATTTTGGATGTGTTAGCGCTTTGAAACAGGACTTGTGATACGGATTCCTCCCTGACAAAGAAAACTTGGATCAACAGAGAAAAAAAGGCAAGTAAGAGACAGACGAAGAGAAGATCCAAGATCAATACTTCTGTACCACTACATGAATTGTCTTTAGGAGTCCAAAAATAACTGAGGTATGTGAAAGAGAATGTTGAAAAGAAGTGATGAATACATGTGAGAACGTGCAAATGTAGTGTTAAAATTTCAAGAGTAAGAAACTACCTCTCGCTCTGTAATGGGATAATGGCAAGAATGACAACGAAAGCAGTCTCGATGGAAATAAATATCCTTGTAACCTAAACAATCGCTCTGGATAATCTCTTGGTTGCAGCCTTCACATATTTTGCTTTTCAATGGCAAGTTGCAGATGATCAGTTGTTAAAGGTACCAAAAGCCACTTGAACACCAAAATTCTATTTACTCTTGATTCATTGAAGCAAGGGCACAGAGATAGACGCAAACAATGGGACCTCCAACAACGTAGGTCACAAGTGTTGTGCTTGTATCTATCTCTCTACCCTTAGAGTAAGAAATTATTCCGGGATAAATAGTAAGATAAAATGTCTCATTAAACACTTAATGTTAGGCACGCATGGATCAAAAACAAAATCTTACTTGTTTCCCTTGGAATAAAGTGGACCTGAAGCATATGGAGGATGTGACGACGAGTATAGGCTATTCTGAGGCGCCCTTGTGTGGTCACCTTCGCGATCTGTCCACTTTTTATGACCTTATTGCGTAAAAGGAAAGAAAAGTTCAACCTTTGATATCATCCAATTGAAGATCATGATTGACAAATAGAAAGCAGTGGCTGGTGAGTTTCAGGTACCTACCATTTGGTCTCCTCAGGTCTTCAACTGAAGAAGGTGCAGTGGCAGGGTCTAGACCCTTTTTCCCCTTCCAAGCTCTAGCATGATTATCCTGATGACATCAAGTTTGAATTCATGAATGAAAATTCTCAGTTCATTTAACAACCACCCTCACTGAAATAAGGACAGCTCACATTCATAGAACATACATTATGAATAATGGATTGTCAAAAATTAAAGACACAAAAGTGGTTCTAAGATTCCTAAAATTTTACTCTTAGAAGCCCGGGGGGGGGGAATGAAAGTTGACTTGCTAGTTCGAATGCTAATGACAAACTCTGGATTGATGACACCCAGGAAGTAGTTCTAGCATGCATGGAAAGTTTACTTCATCCTATTTATTTCTTGTAATAAAACATAATAATGGAATTTGAAATATAAACATAAAAATGTGAGTGTTGTTGTGTATGCATATCTAACTGTGACGGGCCAAACCATGTTTTCGTCTGGAGATGGCTGTAGATGACGACCTCCCCTTCTACGATTAGACCCACCTTTGAAAAGTCTACTAATCCATTTCATAAAACCAGACTTCCTCTCTGTGTATGAAGATTCGAAGTCCCCTGCTTGCCACAAAATTTTGCAACGAGAAGACTTGAATTTAAGACAATCAAATAATGGATTCATAATAAAAATTGAATTTTGAATACCAAATCAGTAATAACATGTTGCAAAATCAAATGATTACCTTGAAATTAATACAAAAGTGCATTGAAAGTACTCATTTGATAAAATCCAAAAAAAAAAAGAAAAATCAAAAGTTTAAATACATAACCTCATGGTTTCAAGCATAGAAGCTATTTGGTTAGAGAACAGCTCCAAAGGAAGCTGCTTTTTGAAGGCAAATACAGAGAGAGGAGGAAACAGGGAGGATACACCCACACAACCATATATACATGATGGATAAGAAAGATGATTGGCACCTGAAGTTGAAGTAGCCATGATGATGAAAAGCTTATGTACAGATTGTGCCAAATGTGAAACCCGAAGGAACGGCAATGAAGCCCCAGAAATGAAAATGACAGAGAGGGAGAAGAGAAGTATGAAAACTCGAGGCATAAAACATCGTTAATAGTGGTTGAAGAGAGAGAGAGAGAGTGAGAGATTCTTAGCTTGCAAAGCAATGAAGCAAAAGTAGAGAATGGCAGAAAGAAAAGGTTCTGAGAATCTACTGAGACGGGAATATATAGTAACCGTGGATTGCCTAGAATGATATGGAGAGAGTGCTGTATTTGCACATATGGAGCTGTAGATTGATGAAAATTTTCATTTTTACTTGTTTGTTTTGGCGATCTGAGTTGAAAACTTGGAACAATTTTACCGGTTAAAATAAGGTTGAGTTTTTTTGAAAATCCAAAGGGTCACATTATTGCTGCAGTAGAGGTCAAATTGTCGGGGAGACAACCACCAAATTACCCTCCGAAAAACTTTGAACAACAAATTAATATCGAAAAATAGTAATTACCGACTGCATTTGAAGAATCAGATAAGGATGATTCTAACGAGATTAGATTAAAAATTTGGATATTAATATTTTGATTTTACGACAGAATAAAAATTGTTAAATTTTAATGATATAAAAATGAATAACTAAGATTCATAATAAAAAAATTTATTTAATAAGTAAAAGTTGATGATATGATAATTATATTTTGAATTATAAATTTTATTTTAATTTAAAATATGTAATATGTATAGATTATCTATATTAATTTGTATATATATTTTTACATTTCTTTACTATATAATAAACTTAATTTAATGATTATTAACTAAAATTTATTTATAATATATTGTAATTGTAATTTAAAATTTTTAAAAATTAAAATTCTTTCAAAAAAAATTACCACATAATCATTTTGAAAATATGAAATATAGTTAATAAATTAAAAATCTAAACTTTTACTTTTATTTTCTTCTCTTTTTTAAAATAATCTCTTTTACTTATTTCTTGTACATTAATATATAAAAGAATCTTTTAAAACACTTAATTTACTAATAAAATTTAGTATTATTTTTTATCAAAAGTCTAATATTCATTGATACTTTTGAAAGAAATGATACTTATACATATCATTTTTTTTAACATGTCACTATCCAAAATTAAATTTTCTAAGCATGTTTAAGATATGTTCAACAAATTTTATTTGAAAATTTAAGTGTTATGTATGCACTTATAAAAATAAAATATTTGTATTTCTTTTTTTATCTTATAAATTATATGCAATACAAGCTTTTACAACATACATATTATCATATTGAAATGAAATATTTAATTTATTGTTATAAATGATTTTTGTATGAGATAAAATAAAAAAATAAATTATGTGAAATTGAATTTCTTTTACTAATGTGTGAGATTGTGAAGAAAATGAAGACTAATATCAAGAAAAAAATAAAATTAATAATCTAATATATCAAGCTAAAAAATGAGCTATTTATATTAGGTCAAAATTATATAATAGCAACTTATTTATATTTTTTAGTTTTGATTTTTTAGGTAAGATGCATTTGAACATACATAGATAAATATATGGGCATATATTTTGGTTCTTTACTAACAATTTATTTATATAGTTTGATTTTATACAAAAATCTAAATAATTTAAAAGAATAAAAAGTGAAAATATTATATTATTTTTAAAAATAATAAAATGACATCTATTAAAAAATTTAATTAGTTAAAATAAAAAATTTCAAAAATTATTTAGATGTAATACATTAATATCCAAATATAATTTTATTGCATTGTATATAACAATATTTTCTTTGACAAAATTATAGTAAGTAAAGACTTTGTTGTTGAAAAATAATGTCACCAATAAAATAATTAAAATAAATTATTTAAAAATTAATATATAATTTTTTTAATTTTTTGGAAAAATAAAAATTTTCTTCATTTAATACAAAAGTATTAGATTTTATATACATTTTTTAATATAAATAAGTGATTTTAAATAATGAAAAGTAATTTTTTTAATTTCATGCAATATTTTAAAAATGAACAGTATTTTTATTATTTTTTATAATAATTAATATGTCATTCTATCTAGTAAAGTAATAATTTATTATGTATTTTTACGATTAAGTGCAAATATAAATTTTAGTGATATGTATGTGCAAACCAAAAAAAGAGAGAAAAAAAAACATATGAAGCAATAATTTTTTTAATTTGTGTAAAAAAATATTTAGCTTAACTTGATTTTTATTTAACTATTAATTTGTCAAAAAAAGATATGGAATTAAAATAAAATTAAAACAAATTTAAGATTTGATTTAGAAAGTTTATAAAGAAATAACTAATTTAAAAATCTCTTCTATATAAGTAATGTATCATCATTTTATTGATTTGTCATTATTATTATTATTATTGAACTAATTTGATTAATTCAATGTATTAGATTTTTTTTTGTAACAGTTGCTTACAAGCACATAATAAATATTAAACTTATATTCTTAAGACAATTCTAACATATCCCAAACTAAAAGTTTGGATATTAATATCTTGACTTTATAATAGAATGAGAATTATTGATTTCAATGATATAAAGATGAATGACTAATATTTATAATGAAAATACTTGTTCAATAGATAAAGAATTAATGATATAATATTTTAAATTATAATTCTTTTAATTGTAAATTCAGCAATCTTAAAATAAATAACTTGAATAAAATATCTATAGCAGTTTATATATGTCTTTACGATATAATAAATCTAATTTAATGATTATTAGCTTAAGTTTATTTGTAATACATTGCAATTTAATACTTTCAAAAAATTATTACATAATTACTTTAAAAATATAAAATTTAGTTAACAGTTAATAAATTAAAAATATAAACTTTTATTTTATGAAACTATTTTTCATTTCTTCTTCTCTTTTGTTTTTGAATAATCTCCTTCACTTATTTTTTATACATTAATATACAATAATTTTTTTAAAATAATCAATTTAGTAATACAATTTAGTATTATTTTCAATAAAAAGTTTAATATCTATTGATACTTTTGAAAGAAATTATATTCATACATATTATTTCTTATACATGTCTAGAATTAAATTTTCTAAACTTGTTTAAAATATGTTAAATAATTTTTATTTAAAAATTAAAGTATTATGCATAAATTATATTAAACACAAGTTTTTATAATATATAAATTATGATTTTCAAATAAAATGTTTATTTTATTGATTTAATTTACTATTATTAATGATTTTTATGTAAGATAAAATAAAAAATAAAAAAATAAATGAGATGAAATTAGTTTTCTCTTTGTAATGGGTGAAATTGTAAAAAATATAAAGATTAACATCAAGAAAGAAAACATAATCAATAATTTAATGTAAAGAAAATATAACTAATAATTTAATATATCAAGTTTAAAAATAGGCTATTTGTATTAGGTCAAGATTATAATAATGAATTATCTATTTTCTTTAATCTCTAATTTTTAGGTAAAATGTATTTGAATATATATATATAAGTATGTGTGTATGTATGTCAGTTCTTTAATAATAATTTATTGATATTGTTTAATTTTATATACAAACTTAAATAATTTAAAAGAATAAAAAGTGAAAAATATTACATTATATTTAAAAGAATAATAGCATAATTTCTATTAAAAAAATTCTAAAATTATTTGAACATAGTACATTAATGTGTAAATATTATTTTATTACATTATATATATAATAATATTTTATTCACCAAATTTACAGCAAGTAAAAACTTTATTATTGAAAAAATAGAGTTGCTAATAAAATAATTAAAATAAAGAATCTAAAAATATAGTATATAACTTTTTTTCAATTTTTTGGATGAATAACAATTTTCTTCATTTAATGTAAAAATACCAAGTTTTGTATACATTTACTTTAATATTAATGAGTGATTTTAAATAGTAGAAAGTAATTTTTTATTTCATGCAATGTTTAAATAATGAACAATAATTTTTTATCAATCTTTTACAATAATTAATATGTTATTTTATTTAATAAAATAGTAATTTTATTATTTACTTTTAAAGTTAAATACAAATATGAATTTTAGAAATATGTATGTGTGAAGAAAAAGAGAGAGAAAGAGAAGAAATATTTAAAATAAGAAATTTTTAAATTTATATAAAGGAAAAACTACTTGACCTTAATTTTTATCTAAATATTAATTTTTTAAAAAAGATTTGATGTTAAAATAAAATAAAATAAATCTAAGGTCTGATTTAAAAGGTTCATATTAATTTAAAAACTTCTTTTGTATATATAATGTGTTATCATTTTATTGATTTATCAGTTAGGATTAGGGTATCGATATGTCAATATATTATAAGTGAGTTATTCAAGATATTGATACTTTGAATTTTAACTTTAGGTGCTATAAATTGTTCTTTTTGAAAACTTCCTCTTTATTCCATCATTTTCCTTTGCATATAATAATTTATTCACTTCAAGAATAATTGAAAATTTAAATGTTAAAAATTATTTATATTAATTTAATATTAATTTATAATAAACATGCATTGAAATTTTTGAAATTAATACAAATTTAATATAAAAATTATTTCAATACTAATTTGATGTTGAGCAAGTGATTTAGTATTTTTTTTAATATGCATGTCAGCTTATTAATTTTTAATTACACTTATTTATAAATATTTTTATTTTTGATAAACTATGAATAAATAAATTAATAAATAAGTGAGGTTAATTTAAATTAAATTATATAAGATAAGTAATATTGCCATGTTTTTAATAATATCTCTTTATTCTTTTCATTGTAAGTCAAGTATTATATATTTATTTTTAAATAAACAAGTCAAATTATATTTGATTTTTTTATTATACTAGTGTGCGTAGATAGCTGAAAAAATATTCTTCATCACCTCCTATTATATAATATTTTGACGAAATTATTCAAGGGATTCAACGCAGAGCCATAAGTTGAGCATCAACAAGAATAAAAATATAAAATAATATTAAAAAGTGAAGGCAGCAATCACACTCATTGAGTACCGAGAGTACTTTTAAGTGAGAAATCTATGAACATCCACGTGTCTAAAAATTTGGTGAATTTTACTGGTATTGTAATGTCAGCCCATATTACTTTAAATTTTATTTTTTATTATATTTAAAATTTGAATTTAAAATTTTGTATATTTGTGCGTTAAGTGAATTATCATTTTTATTATTTAAAAAATATAAAACATATTTTCATATAAAATGTAGGGTTTTTTTTTTTTTGAGAAAGCTATAATGTATTAATTTTGCCCATAACAAACACATAGAAATTATAGTTCTTTCAAAATTACATCAAAGAATATTTAATTTTTTTACTTTTATAAAAATTATACAAAATTATGTAAAAAAACTTACAAAAATAAATATTGATATAAATTTTCTCGAGACTAAACTTAAATTTTCAATATCTTTAATTGATAGGTTGACAAGAAAAATCCGAGTATTTAACAACACAATGAGCATAATATTAGTTACTTCACAATTTACCGCACAGGGAAATCTCTACTCCACCCTCCTTTTAGAAATTCCATGCTAGTAAGTTAGGCTAAGCTGCGAATATAAACCAATCAACTTCCTTTTATTCGTACTAATAAAGCTAATCCATTTGTCCAAATTTTCTTCTTCCAATCGAAGTGACAATTAACAAAAAATCAAATTTTTTTTTTCGCGTCATACGTTGAGGGAATCAAACTTTATAGTTTTTTGTCTATGAATGCTTTAGCATAGGATAATAACCATACACTTTCATTAAAATAGAACAACCAACATATTCATCTTTCTTTCATCTTATGGACATACAATAACATGGATGGGATTAGGGATGCTAAACCTATTTCGATACTTGAATAGCAGGATTTTTCTAATTTATAAAGGACAAAAACATTACCTCAATAATAAGACTGGTAGTACCTATTTCTAATAATGCACAATGCATAAGTGTTATCGGTAAGGAGTTAGAATAAAAAGTATTTTATCCTCAAATGGATTTCATTTGTCAATAGAGATTCAAAATTTGAAGATGATCTTTATTGAAAAGGAGAAAAACTCATTAACATAAAGAAAATTAAATTTAAAATTAAATTTTGTATATAAAAGATTCAAAATTTAATATTAAAATTTATTTTCATTACATAAAATATTATTGTGCTTATTTTTTCTTTAAAAAAAAGAAAAAAAAAGGTAATGCATAAGTGTTCAAACAAGTTGATTGTCGACTAGATGTCCTATCTCGAAGATTTTTGTCTCCTTTATGGATCAAATTGGATTGCATATTTTTTTATATCCAATCAAAGCGTACACAAGTGAGGAACTAACTGTCAATAACCATAAACCGATCGTATATAGTTGATATCAAGTTTGGTTTGTTTGAAATCAATTTTAATTACTTTAATTAGAAGGGCAAATTTTATATAAATTATTGTAGGTGCACAACAAGAACAACAACAAAGCCTTCTCTCACTAAGTGAGATCGGCTACATAGATTGCATAACATCATTGAACTTTATCCGAAACTAGATTTTTAGAAATACTATTCACTAAGATTCTTTTTTATAATTTTTCTAATATCCTTTTTAGCCTTCCTTTACATCTTTTTATAGGACTAAAGACCATGTAATCAACTCTTCTTATTAGTACCTCTAGTGGCCTTCTTTACACACGTTTGAACTACCTTAACCGATTTTCTGTCATCTTCTTCTCAAAAGGTGTCACTCCAATATTCACTCATATACATTCATTTTATATATTATCATTTTTTGTGTAACTACACATCTATCTTAATATTTTTATTTCTGCTACTCCTATTTTTTGCTTTTGTTATCCTTTCAAAACCCAACATTCACTACCATAAAGCATAGGTGGTCGTATAACAATTCAATAAAACTTTCTTTTAAGTTTAGTAGGTACTTTGCAGTTACAAATAACCCTTGATGTCTTTCTCTATTTTAACTATCTAGCTTGTATCTTGTGTGTAACATCTCCATTAATTTCTTTATTGCCTTATAATATTGATATCAGATAGTTAAAATTAGATACTTGTGATATGACATGCTCTCTAATTCTTATCTCTAAATTATTTCTATCGTATTTCTTGTTAAATTTGCAGTGCATGTACTCTATCTTGCTCATACTTAAGCGAAAACCCTTAGATTTCAATGCCTATCTCTAAAGCTCAAGTTTATAGTTAACTTCTTCTCTTGATTCCTTAATCAAAATTATATCATTCGCAAATAGTATGCATTTAGATATGATCTTTTGTATATCTTTGATAAGAACATCTAAAAGTTGATTAAACAAGTAAGAATTCAAGGCTAAATATCACAAGCTGGCAGTTGTGACAGTTTAATAGGTAAAACATACTTGGATTAAGACAAAACTTTGTGAAAAATTTAGCATGTTGTAACGGTCTTGTGGTTGTAATTTAGGATCAATCCAACTAGTGTACTATTTTTTTATTTGCCTAAGTTTAGAGGTATTTTGGCCATTTCAAATGGTTCAAGAATTTGATGGAGTTTGAGAAGCCTATATTTGTGATCCTTGCATTATTATCTTTGTGTTGATTGGTTTTCAAGTGAATCGAACACATGAAGTATGGTAAAAAGGACTTATAATAGTTCAAAACAAGTATGTATACTTATGCCAAAAGGCCTTTTGATTCAAAATGCTTTTTAAGGGAGTGGAAAGTTCTAAGGGCTTATGAGACGCTTGGACACTAAGCTAGGAACGAAAGTGTGTAAGAAGATGACCACAAGCCAACGCACTCTAAACTATAGAATAAGGCATAAATCAAGCGAACGGAGTGTCCTTCTTCTTATTCAATTGTCCCTTTCAGCCCGTACTGCCTAGATGCTTTATGTGTGGAAGGATCTTATAGTCTAGTATATATAAGTGCTTCAACAATATACGATATTGGCATGCGGACATATTGTACATGGAACTTGTTGTATGAATGATAAGTTTTTTATGCTTGTTATCTTTACCAAGCATGCCAAAAGAGTAAGCTTTAAGTAGGAAGGCTGGCATGTTTGCTAAGAGTGACCAGTATGCACCGCACAATTTTGGTTGGAAAGCTGCCAGCCCATAACACTAAATCTTGATGTAGGCCTATCCTTATAAAAAAAGTCATTTATCTCACCTCCAAGAATTTTTATACTTGTAGTTACCCCCATCATACATGTCCTGTATAGTTCGGATATATACCACATAAACTCATTTCTTTTCCAATGTCTTTTATAACACTTTTCTTAGTACTCAATCATAGACTTTTTCCAAGTCAATAAAAATCATATGTCAGTCTCTTTCTTTATTCGAATACCTTTCCATTAACCCCTTAGCCCTAAAAAATAAATAGCCTTGTTGTAGACCTTCCTGGTATAAATTCAAATTGACTCTCTACAATCTTAATTTCATCTCTTAATATGTGATCAATCACTTTTTTCTATAATTTCATTGTATGACTCCATAAATTTTATTCTTTGATAGTTTGCATAGTTCTAAATATCTCCTTTATTTTTATATATAGGCATCAAAGTACTCCTCCTCCACTCATTTGGCATTTTTTTATATCTCATAATCTCAAATTATTATAGATGTAATACCAAAAAAACATGGAAGAGAATAAATTATATATCCATTTTCGTTCTTTAAGATATTGGGTAAGATTAGTTAGAAAGATACTTGGTGTCTAAGGATGGTATTGATTTAGAATTTTATGGTAGCAAAAGCAAACTCAGGATCAACATCTACTGTGCATTTCTATAATTTTTATTAAAAAACGCTGGCCAAGCGGTGACCAAATATAGAAGCGAATCAATTAAAGCTTGGACGGCCAAGCACAAGATGTTATTCTTCAATTCAATGGTTACAAACTCCAAATTGGTTATCTCAACTGTCTACCTCATAACTTCCGAACAAAAAATGATCTAGAAGCAAATAAAAAATAACCACGGAATTCAAATTTCCTTTGGTTTACAGAAGTAATAAAGAAAGTGCAATTTCTTAAAAAATATATTTTTAAATCATTTAATTAGATATTAATTAAAAAAATGAAGGAGTTCTGTTTCCAATAAATCATAAAAGTGACTTACGCATACTCCAATTGAGAATATCACATTTTTATAGGTAAAAATATTAAATTACATCTATTTAATTTATTTAATAACTACCTTAATGCTCTATCATTATCATTTAAAAATGATAATACATATAGTTGATTAATGATAAATATAATTATTTAATTAATTATATAATAAATTAAATTAGAATCATATAAAAATATTAAATATTATATCATAAATATTAAAATATAATTTTTTATATTATTGTTCATTTAAATTATATTCTATTTTAATTATATTAAAATAATTTAAAATATATATGAGAGAGATCTTAATTTTTTATATAAATTTATTTTTATTTTACTTTTTTATAATAAATTAAAAAGTTAAAAAACTACCTACTTAAAGAGTTCATCTCTCCACCAAACTTTGCTTCTCATGCGAATGAATGGAAAATCCTTGCGGATTAGATGTGCATCGCCAAAATGTCAACCAAAATGCTACATTCATCTCATCTGTTGTAGGAAAACTGCACAAATCGAGAAACACCAAACAGAAAAAGAAAGATAACTAAGGCAAAATTTTCTTATTCTTAGAATATATCTAGAGAAATGTTGACATTCACATTCATGTATGGAAATAAATAATTTTCACGTTCTTATTTAAACGGGGAAAATTATACTATAAAATTTTAAAAATAAAGAATATTAAAATTAATTTATCATTATTATTAATAATTTTAATTAATGAGTATATTTATTATCTAAATGAAAGAAAATAAATAAAGTTAATTTAAATATTTTAAATTAATTTTTATTTATTATTTAAATATCCTTTATCATTTTATTGCTCTTAAATTATTGATATAATTTTTTATTTAAATGAAAAATTGGAGGTTAACCTCTATATATATATATATATATATATATATATAGAGAGAGAGAGAGAGAGAGAGAGAGAGAGAATGTATTGACTAAGTGAAGTATCTTTATATAAAAGTAAGAAAAGTGAATCATAACTATCAAATTTAATATTAAAATATTAGGATTAAAATATAAATTCATATGATTTCTTTTAAATAATAATATAACCATCTAAAGTGATGAAATAATCTTTATTAATATTTTAATCCTAATGATTAATGTAAGATCTGATGATCACTATTTATTCTTCTCACCTCTTATATAAAAATAATCATTTCACTTGATATGTTCTCTCTCTCTCTCTCTCTCTCTCTCTCTCTCTATATATATATATATATATATATATATATATATATATATATAATATCCACTCAATGTAAATTAGCATTATATATATAATTCACTCAATGTAAATCAACATTATACTATCAACTACCTATTTCAATAAAAAAATTTAAAATTCTATTACTACTATTAAAAATTCTTAATTATTATTACTTTTTTTGATAATATATCTTCTTCTCATTTATTAATAGTATAAAATATTTTACATTAATAATGATTCAAAATTAAACTTTCTTTATGTATAATATTATTCTTCCTTTATTCTATTGGAAGACATTTTTTAAGTAAAATCTTATTTACATGTAGAAGAAAAAGACTTGCATACCATATATATACATTGTAAATGCACTATCTCATGATAATAGGAAGAACTAACAGTTTCCTTTTTTTTTAATGAAAATGATAAGACTGAAAAATTCCCCCAATCCTACCAAATAAGTAGTATGTTAGGACAGTAGAGGTCTACTTAAATGTTACTATCAAGCCTAATTAAATTAAAAAGGTAACAACTTAACTAAGTTTTGATCACTAAAGAATGTCCTTGAAAAGTGTTGCCTACCAAGCATTGAACAAAGCATTATGTATTAAATTAAACAAATAAAATATTTTCCATATAATCTTGATCATTTATAACTATAATTAAGTATATGTGGATGAGATTATTCCTACAAACATGATTTTTCATCACAAACAAGCCTTGAACTATCTAGATTTCATAGGTTGTTGTATTTATTTTTTTAGTAATGCTATATGCATTAAAAATAAGATTCAAGATTATATTTTGAATACAAGTCGAGAATTATTATTAAATATAAGATAGTATGACAAATTTGTAAAACTTCAATATAAATTATTTGAGCTTGATTTGTATTCCATTTTTATTATTTTTTATGATATTTCACACAAATAATAGAGGAGAGAATAGACGTTGGTTGGTAATTGTAAGAAGAAACTCTCATCTTGGTCCATCTTTGGAGCTAAAAAGGTTCAAAACACTCCACAAATGGTATTTGAGTATGTTCAAAAAGGTTGTTATCATTGTAAATTTGCAGGAGATTGAAAACTAGAAGCTTTAAAAGCAGACTTAGGAATAAAGAGAAATTGTTTCGCAATCATGCCTTGTCACTATTGAGGATAAATATATATGCCCAAGATCCAATCCATCATGTTATTGTAATTAAATTATTTTTGAATAATTAAATAATATTTTATTATCATAT
This sequence comes from Sindora glabra, assembly GCA_020226215.1. Classification (NCBI taxonomy): domain Eukaryota; kingdom Viridiplantae; phylum Streptophyta; class Magnoliopsida; order Fabales; family Fabaceae; genus Sindora; species Sindora glabra. Next base: position 57,626,349 of record CM035230.1, on the reverse strand, counting down.
TTATTATCGATCATGAATAATTGATATGAAATAAATCCTTGATTAAAATTAGAGATTTGTTATCATGATAGAGATTATGATAATGAGAAGCAAGTCTTTTATAATTTTGGTCTAAATTGTTCTTTATCATAGGATTATTAAGAATAGGACAACAATAATCCAGATAGATCAATATATATGTAATGGTCTTTATTGGATAAAGATTAATAGATCTCATTTATTAAATTACATATATAAATGATGCATATGTGGATATGATCATTGAATTGACTCAAGGGAGAATTCCTAATAGTTAATATTACCTTTAAATTGTCAATAGGAAATTCTCATGAAGAAGTGTAATAGTTTCCTTTGGCATAGTAATTAATAAGTTATTTTTTATATTTTGATTCCAAACGCCTAATGCATTAAGGCACTACTTGAATGGATATTGGGTGTAATTAAATACTTGTAGAATTAATGATTAATCAAGAAAGAATCCATCAACTTTTGGTAATGAGTTTGAGCTCTATAATAAAATTAAGACGTTGGCCAGGCAATTGAATAAGTGAAGAAATGAGTTTCTTAAGTCATTCATTATGTGTTAATTTGTTAGAGTTTGATAGTAATACCATACTCTAGAATTAATCTAGAGCTGTAAAGATGGAAGGAAATATTATGTTATTCGTCTAATAGTTCTTGAAGATAAAATATGTTAGTTCATGTTATCTACACGTTAAGGAGTGTTGCTAGACGCCAACCTTAATTAGTGAATTAATTTAATTAATTTACTATCGATTTAGTATTGAACCTATGGGGTCACACACAAACAAGTGTTCCAATCTTTGTTAACGAATTATTTTATTATTTAATATTAAATTAGAGAATTTAATTTAATTAAATAAATAAAATTTTCTAAATGGAATATTATTGTATTCTTTGCTAGCACCTAGAATATAATAATAATTAATGCACCTTCTAGAGATTACAGTGTTAGAATTTGGCTTGGTATTTTATCCAAATTTATTTTACCATAATAGATGAATAAAGGCAAAGGAATTGACTATGTATTACTTGGTCAAATTGATTCAAATGCCTTTAGAAATAGGAAAATATTAATAATCGTTCATGGTCGTTGATCACTATGTGCGAACGGTTCCTTTTGATAACAATGGTTGTTTTTACTCATATATATAAAAGGAAAGGTAAGTTGAAAAAAAAATCTATCTTTGCTTCCTTTTTCTCAATTATAAGAAATAATTATATTTTTGTAGATTTCTAGTCAAAGGTGGCATTAATATTCATTGTTCCATTGATCAAAGTGTTGTAGTAAAGATTAGTTTGGGTGTGGATACACATGAGCTCTTCATCTGTTTGAAAAGAATTTTAAAATTTCAAGAATTGCATCCGAGTACATATTTATGTATTTTTCTCACTATTTTAATTTATTTTAGACATAAATTAGATCCTACATCTTCCACTGTATGTATTATGAACACTATTTTTTACTTCAATTGGTATCAAAGGCTGGTTTATTTTTTACGTTTAAATTACATTTATGAAATCGTATTTTTATTACAAAAAACTATAATGATTGATAGAATCGTATTTCTTCTTCCTTTGATTCACACAACTGTGTGTCTTTTGTCTATCAATATTTTGTAGAAGTTAAATTGTATATATTGACATACAAATTCAGTGATTTAAGATTATTATATCAATTCATTTGACAAATATATATCACTTTGTCGTGAATTGTGCATACAATTCTTTGTGGTTTTGAGATATTAAATTTGGTGGCATGCATTAGATTATTATATATGTTAATTAATATCATAACTTCTTTTCAATTTTTTTGAGCATGATGATATTTATCTTAATTGTTATGAACACAATTTTACGTGCTGTGTTATGCATATATGGATTCGCAAATTTGGTTCGTTGTTTGATGCACATAAATCCTTAATTAAGATATCTATTTGATTAAATCTACCATGTAATATTGTTCATCGAATGCAATATTGAGTGGTTTCAATGATAAATATTACTAAAATTTTATGTTTAGTGATTTTATATTTAAGACATGAAAGACTATTGCTCTTATATAGTATGTGACACTAACGATCCGAACTCGGTTCACCGGATTAAATCTATCATGTGATACTATTTAATAGTGGTTGTGTTTTAGTAAAGTGGTGTTTTCGTTGCTTTAACATGTACAAGTTGCACATAATGAGTACATGTTTATTATTTAATTATAAGAAACAGCCTGACAACCAAGAGACTTGTAAATTAAAATTAATTTATGTTATGTGCATATGATGCATGTTTAGAATTAATTTATGCTGCGCTCCTGGACTACCTGGGGAAGTAATAAATTTAATTCAAAAATACTAATAGGAGTGATTTAACAAATAAAGGACTATTTAGTATATGATTTATTTTCTATTTTGTGAAAATTAGTATGTGATACAGTTTGTTTTAAAATATGCATGAGAAATGACTTGACAACTAAATGGCTCATTCATGATTTATTTATCCTACTATTGAAAATTGAGATTTTTTACTACTGTATTTTGTTTCATTTCAAATGCTCTGACAAAATTGTAATTTTTGTATTATTTACTTTTAGATTTCTCAATATGTCTTCCTTATCACTCCGCTCTATACTTGAAACTAGAAAATTGGTTGGAGCTAATTATAATGATTGGTACCAAAATTTGAGAATCATTCTCATGCATAAGAAGCTTATCAACACAATTGATAAGCCTGTTGTGATCGCACTTGCTGACCTAAATGATGCTGAATCAACCAAGACTTACGAGAAGTACTTTGAAGATTGTATTAATGCTAAGTGTATTATTCTGGCAACTATGAGTCCTAAACTTCAGAGGCAACATAAAGATATGGACTCACCTACAATTATCGAGCATCTTAAGAAGATGTATGGTGGATAGAGCAGGAGGGCTAGATACCAGTTATCTAAGGCATTGTTTAGGTCCTCAATGGCTGGAGATGCTCAGGTTGGACCCCACGTTCTAAAGATGATTAATCTTATTAAACAACTTGAGAAGTTAGGGTGCATACTTGGGAAAGAGTTTTCTCAAGATTTGATTCTACAGTCACTTCCCGAGTTATTTTCATAATTTATTGTTAATTTCAATATGAATAAGATGAATTGTGATTTGCATGAGATGCTTAACATGTCGCTTAATTTTGAGAATCAAATTGCCTCTGAGAAGAAGAAAAGAACTATCAAGGTGGTTGGAAACTCTTCTAAGAAGAAGGGAAAGGGAAAATATAAGCCTAAAAAGAAATCTCTTGCACCTAAGGGTGGTGTGACCAAACCTAAGTATGAAAAGGACAAAGCTAACCAAAGTGATGCTGAATGTTTCTTCTGTAAGGAGAAAGGACACTAGAAGAGAAATTGCAAAAAGATCTTGATTCTCTAAAAGAAAAGAAACAAGGTGAGACATTAATGAAAAATGTTTTCATGATTTCTTTAATTGTAACTGATTCTTCTATATGGGTATTAGAAACTAGCAGTAGTTTTAACATTTGCAATACGTTGCAAGGATTATAAATAAGTAGAAGATTGAAGAAAGGAGAAGTCAATCTTCAAGTAGGAAATGGAGGAAATGTTGCCGCCTTAGCTTTAGGATCAGTTTCTTTAATAATGCCTAATGGAAAAGTACTAATGTTGGATAATTATTATTATGTTCCAAAATTTGTTTCGAATATTAGTTCAATTTCTATGTTAGTCAAACGTGGTTTTAGAATTATTCTAAATAATAACATTTGCTCAATTTATCATAATGATGATTTATATGTGAATGGCAATCTCCAACATGGTATTTATGTCTTACCTTATGTGAACTTTAATTCAGTTATGCATGTTTTTAATCTTAAAAGAGAAAAGGGATACTCAAGTAAACAAAACATATCTTTGGCATTGTAGGCTTGGTCATATTCGGGAGGAAAGAATCAACAAGTTACATAAGGATGGTTACCTTGATAATTATGATTATGAATCATATATGACTTGTGAATCTTGTCTCAAAGGAAAAATGACCAAATCTCCATTTATTGGAAATGGAGAAAGAAATTCTAAACTGTTGGGACTAATTCATACAGATGTTTATGGGCCTATAAAAATTTAAGCCAAAATAGGATATTCTTATTTTATCACCTTTACTGATGATATGTCTAGATATGGTTTTCTATATCTTATGAAACATAAATCTGAATTGTTTAAAATGTTCAAAAGATTCCATAGTGAAGTAGAAAAACAAACTGGTAAGAGTATTAAAGTACTAAGATCTGATAGAGGAGGAGAATATCTTAGTAGTGATTTTCTTGACTATCTAAAAGAGAATGGGATTCTCTCTCAGTGGATGCCTCCAAGAACACCATAGCATAATGGTGTGTCTAAAAGAAGAAATCAAACCTTATTAGATATGGTAAGATCTATGATAAGGTTCACTGATCTTTTAATAAATTTATGGGGATATGCTTTGGAAACAGTAGCTTATTTACTAAATAAAGTTCCCACAAAATCAGTCTCTACCACGCCATATGAGATATGGAAAGGACGTAAACCAAGTTTTAAGCATATAAAAGTCTAGGTCTATTTAGCTTACTTTAAGAGATTGCAAACAGATAAACTTGAAGCAAGGTTTGATAAGTGTAAAATTAGGTATCCTAAAGAAACAATGGGATATTATTTCTACCAACCTTTTGACCATAAAGTGTTTGTGGCAAAAGGAGGAACCTTTCTAGAAAAAGAATTTCTTATAGAAGGTAGTCATGGTAAAGAAATAGAGTTTGATGGAGTTTGAGAAACTAATAAAACTACAAAGACTCAGGAACATGAGATGGAAAATGAGCGACCTTTCTTGGATGTTTTAAAATTAACACAAAGATTACCATATTCAATAATTACGGCTTAAAAATTAATTGTCATTCAAAAATAGGTTAATAAACTAATCTTAGAAGAAGATTAACAACCTCCAAGTACAATACAAAGGGAATCTACAGTACATGTGCCTCTCAAAAGTCTAGTCAAGTACATTGTGTGCTAGATAGGTTAAACTTATTAGTGCAAGATGACATGACAAATGAGGTTGATCATAATAATGATGACGCAAAAAGTTATGAAGAGGCTATGCAAAGCTTAGATCGCGAGAAATGGCAAGAAGCCATGGAATCCGAAATGGAATTAATGAAGGTCAACCAAGTATGGACTTTGGTTGAAGCTTCAAAGGATATAAAACCAATTTATTGTAAATGAGTTTACAAGAAAAAGATTGTAGCAGATGGAAAGGTCAAGACCTACAAAGCTTGCCATGTTGCTAAGGGATATCATAAAAAAAAGGAATAAATTATGACAAAACATTTTCTCCTGTGGAAATGCTCAAATCAATTCGGATTCTACTTGCTATAATAGCATACTATGATTATGAAATATAGCAAATGGATGTGAAGATAGCTTTTCTTAATGGAGAGTTGAAAGAGGATGTGTATATGGCACAACCTAAAGGATTCACATCCCTGTTTGATCATAATAAAGTTTACAAGCTACAACGATCCATTTATGGATTGAAGCAAGCTTCTAGAAGTTAGAATATTCGCATTAACAAGACAATTGAAAATTTTGATTTTGTTAGATGTGAAGAAGAACCTTGTGTTTACAAAAAAGTTAATGGGAGTACAATTATTTTTCTAATGCTGCATGTTGATGACATATTACTCATTAGAAATGATATTCCAGCATTGCAAGGTACAAAGGTTTAGCTATCTAAACAGTTCTCCATGAAAGATTTAGGAGAAGCAGCTTATATTTTAGGAATAAAGATTCATAAAGATAGATCTAGAAGGCTGCTTGGACTATCTCAATTTATGTACATTGATACCATCTTAAAAAGGTATAACATGAAAAACTCCAAAAGGGGCTATTTGCCTATAGGAACTGGAGTTACTCTTAGTAAGGAGGATTGTCCTAAAACTCCTGAAGAGAGAGAGAGCGCATGAATAGGGTACCATATGCTAGTGCAGTGGGAGTTATCATGTACACCATAACTTGTACACGTCTTAATGTTGCCTATGCACTAGGTGTAACTAGTCGATATCAAGCAAACCCTAGTGAGGAACATTGGAAAGTGGTTAAGACTATTCTTAAGTACTTAAGAAGAACTAATGACCAATTCCTCATTTATGGAGATTTTTAATTAAAAATAAAGAGTTACACTGATACAAGTTTTGCATCAGATAAAGATGATAGCATATCTATTTCAGGTTATGTTTTCACTTTGAATGTTGTTGTAGTAAGTTGGAAAAGTTCCAAGCAAGCTACAGTAGCATATTCAACTACTGAAGCAAAGTATATTGCGGCAAGTGAGGGTGCAAAAGAAGTAGTTTGGATGAAGAAGTTCATATCTAAGCTTGGTGTGGTGCCTTTAATAGAAGAACTAATTCCATTGTTATGTGACAATAATGGAGCTATTACTCAAGCAAAAGAGCCAAGATCATACTAAAAATCTAAACATATCTTGCGAAGATATCACTTGATAAGAGAAATCATTGAACGTGGTGACGTTAAGATTCAAAAGGTAGATGGAAAGGAGAATGCAACAAATCCATTCACTAAAGCACTTGGCTTAAAGGAATTTGACAAGCACAAATGGGAGTTGGGAATGAAATACATGACAGATTGGCTCTAGTGTAAGTGGGAGATTGTTAGGGATAAATATGTATGCCCAAGATCCAATCCATCATGTTGTTGTAATTAAATTATTTTTGAATAATTAAATAATATTTTATTATCATATTTATTATCAATCATGAATAATTAATATGAAATAAATCCTTGATTAAAATTAGAGATTTGTTATCATGATAGAGATTATGATAATGAGAAGCAAGTCTTTTATAATTTTGGTCTAAATTGTTCTTGATCATAGGATTATTAAGGATAGTACAATAATAATCCGGATATATCAATATATATGTAATGGTCTTTATTAGATAAAGATTAATAGATCTCATTTATTAAATTACATATACAAATGATGCATATGTAGATATGATCATTGAACTGACTCAAGGGAGAATTCCTAATGGTTAATATTACCTTTAAATTGTCAATGGGAAATTCTCATGAAAAAGTGTAATAGTTTCCTTTGGCATAGTAATTAATAAGTTATTTTTTATACTTTGATTCCAAACGCCTAATGCATTAAGGCACTACTTGAATGGATATTAGGTGTAATTAAATACTTGTAGAATTAATGATCAATCAAGAAGGAATCCATTAACTTTTGGTAATGAGTTTGAGCTCTATAATAAAATTAAGACCTTGGCTAGGCAATTGAATGAGTGAAGAAATGAGTTTCTTAAGTCATTTATTATGTGTTAATTTGTAAGAGTTTGACAGTAATACCATACTCTAGAATTAATCTAGAGCTGTAAAGATGGAAGGAAATATTATGTTATTCTTCTAATGGTTCTTGAAGATAAAATATGTTACTTCATGTTATTTGGACGTTAAGGAGTGTTGCTAGACACCAACCTTGATTAATGAATTAATTTAATTAATTTACTACTGGTTTAGTATTGAACCTAGAGGTCACACACAAATGAGTGTTCCAATCTTTGTTAAAGAACTATTTTATTATTTGATATTAAATTAGAGAATTTAGTTTAATCAAATAAATAAAATTTTCTAAATGGAATATTATTGTATTCTTTGCTAGTGCTTAGAATATAATAATAATAATTAATGCACCTTCTAGAGATTACGGTATCAAAATTTGGCTTGATATTTTATCTAAATTTATTTTACCGTAATAGATGAATAAAGGCAAGGGAATTGACTATGTATTACTTGGTCAAATTGATTCAAATGCCTTTAGAAAGAGGAAGACATTAATAATCGTACATGGCCATTAATCACTATGTGCAAAAGGTTCTTTTTTATAGCAGCAATTGTTTTTACTCATATATATAAAAAAGGAAAGGCAAGTTGCAAAAAAGAAAAAATCTATCTTTGCTTCCTTTTTCTTAATTATAAGAAACAATTATGTTTCTATAGATTTCTAGTCAAAGGTGGCATTAATATTCATTGTTCCATTGATCAAAGTGTTGATAGCAAAGATTAGTCTTGGTGTGGATACACATGGGCTCTTCATCTATTTGAAGAGAATTTTAAAATTTCAAGAACAGCATCCAAGTACATGTTTAGGTATTTTTCTCACTGTTTTAATATATTTTAGACACAAAATAGATCCTACATATTCCGCTGTGTGTTATAAACACTATTTTTTACTTCAGTCACATCCTCTGGTTGTCTATACGATTGGCTTTGCATTGCTATCTGGCCATGTAGTAGATTCTTGTGTATAAAAAACCTTGGCATGCTTTCAGAAGTCTATATTTCTTTGATATTTCTTAACCAACTATGTAGCTATACCAATAACATACAAAGAACTACTTTCCATCAAGATATTATGATATGGGAAGTTCCTTCACACTTGGCTAGAATTTAGATTTCTTACATTATCATGATTAATTAATAAGGCACTTTTTAAACTTTTTTTAAGAAAATAAAATGATAGGAAAGAAGGGTTCAAACGCTACTAATATATTAAAACTACCATTCGAGGTGACTCAAAAGTTATTGTTAAGTCCAATTTGAGAGCTAAGAGGCTTTTCAAACTTCATTTAAGGAAACAAGGCTTATGCCTTTTTAACCTGGTAGCGCAGTTTTCCTAAGCATGAAGTGGTTCCCTATTTTTTATCTTCAAAGTCAATCTGGCTTAGGCTTTCTCATGACCAATAATTTGCTAGGAAAGTGCATATGGATAATTTTAATTGCAAACAAAGGAATTAAGAAGAAAGGGTGCTCCATTCTCGATCTCATCTTCAAATTTTCTATATTTTGAAGGCGTATTTTTTGAGTCAAATCACATGTTAGACAACAACTTGAAGATACCTTCTTCTATTACATTCATTTTTATAAGATAGTGGTAGCATTTTAAAAGGGACTTTCAGTCAAAAGTATTTGACAGATGTTAGATGTTGTTAGAAACCCAAATTTAGATTAGTCCATGGAGTATCAATAATCTACTTTGGATTTTTAATTAGCGTTCACTTGTGTAATAGTAAATCCCACCTTACTTTATTATGAGATTTAAGTAAAATGGTGGTGCGGCAGAAATTGAATCATTGTTCTTTCGATCTAAAACTTTTATATTATAATAAGTGTTAGTTGTTTCAAAAGTTTGAAGCTTAGGCCAATATTCATTTACATTATAAAAGAAATTGTTAATATATGCCTACCAATTGCATGGAAAATGCTAGCTACTTGTGTCCAAGATTTCATTACTAATTTTAATTGTAAATTAAATAGCTGGAAGTGATTGGCATAATTCTTTGTTCTACAGAATTGCTCGTTAGTGAAGTTTCCTTCATCTGATGAAAAGCCTAATGTTATAAGGTATGCTGCTGGGCCTCTTGGGTTACTTCATTAATAATAATGCTATATGTATTAAGAGTGATATTCCAAATTAAATTTTGAATATAAATTAAGAGTTATCAATACAAAACAATAAGATAAATTTCTAAAAATAAATTTAATAAATATAAAAGATTCAAATGTTAATTTTAGATATATTTTTAATATATATATAATCATTTTTACTTGACTAATTAGTTTTTTTTTAATCAGGAGTAATAAGTTACACATTTTGACTTAAAACATTAAATAAAATTCAAGACCAGTACTCTACTAAAAATTGCTAGCTGAAGTATGATGTTGGGTTTATCCTAAGAGAAACCAGTAATCAAAGACTCAGATAGGACTAACCCACTTGGATGTTTAAAACTCCTTTCCAAACATATTCAAATATTAATTAAGGTTGCAATACGAATATGATACGATGCATAGTAAGCATGGTTTTATGGCGTGTAATTATGCAATTGGTATGAAAAGGAACCTATGGAGTTTTAAAACCTAACTAGTTATGGAGGATAGAGGTACTTCTTTAGTCTTTTAGAATTTTGACACCTAACAAAATCGCAGTTTGGCTTTTCACATTTTCTTATAATAATCGAGTATTTATTTTTATTTTAATAGTTAGGAGTCCTATCAGGTCAGCTTTGACATCAACCAAGTTTAATCTCCTATTTTAGCAATTTCTAGAGTGTACTTTTCACACCAATGCAGTGCATTCAAAATTTTTAAGTTTGCTATGTTTGGATAAGGTAATTTAAGAAGGGAATTATTTTTTTAGGGTATTTAAATTACTAGATAGTGAACACATTTAAGTGTTCTTTGCAAAATTCAAATGTGATAAAAAGCAAACGAACACACTTAACCATGGTGACAAGCCATTTGTCAGATTGTCTTTCAATTAAGTTTTCAATGCAAATTGTGTTTATTGTAGTCAATGATATTATTTGTTAGGTTATGCCCTAATTTGTTATAACAAAAGGAATATATAATTTCTGAGAGCATTTGATTTTACTGCTACTGGATATTTCTTAAAAGAGAAATATGCACCCTGATCTCAGTTTGAAATTTTTGTAAGTGAATGAAATTTGGATGCAACCCTTGTTGTAGTCAAGGGCTGCAACCATACTTCTTATCTCATCATGTCTTTATCATGTTATAATTACAGAATTGCCTTTTACAATTAGTTATTTAACATATTTGATATTGATTATTATTTAACATATATACAAGTGTTATTGTATATTCAACATATTCAACATTAATTTAAGACCCAACATAGAATACATGTAATGACATTACATTTATTGACATCAAATGTCAGTTTATAATTAAGTTAAAAATGATAATAATCAACATCAAAAACAAAATATGACATCAGTTTGTAAACTGTTGTTATTGCTTAACATTCTTTCATATCTTAAATTTCATACTGTATATCAGTTTTTATTAAACAACTTGTCATATATCAATATAGGATGATGATTTTTTAAAGTAATTGATATGATTTACTATTTTTATTTTAATTTAGCAAAATTCACTTAAATCTCACTACATGCAAAGAAATACCCAACTTAATTATGGAACCCAACAACCATATTATTGTACAAGTAGTATTATTATGGACAATAATATTCAATTTATTGAAGAAAAATTTATTACATAACTTATGTCATTAAACTTTGGTGATATTATGTGTTATTTGTTAAGTTAAAGAGCGTCATTCTCACCATCGAATACCAAGATGATTATGGTTACATATTAAGCTTGCATTATATTAGATTAGAATATATAGAGAAGTATTAGTAACTAATAATTAAGAAATACTACATATTATGCCTACAATATAACAAAATGTGAACTCAATTATCTTTAATCTTTTTTAAAAATTCTAGAAGGATCTTTAACTTTTATCCTTAAAAAAAATGATCATCTTGCATGTAAAACTCTTTCACATCATTTTTGTTATCCATTACAGGTATTCCAATAAAGAAAGAAGGAGTCTCCACAATATCATCCTTAATGTCTTTCTTGTTCCCATAACCAATAATCTATCTCTTCCTTACTAGAGCTACATACCGTTTATGATCGAATGGATCTATAACTTAGAACACTTATTTATCTTAGGATATCATAATGAATGGCTTCCTATTGTAACCTTCCTTATTAAAATCCAAAGCATGGACCCTAACTCATTGAATCAAATGCCATTATCATTCTTAATCCATTTACATTAAAACATAGACACCTTTAACATAATGCAACAAGCTCCTAAACATCTCAGTAACATTGTAACATGACATATTGATGTAGATGGGGTTTTATCTTTGAAATTGCTTACATGCATCACATGAGCTACCAAAGCAACCGTACTATTTTGCATAATGCTCCTATTATCATAAATCTTTGTATAAAAAGAATATCTATTGATATCATATCCACAATAAAAGATTACTTCCATGTGTAGCCTTTATATCAGCCATTTGATGGTTAATGAGAAAAATATTTATTATTTTATTTTTCTTTATTTTATATCTCTTAGGTGTTACATATGTTTAATTTTACAGAATAGGCCTTGTTTTATAATTTTGGATTGATTTACAAGTTTGTGAATTTATTAGGTAAATGCTGGATTTTAATACTATTTCTATTTTTTAGTCATATCTTAGGCTCTGGATGCCAGATTGAGGTAAACTTTATATTGATGGAAATATAAAAGAGATATCTACAACTTTTATGTTTTGGTTAAAGCAGAGTTCGGACTCCTTCAAGCTTTTATTTAGCTGAAAAGCTAAAGTCATGTTTCTATCCTAACTGAACCCATTTCTATATTTGGGCCATATCTGGAGTTATAGTGGTCTGATTAACTTGATTCTAGTGCCCAATTTCTCAAAATATATAGGCTTATAAATTTTATGTTTATGAGTATTCCAAATTTCATTGATTTCATGGACTTATTTGGCTTTGAAGACAAGTTTGTGGGAATTCACTAATTGATTTGATTAGAATTAATTGACTCGTAAAACAAGTTTGGACTTCTAGAAATTAGGAAAACCTTATTATTATAATCCTAAAAGTCATCTAATCCTAGTTTAATAAGGTTTTGGGTAAATTAAGTTATATAAATAGGCAAAAAGGCTGAAGAGAAGAGGAGATTCAGACTTTACACAGTTCAGCAGCCTAGTTTTCTTTCTTCTTCTTCAAGTTTTCGTCCTTCCAACCATGGAGGGCTAATTTTCTGAGGTTGATTCAAGGAGTTTGAAGATCTCCACTTGAGGATTATGAGATCATGCTTTATAATGTTGACCTTTCTTAATTAATTTTTCTCTTTCTCTATTTAATTATGTTGAATTCTTGAGATTTCTTGTGTTGGGTGTTGATTTGATATAATTAATGTTCATGCTTGTAGTTTCTGAATTCTTTGTTATTTTATTATGAATTATGATTGATAAATCATAGTTTTATGCATAAGGACAGAGGGTTGAGGGATTAATTTAATTTAATTTCTCAAATCAATTGAATTCTAATTATAAATTAATTTCGATCTAGTTTAGGGATTATAGTGATTGGTTAATTCAACTAATCCTAATAAATCAAATCCTAAGCAATTGTCTTGTGTAGAATTCATAAATTATTGCAAGGATTCCAGATAATTCAAGGTTGAAGAATTAATAAGAAAAAGTCAAATCCTAATTGATCTATGATTAATCCAATTTAGGATTCTTAATTTCCTTAAATAAGCTATTTGATTCCATTCATTTCTCTTTTATTTTTTGTTTTAAGCTTAATTTTTGTGCTTATTAATTGTTTAATTTTGTGCAACCAACCCCCCAATTTTACATTCTGTTATTACAAAAATTGCATAAATAAGCATGCAGCATATTATTGCATTCTACGTTCTATTCTTATTTCTATTTCTGCCAGTATTCTATTTCATTACATTATCAATCTGATTGCATTAGTTTTCTTTGTTTTTATTGCATCAATAATTGTGCATATATTGTTAGAAAATCAATTAGGAAAGATAAAATTAAAAGATCACTAAGGGTATGACCTGATTGTGTCATTATTCTATATTATTTTTCAGTAACCAGTTTTAAATCTAATTTGATGCATTACGGCGTGCACGTCAAATTTTGGCACCGTTGCCAAGGATCCTTTTGAATCTATCTTTTCACACGTATTTTTAGAAGTATATCACACAATTATTCAAGCATTCCAGTCGTTGCATCTATCATTGTGCTCTTTGATTTTTGCGTGTTTATCTATTCTGTCATTGCCTAAATTTTGCTTCTGCCTTCATCCATTTCATAATTCTTTGCATTATTGCATTTACATATATATATCAGCTTTATTGGTTTACTTCTCTATTGCATCTATTAAATTAGTATCACTAATCTTGCGTCTTGATTTCCATAATTTTGCATTGCTGCATATTGTGTTCTACTTTTTCTATTGAATTTTTATTTTGCACTATATCATCACATTCTAGTACTTCACCTCACTCATTTACACCATATATTAGTTAATTTTAGGCTTAGGAATTAGTTTTAGCTGAATTATCAATCCGCTGTCCCTTCTTGAATTTTGCAAATTTTTGTGCACTGTTCATTTGGTTATTTTCTGTTAGTACTAACTAATTCCTATTGCATCCCTCTCATTTTGATCATTCTACCACTGCATTCCATCCTTATCCAACATATTAAACTCCATTCCGCATTTAGATTTACAAATCATAACCAATTTGATAGCATTTCATCATACATCACTCAAGTTGTACGGATTGAAGTAGTTTTTACTTGATTTTGCATTGTGGATCATAGTTTACATAGCTTTGCAATCTAACCTTTCATTCCACTCTAACATCACATATACATCATATTCAAACATGTCGTGCACTTTCCTCAATATATCATTGCATTTTAATGCATTTTAAGTAGTACACATCATTACCTGAGCTGCTGACCCTTTATTTTACTGCTTCCTTAGTTTCATATTGCATGATTTTGCATCATTCCATTTTAGATTGAGTTAAAATTTTACATGGTGCTAGATATATTAGAATAAGAGTTCCACACCAAATTTGGCAGCATTTCATTACCATTTGGTCATTCTAACTTGTATTTTTCATTACTGGTGAATAATAACTTTGAACTACAACTCATAGATTCTTTCAATTTTTTTGCAAACGGCCTTTTTTCCCTATCCCTCTACACCTTATAGGTTGGATGTCAGGCCTTAGTTGCATCATTAAAGCCCTTTTGGCCAGTCATCTAGATCCCTCCAAATTTTTTTTGAAAAAAAAATTTAGTCTTAGAATGACTTTAAACTTGGTGTCAAGGTAAAACTCAGTAACCATGTGAAGTACCCCATTTTTGGCCAAATTATACCATTTTCTATTTTTTTTATTTTTAAAGATTTTTTATTGCATTTTTTAGTTCCTCGTGGTCAAATAAGTTAAATAGAGGTGGTTTGAAATTTTAAAAAAATGTTTAAATAGGTTAATTGAAGTTACTATGGTTAGTTTTTGCATATGTGCATGCATTTGATATTTTGGTGTTTTAACGTTTCTGTTTAGTATTATTTCTATTTGTTTTTGCTATTTTTTCTATTTAATGTTTAGTAATTGTGCATGACAAGAAGAAATCCTACTAAATTGTTTGATTTTGATTATGAGAATGAAAAGACATTCTATTCACTTCGTAGGACCAAAATATAGATAATTATAACCCCTTTCTTATCCAGAAAATATGGCAAACAATAAGACTTTAAAGGAATTAGCTGCCCTTGATGTTACATACTAACCTTTAGGCATCCATTATCCTACATTAGATGCTGATTTTAAATTAAAGTCTGGTCTAATACACTTGCTTCTAAGATTTCATGGTTTTGCAGGTGAAGATCTGCATAAACATCTTAAGGAATTCCATGTAGTGTGCTCAACAATGAAATGGCAAAGCATCTCTTAAGATCATATCAAGTTGAAAGCCTTCCCATTCTCTCTTACTGATGCTGCTAAAGACTAGTTATACTACTTTCAGCATGGATCCGTAACCTATTGGAATAACATGAAGCAATAATTTCTTGAAAAGTTTTTCCCAGCATCCAGGGCAGCTGCCATAAGAAAAAAGATTTACGGCATCAGACAAATGAATAGGGAGACACTGCATGAGTATTGGAAGAGATTTTAGAAATTATGTGCAAGTTGTCCTTACTATCAAATTAATGAGCAGCTGCTGATCCAATACTTTTATGAAAGCTTCCTTCCAATGGATAAAAGCATGATTGATGCAGCAAGTGGAGGTGCACTAGTAGACAAAACTCCAATGGCAACCAGAGATCTCATTGTAAACATAACAGTCAACTCACAGTAATTTGGGAATAGGATGGTTCCTGCTACTAGAAGTGTATATGAGATAAAGTTTCCCTTATATGCAGACCAGCAGAGAATAGAGCATATGATTGATGAGTTGACCTCTTTAGTGAGGCAACTAGTTATGGGACAACATCAACAGCAATATACAAGCCTTTTCACCTGCTAGACTGTGTGACATTTGCTCTTACTTAAGTCATTCTACTAATGCATGTCCAACCTTACAAGAGGATGATGGCTAATATTAAGCTTTTGCTACTGTTGCAGCAGTCTTTCTTGGGAAACCACTATACCAGCCGCAAAATCAATACCACCACCAACAACCAAAATATGACCTTTATTTGAATTTCTACAACCCTGGTTGGAGAGATTATCCTAATTTTATATATGGCAATGTATCAAACTAGCAAACAACCAAACCAATGCCTGCACCATACTAAAATAGACCCTCATTCCAACAGCAAGCAACCAAGCTAATTCAATAGTAACAAAACGTCTAGAACTAACAACTAAGCCGCTCTTCATCCTCCTCTCAGCCATCCCTTGAAGATTTGGTCAAACAAATGGCAACTAATAGCCTGTAGTTCCAATAAAGGGCAGATGCTACAATGCAGGACCTCTAAACATAAATTAGTCAGCTTATTTCCACCATAAACAAGTTAAAGACACAAGGTTCTGATAAATTACCTTTCCAGATAGTTCCTAACCCCAAAGACAATGTGTCTGCCATTATGCTGAGAAGTGGCAAGGAAATTCATCTTGCCAATAATCCAAAACTAATAAACCAGAGAAATGAAGCAAAGCAACCAGTGGTTGCTGTCCATTCTACAGAAGATTCCTTTCAACCTAGCCAAGCTTTGGAGAAACCAGTTGAGAAAAATTTAGAAAATTATAAAAGACCATTTCCTTTCCTTAACCGAATTACACAATTCAAGGGAAGAGAAGAAATTGACAGAGATAAGAAGATCCTAGAAACTTTCAGAAAAGTGGAAGTTAACATCCCATTACTGGATGTAATCAACTAGATTTCAAAATATGCCAAGTTCCTCAAGGAATTGTGCACACATAAAAGAAAATTGTATGGCAATGAAAAAATGATCTTAGGCCAAAATGTGTCAGCCATTCTCCAACTAAACTTATCACAAAAGTGTAAGGATCAAAGGACAATTAACATTCCCTATGTAATAGGCAACAACATATTTGAGCATGCTTTAATTAACCTAGGAGCTTCAATAAATGTTATGTCAATATCTGTTTTCTCCTCCTTACAGCTTGGTCCGTTGACGTAGATTGGAATTATCATCCAACTAGCTAACAAAAGCACACCACAACTTACTGGAGTTGTTGAAGATATGCTGGTTCAAGTAAAAGAATTAATTTTTTCAGTAGATTTTGACATTGTACCAATGGAGGATGAGTCTTCAAACAACCCTGCACCTCTAATTTTAGGAAGCCATTCCTTAAAACAGCAAAAAAGAAGATTGATGTAGATGTTGGCATCCTTTCCATGGAAGTTAGGGATACAATAGTAACATTCAACATTTTTGAAGCTATAAAATTCCTTGCTGAAGAACATTCAGTGTTTTAAATATATGTACTTGATAAACTTGCTGAAAAAGTACTTGAAGACATGCTTGCTGACTTTCCCCACATTTCTAGAGTTATGGAATGCCTTAATAACCATGAATGTACCTATTGTGATAGTGAGAACCAGTGTACTATATGTAGAGAAATTTTTGCATTTTTAGAAGATGAAACCAGTACTTTTATAGAACTTGTAGAAGTTATTATCAAAGAAGAGATCCACCTTACTAAAATGACTTCTTCCACCAAATTAATTCCTTCTATCATCTAGCCACCAACACTTGAGCTTAAACCTCTTCCAGAACATTTGAAGTATGCTTTTTTAGAAAAGCAACAAAAGCTACCAGTAATTGTAGCAAGGAATTTACAACCTGAACAAGAAGAGAGATTGTTACAAATTTTGAAAGCTCACAAATAAGCAATTAGGTGAACACTTGCAAACATTCCTGGTATTAGTCCTTCCACCTATATACATAGGATTTTGCTTGAAGAAGGAGCTAAACCAGTAAGATAACCATAAAGAAAACTTAACCCCCTAATTTTAGACGTGGTAAAGAAGGAGATTACCAAGCTTTTAGAGGCTAAAATTATATATCCAATTTTAAATAGCAAGTGGGTGAGTCTAGTCCAAGTTGTCCCCAAGAAAATTGGCTTAACAGTAATGAAAAATCAAAACAATAACTTGCTACCCACTAGAGTACAAAATAGTTGGAGAGTTTCTATTAATTATAGAAAGCTGAATCAAGTAACCAGAAAAGACTACTTTCCATTACCTTTTATTGATCAAATGTTAGAGAGGTTGGCTGGAAAATCCCACATTTTCTTCCTAGATGGCTATATTGGTTATTTTTCAAATTCACATTGCACCTAAAGATCAAGAGAAGATAGCATTCACTTGCCCTTTTGGTACCTTTGCTTACAAGAGGATACCTTTTAGCCTATGCAATGCACCTAGTACATTTCAAAGGTGTATAGTAAGCATTTTTTTTAAGTTTTTAGAAGATTGCATAGAAGTTTTCATGGATGATTTTTCTATTTATGGTTCTTCCTTTAATGCATGCTTGCATAACCTTTCTAGGGTGCTAGATAAATGCATTGAGACAAATCTTGCACTAAATTTTGAAAATTTTCATTTCATGGTAGAGCATGGCATAGTTCTAGGACATATAGTGAATAATAAAGGCATTGAAGTAGATCCTGCTAAGATTAATGTGATTTCTACTTTACCTTACCCCACTTGTATGTGTGAAGTGCATTCTTTTCTTGGTCATGCAAGTTTCTATAGAATATTCATTAAAGATTTCAACAAGATAGTTTTTCCATTATCCAAGTTACTCCAAAAAGAAATAGAATTCAATTTTGATCAATATTGTAAGGAAGCTTTTGATAAGTTGAAACAAGTTCTTACCACTACTCCCATCATTCAGCCACCATTTTAGGATTTACCTTTTGAGTTGATGTGTGATACTTTTCACTATGCAATTAAAGTTATTCTTATACAAAGAGTAGGCAAATAACCTTATGTGATTTATTATGCTTCAAGGACTTTAGATACTGCCCAAGCAAATTACACCATAATAAAAAAAAACTTTTAGCCATTATTTTTGCTTTAAATAAGTTTAGATCATATTTGCTTGATTCTAAGGTGATTGTGTTTTCTGATCATGCAGCCTTGAAGTTCCTTTTGAAGAAATTGGAGGCAAAACCCCACATAATTATATGGATATTACTTTTGCAAGAGTTTGATATTGAGATTAGAGATAGAAGTGGTATTGAAAATTTAGTAGCTAACCATTTGAGCAGAATTTCAAGAGATGTAGACACTCTTCCCATCCATGACACCTTCCCAAATGAGCAATTTTTTCAGTTGCTAGGTAAGGATCCTTGGTATGCTGATTTAGTGAATTATTTGGTTGGTAATAAATTACTTACATACTATAATAAAACTCAAATTTATAAGTTCAAGAGTGATGCTAAGTATTATGTGTGGGATAATCCTTATTTATGGAGGTTTTATGCTGATCAAAAATTAAGAGATGTGTATATAATTTTGAGTTTCATTTCATACTGGCATTTTGTCATGCTCATGCTTATAGAGGTCACTACTTTGGACTTAAGAGAACAGTAAGAAAGGTGTTAGATTATGATTTCTATTGGCCTACTTTATTCCATGATGCTTACATGTTTTGTAAAAATTGTGAACAATGTCAAAAGATAGGGAATTTAACTCGTAGACATGAGATACCTCAATCTCCTATTCTTTTTTGTGAAATTTTTTATGTATAGGGCATTAATTCTATGGGTCCTTTTCCCTTATCTTTTGGTTTTGTTTACATTCTTCTTGTTGTTGATTATGTTTCTAAATAGGTGGAAATTAAAGCCACCAAAATTGATGATTCTAAAGTTATTGTAGATTTTGTTAGATCTCAAATTTTCAGTAGGTTTGGCATTCCACGTGCTTCGATTAGTGACCTAATGACTCATTTTGCAATAAAACACTTGAGGCATTGTTGAAGAAATATGAGGCTTATCATAGAATTTTCACACCATACCATCCTCAAACAAATGGACAAGCAGAAATTTCTAATAGAAAAGTGACGTTAATTTTGGAGATAACTATGAAGCCTAATAGAAAAGATTGGAGTCTTAAACTGGATGATGCACTTTGGATCTATAGGACTGCATACAAAAATCCTATTGGGATGTCTTCTTATTAGATTATTTTTGGGAAAGCTTATCACCTTTTGGTTGAGTTGGAGCATAGAGCATTTTAGGACATAAAAAGATGCAGCATAAATTTAAAGGCATGTGGAGAGAAAAGAAAATTACAATTACAAGAATTGGAGGAGCTTAGACTTGAAGCTTATGAGAATTCTAAGCTTTACAAAGAGAAAATAAAGTCATTCCATGACAAGTCTATTCTCAGGAAAAAATTTGAAATTAGCTAAAAAGTTTAATTGTTTAATTCAAAGCGTAAATTGTTCAAAGGCAAACTCCGTTCCTATTAGGATAGACCATTTGTTGTTACTAATGTTTTCCCCATGGTGCAGTTGAAGTTAAAGACATGACCTCTAACAAATTGTTCAAGGTGAATAGCCATAAGCTTAAGTTCTTTCATGAAGGAGTTCAAGATCAAGTGGTGGTGGAAGAATTAAAGCTAGCAACCCCAATCTATGAAGAATGATAAAGGACTTTATGTCTAGCCAAAGATATTAAAGAAGGGTAGCTTCTTGGGAGGCAACCCAAGCCTATTTAGATTTGCTTTCTCTTACCCTTCTCTTTTATTTTCCATATCCTTTATCTTTCTTGATGATTATTCTTAATGATATTGATGTACTTTACATGCTTTACATTGAGGATGATGTAAAATTTAAGTGCAGGGGGAGGAACTTTATGTTTCTATTTCTATTTTTGCCATTTTTTTTATGTTGCTATCTCTGTTTTGTTTATGTTGTTTCTGCTATTTTTATTTTTTTGTTACTATTTTGTTACTATTCTGCTATTGTTCCATCATTATTTTTGCCATTTTTAATTTTGATGTTGCTGTTTTTGTTTTAATTCTGCTATTCCTAAAAAAAATTCATTTGTTTTCCATTTGATTTTAAATGATTTTGACTCTTTTTTAGTTACTTTCCATTAATAGAGATTTTGCACTTTCATGAGTAAGATTCAATTGAAGTTAGATAGGATTCATAACATAATTGAATGAATAATTTAACATCTTGAAATTAATTAATATAGTGATGGATTTTAAATTGGTAGATTAAATTTGGTAGCGTGACTCATCTTGTGAGATTTTGAGCCTTTTGTTGAAAATTTTTGCTAAGATATTGTCTTTTTTTCTTATGTGATGTTCTTCCATGATTTATTTCTCTAGAACTTACTTTGAATCTTTTTTAGATTACATTTTGCACATGCATACACAAACATGATTAAGGCAATCTTTCTTTCTTTTAAGCTAGAGCCATAAAGCTAACTTTGAAGTTTTTAACTTCGTTAAATCCTTTTAAGCTTTTATTGTCTTATCTTTGTTAATTAACCCTATGAGCATATTTTCCCAATAAATGTCTTTACCTAACCTTAGGGATTAGTAAAGCATTTAAAATTTTATAAGATAGGCTCTTGAATAAATGTGGGGCTGTGTGAGTTTATGTCTTGTGAAAAGTTGTCATTAAAGGTTGGTTGAAAAAAAAATTCAATGAAAGTTTAAAAAAAAAGTAAAAAAAAAGAAAAAGAATAAAAAAAGAAAGAAATTGAAAAGAAAAAAAAGAGAAAGAAAATAATAAAGAAGTTAATAAGTATTTGAATTTGAATTTAGCTTAATGTGTTGAGTTATAATTGTTTATGATTTGCCCATATATTTTTTATTCAAGTGCTCTATTAATTTCTTTAGTTTCTAACTTTCCATATTCTTATTTTTCCTACCCTTACCCTAACCCCATTACAACCATGAATAAAATCCTTTTGATTTATGCTATGCATGTGATTTGAGTAGTGGAGATTAGATGATTAGCAAGCTTATAGTAGAAAATTTCATAGAATGAACTTGAGTGAAACACTAACCTAAACACTTGAGAGAGTTGGAAAGTGAATTTTGTGAAAAATCTACCAATTCAATCTACTCTTTTTTTAATGAAGTTGTTATGTTAGTTAGTTTCAAGTTTGTTAAGGTTTTTCTTCATAATGTGTTATGTTTCTTACTACCTTTGGTTGATTCTTGCTTGTGGATTTATGAATTTTGAAGTTTTTGGAAAGTAAAGTTTTTATTTCTAAGTTTTGAATAAAGTTTTGTCTTGCCTGAGGATGAGCAAGGGATAAGTATAGGGGAATTTGATGAGAAAAATATTTTCTATTTTATTTTTCTCTATTTTAGGTCTCTTAGGTATTACATATGCTTAATTTTACAAAATAAGCCTTGTTTTATAATTTTGGTTTGATTTTACAAGTTTATGAATTTATTCAGTAAATGTTAGATTCTAACACTATTTTTATTTTTCAGTCATATCTTGAGTTCTAAATGTCAGATGGAGGCAAAATTTATATCAATGGAAAGCAAAAGAGAGATCTATAATTTTTATATTTTGGTCAAAGCCCAATTTGGACTCCTTCAAGCCTTTACTTGGCTAATAAGCTAAAGTCATGTTTTTATCCTAGCTAAATCCATTTCTGTATTTGGGCCATATCTGGAGTTATAGTGGTCTGATTAACCTGATTCTAGCTCCCAATTTCTCAAAAGACATAGGCCTACAACTTTCATGTTTATGGGTCTTCCAGATTCATTGATTTTATAAACTTATTCTGCTTGGAAGACAAGCCTACGAGAATTCACTAATTGATCTGATTGGAATTAATTAACTTGTAGAATAAGTTTGGACTTCTAGAAATTAGGAAAACTTTATTATTGTAATCCTAAAAGTCATCTAATCCTAGTTCAATAGGTTTTTAGGCAAATTAAGTTAATAAATAAGCAAGAGGGCTGAGGAGAAGAAGAGATTTAGACTTTACACAGTTCAACAACCTAGTTTTCTTTTTTCTTCAAGTTTTCATCCTTCCAACCATGGAAGACTAATTTTTTGAGGTTGATTCAAGAAGTTTGTAGATCTCCTCTTGAGGATTATGAGATCATGCTTTGTAATGTTGACCTTTCTTAATTAATTTTCCTCTTTCTCTATTTAATTGTGTTGAATTCTTAAGATTTCTTGTGTTGGGTGTTAATTTGATATAATTAATGTTCATCCTTATAGTTTTTGAATTCTTTGCTATTTTATTATGAAATTATGGTTGATAAATCATAGTTTTATACATAGTAATAGAAGGTTAAGGGATTAATTTGGAGATTTCTAATTTAATTTCTCAAATAAACTGAATTCTAATTATAAATCAATTGCGATCTAGTTTAGGGATTATAGCGATTGCTTAATTCAATTAATCCTAATTGATCAAATCCTAAGCAATTGTCTTGCATAGAATTCACGAATTATTGCAAGGATTCTGGATAATTCAAGGTTAAAGAATTAACTAGAAAAAGTCGAATCCTAATTGATCTATGATTAATCTAATTTAGGGTTCTCAATTTCCTTGAATCGGCTATTTGATTCTATTCATTTCTCTTTTATTTTTTGTTTTAAGCTTAATTTTCATGCTTATTTATTGTTTAATTTCGTGCAACCAACCCCCTCCCCCAATTCTACATTCTGTTATTACAAAAATTACATAAATAAGCACACAACATATTATTACATTCTATATTCTGTTCTTATTTCTGTTTCTATCAACATTCTGTTTCATTACATTATCAATTTGATTGCATTAGTTTTCTTTGTTTTCATTGCATCAATAAATCAATAATTGTGCATATATTGTTATAAAATTAAAGGATCACTAAGGGTAAGATCTGGTTGTGCCATTATTCTACATTATTTTTTAGCAACCAGTTTTAAATCTAATTTTGGTGCATTACGGCGTGCATGTCAATGGTCTCAAAAACATAATTCAATCCTTGCACCATCCAATAATAAACTTGGTTCTAAAACTAACTAAGGAATGATTGATTGTATTTAACTCAGGTCCATCGATCACTCATTTTGCAATTTTATCCTTTTACAAAGGTCATATGCTTATCCATATAAGCCTAAACTTCATCACTATTATGCAAGATGTAAATGTAGGTCTACATATACATTTCATGGCTTATGCTTACTAAGGATAAGAATTGGTTGGATAAGATAGGTTAACATGCATAACCTAACTAACCACCCTTAAGAGTTTATGTCCAAATTCCAACTGAAACCGACCACTCGAAACTCCTAATCCGATATTAACCGACCAACTCAATTTGGAGTGGTTTCAAGCAAGTTTGATTGATTTAAGTACTGATACCTAAATACAAATTAACTAAGACTACTACTAAAAGAAAAAAAAAAGGTAAATATAGAAGATTAAAGAAGTTATATCATGAACGTGCTTACTCCCAATGGCATATCATGACAAAGGCTTAAGCTACTAGCAATAAACCTAAGTACATAATAACATAAAGCAAACACATAAATACTTGATACAGAAATTATTGATGTTATGACAAAAACTAATTTTCCATCCAACATGAAAATCGAAGACTACTAAAAGTTAGCCTGAGTTCCCAGCCACATATACCTTTAAGTATAGTAGCTTTCACATGTAGCAATACAAGTAGAAATGCTAATACTTCATTGATTAACCTTACAGTATTGTTCAAGAACTCATAAGCAAATGTCTTTGCTAACCTACAATAACAACAAAGCCTTATCTCACTAAGTGAGGTCGGTTACATGGATTGTACGATGCCATTAGGCTCTATCAAAAACCAAGTCTTCACTAACCCACATTAAACTAAAATAATTATATCCACTAGCCATATTGTATAATTTTTAAAAACATTGATCTTGCAAATTCCATAGCTTTATAACCTATACACATGAGCAATGGTGTAACTGACAACAAACTAAAGGTATAGAATTGATGAAAACTTTCAAACTCCATTTTTCTCCTATTATTGATAAGCACTTCAAAGCTATAACAAAGACACCTTTCCATTAAAAGTCACAAACTTCAAAATTAAGATATAAGGAAAGAAAAAGGGCGGAGAGAGCTAAATACTAGATGTGAGGAGCAATTAAACTATACAACACATTATAATATATCATTGAATCAATCAACCTACCTTTGCATTTGCTTAAGGTACTTTTTTAGAGGGTTTCTTGAATTTATAATCCGATACTTCAATTCTTCTAGTGAAGGAAACTCCTTTAAATTTTCACATTCTGGATAAAATAACATATCTTCAAATGTATCGATAAGCATTTAATATATACATAGAATTGATTATTAATTCCAATTTTAAGGAAACCTAAGAAATTTACTCCTCTCAAAGACAACAGATTACCTGAGCTACTTTAACTTGTGAGTCTGGTGTAAGATAGTCTTCTAAAGTTATTATGACAAGGTAAGGAAACACAAAAAAAGCATGTTCTTTAATAAATTTCATACATTTAATGAGTTACATAAGAGTTGTTAATGTCCTATGCAAGTTCCAAGGAAGAAGAAGCATTAATGCCATTTTTAGAATATATATATATATATATATGAACATAAGTGATAGTTAGTTATTTAGCATGATTAAATAGGGAACCAAACATAATATTGATGCAAAAGATTCAGTAGGATATAAATTCAAGTTATCCATTAATGTATAGTTTTAATATAACTTTATTTAAATGAAAACTTATGCATTAAACACTACGTCTCTTTATCTTTAAAGTCATATGAAAAGTATCTGTTAATAATTATACTACTTAGATTTTATGTTTTCAATAATTTGTAGACATTCAGATGTTTAAATTAGTATTACATGGTGTTTAATTTATGATAGTAGTAATAAGACAATTATGGGTCAGTTTTAGTTGTGAAAATATAGGATTCAAATGGTGAATCAAGAGCATGAAAGGTTAGAAAATGAAGATACACAACTATATAAGTAATAGAAAAGCAAAAGTATGAGTAAAGAATGGCATTTAAGGGTGATAATAGTATTACAAGTCACAAAATAATAGATAATGCATTATACACTCAAGAAAACTAAAAAATAGATGAAAATAAATAGCTACTCACTTACTACGTATGCTTAAGTGAACAAAATTAGCCTACAAATCCTTTTCTTGTAAGAGACAAGAAAAGCTAACATAAATGGTAGCTTAAGAGAAAATAATAAGTAAGAACTTGTTAAAAAAGATGACCACACATGCACATAGGTGAACAAAACTTGGAAAAAATGTAAGCATGATCTTTAACTTAAACAATACCTGAAGCTTGTTTTCCTAATCTGCGCCATGAAGATTACTTAAAATTTGACTAACTTTAATAACAAATTGATGCAATTCCTTTTTTTCTTTAGCTAGTTGTTACAAACATAGCTTAAAACCTATTTTTATAACAAGTTTGCTCCACATACATTGTAACTCACATTCATGTTAACAAAAATAAAATTCAAGCTACTTTAATAACATGACAAATACATAAAATTAGTTAATTGATTTCATCAAAGAATTAATTATATAAAAGAACTTTAGAAAAGTTTTACATAAGTACTAATTTAAGTTAGCTAAAACAACCACCAACTTGGTTATTACATTTACAACTACCAACAAATATTTCATAAAAAAAATTATCTTTATGTATGTTATATGCCACCAAGAATAGGCCACTTTTTCTTTACAAATAGCTCTGCATTCTAATTAAGCAACTATCTATCAAAATGTGAGAAGATATCGGTGCCTCATATTGTCAACCAAAAAAGGCACTATTGGTTTCAATAAACTTGCATGGTATATAAAAGAATAAGTAATGATAAAAAAATTTAGCTTTATAAGTGAAAGAGAACTAAAAGAACCTTCCATATTTCTAGTCCATAGTCATAAGCTAAAGGTCTTACATGATTTTTTTACCTTCTCTTACGTTACTTGTACTAAAGCTACTACTATCATCTTTAAAGGAAGCTGTCAATTCTAAAAATGGAAAACAATAATTAATGATTGTAAAAATATTCAAGAAAAATGTCATAAATTAGTATATGTAAACATATAAAAAGTCTAATTATTAATTATCTTTCTCCATATCTTCATAAGCATAATCACTGAACTCAAAGTCTTGAAGTTGGAATTTGGAGGGTTTCAACTAATTTTGGGTACAAATAAGAGCTTATGCTATTTTTAGGTGGAAAGAACTCCAAAATACATCAAATACATGCTCACTTATGCTAAATGCATATTTTGAAGCAACGGTTGAAATAAGGCTAACTAAGATATCTCTTGCCATAAAATGCTTTAAACCTTGATCTATTTAATTTCCACCAAACTAACATGTCATAATTTTTATCTTTATCATCAATATATAGCTCATAGAGATAATTTTCCAATTCATTCTTCACTTGAATGGTGTCTTTCTTCCTCAAATATGATCTAAAGGTGGTGGTTTTTGCTTTTTAAGTATAGCTTTGAACTAATGGCTTTTTTTTTTTTCTTAAAGAATCTCCTTCTAATGTCCCATTCTCATTGCCACTTGGCTTCTTATATTTACTTGTTCATACATCCCAATCAATAATGCTTTAACTTTCTTTACCATAGTTTTAGCAAGTGTTTTTCCATAAATTTCTTCAAATGACCATATAATGTAAGCCAATTTGAACCTTAAATCAAGTATATTTGCAATAAATATGATAAGATTCATGGATTCAATTAAACCCCAGTACTTGTCACACTTCATCTTTATTTCAATTGTTATGATATATAACATAGAATCTACATTCTTAGCTGAGGTTCATTTATTTAACTCATTTTGAACAATAGATATATATGTATGAAGAAAGTTATAAGTCACATGTAATGAAGCAAATAAAACTACGGTGATATCATAAAAAATCTTCAAGAATTTGATAAATGTCATAGCATTGTCTTAATTATTATTGTTTAAAGGATCCCCTTTCCTCTCAAAATCTCCAAACTATAGCAAATAATCATTGTCATCCTCCTCTAACCTCTTGAATACCTTTTAGAAGTTCTTGGCTGATTCAAGCATTATATAGGTTAAGTTCCATCTAGTGGGCACATCTAAGCACACTAAGGCAATGAATTTAATGTGTTTTACTTTAATAGCCTCCTTAAACTTTACTAGCCTAGACAGTGATGATCTAATATAATGAATAACATTCCTTATAATAGCAATGAACTTATAATAGTTTTTCAACCTTTCATTCACCACTAAGTTGAGAACATGTGCACAACACCATATATGCATCATATACCGATTCAACACTAACCCATTCCGATTGTTAAGTTTCTTTTTCAAATATGCTATAGCTATATCATTAGAGCTAGCATTGTCAATTATAATAGTGAACACCTACTTTAAACCTCATTCATTTAGATAAGCTTCAATGGTTTTCCCAATTATTTTCCCTTTCTAATTTGGAGCTAAACAGAAATTAAGAATTCATTTTTAGTAGTTCCATTCATTATTAATGAAATAGGTTATTAAAGATAAATAGTTTAGATTTTGAATAAATTTCTAATAATCTATAGTTAAGTGAATTTTCACATAATTAATTTTTAACAAACCCTTAAGCCTATCTTTTTCTTCTATATAGATCTTATAGCAATCACTTGCTATAGTCTTCCTAGTAAATATATCCAACCGTAGATATAGTCTCTTACATATATATCTGAACCTAAACCCCTCAATAATTTTGAATAGTTACTCATCATATATGATGAAGAAAACTATGCCCTTCCTATACTCTTTCAAGTTAAATACATTTGACACAAAACTAGCTAATTACTTACCGATAGCATTTTTTGTTTAGGGGTTAGTGTCAAGTATATGTGCATATTTTGGATAACTTTTTATATGAGGTAACAAGTTTGATGTGCTATGCTCTTTAATACCTGCCAAAAACCTATAACCACAATGAATACACTCTAAGTGGGTTCACTCACCTTATCTTCTAGAACTTTTATAAAATGATTCCATACTATGGACCTTTTCCTTATTTGTATCCTAGTTACTTTGTTTGTGTTTAGCTTTCTTGATGCGATCTTCTTTTTCTTACTATTAGGAATCTTTCCTTTAGAATTTTTACTAGCTGAAGCAATAAAGGATTTACGTTTGTCATAGGAAGTAGCAAAGCCTTGCTTTTTTTACTTTGATCATTAGGAGCTTTGCCTTCCTTACTTAGACCAATAAGGGCTTTGTCAATTGAACCAAAAATGAAGTTTGGCACTTAAGGAGGACAATTGGATTCGAGTTGATGTGAGAGGTAGAGTTAATTTTGGATTTTTATCAAAAGGTTAATAGAATGTTGGAGTAGCTATCCTACCAACTAATAGAGGTTCGGGCTCCATTTATAGAAGGAATCTATACATTTAGGAACAAAATACACATTCTAATTATATAAAGTATTAATATATAACTAACTTGAAACTTGGTAAATATTATCTAAATACTTGTAAATTAAATGAAATCTATCAATGTTCCAAAGAATACATTATAGTTAAAATTCAACATTAACAGCTACATGTAGTGATTGGGCTTAATAGACTATACATTCATTCATTATTAGGTACTAATCACTTAATGCTATGCTATCTATTTCAAGATATAAGAGGTCACATTGAGTATGTTACTACATATTGATCACATATTAAAAATCTATACCACAAGCAAAGAAATTACATTTAAGCATTGTACTAGATAAAAATAGAAAGGGATAGTTAACCAAAACCAAAATACTCAAAGGGAAGGACTAAATCTTATATGAATATGATTCTTTAATTTGATTGCAAATTAACATAGTAATTTAACAACAAAGCACAAGTTGTAAATATTTTAGGTTAAAAATCAAAGAAAGAAGATAATAACTCTCTTGTTGCCTAAACATAACAAAATTCTATCTAGGTTAAGTTTGATAAAAACTAAACATATATAATCATCATAAGGATTGAATTGTCAAATACAGATTACAAGCAAATAAACATAACCTAACAAATGAGTCTTTGGCAAGCCAAGTCTATCAAGAAAATCAATTATACATTAAAATTTATAAGAAAATATAAACTAGATCCTTCAAACATATTAAATTATATAATCTTATATAACATTCAGATTTCTTTAAACTCAAGCGCATCTTAATTTTAGGCCACATAAGTATAATCAATCCATCAAACTTAATACTTTAAAATAATGTTCAAGATCAGGACGGACCCCTATTCAATCTCACCCACCAAGGATGCCTAAGATCTCCATTGTATTAATTTTTTTAATAAAAAATTATAATATAGTTAGTATTAATCAATAAATACCAAATGTTCAACTAGAATTCATAAAAATACTAGTTCCCTATATTTGGTAATAGCTTTCATTATCCAAACACATTAAACATGTTTGTGGTTAAGGAAAAATTCTCGACTTGAGAACTTATAAGAGATGTGAAACCCTTTGCTTAGGGTCATTTGATATAAATAAAATTATAGATGCCAATGTTCACAATCAAATAAGAGAATGTATAATCTCATATAGGTTAAGTTCATAATAGGCAAGTAATTTCCAATTAGCTACTAAGGGAATTGCATTTTTTTCTATAATCCAATGAGTCTTCTAGTTAATATGACTAGACTTGAATCCTTAAACACTAGATGATTTATTACTCTAAAGGGTTTGAGGCTTTTGTTAAAAATGCCTACTGATTTAAATTTTACTTTGTCAAATTCCGTTAAACTATGGAAGGCAAATACCAAAGAAAGAATCACACCAGAAAGTTCTGTACAATTATAAGAACTAGTTCATAGAACCTTATATGAAAATGATTCCATAACAAGTTAGCTTGAAAATAATATTCAAGTAGAAGTTTGCTCCTTCAATCAAAGTTCATCTAACTTACACTTAGAGAATTTCAATATTTTTGGGATATTTTCTTTATACTAGCTTTGCCTGGGCAGTAAACTACCATTGTTATATTCCCTTAATTTTATTTCAACATAACAGGTTTGATAACTTTTACAATTGCTTATTGACAAAATCGTAGTTCTTGACTAACAAAGAAGAGAATATAGAACCATAAATAAAGCCTTACCATAAGTAGTGATTCTCCATCACAAGATCTTTACAACTTCCAATTGAAGCTCTCTCACCTTCCAAGTGGCTAATAACAAGTAAAGCTTGCAGGCAAAGTATGATATTAGAAGAATCAGGCTGGTAGAGCGGTCACAATGATGGTGGTGAGGTCAAAGCTCTCCTTAAGGCACGACACAATTAAAGTAGAGCAAAAAAAAAAAACTAGGAAGAATTTAGCTTTTCTATTGTGCAAATGAACTTAAGGTAGGAAGCAGGGAGTAGAAGCCTCACTGCATAAGCCAAACGATGTAATTTGGCTTGTCAATCAGTTGGATTCAGTTACAATTGGTTAAAACCTAATCAACCTATATTCGACCTAAATGCAAAATTATTTAATTTTTCAATTTATTTTAAACCATTTGCTTTATACCACCTAAACCTGATCAATTTTTTTTTATTTGGGTTAGTCGGGTATTTCTAAATTGGTTAAACATTTCCACCCATAATGCTTATTATCGAGGTACCTAATATGCCCTTACTTGTAATTATTCCCTTGTGATGAGACTTTAGAAGTTTAATGGTTTTCACATTTAATAGGTAATCACTACAAAACTTAGTTACTTCCTCAGTAATATAGCTTTCAACAATTCATCTTTTTGGTTGGTATCTATTCCTCATCCACCTTTTTAGGATTTTCATATATCACTTAAAATGTATATCCACCTCAAGTAAATCAACCTATACAATTTTATTTCTTTCACAAAATAGATAATCAAATACACCATAATGTTAAAGAATAAAAGTAGAAAATACAAGTTGACATAGCATAACTATAACTTCTCTTAGTAAGATTAAACAAATAGCCATTAATAGTGGTTATTGCATTAGAACATGGCAATCATAAGATTTCAAATTGA
This sequence comes from Sindora glabra, assembly GCA_020226215.1. NCBI lineage: Eukaryota > Viridiplantae > Streptophyta > Magnoliopsida > Fabales > Fabaceae > Sindora > Sindora glabra. The sequence continues at coordinate 57,594,350 of CM035230.1, read as the reverse complement.
CTAGCTTCAAGTTTTTCATTGAGATAAGACTTTTGATTTTTGAATAATATCCCCATAGCACTTTAAAATTAAGTAGACACTCATAGAAATTTATTTTCTTTTTTCTAGATAAAGTATGACAAATTGGTGGAAGACGTATATGTTACCCTTTTTTTTATGCTAGTACTCTCCAAATGGACATTTTAATCAAGTATATTTTAGTTTTTTCTCCATCATTGCTCTTCCTCAATATGTTCAATAATGTTCCAACAAGAATATCAAAAACATCTTTCTTCGCATGCATAACAATAATGTTATGTCTCATGAATAACTTTTTCTAGTATAGAAGATTAAAAAACAAGAACCTCTCCTTTCATAAAGTCTTCTCACCTACGAGCTTGTAAAGTATGCCAAAAATCACAATGACATTTTTAACTCATTCATAAACATAAAATTTTCAATAACACCTTATTAATAAATTAAAGACATCAGTTAGTTATTAATAATAAAATAAGTAATTCTTTTCAAAATCTAATTACACCTATTTATAAACCTGATTTCTAATTAAAGAAAATATATATAGTTGTAATATGTAATGGTTAATTAGTATTAAGTGCATAAATAATTTGTTTGAATGGTTAAAGTATTAAAAATTTATCCAATTGCATAAATTATGATCTATTTTTAGCATTTAAAAAAACTAACAACCCTTCAAGATAAATAATGTAATTTAAAATCAACCGCTGCTTTTTAACAAACACAATATACAAAACCACAATGAAATTAACATGATAATAAATTTCCATTTCTTCATATCTATCTAACGAAATTTAATATTGATATAATACTTTCAGAAATAAAAATAAATGTAGTTAAGTCAAGTTTGAGAATAAATAAGTTTAGCATGTTACTCGAGTTACTCACATTCATATTAACTATATGAATGATATTATAAAATTTTAACACTTGATTGAAAATTATTAAAGCATAGGAGAATAACTTTAAAAGGAAAATTTTGAATTTTTCTATTCCACTATAATATCAAAGGGCAACCAGTATAATTATTTGCCTTAAATGTTTTAGATTTGGCTAAATTTATCTGATATTAATATTTTTTTATCAAACTTCAAATTTACTATTAATTTTAGCTTATCAAATAGAATAAAGGATTCCATCTTATCTAATCCATCTCAATTAGATATATTGATATAAAAATAATATAAAAAATGCCCAAAATTAGATATAAACATATAATAATATTGAAGGTAATAACATGTCTTAATAATTTATAGTAGTCTAATATAAATTAGTTGCTACAATACATATTATTATGAAAATAAATAGAACCACACTATACTAAAAAAATGAAACATGATACAAAACATAAAAATTCTAATTCTAATAACAAAACACATTCTTTTCATCTAGCTTTTCCTCCTTCACAACTTCCTCCAACTTGTTTGTAGAATATCTAATTGATAAATTATCAACACGAGCTTTAACTTCCTCATCCATCATATGTTTTATATAAGTAAATTCAAGTGTTATATTTTAGTTAGAAAGGTCTTCACAAGCTCCAGATGATGATAGTTACAAAACATATAATTTTTTTAAATTTTAATAATATATTGAATTAAAAAATAATTATAATTAATTGACTAAAAATAATAACCTTAAAATTATGTTCGTTAGTATCATCATTACTAAGAAATTGTAACCCAGCATCATTATTACCCTGAGTAGCCTATGTGGTACTTATAAAGCATTAATAATCTTTATATCCTAAAAAATGTAATCAACAATATAAACCCTCCTAATCTAAGATAAATTCAATGCCTTCAGTTAAACCTAGAAGATAAAACATTAACCAATAAACTCATTTAATTTTATAAGATATAGATTCTCATCACCAGCTTATAGAAAAAGTAAAAAATTCAATAAAAAGAAAGCTTGTATCTCTTAACATTACATAAATAGGTTTAACAAAAACTTTAATCATCTTATTTCTCATATCTGAAGCTTTCATACTAAATATTTCATAGGCTTCTTTGTCAAATAGCAAATATAAAGCAAAATTTTTATCATCAACTACCTTTATCTGAAGTTTGTACTTGATTATGGAAGATATTAGTAAGATTACTAATATAAAAAAGTAAAAAAAAAGATATTGAAATTACTAAAATAATGTATACTTTAGAATGACACTTTTTAATATTTCTTCACATTTATAAAAAAAAACCAACTCTATCTCGATTAATCCTTTTTAAGCATCTATTTCAACTATTATAGAACCAACTATAGTAATTACCATTCAAATTTTGTTCATTGGTATCATCATTATTGAGAAACTATAACCCAACATCATCTTTGACATGAATGGCCTCTGTAATACTTATAAAAGCATTAATAATCTTTATATCCTTAAAAATGTAATCAACGGTATAAAGCCTCCTAATTTGAGATAAATTTAGTGCCTTCGGTTAAACCTAGAAAATAAAACACTAACCAATCAACTCATTTAATTTTGTAGGATATAGATTCTCATCACCAGCCTATAGAAATTGTAAAAAATCAATACAAAAAAGTTGTATCTTTTAACATGACATAAATAAATTTAAAAAAACCTTATATAGGCTTTTCTACCAAATAGTATAAATGAACCAAAATCTGTATCATCAACTACCTTTATTTGAAGTTTGTACCTAATTATGGAAGATATTAGTAAGATTACTAATATAATAAAAAAATAATAAAATAGTCAAAATTACTAAAATAATGTATACCTCAGGATGATACTTATTATTTCCTCACATTTATCCAAAAAAAATTAACTATATTTGGATCAATCCTTTTTAAGCATCTATTTCAACTATATAGAACTAACTCCAATTATCCTCAACAACTAGCACAGTTGCTAGGATAACATAAAAAACATGGCTGAAAAAAAAAAGAATGAATTAAAAATGGATTTCAAATAAACATACTTATTTATTTTATTAAAAAGTATGAAATCAAATAATACCAATATAGTAATCCTTAATTTATCAAGAGTCGTCTTATTAGTTAAGTATAACAAATCTTCCTCAAAAGAATATGTAGATTGAGTAGATACTTGATTGAGAGGACATACAAATGAAATACCACTTTCAACAAACTTAAAAAAAATTAACTTAAAAAATAACAAAAAATATATAACAAATTTAAAAATATATGATGAAATTATTTTTCTTTGAAAGTGGCCATTTTGATCAAATATGGATCCAATATTATTCTTGTGCCATGAAGAGAATTAAAGACAATGATAAAACCTTTAAAATCTTTTAATTTGGCAAGATGAAGAATAATATAAGGAGTAGCATTACCAAATTTCACCATATAGCATTGGAGGATATTATTACTAGAAACACAAAAAAAAATTAAAATCAATGGGATATACACTTAAAAAATATGACAAAAAGAGTATAAAAAAATATTTTGACTTTTACTTAGGATCCTTTAACTCCAATAAACCATCATTGTTTGAACATGATCCTTGTAAATGTTATCAAAATCATTTGCTCCAAAAAACTTGTTAAAAACATCTATTTAAAGGAGAAAAATAATATATATAATAAATATATATATAAAAGGTATATGAGGCTAAAAAATAAAAAAAAACATAGATAAAAAATATATACATGGCTATAAAATAATAAAAACAAAGAAAAAAATGGATGTATTGAATAAAAATACTGATAATTTGCTTTACTAAAATTGTAAAATACTTCTAATATCTTATCTTTGATGTTTTATGTCCAAAATCATGAAATAAGAAATTGTACATTTAGATTTCAATATCAACAATTTCTTTCACATTGTTAAGTACTAAAGATTGATTTTGTAAAGATAATAGGTGGTTCTAAAACAACCAATATTATTCCTAACATCAAATTGAGAAATAACATAAACACAACCATCATAAAAATAAATTTAAATTTATTAAACAACAATTTCTTTATAGTTTTCTAAATCTAACCACCTTATAACATAATAAAAAAACAAAATGTTAATATATTACTAAAATAAAAAATTTTGGATGAAAATCGTAAAAAAATATATAATCAGGTAGCAAAAAAAATTACTTTCTCATATAGCAGAATCACCTTAATTTTATCGATTACATTCTTATTTGTGTAGTTAGCACGTTCCATAGACAAGTGATTTTCACTATAATTTTTCATGACTCTTTCATGGGAGAAATGTCATCAATAGTATCAAGTTTCAAAGCCATTACAAAACAAAACTCCAACAAAATAAGAGGGAAGAAATAAAAGTTGAAGCATAGGTTGAATGAAACATGCTCACTATTTATAGACCTACATAGGAAAGAAAGAAATAAAAAATCATTGAAATAGATATTATATTTCATAGATAATGTAAATAAAATAATAAGATGATGCCATGTAGCTATAACCATCTAACTAAGCAAATATATTTTAAGAGTGCCAGTTTTATAAGGAAAAAATTCATTCCTATGTTAATACATGTACATTTTTTTTTGCAAGCAGATTCCTTCTCATGTAAATATATATATATATATATATATATATATATATATATATATATATATATATATATATAGTATATGTGTGTGTGTGGGGGGGGGGATTACATGTTTTTAAGCATGGGTGGGATATCCGTTGACTATTTTTTGCAATTTTAAATTTTATTATGTATATCATTTAAAATCCTCTTATTAATTTTTAAATTTTATCTCAAATAGTGAAACATATTTATCTTTGTTGAACTTTAAATTCTAGTTCTATTAATGTGTGTATGTATATTAGAATGCGTCTTTATAAATGTGTATATATATAATATTAAAAATAAGGGGACGGTATTGTCTATATAGGCACATATTACAAATAAGAATTAAAAAAAAAGACCAAAGGGGTTTAACGAAAAAGAAACTATTTAATAAGTTTGGTTGCTATAATTAAGTGCAATAAATGATGAGTCCGTAACAAATAAGAAATTCTTACATATATATTATGTATCATCTAAAATCAATTTAAAATAATTTTTAAATATCAAATTATTATAGATTTTGATTCAATATAATAACTACAATTATAATTATTATATTTGGTCATCCAAATGATCAGGTCTCTTATATTTTCATAGGTTTCATACTAATCAAAGGTTAAATGAAAGATTCATAATAAATTGATATCAATAGGTAATCCATGAAAATGGAGGGGGGCCTGCCGATCTAAATTGTTAGATGTAATAAATAACTATAGTTATTACACTAGACCAAAACCTATACATAATATAGTATTTAAAAATTATTTTAGAATGACTTCATATAATACATTATATATACTTAAGAATTTCTCATAATAAACACTTAGCAAAACAAGAAATGTGGTTGTAGCCCTTGGTTGTAACAAGAATTATAGCCAAATTTTGTTCTTTTATTGTGTGAATTTAATGAATTATGTATTCATTTCTACTATATAAAAAAAACAAATATATTTGACATAAATAATAACTCATCATATAACTTGATGACAATTTACCCTTTTTTTATTTCACTAGAATCAATACATCATGTAGAAAAGAATTATCCCATGTTGAAAGTTAAAAAAATAATGCTAATTGTTTTCCTAAATATAAAATTAAGCTTTAATAATCTAGTATATTATAATGTAATTGTAACGTAATTTGTCCTTGGTTTTGCTTGAAAAATGAAAACTCAATTTTATTAAGATAATTTAGTAAAACATTTCATTTATTCATTTTCTTTTGAAACAAAATTGTAACAAGAGTTATCAATTTAAATTTCTAAAAAAAAGGATTTTCAATAGGAGTTATTATTATAGTTATTTTACAAATTTTCATCTAATGATTATATTATATCAAATATGATGGCATTGAATTGGGTTAAAAAATATGAATTGAAATTAATAATGAATGAATTCGATAGAAGTGATGGCTTTAACACTTAGCAAATTAAAAATTAAGCATACTTCGAAGGCTAATAAGGAATGTGGTTACAAGTTATGATGGTTACCATTTGAATACTCTTAAGCATTTACTAAAAATTAGCAGCATCATATTTAACGAACACATGTATAATTTACATGTCCTTTTAATAAACTATTATATAAATAGAAGTAGAGTAAAATTAAAAAGGCCTTTTAACTATTTACACAAACAAATCATGCACTTTTGCATCTATATTTTGGCAATGTGTCAACCAACAAGATACTGTATTTTTTTACTTATAGTTTTAGTTCTGAAACTTCTTCATCTTTGCTATAAGTTTCTCATTAAAGTTTTTGCACATGTGTGCCCTTTTGTACTTCCCCTATATTACAATAGATATTTATTGTTCTATCATATCTCATATACAATTATCTTCTTCATTATACGTCTTCCCATTAAAGTCCTATGTTTCTTTGTATCTTACTTTGCATTTTTTCTTAATTTACGGTAAGGATTGTAATTGTACTTTATAATTTATGAACTCTTTCATTTTTGTTGCAAGTTTCCGATTAAGATTCCTATATATGTGCACTTTTTTGTATTTCGCTTTGATTAATGATAAAGATTTGCAATTTATTTACCTTACTTTTACATTTATTTGTTTTCACAATCACTTTTTCATCTACATAATACATAAGTTCAATTTTGTCTATTTAGGATGATTCCAACATCAAATCAATTAATATAATTTTTAACCATAAATAATTATTAATCTTTTTATTATTAAAAAAAGTGATTAATCTACTAAATGTACACATAAAGAACCAAATCAAACTTGGAATATAAAGAAATGAAAAATCCTTTCAAAACTAAAAAGTAAGAGAATGTAAAGTATTGTAAGTAATCTTTACTTAAGGTGCGGTTTATGTTTTTAAATCTCATTTTTTGTGCCAATTTTATTATTCTTTTCAAAGAATTGGATAAGTTAGAAAAAGAAAAATACATACTTATTTATTTGCACATCAACACTTTCACAAAAGTTTTAAACATTAAAATTTTACTAAATTTTTTAATTTAATTTATAATTTAATTTTGTGTAATTATATTCAAAAATTTTAAATCATTTGTAATTAAGTCTTCATAAGAAATAAAAAATTCTTTCATAATATATAAACAAGGAATTTTAAAAGAAATAATCAAAATAGTTTATCAAACGTTGTAATAGTAATATAATATGCAACTTAATATGACTTTCTTTTAAATCACAAATTTCCTTAAAAGTTAAGAGCATTCTTTAATTGTCACGATCCTTCCCCATGAAATTCGTATTTTAAGTCCACTTACTAAATTATTCAAATTCTTATTCTTATTACCAATTTGTATTAATTCCAATAATAAAAAAATAAGTTGAAATTCAATTGGAATTCAATTTGTTTAATGTTTACCATTTATAATTTTGAGAAAAAAACACAAACTTTTGAATTCTTATTATACAACATGTTAATTTCTTTTCCTTCTTCTAAAAAAAATTAGTGATGATAATTTTTTATATGATAAACATAAGTAAGTAAATGAATTTTGATAAGATAGACATAGCAAGTTGAAATATCAAAATATTAATATGTAAATTTTGTAAACATATAAAGTTCAGTTAGTTGGATTTGATAACGACTGATGGTGATGATTTAATTATAAATCAATTTAAATTTTTGTTAAGGGTATTTAGTTCAAGTGACTAATTTTGCAAGTCTTAATGTACTAAAATTATATTAATATTAATTTGCTTAAAACAATATAATACAGCAAAACAAACTAGATTGCACCCTTATGATCCCTTGAATTTTTTTCTCTCAGTTGACTTACTAACAATGTTTACACAATTGTTCATATTATTTTTGCATGAAACGTAAAAGAAATAGATAAAATAGATGTAAACAGAAGGTGATATAAATGCAGATAATAATGTAGAATGCAATATGCAGAATTATACAAAACATAGATATGAAGGGATTTGGTGATTCAAAATTGAAATAACCATATTGAACAAAGCAAAACATAAAATAAACAACAAGAAAGCAATTAATGTATGAAATATCTAATTTTGCAAGTCTCAATGTGCTAAAATTAGATTAATATTAATTTGCTTAAAATAATATAATACAGCAAAACAAACTAGATTGCACCCTTATGATCCCTTGAATTATTTTCTCTCAGTTGACTTACTAACAATGTTTACACAATTGTTCATATTATTTTTGCATGAAAAGTAAAAGAAATAGATAAAATAGATGTAAACAGAATGTGATATAAATGCAGACAATAATGTAGAATGCAATATGCAGAATTATGCAAAACATAGATATGAGGGGATTTGGTAATTCAAAATTGAAATAACCATATTGAATAAAGAAAAACATAAAATAAACAACAAGAAAGCAATTAATGTAATAAAATATCTAATTTGAGAAATTGAGAGCTATAGTTTAGATTAGTCATAAATCAATTAATATTTAACTTTTCTAATTAATCTTTCAACCTTAAATTACATAGAACGCCTATAATAATTCATGAATCCTATGCTATATTATCATTTAGGATTTGATCAATTAAGATTAATCGAACTAAATAACCACCATAATCCCTACATTAGATTAAAATTAATTTAAAGATAAAATTCAGTTGAATTAAGAAATGAAATTAGAAACTTTTAAATTAATCTCTCAACCCTCTACCTTTATATGTAAAATTGTGATTAATCAACCCTAATTCAACATCAAAATAAGAAGATATTAGAAATCATAAGGATAAATATTAATTATACCAAGTTAATATCTAATAAAAGTAATTAGGAAAAGAGGAGAATTAATTAGAGAAAGCTAACATTATAAATCAAAATCTCATAATCCAGTTGAGAAAAATTTCAAACTCCTTGAATTAACTCCAAATTCAACTTTCTATGGCTATAGAACATAAGTTAAAAGAAAGAAAAGAAAATTGTGTTGCTATCTAAAGTGTGAAAGTCTATAAAAATCTTTAACTTTAATATGTGTCCTTGCCTTTATATCTAATCTAATTAATCTAAAACATTTTTGGACCTGAGTTCTATGTTTCTTAGGATTACAAGAATGAGGTTTTTCTAATTTTTAAAGGCCCAAAACCTATTTTTACAAAACAATTAATTCTAAGAGTTACATTAGTAAATTCTCACAAGTCTAACTTTTAACTAGTATAAAACCACTCAAACAATGTAATTTAGATATATTGTAAACATAAATTGTAAGGTTGGGTCTTATGAAGATTTAAGCACTAATTTCATATTAATTGAACCTTTGTAGTTCTAGATATAGTCCAAAAACTGAAGTTGCCTCAATTGGGACAAAGAAAGGGCTTCAATTTCTTAATTAAATAAGGGCTTCAAGAAGTTTGAATTAAAATTTAACCAAAACACCAAAATTTGTAGATATTTCTTTAAGCTTTTTAATGGTATAAAGATCACTCTAATTTAACATTTAGAGCCCAAAATATAGTTGAAAAATTAAAATAGTGTCAAAATCTAGTATTAATCAAATAAATTCAAAATATTATAAAAATAAAGTTAAATTATAAAATAAAACCAATCTGATGAAATTAAACATGTATAACACAATAAGAGACATAAAATAGAAGAAAATAATATAGATAAGATCTTGCTTTTTAGTGACATATAATAGTTTTTGAAGACTTTGCATTTCTTTGCATCTTAGATTTGATTTTAGGATCTTTATATATATATATATATATATATATATATATATATATATATATATATATATATATATATATATATATATATATATATATATATATATATATATATATATAGCTAATGATTAAATCATTTTTACAAAAAATAGTTTTAAATTTAATTTGAGATGTAAGTTTACAAACTAAAATTATAAAGAGTAAATTATAAATTTAATGAAATATAAGGACTAAAACTTTTATTAACCTTCTTATATATAAAAAAAAAAAATTATATCATCATTATGAGACATTTTTCCACTTTGTTTCCAATAAGTTTCTAACAAGCAATGTGCGTAACCATACTTTATATTTAATAGAATTAAAAAGAAATACACTTTATTCTTTTAAAGTTTGTGGTTAGAATAAATCTAGTTGATTGGTTACCTTTTCTTTGTTTTTATAAAATATCTTTGTATAAGTATTATCAAAAAAAAGGGGAGATTATGAAATATAGAACCTTTAATTTTGGTTAAATTAATTATTTGATTTTGATTATGATTTGAGATTAATTGGATAACTTATAAAAATACAAGATATGGTATTATGTAATTCTATTATAGGAAATATATTTTCTAATTTAAGGTTTTTTATTTTGCCTAGTTGCCTTTTACTATCTTATGTGTTTACAATTCAAATTCCTATAATTTTTAACTCATTTTATTTTTGAAAATTAGATGGAATTGATTTATACTTGCAGCTATTTTCCATATTGATGATATTTTAAGATTCCTAACTGTTAAAAAATTAAAAATTACCAATTAGGTCAAATCACTTTTTGATGTTTACATAATTATGTACTATGTTCAATAGAATTTTTTATTTCTATTGGTTACATTTTATGAAATGTCACATTTGGTTGATTTAGTAGTGAATTATTATATTGTTATTCAGTGAAAACAAGCAAGCTACAATATAGTTAAAAAAAAGATACATCAGTGCAAAAAAATTCAAAAATTTTCAAACAATAAGTTGTCTTTACTTTCATAATACATAGTGAAAATAAGACTAAGTCAACAAAGGAAAGAGCAAACATTGCATATTTAAAATTGTTAACTTTGACAATGATAAGATCTTAACTTTTTATTAAAAAAAAAACTACCTAGAAGATTTAAAGAAAGATAATAAGCCTTTTTAAATGAGATTACTCTTTGGAATTTGAACTCTTCTAAAGGCTATGCCCATCCTTGTCCTATAAATAAAAAGTTTACTTTGTTGGAATGATACACAAGTATCTTTTCTTCTTTTTGAAAAAGTTTTCTCTCTTTACATTATTTTTAGCTTTGTAAGTTTTCCTTTTGTACTTAAACTTGCAAATTTATACTATTAGAGTGTGATAATGTCACAACTCATTCCAAGGCTCGTGATTGGCATAGGGAATTACTACATATAATTACCTACTAGCCTTAGTAAGAAGTAAGTGATAAGATACACTACATGTAATGATACTTTACCTCCAAAGTGATATAAATGTTAAAATTATTTATAGATGAAATGAAATCTTTTATGTAATACTTTGTACTTATAATTATCCAACCTAATTATCCCAAAGCTTACCTTAATGTTAAGGATCTCGAGCGAACTTACTTTTAACTCATTTAATAATAGCTAAATACTTCAAGAAAAAAAGAAGAGAAATGAATTCTTAGGAACTCAATAAGTGACCTAATAAAAAAAAGAATAAAGATTAAAGTTATATCAATTACACTAAAGGACACTAATTATATTCCTTTAAGGAAATAAGGCATAATTGCATACCTTGAAGAGGAATTGGAACATATCAGGACTTCATTATATTTAATGACAAAGGTTTATTAGCACATACTAATCAATAATCTGTTAAGAATTCTTTTTTTTTCTTTAACTCAATCATTTCATCACAAAAGTTTTTATCCAATAAGTCATTACAAGAAAGGAAATAAATAATAGTAAAAAGTAAATCTCTTTGTAACTTTCATTTATCCTTATCTCTCACGGGTCTATCTTTATCCCTTTAAGTATATAGATTCAAAGCATAAAGGCATATTATATATAAACTTGCCTTTAACATCATTATATCTCATTTATAGCATAATATCTTAAATGTAACTAAGTGCTTTGGCTAGCACTTTAATTCCAATATAATAGCAACAATAACTTATACAAACAAATGCTGATCTAAGTATCATTAATTTTTACACAATGTGAATATAACATTCAATATCCATTATGAACACAAATCAAGTGAGAAAATCAATGTGACAATAGTTATACTTTGATTAGAGCATATCACAATGAAAATTTGTACATTTGGAAAACGGTTGCAACTCTTCCATGGCCTTTATAACTTACATGTTGCATAACAATGTCATATTACCCATTTAAGAATGGCCTCAAAAAATAAAATATAAACTTTGAACCTTATGAATCAATTCAAGGCCTTCGAAGTTTTTATGAAACCTAAATCGATTTAAGTGCTTTTTGTATGAATCTATAAGATGAATTAATTCATCATGAATTAATTTAATATAAAGGAAGTTGCCCCTTGCTTTAATTGGATCAATTTAGTCATGCAGTATTAAGTTGTGTAAAAGGTGAATTAATTCATGAATTGATCCAAGGTAAGTATTTTGTGTACTAACCTTAATAAATTAATTTACTAATCAATTCATACATGAATTTTTACATTTTTTCAATGAAAAACATAGTTCACACACAAGAAATTATTCCTAAATCTTATTCCTTATATGATATCATGTAATTCAAATACTATGGAACATAAAAATAACCTCGTATTTATCAGATTCAATAATAAATTCATAACAATCACCATTTCATAATACAAATCCTTGAATTTTTGCAAATATAAGCAAAATCATAACTAAACTAGTATAAATCATATAAATTATACAAGATTAGATAGAATGTTCATTCATAATTATTAAATGAGGCAAGGAGCATTTGGAATGGTGATTTAGCTAGTTTCTAAACATTAACGAAAAGAGAAACTTGGGGTTAAGGCTCAAAATATTATTTTAAGCTAAATATCCCTAATCATCCAAAATCTAAAAAGAAGTAAAGAAAAAGTCCCACAAAAATTAAGATGTGAAAATCATTGCCTCACCTTGGATTGGGAAGATAAGAAGATAAATGTTGTTCTTTAGCTTAGAGGAAAAAAGGGATAAGTGCTTTTCCTTTACAGAGAAATAAGGAAAATATTGAGTTGAATGGAATGTAAATGAAGATAGCCCCAAGGGCATAATAGGAGAAAAGCTTTATATGTCTTCTTCTCACTCATATACTCACTCTTAATCAAATTTAATCTTAAAAGATCTTCACTTGTTAAATTATCAAACATTTCACACAAAATTTTATTTATAAACCTATTACAATTAATTAATTACATTTATATAGAACATTTTAATCCTAATAGATGTAACAAATAACCTCATAGTTTTTTTAAGAGATCATCCTTACCTATAAAGGTTTACAAGTTAGTATAAGAGTGAATGAAACTTTTGTAAACACTTTGTAACTAGGTTACAAGAAGAAAATTCTCAAGCATTTGAGATAGGATTGTTTGAGTCCTTGGAAGATCAAGTAGGAAAATATAAAATAGTTTTGTGAAAGAAAAAAATGTTAGTAGATAATCACTAAGGTTAGATTTGGGTTTGAGAGAGTGAAGTAGATTAAAAAAATGATTTTTTCTTTAGAGCATCGAATTACTTTACATAGGTGTTATCATATCTTTCCCTTACTCGTTTATTTCATGCACCAAATTGTTCATCTTTACATATTTTTTACTTAACTTTTCAAATTTATTTTCTAATTACTCTTTGGGGTTTTGAAAAATCAAGCTATTTTCAAAGTTTCAATTTTTAATTTTTCAAATACTAATTCATTCTCATTTAATGTATTTTTGTCTATTAATAAATTATCTCTTGAAGTTTATCATAAAAAATTTCATCCCATTAAATTATTTTTAAAATATGAGACAGTTAAGTTGGACCTTAAATTTAACAAGAAGATGGGTAATTTATTCCAAATACAAACTTCAAAGAGGCAAAATATATTTTTCCCAATTTCATTTGGAATCATTTTAATTACTCCTTAATTTTATGATTTATCATAATGTCATTTTCTTCCAACCATCCCTCATCTTAATACCGTTTCCAACATGCCAACTGTTTGGTGTATTTTTTAATGCAATTGCTTCATCATATCATAACTATATGATACCATCTGTGTAAAGAATTTTCTACTTTACTTTTTTGGGAATTGTGAATCACCTTATTTGAGCTAAACTTGACATTGTGGTTTAACTTCATCATAACAAGAAGAATTTGATATACTTTATTTTATAAATAATGAGATTAATAGAATCGTAGATTTCGTAATTTATGAGAAAATATAATTTTAAAATATCCTAAAATGAATTTTTTATAGAAAAACTCCTTTGCAACTTATGTTAATGGTAAGATATGTGCAAATTATTTTCTAGTTTCATATTGTTTCTTCATGTTTGTGATTTATGTGAAAAATTATCATTTACTTCTTATAATTTTTTTGGGTAAAAGATTAAAGACTAAAAACCTATTTTGATTTTTGTGATATTAAATCTTTATTAATTTTATTCATGAGTAAAAATTTATATTAATTTAATTTTTGTAAAATTAAAAATTTCTTTTATATAGTGGTTTAGTATTTTATCTCATATACAAGAGAACTAAAATTTGAAAGTTTTTAATTTTATAAAAGTCAAATTGATACAAACTTTTTGTTAAGGACAAAATTGATAAAAATTTAATCTTACAAATATCAAAATAAATTTTTAGTCAAGACTAAACTTTACATGAAACCCTTAAAAAATGTTTTTTTATTAGTATTGGTTAATAGAATTATAAGTCTCAAAATGCTAGTTATATAAGTTAGTAATAAAAAAAAATGTCAAAAATTGAGAAGTGTGAAAACTTTTCATAAATGTTAAAAAATACGTAGAAAATAAAAATAATGAAATTGAGAATTGTGAAATTTTTCATAGATGGTAACATAAAATTTAACTTTAAAAGTATTTATCATATATATATATATATATTAAGTTTCAAATATATAAATCAAAGGTTTAAATTTAATTCTCTATTAGTATATTATCAATAAATGAGAAGAAGATATACTATAAAAAAATAGTAGTAATTAAGAATTGTTAACAACAACAAATGAGTTGTAACAATTTTTTATTGATATAATAATATATGTATAAGTAATAATGTAAAATTAATTTATACTAATAATAAGTCAAATTTAAATGCATAAATCAATTTTAATATCTTTTTAGAAAATTAAAAAAGAAAATAATTTACCTGGCTCGAATTTGTATCTGGAACGTATTACTTCCTTAAAGTTTGAGTTTAAGACAAATTATCCCTCTTTTTACTAAACTTTACTGTCTCATTTTTCAGAATAATTCACTAAGTGAAATATCTAATTTTAGACTTTAGAGAAGTAATTTGTCCTTAGGAGATTTTTTATTAGTAATAAGAAAGTTTTAATAACTTTTAATTTATGACAACACAACATTAAATAATAATATAAAATTGATCATGATATGAAGTTAATTTATATCAATTAGTATTATAGTAGATTAAAATCATTTGTATTAATAATGTAATAAAGCAAAAGTTAGTACTTCAATAATATCAATCAATATTATATATAGTATATGATTTCTACTTAATTTTAATCTAAAAGTTAGTGTTAAAATTTTAATTTAAAGATTTTTCTCATACATAGTGTCTAAAAATTTCACACGTTTCACACTTTCTTTTTTTAATTAAAATTTAAAAGATTGAACAAATTTTTAAATGTTCATAAAATTTTAAAAATAAAAATATAGGATTGGGATGGACAGCATTTTTGCCTTCTTTTCCCTCACCCACCTCGCTTTTCCATTATCAAATTGTCTTTCTCGGTCATCCCGTTGTCATTTTTTTCACATCCTGAAAATTTCAAACAATAATTTACGTATTTCATTGGGAAGATCGCGGGGGCCAAACAATACACACAAAGGGTCTCCAAACGGAGACCTTTGAGGGAAAGAGAAAGTAACTCCCGGTTTCTGAGCTGAAGAAGACTTTCCCTTTCGATTTTCGCAGCCAGAAAAGCCATCCTCTGGACATCACGATCCGATGACTAGCCAAGTTCAAGAAGGGCTTGATCCGGCGGTGCTCGATGATATTATCAGGCGGCTCACGGAAGTCCGATTAGCCCGACCTGGAAAGCAGGTTCAGCTCTCTGAGTCTGAGATCAAGCAACTTTGTGTTGCTTCCAGAGATATCTTCCTTCAGCAGCCTGTTTTGCTCGAACTTGAAGCCCCCATCAAGATTTGTGGTACTACCATACATGCCTATAATTGATAACTCACTTTCATTTTTGTTCGGTGGTTTTAGTTTGTAGTTGCTACAAAATTACTGTTTTTAGTTAAACAGGCAATGCTGGGTTTTAGGGGGAATTATTTTCCTGCTGTTACAATAAAATAATTTACCTCATTCTATAAGTTTAAACTTATTTTCAAAACTTAAATGGGACGAATGATTGTGTACATGTTAATTAAAAATACTCTCTTTGAGATGGAACATTGTTGCAGAGTGAAATAATTTATGATTAGCAACTTGGGTATGCTTGGTAGGAGTGAGAATGGGAGGGGGTGGAATTAAATTTTAAATTGTCAATGTGCCGACGCCTGAGTGTTTACAGATAAAATGCTACTTTTCAACTCTGCCAACATAGTTCTACTCATTTTAATGGTACAATTTTAATTCATATTATAATGTCATCTGTTAGGTGTCTATTTATCCTCTTGTTGTCAGGTTTGGTCATCTTGTATTATATAGTTAGAATTCCAACTCCGCATAGCACAGCAAAAAATTTCTGGTGATAATGCATGATGGTAACTTCATTTTCCTCTGAATAACCTTAATTTAAATGAAGCCATGCATTTAAAAGCATTCTACACCCCATTGTTTTATGAATATTCTGTATGAGCATGGTCATTAGCTATAGATAAATGTTTCTCTTTCTACAAAATTGATGACAATGCACGTGCTGATGTATAAAATTGTTGTTTCAGTTAACCAGCTGTTTTTTTCCCCCCCTCTTCCCCTTACATACTTGTAAGGATATAGGGCAGCAATGCTGGAACATTCTCTGTGCTCCTATTTCAACCTTGGGTGGTACTTTTTCTTTTAAGCAGGTGGTGGTTTGTAGGTGACTGACTCTGGGACATTTGTTTTGTTTTACACATAACCAAAAGAATGGTCCTTGTTTAACATTATTGTCCTTTAATGCAAGTAGCTCAGTCTTTGAGCTGTATCTGAAAGGTTCACACATTTTGCATTTATTTTACCTTCAGACATTCTTTTCTTTAAGCATTTCTTATTGTAGAATGGTGACAGTTCTTGAGTTTCTAGTTTTCTAGGGTGTTTATAACTAATTTTTGCATGCGGTCTTCTCTTCTAGTATGGTTGAATTTTTTCCTTTGGTTTTCCAGGTGACATTCATGGGCAATACAGTGATTTATTAAGACTTTTTGAATATGGAGGTTTCCCTCCCACTGCCAACTATCTGTTTTTAGGAGACTATGTGGATCGTGGGAAACAGAGCTTAGAAACAATATGCCTTCTGCTTGCCTATAAAATTAAATATCCTGAGAACTTTTTCCTTTTGAGGGGAAATCACGAATGTGCTTCTATAAATAGAATATATGGGTTTTATGATGAATGTAAGCGGCGGTTTAATGTGAGGCTATGGAAATCCTTTACGGACTGCTTTAACTGCCTTCCTGTGGCAGCCCTTATAGGTGACAAGATATTATGCATGCATGGTGGTCTTTCTCCTGACTTAACGAAGTTGGATCAAATTAGAAATCTACCTCGACCAACTGCTGTTCCAGAGACTGGTTTGCTCTGTGATTTGCTTTGGTCAGATCCTGGTAGGGATGTAAAGGGGTGGGGTATGAATGACAGAGGAGTGTCATACACCTTTGGCCCGGATAAGGTGGCTGATTTTTTGAAAATGCATGACCTGGACCTTATTTGTCGTGCTCATCAGGTCATTATTCACTTGATTCTTCTCTCCTCTGCACCAACCCCTTTTCCCTTCCCCAAGGAAAAGAATAAACTACAAATACTTTTCTGGGAATTGACGTAATAATTTTGGTGCAGGTTGTAGAGGATGGGTATGAATTTTTTGCAGACAGACAACTTGTTACAATATTTTCAGCTCCTAACTACTGTGGTGAATTTGACAATGCTGGTGCCATGATGAGTGTGGATGAGAATCTGATGTGCTCTTTCCAGATTCTTAAGCCTGCAGAAAAAAAGCCAAAGTTTCCCATGTCAAACAAAATGTGACAGTGGATGCAAGACTATATCCTATATGACTAAGGTTTGGTTCTTTGTGCCTTTGTTTCTGTTTGATATTGTAAACTGTTAATGTCCATACATCCCCTATGTACCTAAATTATTTATATGCGAGTTCTTTGTTTTATTTTGTTAAAGTTTAGTTATTTTTTATTTTGAAATGGAGGAAATGGTTTTCTGAGTTTTGTTTGTCTTATTTGTCAAAAGTAAATTGTCAGTTTTCAATTTATTACATTGGTTACTTAATTATAAATATTTGAGGTCTGCTGAGTGCTGATTCCAAACCCCACATCCTCCTACTAAATAATTTGATCCCACTGTGGGGTTCACACACTGTTAGAGAATATGGTATTCCCACAGATGTGGATGATTACTTACTGCAAACATTTTACTTGTATTTTCTTTTCTTGAGGCTTGAAATGACTGTAAAACTGTAAGTTCTGATAAATTATACGTTCTAGTTGCCTCAGTTTAATTTGGCTTTCTCAAAGATCAGTTTTAGAAAACTCCTCTCGGCTGCTGTTTGATGGCAAAGCCTCTAACTCATTTTTATTTGAAAAATCTTTATTCTAAAGTTTATGATATATAGACAAGTGCATCAGTGGCTCAATTGTTGGAGTAAGATGATTGGTTCTTTTCTTGTAACTCATTAAGATAAGAGAAACGTGAAAATTTAACTTTGCTTGGTCACAGTGGCATGAGTTTGAAAAAGAGAAGATATCAAGTTTCTAGAAATTTTGTTGATAATTGAGTTGTTTAATAGTCATGCATCAGATTTTCTGGTAGTAGATGGAGTCGTAAGACTTCTTTTTATGAAATTTCAAATAGTAAGAAGATACAATATTAAGGTTTTAGAGTCATGATTGGACTTTGCAGATGCAGAAAAAGAATTCCAACGAGAGGCAAGTAACCTAGGTGGTGTTTGTTGGAGACCCTTTTTTTTCCCTTTTTGTTGTTGTTGTTGTTGTTGTTGTTGTTGTATATTGCAAGGTCAACAGCATAGGAGTTATTCCTTATAATTAATTAGCCCTTAAGAACCATCTTATGATGATTTCTTGAGTTTGGTCCTCTAGCTAGGTGCTGAATACATGGGAGCATTTATTTACTAAGCATAAGGTGGTGCTTGGTTTGCAAAATGTGATTCTCAAGAATTTAATTCTTAGGAACCTAACATTATTATGTTTGGTTCAATCAAAAATATTCCTAGAAATGTTACAATATTGTGCTTTAATCATTTTGAATATTTTTAAGAATATTGTCAGATTACCAAAAATGTTCTCATTGAAAATTAAGTGGTCAGTTGTGGTGGGTGGTTACAAACAAAGGGTGGGGGCTGTTGGTAGTCATTGGTGGTATGTAGTAGTAGTGGCAACAATAGTTGTGATGAAGTGTGGTAGCCGATGATGGGTGGTGGTGGACGATGGCCATTGGCAGTGGGCAATGTTTGATGGTGGTTATAGACACTAGATGGTGGTTGACTATAGTTATTAGGGATGAGTGGTGGTGGACTATGGTAATTGGAGATGGGTGGTGTTCGACAATAGTCATTGATGGTGGGTATTAGCTGATAGTAGTCACCAACTGTGGGGTAGTGGTTGATGGGGGGAGATGATTGATGGTAGTTATTGATAGTGAATGGTAGCTAGCAGTGATTATCAATGATAGGCGGTAGTGGGTAGCGATTAATAGTGGTGGCTAGCTATAGTTGATGGTGAAATAACGTATTAGTGGTGATATAAGGCTTTAATGAAAAGTTAGACAAAATAGTCTATTTATATAACCTAAACACTCCCTAGTCTAATGTGGCGGGACAAGAACCAATTGGCCTTCTCTTGCTTCATACTCCATTGTTGATGATAAGATATTGCCTTACTCCATGCCTCATGATTAGGGACAAAATTTGACCCATCCCCATGCTTCATTGGACAATAAAGATTAGTGGGGACGAAATAATTCGGTTTGTATTAATTTTGTTTTTGAAGTAAGATTTATATCAATTTGGTTATTAAAATCTTAAACTCAAATATAATTTTAGTTTCTGTAAAGACTAAAATTTATATCATTTTGGCCTTAGTGAAAGATTAAAATTTTATTTGTACTTAAAATATCAGAGATCAAATTGATATAAATCTTACTTCAAAGATAAAATTGATATGAAGTGAATTATTTAGAGGACTAAAATAGGGTTTTAGTCTTAAAACTTCAAAAAAAAAAAAGGTTGATATATAACCAATAAATTATTATTACTTTCTATCTTCATCATCTTAAGTGAAATCTAAATATGTTATCAGTTTTTAAACAATTAAATTTAAATCCTTATTAAAATGGCTACAAAAATTGTGTTCATGCGCGCGTGCGTGCATGTATCTATATTAGTATATAAGATAAAAATATAATAACTTTATAATCTCAAGGTGAGACAAGGCAAGATATTATTGTCCTATTTCCACTATTTTTTTTTCAACGTGAAAACTTGCCCTATGCTTTACCTTACAGGACAAAAATTCATATCATTCCCAAGCTCCATCAAGGCAATCTGTGTGGGGCATTTTTGCTATCCCTACCTAGCTCATAAGAATGTAGGATACTCATCTCTTTTTATGAGAATATTTTAGGGGAATGTTAGGTTAAGAATATTCTCAAGAATATTTTTGAAAAATTTGAATTAAATATGAGAACTTGACATTCCCTTAAAATATTGTTAGGAATGTGAGAAAGATTCTATGAACTAAATTTCACAACTAAATTCCGCCTAAGACACAATCTCATGTGGGTAACTTGCCTATTTTCATGAAGACCTCAAAAACTCCTTTACTTTGGAAATTGTTTGTACTTTCTTCATCAATTAAAGATATTCATTGGCTTAACATTTACATGAAGTAATTTTTAGAGAAACAGATTCAGCTGTCTCATCACATTCTTGCCACTGGTGCTAGTTTGAAGCTGCTTGACTTGTAGAACTGCATCACCATGCATTATGTGTCATAGATTTTTAATGAGGCATCCTAGTGTATGTCAATGTATACCAGTTATATGCTGGCTTCTTTCATTAAATAATAATGATAATAAAAATCCTGTAATTTATGAATATGCTTGGAAAAAGGTTCTTTCGTTAATTTGATTTATAGACATTTTAAGTTCTCTGCATTTCTTGTATCACCTTGATCACTCTGTCAAAACTGAAGATTTTGTTACCGATTAACTGTGTAACTAGAAGGCCTAAAATTGCATTCATTGGCGTTGGGCTGGGTATGGTTTATAGAGTTTTTTTTTTTTCAAATTCTTGTTGTCTGGTCTGATAGAGCCGGGAATCTCCCATTTGGGGTTCAACTGAATACCAAAAAGGCAAAAACCCAGGTGTTCTTTTTTTGTTTGTGTATTGAAATTAGGATTCATGTGATGCTTAACTTGGGTTTACTTTGACCACTACATTAGATCTTGTAAGTTTGTATATTGTTATGGTTTCTTACCTCTTCATCGTTCCTAGTGCAGTTGGCTTTCTAATTATCATTGTAAGCCGGTGAGGATGAAGATTGCCGGCTCTTAAGTTCCATCCATTTGGAGATGAAGGGCAACATATTTACTTTATGATCCATCCTGGCGGTATGTTGGACAAGCTCTGCAGGGCCATGGAGCAAAGATTTTTCTCTCCTTTTTCCCCCCTCATCTCCATCATAATTGTTCTGTGATACTTCTATGTAAATATATTTGGCCTAGATGGGCAATTAAATTGACCTTTGCTCTAAAAGGCCCTTACGAAGTGGTAATGTTGATGATTCAAGTCAATTTTATTGAGATAGTAAAGATGCTATTGCAGGGTGTTATTTTTCTAATCTTTGTTGGGTTTATAATATGTTAAGATCAAAATTCTCATGTCAGTCATTATCAGATGACATTTTATTTTATTTCTGTAAAGAATTTTTTTACCCGAGGGGAAGAGAGATACATACAAACTTGCGTGAGTTCAGCCCTTGTGGCACTCGTCTATATTCAATCTCCAAGTTTTGTGTGCGTTTCTCTATGGGATAGAAAAAGTTCTTATTTTCCAAGGGAAATTGAAAATTTTCATCCGATTTCTTTCTTAACTTATAGGATTAAGTAAATTTCCTATAATTTCATCATAACATTCCAGAAAATGAGGAAAATGGTAGAATCTAATATGTTTTTTGGCAATTAGAATCATATACTCTTTTCTGGTACATTTTTTATGACGGGAAAAGTATTTATTTTGAATCGGTGGAAACCCTATAATTTAATCCACTCTTCATGGATTTTGAATATATGAATTACGCTTGCATTTTGATAATTTGACATAAAAGCATATTAGCTTTCTAAACAATCTGAAAGCTGCTTCTGCATAGAATTTCCATTTTTTTTCTCTCTTTATGCTATGGTGATTGGGTAGACTTATAATGCAAGGTATGTGTAAGGTCACGTCTGTTTTTCCATTGAATAATGCTACTTGTAAAATGCCTTTTGGTCTTATATGAAAAAGAACAATCTTGCAAATCTAGTTTAGGAAACTTAATGATATCATGCGATTTATGTAATTGATCTTACTCAGTAGAATAAAATTTTATTATTGGTCTTATATGAAAAAAGAAATGAACGAAGAATTGGTCTTACTTTGTGCTTGACAACAAAAAAGGGAAAGGAATTAGAAAGATAATTTTAAATTTCAAATCATTCATAGGTTTGGATGAAAAAAAATTAGTTTTTATTATGTTTATATATCACAATTTTAAAATTTTTTCCTTTATTTTTTCTCTTAACTAATTTTTAAATTGTATATATATAAAACAAAAGAAAAAAATTTATGCAACTGTTAATAAAAGAACCAAAATTTGAAGAATAGAAATCCAATCTTGAAGGATGAGAGATACATTCAAAATTTAAAATAAAAGATAAAATTTTAAGATTCCAATTTTTCTATGGTTGATGATATCCATAGAAAAATATGCATTAAGTATCAAAATTCGATACTGATGTGAGATAATTGAATAAAATTATTGGTATACTATTATCACAAAAATAATTTATCAATACATTGAGCCGCCAAAATTATTTATCAAGATGCTTAAAAGTATTTTTTTTTAAATAATTTCGGTTACGGGGTGTCCCTCCCTATAACCAGTACAGCTTTCTTTGAAAATCAAGTATTTTGATCATCAAAAGTTTTTTTTTTTTTAAAAAAAATTTAGGTCACGGGGAGAGGGACCCCATGACCAGAGCTCTCATACAGGGTCTCCCCTCCGTGACCAAACCAAGGAATTTAAAAAAAAATTAATTTGAAAATTTTAATTTAAGTTATTTTTATTTTTAAAAATATATAATTTGAGCTTAAATGTCACTATTTTAGTGTGGATCATTTTATATTTTATTAATTATTAATTTTAATTTTATTTATATTTGATTTAAATTTATGAAAAATTTAATTTGAATTATTTTTATTAAGAAAAACCTAATTTGAGCTTAAATGTAACCATTTTAATTTGGATCCTTTTGTATATTTATTTAATTTTTTATTTTAATTTAATTTTTTAAAAAATTTAACTTGAGAAATTTAATTTGAGTTATTTTTATTTTAAAAAAATCTAATTTGAGCTTAAATGTAACCATGTTAGTTTGGACCCTTTTGTATATTTATTTAATTTATAATTTTAATTTTTTTTAGTTTAATTTTCTACGTATTGAATATTGCTTGAACACTAATTATTTGACCTTTCAAAAGGAAATCAAATTTTTTAACTCTCATATTTATATTGTGTAATATATAGTACATTAAAATTAGTTAATACTATAAAATCTTTAGAATAATTTAAATTTCAATAAATAGAGAATTTTTTTCCATTCTTCTGTAAATTTATAAGTTGGAAGATTTAACCTATAAAAATTAAACTTCCATACATGGTTTTATCATAATGCCATATGTGTACATATATAAATCCTTCATTGTTTTTCTCAATCAATTATATAATTTTAAAAGTAGAGTGTAAAATATATTTCAAAAAGTAAAATAATGAAAAAATTAAAGGAATTAATAATACTACTTTGGAAACTAATTATACTTTAAATGACTTATTATTCATTAACTCTAAAAGTTCTAATTTTTTATGTCATAATAATTCACTTTAACTCCTAAGATGTATTTTACACTTAGAGTAACCAAATCATGTTACATAGATAAACATTTGTACAGCTCAAGAGTTGTTATTTATTTAGATTTAATTTAATATTAAGTTCAATCATTCATATATATATTTGTACAACTCGAGTGACTATTTAGTCATTATACCATAATGATTGGTACTTTAGAATGCTTTATTGAATTTTAAATAACAATATAATTAATGGAATTAATTCAATAGCGTGATCTGAATTAACGAAGAAAAGTAAAATATATGATTTTCAAATTGTACAATATATTTCCAAAAGTGAAAAATATGGCTAATGAAATCCAAGAAAGTACTAAATCTAAAGTGAAAAGGTCATGAATCAATTAAATTAAAAAATTGAATAAGGCACTATAATACAATAATGAAATAATCAATCACTAAAATAGTGGCTCCTAGTCCCTCATTGAGGGCTTCACGTTGCTCTTTGCGATCGTTGAGTTAAGGGTTGATGCTGTTCACCTTCATCATTATCCTCATCGTCATCTTCCTTTACTAGGTGGGTCTAACCCCTATAGGGCGGAGAATTCAAGTCTCAGGGGGAGGATTGAAAGGGTGGTATAGGGTTTCCTAGTGTGAAAAATCCTTGTTGTGGTTAGTCCATGGATCTATTTGCGTACTCAATGGTGAATACAAATGAGTCAGCAAATAACGTCATTAAAGAACTAGAGGCTGGTTGAGTTGAATGTGATGGCGTTGGAGAGAAGAATGATGCCTGTGGAGCATTATAAGGATGCTGTAGGGGCAATGTCATGCTGTATGATGGGCCAGTTTCTCCACCCACGAAGAATTGCGCTGATGGGGTATAAGATGATGGACCCGCAACTCCTATATCTGTATGCATTGATGGAGAGGTATAAGGGGAGGGGACATGTGCTTGTGATGCCGATGGATGACCATAAGAAATACTTTCATCTTCATCCCCTTCCTCAAGCTGAATGGGATCCTTAGAAGACACGAAGTTGTCGACTCTCTTACCACGCCTAAGTGCGGGAATGGGTGGTCTGGGTAATTCATCAACAGGATAAGTAGACTAGGTGGCAGTCATGTCTCTATGCTCTCCTAGTGCGCGCAACATAAGGTGACATTCCTGATCCATTATCTCCCTGAATTGACTGTATGGCTGAGAAGGGGAATCCTCAACACTGAGCTTGTGTAGTTTCTCCGCAATATCAACCTACAAAAAAGTACATTCGATACATATAATACACATTATATGTTGAATAATCACAAAGAAAGGTGAAAACATCATTGGTTACCACAAATCTTAGACCACCGCTAACTGGATGGATCCATCATTTAGTGTGCCTCCAGTACCATGTCATGTACCCCGAGTCACGATGAAGAGCATCTATCTCTATCTCAGTCTGCGAAAGGGTATTGTGTCATGCATTCCAAGCACTAATGAATCTTAAGCGCTTTTGTCGCCAATCTTTTGATGTCTTCCCTCGTAGCTGCAAGGTATGACAAGAATCGAGGTTAAATGGCACCTGTGGGATTGGTTACCTCCATCCAAACTATTGAAGTACGTGATCTACGTGATGCCATTCCACGATGTGAAAATAGATGACAGGGACTGATGCTAGCCAAATGTTAGGTGAGATCAAGCAATGCCCATATATAAGCTGCTGTACACTAGGAATGTCATAAGAACGTCAAACTAATTGCATTACACAAGTGTGATATAAATAAACACATCAATACATCTGAGGTTGGCTTCATTAGGCATAATATAATTAAAGCTTCCAACCTTATCGTCCCCTATTTGATCAAGCAGTACTCTGTTCTAGTGTAAGGCAGTCAATGATGGTCGAGGAGGTAGGTCAGTATTCTTCCACCTGCGAGAAATAAATTCTGTGTATTATTTATTGGAATACAAGAGCAAGTGCAAGAAATACAATATGAAAATCATGTATGATCCACACCTGAAATCCAATGGTGGAAGTAAAGGATACATGTCCAGCCGAGGGTCAGGATATAGCAGTCTTGCCAGAGCAAAAGTGGGGAATCAATCCTATGCCCATAAATGCAATAGGTGCATACAACCACCAATGTTATGCTCATCATGTTTTGTTGTGGTACACAACTCTTGATACAAGTATGTGAGAACTGCCGATCCCCAACTGTACTGACCCGCATCTGTAAAGTTTTTCAACAACGACAGATACATCAATAGTACCCTATAACCCAATGTGTCAGGCATAAGATAATTGCTTATGAGTCTCAGGATATAGGCACAGGAAAAACGTTACGTTTGTTTATCATTAGCACCATCTAATAAATTTTCAAATGTAGTTGTTAACCAAGTGATACTCAAGCGTTGGCCTTACAAATATTCATCGGGTGGTCTCACTTCAAGCAAATATTCACACACTGCTAACCAATCAAGTCCGATTCTTCTGGACACAAGGATGCCCTCACACGGAAAACCTAACTAGATGGAAACATCCTGTAGGGTAATAATCCACTCCCCGACAGTGGTGTGGAAGTGTGTGTCTCAGGGCGCCATTGTTCAACTAGGGCAAACACCACAGTTGTATTGAACTTAAATTGTCCAAGGCGGCTGACGCCATAAAAGCCTGCCTATTGAAGGTAAGGCACAATTAGAGGTGGTGGATCAAATAGACAACCACTATGCGCGATGCGTCGTATCATCAAGATTCAACGATCCTATTATCATAAAAAAAAAGGATTAGAACGTTTACAATCAAGCAATTTCCATTAAGGGAATTAAATTACCTGGCCTTACCACATGGCCTTTAAAATATGTCTGGACTGCAAGTATAATAAAGAGTCATCCTCAGGCCCCGAGGCCATAACACAACACTAACTAGCCATGATAGTCGAATACTATAAACAATGTCGAATTGCTTGAATTCAATTAATTACATAGTCCTGATTTTTTGCATGTCTTGTATAACGAATCAAAGGAAAATACATAAAACAATAAAATAAGGATAATATATTGTTTACACATGACATGTTTTCTAGCTTTCACCAATATGCAATAAACTAAACATAGTCCAGAGTAATGTACAGTAGAAGTATGGAGTAAAGGCTTTTCGTTGCAATTTTGGGGTTAAGGGTGTCACCCTACATTTCGTTGATTGGATGGACAAGTTGCATGGTTGTGCCCAGTTTGTCGACATAGCCCACATCTTTGAGGTTCTGATGAACTTTCTCTCCAATCCATTTCATTTTTTATACGTGTGGAATGGGGACGACCACCAGGAAGCATCTGCGCAGGATCTGATATAAGTATTAGTTTATTTAATACTAGCCAGTGCTCCATACTGCCAATTGATCGAAACTCATAGCTATAAGCTTTTAACATTGTCTCAAGGTGGAATATAGGATTGACAAACTGTAATGGATCCAATGTGACCTTCGCACATGCTACAAATATATGTTGGCATGGCCAATGCTTTACTTGAAATTCCCCACAATCATATGTTTGCTGGCCCAGGCTAACCTTGCACATTCACTTAAATTGTTTCAATATCGAGTCATATGGTTCGTCCACCTTGAATGTCGATCCTAAGCAGTCAAATCGATGAACGTGATAGGCAGACGCTTTCCGAGTACACTCATGAATTTTTTTTTAGATGTCATCATTGAACATCTCTTTTGCTTCTAATTGTGCTGCGATGGTCTTCGCTCTATTGATAAAGTATGCATTTATTCAATACAACGTAACTTTGACCAATTTGATAATCAGTAAGTGCCTAACCCCTTTGAATACACTATTAATATACTCGGCCAGGTTAGTTGTCATGTGCCCCCATCGTCGGCCTCCCTCATCATAAGCACGATTCCATTGACTCTTTGGGATATTAGCGACCCAATCAGCATCTCTTGGCTGCAATTTTCGTAATTCTTCGAGCTTGCAATCTATAACATGTCGCTTATATTGATAACCTATACCAAATATCGCTATCGTTAAGTGAATAATAATAATGATAGGTAATGATAATTAAAGATGTTATTATAAGTAATATGCACTAATGCTAGTAAATATCTTCTTCAGTCACGCTATCTTAAAAGTTGAGTTAAGATTGTTGGCGATGTGTCATAGGCAGAATACATAATAACCGTAGAGGGGTTGCCACCCTACACGTAGATTTACGACAGCGCTTAGAATTTCAGGATGCCTATCTGATATCAAGCAAATACCCTGCATGTCTTTAACAACACGTTATCAAACATTTGTTAGGAACCAAGCATATGTCTCATAAGTTTCTCCCTCCACCACAGCAAATGCAAGAGGGACAACCTTTCTATCGCCATCCTGTGACGTCGCCGTAAGCAAAACCCCTTTATAGTTTTCATACAAAAAGGTTCCGTCTACTTGGACTATTAGTTTCAAATGGGTAAACGCCTCGATGCTTGGCTTAAAAGTCTAGAATATTCGATGGAACAATTTTACTGGCTCATCCCCAGGACTGCTTGGTGGGCATTCCCTGGTAACAAGCTTAAAATAAGACCTAAGATTAAAGTGGCGCACTGCTGTCAACCACCTAGGTAATATGGAGTACGACTTCTCCTAATTCCCAAACGTAATAGCAATGGCTCACTATTTGCCCTTCTATGCCTTTTTATAAGATACTAAATATCTAAAAATACCGTGGATGCACTCAATAACTTCTCAGATGGGCAAACTTGGATTTTCAGTCACCATAGCCACAATGTAGGATGAAATGACATCTGCGTCTAATTTTGGATGATCTTGGGAAAGAGCGGTAAACATACATGTGTGAGGCCCTTTATATTTTGATATCTACTAATGATCATCTCTCGGCTTGTAACATGCTTTAACCCTCCAGTTACACCGTTCACCATATTAAGGGTACCGATATTCTTCATACTTGATCGAGAAGCAGTGTACGCAAAATGTGTGGTGAGTCCAGACTGAGTATATTTTCATTGTGCGGTGAAACGCCTTTTGATTCATATACCACAAACCTATGTATGGCTCTTGATTGTTATTTATATTTATGCCTCCCACTTCGGGGTAATCATGACTAGAAACAGCTTTTACATTAAGTCGTGAAAAAAAGACACTAGCTGATTTCATGTACTGGCTGTCAAGTCCTATTAAGAGTGCATTGGTGACATTTTCTCCATCATCATCATCATCGTTACTATCATCTGTTGGTGTGTGTCCTAGAACCAATCATATAAGATGATTAGAGTTATACACAATGTATTATATTTTATTTTAGGCAATTTAATTATTATATTTTGTTTTTATTATTATTATGCGCAATTTATAACTTAATATAATAATTATCCTTGGAATAGCTTTGCTATTCCTAAAATGCCCCTAGTCAAGTACTATTATGAAAAAGGATAGTAATAATACATCGAAACTAGCATGTATAGTGACTGATGATTACGAATCATGGATATGTGATATCAAGTCAATACATGAGTACATTGCTAGTGAACAATGTACTGGACTGACCCACTATGTGAATATTGCATGGATAAACGTGTCATAAGTTATTCTCATATGATCACAACTACGCATAAACCTTTGACCTGAAGTTACTACGGTTCCTTACATGAGGAATTACTCACTTTAATATTGTCCTATGTCACCTTTAATCAGGTGACAAGTAGGGCATTGATTGGGTGTGTCATAAATCATGCAGAGGGAAGTGAGTGATGTAAATGGGATTTTGTTACTCTTGTATAAAAGAGAAATATCCTTGGGCCCCTTGATTAAGTGAGACTTAGAAATGCATGGCCATGCTCAGTTGAATTAATATGTGATATTAATTATTTATTTTAAGTCTACTCAGTATCAAGAAATATAAATTGAACATTGACGAGGATGACACATTCCATGCCTCCAGTTCAATTTGGATATTATTACAAAAGGGTTATGATGTAAAACGTTGATCATGTATTAGGTGGATGTCGAATCACAGACATTCTTACTACTTGAGTGGCAGTGATGTATTGCTAGATACCGCTCGCTGTCTATGGCTCAATAATAAGTCATTGTCAACGTAGTAAGAACCTATAAGGTTACACAAAAGGAGTAGGAATAAGATAATAATTAATTGAACTTTAATTATATTAATATCCAATTAATTGGACTTATTTTCGTGCATATATATTATTAAGAATAATAAATTCACGTTTTATATATATATATATATATATATTATGTGATATTATTTGATATTAAAGTAATATCAAGTAATTATCTTATCAGATATTAGATAAATATATTATGAGATAATATTATTTTAATATTTGATAACTATATGCAATTATCTAATATTAAGATATTTATATTATGAGATAATATCATTATCTAATATTAGATAATTAATAGATAAGTCTTATCTCTTCCCATTATCTCTAGGATAAGGATAAGATGAGTTGTTAAGTGTGATTAGGATTTTGGAAGCATTATCCTAGTAGGACTAGGATTATGGCTTGCCTAAGTTCTATAAAAGGGGACTTGAGGGCAGCACTTAATAATCACGTTTTAAGCTTCCATATAAACCCAAAATCACTCAGAAAACATCCAATCCTAATTCTTAGAGAGAAAAACGCATCCTAGCAGATGCGTGGAGGGTGAGAGGTCGTTGTTCACTCCGTGTGGATACCGTAGAGATGCTGTACCTTCCGGCCGGCGTTTGATTCATCCCCTCTCAAGTTTTTATCAGTAGAAATACGAGTGCCCAATAGGTAAAACCCTAATCATTGAATTATGCTTTTTGCATGGATCCTAGGTAGAATTCGGATCAAAAAAATTAAAATTTCGCTGCATGTGATAATCCGAATTCCCAACAGCATCACCACCAAACCCTTCATGAATGTTAACATGTGCATCCTCCTGTTTGCATCTGCCTGTTTGAAATCATCCATAATGTCCTCTGTTTCCTCCGAGGAGGAAGGAGAGTGAGCTAAGCCATAGTCGTGCTGAGAAAAATATGGCTCTGGAGCGTAATCAATAATAAGATTGTAAAACTGCTGACTATAGTCAATTTGCCTGCTCATTAGTTTTGCGCTGGTTAGATACGGGTTATAACAAAAGGGCCCTTCATTAATGTCGTTAAGTTGGCTAGTTGAGGGTAGTATGTATGGAGCACTCGCATCAACTGGTTGATTTGATATGTTCAAATCAAATCCCACTGTTAAGATATATGTACACACTTCTAAGCAGGACAGTTGAGTAGGAAACCTCGCATTCACTTCCCACATCCGTTAAATATCGTCATCATCCTCTAACTCACATGCCTTATACCGTGTTAGATTTAGTGACAGCGGATGTTTGTATATCAACTCGATTACAGCTTGATTTTCATTAAATCATAATTTTTGCCTAACTATATGTTTCAGCGCATCAAGGGTTACGTCTGATTTGATTCTTATTACTTTGACCTTGTGGTACCTAAATGCATCGCCTTCATCTGATTCATAAATTTCTCCATTTGCGTAAATCAAAATATTTTCATCCCTAGAACTCATTCTGATTCCATTCATAGTCAGATTTAGGAATCTTCCCCAAAGATAAATTTAATAATCATTACAAAAAATGTATCATGATTACAAAGAGAACTACATCTAACTATTACTACGAAATTACTCGTAGTTATTTAAAAAGGATGTTAACCAGCAGATTAACTATTTCACATGTCAATTCTGTCTATTTACCTACACAATTATGGATTTATGATTTGTCAGATTGTTGGTTTGTTTTTTTTATATTTAATATTTGTAACAATAATAATGCTTCATTGTTATAAAAGAATCATCTAGGTAAAAAAGAACACGTGCAAAAATAATAGTTGACTATAAAGGTGCTTACACCAAAACAAGTAGCCAATATGATAAGTATCATAATTTATATATTAAAATAGTTATAGCTAAATATTTTAAAAATTTTATTTAAAAATTCCAATACTTGATCATTACAATAAAATAATAAGGATAATGTTAAAACAAGGACTGCTTCATGATTTTGTGTGGTATAATATTAAAGTAAAGGTTAACAAGTTAAGGATAATATTATACATTTTTAATATTTTTCTCATTACTTAAACCCTAGACCCTACATCATTTCAATTATTTCTATATTACCCTCACTTATTCATGTAGTATTTATCTTAATTATTTAATTATTTTTTCTTAATCAAAATAATTTTTATAATGTTAATCTTATTATAATTAAAAATTAATAATATACTCAAATATTGTAATAATAAAAAATTAAATTAATATAATTATATTAAAATAAGTACTACTTCAGCATTTTTAGTTTTATGATATTAGTTTAAAAGTTAATAAGTTAAGGAAAATACTGTATACTTATAATATTTTCTTCCTTACTCTTAGGTGAGAACTTACATTATTTCAATTATTTTTAAATTACCTTACCTTATCTGTGTAATATTTGTCTTAATTATGTAATTTATTCTTAATCAAAACAAAATTACATATATTTCAATATTTGTTCTTGTTTAGATTAAGATTTGTAGTTTACAAAAATATTTTAAAACTCTCAAAGTATAACATTCTAGCTTCAACCCTAACATTTCTTAACAATAATTTATCTCATTAATGAATCTTATTTTTTTCTCAAAGATCTGTAGGCTTTTTGACCATTTACCTCAAAATTGAAAAAGATTTTACCGAACACCTGCGCCGCAAAAAGTTTTTACCACCATGCTTAAAATATTTTTTTCAAAAAAATTCACTGATCACGGGGAGGGGCACCCTGTGACAGTCACAGGGTGCCCCTCCCATTACAAAGGCTTTTTTTTTAAATCTAGCATTTTTTTAAAATTACTTTTAGTCAGACTTTTCTAAACAATTTTTTTTAAACAATAATTTTAGCTTATTAGTCTTTTTTAAAAAAATAAATTTTTTAAATATAATTTTAGCTTATCCAATTTTTTTAAAAATTAATTTTAACTTATCAGATGAGTTATTTTAATAAAGAAAATATATTTTATAAATTAAAATACAATATTATACTAATTATAGGTTAGAAGATTTAATTTACAAAAAGTATATTTGTTGAAATTCTATATTTATTGAAATTGAAATCATTTTAAAGAATTTATGATATTTACTAATTTTATTATACTAATTAGTGTTTAAGAAACATTAAATATGTAAAAAAAATTAATTCAAATACAAATTAAATTAAAATTAGAATAAAAAAATCAAAATAGTAAAGAAAGGGTTCAAATTAAAATAGTTAAATTTAATCTTAAAATATATTTTATTTATTAAAATAATTTATCTGATAGGTTAAAATTAATTTTTTGAAAAAGAAAAACTGATAAGCTCAAATTATTTTTTAAAAAAAGTTATATTTTTTTTCAAAAAGAGTGATAAGCTAAAATTATTTTTTTTAAAAAAAATCTGTTTAAAAATATCTAACTAAAATTAATTTTAAAAAAAAGGTTGAATTTTAAAAAAAAAAGCCTTGGTAATGGGGGGCCACCCAATGACTGCATTGGTCATGGGTGCCCCCTCCTCGTCACCAGTTAATTTTAAAAAATAAAAATATTTTAATGATTTTGGGAAAAACTTCTTGCAGCACAGGTGTTTGATAAAATCTTTTTCAATTTTGAGGTAAACGGTAAAAAAGCTAAGATCTATAAGTATTTGGATTTTTAATTTTCTTTTTAAGTAATGCCCAACCCACAAGTATGATAATTAAAATCGTAATAATTTACACGACATGCATAAACTAATCAGACTAGAAAGATAATAATAAACTCAGATATCAAATTAATAACAAAATTTAAATAACATAAGCAGATTAAAACAATACACACAAGTATAATAATAAAAGAATATTAAAATAGTTTAAATACCAAAACAAACATATCACATTGATTAATTCAAACATATTTATAAAATATATTATCAAATAATATAATAACAATCTACTTACATTGCTTACTAATAATGTCAATTATAATAAGAAAATACATGTAAAAGATATTATCATAAACATTTACTATACTTTCACATGATCTGGAAATATTGAATAATACTTATACTAACAAATTTTATTGCCACTGGAGGTTTGATTTTGAAATTCTGAAGAGAAAGTTGCTGAAGAGAGTTCTACAAAAAGATTGCTCGGAGGAGGGTTTTTTTACTGCATGAGAAGGGCTGCTCCGGGGAAGGGGGAGTTTGTAGGCGTTCATTTGGTCACGGGTGCACAGTTGACCGACATGTGGCAGCAGGAAGGATGACGAGGCCGTGACATATGGCAACACCGAGAGCGTTGAGACACGTGGCAGCTTCAGGTGCATTCTTGCCATTCGGGTTGGACGCGTGGCAACACTCGGAGCCTTGCCCAATCACGTGCTGCCTAGGCCCATGATCAGACCTGATCACGTAATCTGATGCAGCGTGATTAGGCCTGATCATGTCGTGTCAGATCCTGTGATTAGTCCTGATCATGGACTGCGCTTCAATGTGATTTGATATTTTTTTAAAAAAGAAAGTTAAGTATTTCGGTAAATTATTTTTCCGACATAATTTTTTGATAAATAATTTTTTAAAACCGAGTAAAATGGTCAAAAAGCCGGATAACTACATCACCAAAATTAAAATTCCGGAGCTTCATGGCATTTAAGTCTAAATCCTAAATCCCACTTTGGTAAATCTCTCAAGCATGTGATTAAGACATCAAAGTTCAAACAAAGGCAAAAGTCAAACTTAAAGTTGCAGCTTCCAAAAGTTAATCCAAGTATTTATCCCCATTTATCCCTCGGCCGTCCTCGAGTTTATCTAATTTTCCGTTTTCTATAAAAAATGTCCAGAAAATTCAAGCCAATCAAGCCCTAGAACTAGAAGTACTCTACAAGCAAAGCAAGAACTATGATTAATTGCATATTTCGTCATGGAAAAATGAAAAAAAAGAAAAAGGGGTTGAAAGAAAAATAAAAAGTACTGCACATGTGATAATAATTTGTTTTTTAAAAAAAGTGAATGTTAGAGAGCTGGGCTCCTCCAGTGAATCATTGATGGCATATAAAGGCGCCCACTTCCTACGTTTCTCTCATTTGAATTTTCGTACTTTTTTTTTCCCTTGTTCTCAACTCATCTTGTAGGGTTTCCAAAATCCAAATCGGGAATGTGAGTAGCATTTCCCTCCGCACCTCCAATTTTCTCGGTTTCATTCATTGCAAATTTTTAAATTTTCCGCAATTCTCGCAGTGACGTTATTTACACTGCAAAAATTCGAGTTAGGTAAGTGGTAGTTCAAAAGAAAAAAAAATTGTTATTAGAGTGAGCTTGTGATGGGTTTTGGGGATCCTTCAATGGCGTTGTTGGCAGCAAGTGGAGGTGACACTGTGAAGTTGTTCGATGCCTCGGTGAAGCCGGGCGAGCAGTTGTTCGATGCCTCGGTGAAGCCGAGCGATCCTTGCACATTGAGCTACACCCCTTCTCCTGGTTTCCAAGTCAATTCAGTGAAGTGGAACCATACCAGTGAGTTACTTTCCGATCTCTTTCCCCTTCACATTATGATTTGCATTGGTTGAAGTATTTTAACTTCTGAGTTCTGACTATTTACGCGCGGGTTGTTAGAATTAGGAAAATGGAGTGGAAGTTCTGTTTTCATCATCATTTTATAATTGTCTCAGAAGACAGATTGAATGCGAATTAAACGTTGTTGTTTGACTTTGTGTTGGTATTTGTAATTGAATTTACGGGTTCGTAAAAGTTGTGATAAAATTAATTTTTTCCGTTCTCTCTGTTAGCTGATTTTTTTTTTTTTTAAATTAGTGCAGATTAACTTTATTAAAATAACTTGATTTATTTTAATCACTGATGGGAAATGACACAAATCATTCTTTTTGAAATTTGAACTAAATATTTTTCTTCACAGATTTGGTTGTGGCCACTGCCGGGGATGATAAGAAGATTTCATTGTGGCGTAAGAATGGGCAGAGCATGGGGACTATTCCTGTGGTTGGTACTGATAGCGGAGACAACATCGAGGTAATCTCTGCTGTTGGATGAAAATTGTACCGTGTCTCATATATTGAAAATCATGCAAACACTGAGAATCATCAATTAGGCTTTTTGGTCACCGAGACACGCCTTACTCATTGTTTAAAGTGGCCCTATTAAGATAAGACACATCTGGTGCAACGGTGTAATCAATACAAAATATAACACACTTGGTATTATATAAAGTAACTAATGAGTTACAACTTAACGTTATAATAATGTAGAAATTAAAAAATTTTCGTTTACCAGAATTTCAAGGAAGTATAATATCTAATTCAAGTGAACTATTTTTTCTGTTTGATGGTTTGTACCTTAACACCTTCCAAGAATTGCATGGAATGAAATAGAGGCCAAGCCAAGATTCCATATTAGCATCATATAGCAATAGAAGTTACTTGACTATACATTAGGCCATTTACATTCCTGCGATGTTATGGGTACAACCCAGTGACAGTAGTCTCCTGAAGTGTGTTTTTTGTCCCTGGGGGTTTAGTCTATCCATTTTTATTTGAACGTATTTTCAGGAGGCTATATCGGCTATCAGCTTCAGTAACAAGGCATCCAGATACTTGTGTTCTGGAGGAACCGGTCAAGTTGTAAGGATTTGGGATTTACAAAGGAAGAGGTGTATTAAATGGTTAAGGGGTCATACTGATACCGTTACAGGTGTAATGTACAATTGCAAAGATGAACATTTGGCTTCTATCAGCCTTAGTGGGGATCTTATACTTCATAACCTTGCTTCTGGTGCAAAGGCTGCTGAACTAAAAGATCCTAATACCCAGGTTTCCTGATTTGTTGAATACCTTGTTTCTTAGTCATCTGGTTACCAATACATGTTTCTGGATTAATTCCTGTTATTTGAAATCATAATACCAGGTGTTGACAGTACTCGATTATTCTCGGATTAGTCGACACCTACTAGTGACTGCAGGTGATGATGGGACTGTACATTTGTGGGATACAACTGGTCGCAGCCCAAAGGTGTTTATTGTATTCACCAATAAATTATAGAACATCGGATATGATGGAACATTTTACACTTGTGGAAAGCAATTTTTCTTGGCTAACAGTTTACTTTTCCTATGATATATGCTTAATGAAGTTTTGGTTGAGTTGATTGCTTATGCTTTGCTTTGACAGATCTAAATTTTTTGTGCAACAACTGAAATTTCTATATGTTGCCTCTAGAATTTTGTTTTGTAATGAATGCTGGACCATATTTAAAAGATGGAACATCAATAAGTATAGGAACTATATTTTGGCATTTGCATACTTATTTGTTGCTTCTTTTAGAAAATGATGAAATTAAAGAACAATAATGATGAAATATAACTCATATAATTCCAATAACTCCTTTGTATAATCCACATATGATTTTTTTTTTCAATGCATATTTGAGTATTAATTATTTTGGTTTTTTGTATAATAAGATCTACCTTTTTGATGCAACGTTTTCTCTTCTCTTACCTTCTTTTCCTAATTACCAGCTTTCAATTGACTATTTTGGAGTTAACAGTGTGCATTTACTGTTTTCTTTTCTTTGCGGGGGGGGGGGGGGGGAATAATACAGGTTTCATGGTTAAAGCAGCATTCGGCACCTACTGCTGGTCTTAGCTTCTCTCCAACCAATGACAAGGTTTATTTCTGTTGCTTTTTATAATCTTTATGCAGAGGGAGACTATTTAATACTTTAATGAATTTGTGATCCTCTCTTTGGGTTAGGCAACTTGGCAAGTAGAATTAAGCATTCTTCTTTCTGGCTCTTTCCTCTTAAAATGGCAGATTATTGCTAGTGTGGGTCTAGACAAAAAATTGTACACTTATGACTCTGGTTCTAGAAGACCATCGTCTTGCATTTCTTATGAGGCACCTTTCTCTTCATTGGCCTTTAGAGACGATGGTTGGATGCTAGCTGCTGGAACACGCAATGGCCGTGTGGTATTCTATGATGTTCGAGGGAAACCGCAACCTTTTGTTGTTCTTCATGCTTATGGTAATTCGGAGGTATTTCTTTGGCCAGCTTAAATGTTTTTGCTTGGTCTGTTTGTCCTAGTGAAGAATGAGCATCATTTGATGTTTTTGCCTGGCAGTTAGTTACTGCTTGATAAACCTTGACTATATCTAACATTAACATGGCCTCTCAGAAGTATAGAAGCTACTTTAAGCTTCCCAAATTACATGTAATTTGATCAACCTCCGATCCTGGATTGGGAATGCTGGGCATTTTATATTTTAGAAGATAAAAGATTTATTCACTATTGGCTTTGTTCTCTAGGCTTGATCTCTCAAATTTATCAAGCTCCTATCTAATGTTGCTTGACCAATAGATTTACAATACAAAAATATAATGGCAATGGATATCGGAATGGCCTATTAAAATAAGAGATTTATGTTTGCAAATGCTGTGTCCTTTCCATGCTCTAATATTTGTATATATATGAAACAGGCTGTTACAAGCTTATGCTGGCAACGATCAAAACCTGTTGCTGTGAATGAAAATAATTGCACTGCTGAAACTGCTCTTATGGGAAATGCAATTGAAGAGTCAATCCTTATGCCCGATCCCTTACCTTCTGCAACATCTTCAAGCATTTCCCTTTCTACATCAGTATCCAATTCTCGGAATCCTGGGCGTCTTGGTGCCTCCATTGATGTATCTACACTCACAGCATCCAGCAGTGTATTTACATCGAGTATGCTTAATATGTCTTCTGCAGAGGAGACACCAAATCGGAGCCATTTATGGCCTAGTGGAAACCTGTCAAGATTACATGCACCACGTTCTACCTATAACTTCAAGGATGATATGGTCTTTTCCCCTGTAGTGGATGTTCAGCCAATGATGCCCTCATTCTGGGATGAAAATGGAGCAAAGAAGGATAATGTATTTACAGATAGGAAACCATCATCACTGTTGTTTCCTTCATCAAGTAAGAGATTTCCAAATACTGAGGAAGGGGGCTGTGATCATCCAATATTTGATTGGAAATCTGTCTCAACTTCTAAACAGGTTCTTTTTTCTCTGTTGCTATAATTCTGCATTCAACTTCTCTGTGAAATACTGATCCATAAGTTTTTTGGTTTGAAAGTGTAAAATATGCCTTTGCTTTGCTTTTCATGCCATTTAGTTAAGCAGAGTTTGATGCTCAGCTTTTGAATTCTAAAATATAAAATGTGAAAGAATAATAGAGGGTTATCCAAAACAGCTCTACAATTGTACTACTTCGATTAGTAGGATTGTTTCTTTTACATTTTTGTACAGAGCATTTGCCAACCTAGAAGAATCTAACACTTTTGACATGGTTTTATTGTCAGTTTATCTCTAGATATTATCTGCACTGCCAATATTAATACTTTTTTTCTGATAATTTAGGCTTCTTTTTTTCAACTTTAACCTAAAATTGAAGTACCTTGCGAATAATTTTAGGATGCCTTGGGTTATGCATTTGATTTAATTATAAGTTGTGGACATACTATCTCTGGAGAATTTGTTAGGTATGTTATTATAATTTATTTC
Organism: Sindora glabra; assembly: GCA_020226215.1. Classification (NCBI taxonomy): domain Eukaryota; kingdom Viridiplantae; phylum Streptophyta; class Magnoliopsida; order Fabales; family Fabaceae; genus Sindora; species Sindora glabra. Next base: position 57,554,529 of record CM035230.1, on the reverse strand, counting down.
ACTAAATCATAACCCCTCCCAAGTGCTTTTTTTATCTGCCCAATGGGCATAAATTGCCAGGGTTGCATGTTTGATAGTAGTTTTGTTTGATATTTATATTTGACCACAGATTTTCCTATTTTAAATTGTTATTATTGTACTATGACTTGATTTAGGACAATACTCGATCATCCTTTCCACTTCTGGGGTCAACTCTTTCGTCTTCCAATAATGAGGATTCGTCCATCACTCCTCCAGAAGCTTGGGGTGGTGAGAGGTTATCTGAGTATGCTCACCTGCATCAGTCTGTCAATGCGCCATCTCGTTTTGAGATGTTAGCTTCTGGTTCTCAAACGGCAGGATCAATGGTTTCTGGATTGCAGGATCCATCCTCATCAGCGGGTATTAGTTTGTCTACGAATTCAATCTTCAGTTACAGTAATTTGCGAACCAAAGATGTCTCTACAAGTCAGGAGACTTCTCTGGGTTTTGTTGACATGCCCCCAGGTTCTCTGTCTTTGCCGATCAACACAAACTCCATCCTTGGACAGGCAAACCTTGATTTACCAAGAGTGTCATCTTTGTCCCTTCCTCGAAGATTTTCTAATTATGCAGAGAGAATAAGCACTACGTCTACCTTCAATGATGGAGTATCCTTTCCAGGAAGTTCACCTAAGATCAAGAAACTAGGAGCAGAAACCAATGAAGACCTTCCCATTACCAGGCCATTCATTCCAACAGAATCAGGCCTTTTACCAACAATAAATGTATGTTAATAGAATACACGTCTCTGCCTTTTTTGCTGAATCCTTAATTACTATGTAGATTGTAGGTGTCTTAATACAGACATTGTAGGAATTAGAATCCATGATGATAATCTGTCAACATCTATATGCAAGTTGTCTATGTTTTAATGATTTGTGAAATACATCACAGGGGGGAACTTCACTACAGAAGGCATCTCAACCCGACATGCAAGGAAGTTCTTTCACACTCCAGCTTTTTCAGCGGACCTTGGACGAAACTCTTGACTCATTCCAGAAATCAATACACGAGGATATGAGGAACCTTCATATTGAAATTTTAAGACAGTTTCATCTGCAAGAGGTAAGCATCTGGAATCTCTGATCACATTTGCCTTCTTTCCCATCAAAACTCTTGTATGCTGTACCTCTATTTAACAATAACATCAAACAGATGGAAATGTCTAGTGTCATGAAATCCATTCTCAAAAACCAAGCTGAATTGATGGAAGAAGTCAAGTCTCTTCGAAAGGAAAACCAGCATCTCCGGCAATTGCTTTGACCACCTATGAACAAAACTACAGGAACCTTATGTCGGCGATTATCTTGTGGGATCGGCTTGTCCTTTCATTGGCTATTCATATGCTGCCTGTCACAGATCTTGATTGCTTCTCTCAGCCATGACCGTTTACGAGGTTGTGAATGGAGAAAAATATCAAAAAGAAAGTAGAGAAATGCGTGTTAAAAAGAACAGGGTTTCAGGTTGACACGTCTTGATAACCTGCAGAAAAGTCTTAAATTCGAAACTATGTAATGTCATTCTATCAAAAAAAGAAAAAGAAAAAGGGGTTTTGAAAATGTACAGAAATGATTGTTTTGCACATGTAGAAGCTCTCTGCTCAGTTATCTTTATCTAGATTTGTTTGAGTTGTATTGTATGTGTCTGGGATTGTTTTTATTTTTGTACTTTCAGAAGTTATTTTGAAAAATTATTTTAGAATTGAAGGAAAATAAAGAATAAAAAAATATATTATAAACATGAAAATATTTTATTTAATTATAAAATTAATATTAAAAAAATAAGTTAAAAAATATTTAAATTTTTTATTTTTATTTCAAAATTATATAATTAAAATTATTATTTTTGGGGAATAAATCTTAAAAATAAGTTCTTAAATAAATTTTTTAATTTTTGAAAATAGTAAACAAACGGCACCACTAAGAGATCTTCCTATTTTATGGTGGTTTGATGGTGCAGGCAATGGGTATCTTGGCAGTGTGTCGATATTCAATATTGACGTGGGACTTTTTACGTTTAACATGTTAAATGACTTGTCATCCTTGTTATTAAAAAAATAAATAATTATTTTGCCGTACGAAAGTGTAGTAGGATTAAATCTTCTGAAATATGCTTCCAAATCAATTTATCTTCCTCAATTTCAAAATTGGATACTATATACCCCGAAGTTTGACCTAACTAACAAGAATCCGTCCATTCCACGGGGAATAAATTTTAATTAAAAAAACATTAAATCGGTATTTGAAAATTTGAGTCATCGAGCATTAATTTTTCATATCTTATATTAATTTAGTAATATAGTTTATATGACAATGTTTAATAAGTTTTTAATTTAATTGGCATAAAAATTAAATATTATCGTGAAATTATTATTAAAAAGAGCTACGGATAGTTTCAAATTTCAAAAATCACACTTCTTTATTAAATTCATAAATTATAATTCTTTATTTTTTCATATAGATTTTAAAATGTTATGTTGTTATTTCAAATAGTGAATATATTATAATGAAGAAAAATCAAGATTTCAATTGAAAATGACTATTCACACGAAATTTAGTTACAAAAAAAATATTAAATTGCTGTAAAATCTTGAAAATTGAAACCAAATAGATATTAAAACATTTTTTTAATACTAATTTAATATTTTCATAATATGATAATTTTGTCTTTTTTAAATGAAATGGGGATAAAAATGCCAGAGAATATTTGAAAAGGAAAGAAGAAGAAATCATATAACAGAAGTTCTATTTTGCGCAATTAACTGATAAACTAACTGATAGTTGATAAGTTAACTAATAATTGATAACTTATAATTGATAAATTAACTAGAGTGTTTTATAAAATTCACTGTTGAATTAGCTGAAATTGCAAAATAACAAAAAAGAACATATTAATAGAAATATATATAATTAAAATAATTTATATTTATTTAAAAATTAAATTATATTAATATAATTAAAAAGTTTAAAATAAAAATATAATTTATAATATTTAATTAATTATATTTTATAAACTTATATATTTATTTAATTATGTAATTTTTATTTTATTATTTATTATAAAATTATAATTACTTAAAATATAATTAAATATATTTTTTTTAAATTACTTAAATTTATATTATAAAAGATATGAGTTGTAAATTAAAAAAAAGAATAAGGATAGGTTTGAAAAAAATTTAAAAAATTAGTAGCTTATAAGTTATAAGTTACTTTAGGTAACTTATTAAATCAAAATTTATAAGTTTTCTGGAATAACTTATAAGTTAGTGCGAGAAACACCTCTACAGGTTAATTTATAATGTATTGATTAGGTTAATAAATTATAAGTTAGCTTATTTGTTATAGGAAACGGAACCATAGTTTACCCCTTCACAATGAATAATGAAATAATGAACTCCAAAATTTTCATGTCAGAGTAGGAAGATTGCTTTTTAATTTTATTTTATTTCAATAGAATTGATTTTAATTCATTAATAAATGAATTCTATTATTTGATAACATTATTGATAATAATAATTTCAATTCATTTGTAAATAAATCATTTTACTTGAAAGAATGTATGAAAATTAATCAAAAATAAATTTTGATGGTATTTTAATAATTATAATATTAAAGAGAAAGTAAATCCTTTATATAATATTTTGTTAGGCCAAATGAAATAAATTTTAATGAAATTCTTGTCAAATTAGATGGATTTTATAATAGTACAATTATAATTAAAATAGAAATAATAAATGAAATGAAAATCGCTTTTTTACTTAATGCCACACATCTTAATGCCACGCATCATCTTAAAAAATTATATAGAAATAAAATAAAATTTTATTTCTAATGATGACAAATAAGAGATTAAAAAATGAGTTCATCTTAAGCTGATTCATGACAAAAAAGGACAACCTTATTTTTCTATATTAGAGATAGATTTTTTCATGTATGATGTTATCTTCTTTTACAAAATTTTATTATGAAATAGAATAAAATATTATGTGCACCACATTTTAATATTAATGAATTAATAAATAATTACTATTGTAAAGCTTGTTTTCTTAATAATTTTAATTAATGTTAATTCTTTTTAATAAATGATAAATAATTGACGATAGCAACATTTAATATATGTGTGAAGTAGTGAGTTTAATGTGAATATCATTATTTTTTTAAGTAATTTTTTTTTATAAATTTTACACCCAAGTGATATAAAATTAAGGTTTTATATATACATCAAATGTATTAGCCACTTGTTAAGAACTCTTTTTAAGTAATATTTGATATTTTTTAAATATTTTATGTCTTTTTAATTTTCAAATTTAATTTTTAATTTTTATGTAAATGTAATAATAATTTAATCAACAAAAATTGTATCAACCGATATAAGGGAGGCTTCAGGCTACCAACGAACTACGAAGTGCTGAAGCATGAGCGGTCAGCATCTTTACCAAACAAAGGAATTGACAAAAGAAAGAATGTATGAGGTGGCAACATCGCAACTGTTAATCGGAATCAGAAGTAAGTCACCACCATCCCGATTTCCAACAGCTTACCACATTTAATTCGGTGTTAGTCACACAGAATGTCATACTTGAAGCTACAGCATTATGCCTTTTGCTGCCGTTCAGCTGCGAAAATTGAAAATCAATTTTACTTGAGACATACACAAAAATACGCAATTCCTTCTGTATACTCCGACAGCTTTCAATCCTGTTGTCTCAATCTCACCTCCTCTTTTTCACTTCACCCAACACTGTAAATCTCCGTCTCTCTTCTCTCTTTCTGTATATATATCAATATCACATCTCTGTCTCACAATTGACAAGACCCTTTTTTTTTCCTTTCCCTAAATTCAGGACTAAATCCGCTTTCGGCATGGCGGGAGGTACTGGCCTCTATCAATATAGGCTTTTTCTTATACATGCACGTCTGTTTAGTATTCTTTAACTTCTAGGTTCTTGTTGAATGAATTTAAAGTTGACATCTTGAGTTTCTGTTGCTTTATTTAGAAAGTGGAGATGGGTCCCCAAAATCTACAATGACTCCCTATGAAGAGGCATTGGATGCTTTGTCGTCTTTGATTGCTAGACGTACTCGTGCTGATAGTACCAATATGGGGGATCAGTTTGATTTGCTGTTTGAGTATCTGAAGGTAAAGTTTGTGAATTTGAGTTTGAAAGTTTTGGTACTCTGTTGGACAAAATCTAGCTGTTGATGTTGGTGTGTTATTCGCTAGATGCTTGATTTGGAGGAGCCCATTTCAAAGATGAAGGTTATTCATGTGGCTGGTAGCAAAGGAAAGGTAACCATTTTTTTTTCCCTCTTCTGAATCTTTCCATTGTTGTAGTATGCTTAAGAATTATCTCATAGGACACTTAGTGGCCTTGGCCCTTGGTAAAACCTGTCTAGGCTTTAATTGAAGGATGATCTTACCAGAAATTAACTCATCTCTTTTACAAATTACAGTAAGGTCTTCAGTGTTCAATGAGATTCGTTTTTCAACTTACATAATGATTATTTATAGTTAGAAAGTTTGTGATATAATATTTTAGAGAAAGGTCTAACTATGGATATTATGTCTTGGAGATTATTTCCAAATTGGTGCCATCTGATTCTGTAATGTACCTCTATATTTCCAATCTACTTTACTCATGAATTCACTTCTGTTTGTGCTGATAACCTGATATCAATTGTTATTTTGAATTGTCTTCCAAAGGGATCTACATGTACCTTCATAGAATCTATATTGCGTAACTGTGGTTTTCACACTGGGCTTTTTACATCTCCTCATCTCATTGATGTTCGAGAAAGGTTTCGTTTAGATGGGTAAGCATTCCAGATCCATTTACTGATTTGTTTCTGTTTGCTATGCATTGCTCGAATTGTTTAATTTTTAAATTTTGGATTCATCTTGTATTTTAAATGAGTGGTTTAAAATAATTTAATCGTGTTATTTGATTCCTTCTGCCAATATTGTTTACCGACTGAGAAAGCATTGTAAGTTCTGGTTATATGCTCTTCATGTTGTTCATTTAAGTAAATAGTGCTTCAAATTTGTAGCTTTTAGCCATTGTAATCTCCTCATTTTCATACTTTCATGCTTTTTGCAAAGCTGATGGACCTGCTAAAATGCATCACATAGAGCCTTTGATTACTTCCTTTTGGTATAGTTAGGGTCCTTTGGTTTATTGCTATTCTTCTGGTTACTTCTGCAGTACGGACATCTGTGAAGAGAAATTTCTAGCATATTTCTGGTGGTGTTTTAATAGATTAAAGGTATGCTCATGCTTCTTTGCTTCTGTACCTGGACATCATGGTGGTCACTTGGAGTTGACTTTGTCTTGGAAAATTGTTTTAAACTTGATGAATTTGTTAATTATATGACTGGGGAGTTTCACATCATCATTCTGCATAGGAAAGAACGGATGATAATATACCAATGCCTACCTACTTCCGCTTCCTTGCTTTACTTGCCTTCAAGATATTTGCAGCAGAGCAGGTTTAATCTCTCTTTTAGATATCTATACTGACAAGTTCTGCATGGATCCTCAATCTTTGTATTTGTTGCTATCTGATGGAGGTTACTTCTTATTCAATTTTCATGCAGGTAGATGTTGCTATATTGGAGGTTGGATTAGGTGGCAAGTATGATGCAACAAACGTGGTATGTAGCATTGTCATTTGAGCAATACAGCTACTGGTCCCTACACGTATTATTATTTCTTTGATATTTTGATATGCAGGAATAAGCTGTCTAAGATGTTTTGACATTTCAGGTTAAGGAGCCTTTTGTTTGTGGTATAACTTCGCTTGGATATGATCACATGGAGATTCTTGGTTAGTCTTGGATGATGGTTTGACAACATGCCGCTCTGCTATGGATTTGGTCAATGATTTAATTTCTTTTGCTGCTTCTGTTGACAGGGAATACTCTTGGAGAAATTGCTGGGGAGAAGGCTGGTATCTTCAAAGTGTGTTATTTTTTTCTTTTAATGAAAATATTTTGTTCTTACAGTCTTGGATTAAACAGTTTACATATATGTCTTTTCACTAGCAGTTTCCTGTCTTCCCCAATGACATTGATGCGTTATTATTATTGTTGTTGTTATCATGACTACTATATGTTGGTTCTCTAGTTTGCCGTAGCATTTGTTTACAGGTTTATGGCTTTGATTTTGAAGTTGTTTCTCCTAAAAATTTGTGTTCCTCTTGTCTGCTCTAGCATGGGGTTCCAGCTTTCACTTTGCCTCAGCCTGATGAAGCAATGCATGTGCTTGAAGAAAAGGCTTCTCAATTAGAAGTAAGGACATTGTTTCATCAGGTTTTTCTGCTTTCTATTTATATTTAAACTGTATGAATCTTCACCTTTAATGGGATGGGTAAATATTTTGTTAAATACAGGTTCCTCTTCAAGTGGTGCCACCATTAGATGTCAAGTTGTTAAATGGGTCAACGCTTGGGCTTGAAGGTGAGCACCAATATCTAAATGCTGGTCTTGCTGTTGCACTGTCCTCTACATGGCTTAAGAGGACTGGTTATCTGGGAGACGTGCACCTGGAACAGAGTGTAAGTTTCAAATATGAAAACCGTTATTTTAAGCCTTCAATTTTTTTTCTTTTTCCCCATATTTCTGAAGTGAAGCATTTAGCTGCATGAAACAGAGGATTTTGCCGCAGCAGTTTATACGAGGGTTAACAACTGCGAGTTTGCAAGGAAGGGCTCAAATTGTTTCTGATCAATATATCAACATTGAAAACCCAAAACAACTCATCTTCTTCTTAGATGGTGCACATAGCCCAGAAAGCATGGAAGTATGTGCAAAATGGTTTTCGCTTGCCATTAGAGAAGAGAATCAGGAACAGACCTTGTTTCATCAACCAGCCGATAATTCTAAATCTGCACAGGTGGAGCAAAGATGGCAATATGTTGATGTTGTTTCTGGCAATTTTGGTTCTTTATTCTTTGTGGTTTCTTGATCTGAACAAGTCGGAACTTTTTACAGATATTGCTGTTTAATTGCTTGTCTGTGCGAGATCCTCAGTTGCTTTTTCCTCACCTCATGAAAACATGTTCTGATCATGGTGAGTACTTGAGAAAGAAGCATCTTTGTATGCAGTTTCTGGACTTTTTGCAGATATTACCATTATTGCTTGGTCTGATAATGACTAAAACAGATAGATTAATCATGTTTAGCAATCAAACATCTTTCCAAACCATTCTCCTTGCAATGAATATTGGGACTGAAAACAGACCTTCTATCTGGAGAAAGAACTTGGAAAATTTTCTTCTGATGAACTTTTTCTAGACAAGATTTGATCTTTAATCGTGGAATAATGAAACGATCATTTGCAACTGTAGGTGTCCACTTCAAGAAGGCACTTTTCGTACCAAGCTTATCAGTATATAACAAAGTCGGCTCGCATGCTATAACGCCAACTGTATCTAACATTGACCTATCATGGCAGTTCACTCTTCAAAGAGTGTGGGAAAATCTCATGCATGTCGACAAAGGTATTGATTGCTTAGATGCTAATTATACATGTCCATATAATTAACTTATTGTAACTTCAATTGTTTGTTTGTGGACACTTGCCTCAATAGGAAGTTCTGATGCAGTTTCTGAAGCATTAAAAGATGATATGGAAATGAGTGCAAGTAATGGTGAATATTCTGCAGTGTTTTCTTCATTGCCATTGGCTATCAAATGGCTCAGGGACAAGGTGCAACAAAATCAGTCCATTCGTTTTCAGGTAATATTAACTAGAATACAGGATTGCAGCTATCAGATATGACAGAATTTGATCTTGTTCTTTTCTCTATCGTAATGTTCTTCTCATATTGAAGAGAGATAAACACAAAATTTTTATGTATAGTAGGACCTAGAATCCTTTTTTTTGTGCATTGGGACCTACAAAAAAAAATTTAGGGTTTGTTTATATACTATTTTTTAAAAACAGTTTTATTTTTTTATTTGGCAAACTATTTTCAAAATCTGTTTTTAAATATTATCCGAGATTCTTGTTTTAAAAATTAAGAAACAAGAACAAGTTTTAGATGTTTTCTAAGCTTTGTTTTTTTTTTCTTAATAGCAGTTTTATAATGAAACTTTTGTTTATTTACTTCACTAAATATCATTTATTCATTATTTTTTTTAAATTAAAAAATAATTGAAAAAAACAGTTTTTAAAAATAAGGTGTTTGCTACAGTATCTCAAGAGGTTTCAAACTGGAGGTGACGTGACATAATGCAAACCATTGGAGATTATTAAGAATTTTAGTAATCTCAATGCAAGCCATTGGAATTGGAGATTACTAAGAATTTTAGTAATCTCATCCAATGGTTCAAAATGCACCACATCATCCTAGGTTTGAAACCCCCCAAGGTGCCGTAGAACTGCCCTAAAAACAATAAACAAAAACACAGTTAAACACACCTTTAGTTTATCTCCCCCCATTATGATAAAAAAATGACCGGAAGGATCTAAACTTGACTCATTGGTATACGGTCTAATGTTATTTGTACAATTATCTGACTGGCTAAGTTGTCTGGTTGACACATCAGGTCCTTGTGACGGGTTCTTTACATCTTGTCGGCGACGTGTTGAAATTAGTCAAGAAATAATTTGCTGCTCTAAAGCAAAGCTTCCTGCAAGACGAGGCTTCCATTCATAGAGTTCCCTGGCAAATAGTCTCCTTGCACATCGTTTCTATAAGTGCCTTTAGAGTCTATTCAATTCTCTTCGACAGCTCATACATCCAAATTCCATTTGGTTCATCAAGATTCCTGCTCAAAAACGTTATAATCATTTCATGTTAAAACGCTTATTCCATTGTATTGAAGCACAGAATGATGGCATCCCAAGCTAAATAATGGAAATCACAATTTATCATATAGAAGTTTCAAGTAAGGTGTACATGCATTGAACAGCTAGCTCAGAATAGTTTTGCACTTGGTATTTGCACTCAAGTTCCTTGTGCATCCATCCTCAAAGGCAAACTGCCTTACTGTAATCCTTCCTTGTTGTTCATGATAATGAAGCAGAGCCAAGAAGTAGAGCTCTCAAACAGAGGCTGCATCTAATAAGCAGAACCTATGAATACAAGAAACGGCATCTACCCATATATTATCTTAGTTTCTTTGAAAGTTGATTAATGCACAAATTTTCTGCACACCCATATAATGAAGTTTATTTTTACCTATTAGATGCTGCAGGCTTCGATACAATAATTAAACATAGTCAAGTGAGACATGTGTGTAATATAAGATCTTATGCATGCAGAATTTTCCATTTGATAAATGTATGTTTTCTCCATAAATATAAATAAAAAATAAGAAATACTTTACTCGAACTTTGCTTTAGATGAGCGGAAACCGTCTGTGGAGTTCGTGTATTTTGAATTCGCTATAGAGTAAAATGAGAATGGATATTCTTTGTTTTTTAGGAAATGAATGAGGTAAATTTCGGACAAAGATCGATATAAATTTTATTTTATTTAAAATTTTCGATTTTAATAAAAAAAAATAGTGGATTTCAAAATAAAAATTGTATTCTTTTTTTTTCTTTGAAATTGACAGAAGAAAATAGAGAAAAATTAAAATTTAAAAAATAGTATAAAAAGGGTAAAATAATTGGTGGTTTTTTCCCGATCAGCTGTTGTTTTTTTTTAAAATCATTTCGGCCAAGGTCTCGTGGAAGACCGGAGAGGAGTCTTCTGGGGAGATAACGATCAATATTAATAATATATATATGTATATATGTATATATATTTGTGAAAAGGAAATTCATCAAGCGGAACTGACGTACCGAGCATGGAACAAAGTCTGGCTTCGGAGGTCCCCAATTTCTCACCAGCTAAGTACATGCGAAGCCCTTCCAGGGGGGATATTCTTAGAATATTTGCGGATGCCACGAAGTAATTTCACAGTAATATTGTCAAAATGTCACTTTTCCCCAAATTCATAGTGGAAGAATGTTTTACTTTGCATCCTTTAATTCTCAAATTACATTCAATGAAATGATTTTTCCAGCAGTAACTACGCATGTGAATTTCATTTCATTACTATGTTTACGACGCTACTTAGAAACATTTATTACTTTCTCTGCGCCACCGAGAGCTTGGGTCAATGGCACATCCATCAGAAAAATTCTTAATTAATTTAGAAATACATAAATTATATATTTATTATTAATAAAAATTAAATAAATATAAAATTAATTATTTTTATATTTATTTCAAATTTTATTACTAATAAACATATAAATTATATGCTCAGGGGAGTTTGACATTTTGGTTGAGACCTGAGACTACAATGACGAGTGAGAAGTGGGTCGTCTCATGACATTGACAATTATGGTAATTGTCTCTCTAATTGTACCGTTTATCTAATTATGATGATAAAACATTATACTCATCATTTCATTGGTTGTATCCGAAGAAATAATATCTCCCTTATCAAAATATAAAATATAAATGGGAGGACGCCTTCATAATATTCAAATTAAGAGTTTGAATATGTATATTTCAATTGATAATAATTATAAGCATTTGTCATTTATAGTATTTTTTTAGGATTTATATTATTTATTATTTAGTTAAAATAATAAAGTAAAATTTTTTATCTCACTTAATTTTTATATTTATTAATTATATATCTTAATAAATTAGATGTAATATTTTTTATTTTTTTGAAATAGTTTACGCAATTTTTTTATTTCTTAATTTACATTCTATCCACGTTGGTTGGTTTGCGATATGTAAAAAAAAATAAAAATATAATTATTTAATAATATTAATATTAAAATTTTATTTATTCTATTATTAATAAACAATCATATGAAAGGTGTCAAAAAAGTATGCATTATCATAAATTATTATTTTTAGTAAAAATATGTAATAATTTTTTAATAATATAAAATACGTGATAATTAATAGTGTAAAATTATTTTCTTTATAACATCAACAAATCAATTTAAATTTTGGGGACTAAAAATTAATTTACTCAATAAAATTTTTTATTTTAACATATTAAAATAATGTAACAAAATTTTATAATATCACTTACTATCTTATTAAAAACTACTACAATTTCTCTATATTTAGTAAAATTTTTAGTTATTTTTATTTCTTTGATAACTTAACTTCTTGTTCATTAATAACATTAAAAATATATTATATTAATAATTAAAAATATTATAAAATAAACTTAAAGAATAATTAAAATATAGGATAGGAAATAAAAATGAAAGTATGAACACATTATATCCTATATAATATCTAAACTTTAATTGATGGGCGTGATTGTTGATATGAAATTTTATAAAATAAATTAAGATTAAACCCCACTTAAAATAATTATTAAAAATTACTTTTATCTTAATATATGATTTTATATAGTATATATTTAATTAAATTTATCTTTTTTAAAATTTATATTTAATTAAAATTTTATATTTTTATTTTTAGATGATTGTGATACTTATTAAATATCTTATTACAAAAGATCTTGTTTAAGTAAATAAATAAATTTGAGATTAAATAAAAATTAAAATAAGATTCTATCATGTCTCATTCATCGTCCAATTAAGAAGTTATGAAAATACATGTAATAATTTTATTTTAATCTAATTAACACTAATTAATATATTTAAAATTACATTTGTATATCAATAATATATTTCATAAAATAAATCATTCATATTAATATAATATAATGATTATTTGATTATTAATAATTACATAATAAATTATAAAATAGGCATGAACTTTATAGAAGTCAATTAAATTCAAATTTTTATATTAATGTGTTGGATAAATTTTTTATTTTATTGAATAAAATTATAATTATATATTAAAAAATTAAGTTAAATGGCTTTTCAGTAAGATAAAAATATTCACTTCTAATTTTTATTAAAAATATAATAAAAATAAGAAACAAATGATAATAGTTATAAAATTTTAAAAATATAATGATTACTATCTCTAAAATAATAATTAATTAGTGTATTTAATTTAAATATAATTTATCATTCTTTTTTCTTTTAAGAAAATACAAGTTTTGGGGGAGAGTTTATATATGAAAAATAAAATACAAGACTCTTTTGCTAATTCTACTAATTTTAAAATTTTTATAAGAATTAATTATATTTATAAAAATAATAAATATTTCATTTGATATTTAATAATATTTTAATAAATTTTATTATATTTTTAAATTATATTAATATTTTATTCAAAGATAAAAAAAGTAAAATTTTCTTCTAATTTTAATAAGTGAAACAAAGATTTGAATAAATGAACATCATATAACAAAAGATGATAAAAATTGTTAATGATAAAATACTAAAGTTCCGTTTGATTCAAATTAGAGAAAGGGAATGGAATCAAGAAAGGAAATTAAGGAAAAAAAAGAATGGCTTCTAATTACCTAATCTGTTTGGTTTAAATAGGAAAGAGAATTAAGTATTTTTAATTTATTTTATTAATAATTATTATATTAAAAAATAATTTACTTATAATTATTATTAAAATAATTATTATAATTAATATCTTATTAATATTATTTTTATTATTACTCATATTATTTCAATCATTATTAATATCTTAATAATAATTAATAATATCTAATAATATTAACTATATTATTAATATATAATAATTATTTATTTATTATTTAAATATTATTTAATTATATTATAATTATTTTTAAAAATAAAATTATTATTTATTTAGTTATTATTTTATTAATATTATTAATTATTAATAACTTTAAAATATTATAATATTAAAAATAATAATTATTAAAAATATTATAATATTATTAATATAATTAAGTAAAATTATATTATTTATTAAATAAATATTAATAATATTATTAATATTTTATTAATATTATTATCTTTTTATATCATTAAATATTTTATTATATTTATTATATTAATTATAATATTGAAGATGGGGAAAGGGAATGAGATTCTTTAAGAATTTGAAGAGAATCACCATTCCCTTAATTGGGATAATCTCATTAAGAAAAAATAAAGAAATGGAATGAATTTTTTTTATCCAAACAAAAACAAAAGGAATGAATTTTTTTATAATTCCCTTTCCCTTTCCCTTTCTGATCACCCTCAACCAAACTGTCCCTAAAGGTATTTATATATTATATATAGTTGACCAGTTAGATAGATTACCAATAAAATTGCTGCAAACCTTAGATTTAATGACTAAAAATCTGGATGGTTCAACATTTATTATTTATTCAAGATATTTATACCTTAACTTCTACTTTAGGTATGAAAAAATTATCTTAAATGAAAATATTATAATTGTGGACTAGAAATATTTTCTGTCCTAAAGTTAAAATTTAAAATAAAAATGTTATAAATGTCGAAAATGAAATTTAAAATTGAATTTCAAAATTTTTATTTACATTAAATTAAATTTTATAAATTTATCATATCATCTTATATTTATTAACAATATTTAATTTATAAGTAGAATTTAATTTTGAATTCTATTTTTATTATATATAGCATTGTTGAATTTAAAATATATAACATTTTAGGATAAATGGAAAAATCTTATTTATTATGAACTGTAGAAATAAATCTTAACTATTCATTTATTCTAAATTGATTAGATTATAATATCAATTTTTTACTCATTCAAATATAAAAGGTATAGTGACGAAATTCTCAATATTGGAGCAGATGTATGCTTAAAAATATTGACATTAACTATGCTTGATCGATGAACTGAAATCTCCCTAAAAGACATTTCCCACTGAGATCATACTGCAACCAGAGTGATCCGATTTTTTTAATCAGATGCTATGACTTGTAAGCACTTCCATTGACCATAACTATAAATGGGAATTTTATGGAAGCATTTTCACTTTTTCTTTTTTCTTTTTTTTTTTTGTAAGAGCATTTTCACTTTTTCAGACATTGCCTTTTCAAGTTAGAAATATGTTACTAGAAGACGACATGCCATGATACCGGAACACACGTGAAATTTCCATTTTGCCCAAATTGCAAGCATATCTGAAAAGATTTAACTCATTTTATATTTTAAAAAGTAAAATATATTATTAAAATTATTAATAAAAAATTAAAAAAATAAATAATTATAAATTTAAAAATTATTTTTTATTTATTATTATTTATAAAAATATGAATCTTTGATTTTCTCATTAATAAAAATCAAAGACTAATAATATCCTTTAGAAGAATCAAATCCATCTGAAAGTGGGTATGGATGGAAGGCATTGGTCATTTGATGGTGCTTGTATGGTACGTTACGGTGTTCAAATTCAGGCTGATGGGATAAATTTAGTAAATTAAAAAATTTTAATTATAATTATTTATTTTTAATAAATATAATTAAATAATTTTTATTCAATAATTTTAAAAATTGATATATTACTTTAAATTTTAAAATTTTTCAGCAATAGTAAAATTCACCTCGTTGCATTGATTTTTAAAAATAACCACTTTCCTCCCGAAACATATACTTAATGCAAATGGCAGGCTGTGTCACAAAAAAAGAAAAAGAAAACTTGAAAACAGCTAATTATTACCAAAGCTTCCGTTTGTGGGTAAAGGAGGATATGTGCGACTTGAACACTTCCTCCTTTCTTTGCTTTTCCATGGTTTAGATGAATCCATCCACATCTACATAATATAAGAAAGATAGATCACGTTTCTTATATTATTATTATATTATATATTATTATTATATTTATATTATTTATGTAATAATTATACGAATACAAACTTAGTTACTTGTATTGTGCAATATTATGTAAGTATTTGGCACGATGATTAAGATTATAAAGTCAGTAATTAATTAATAATTTTCTCTTAGTTTATTTGGCTGCAATTTGAAAATATTTTATATTAACTGTGTCATTAATCAAGTAGAAAATGAAAATTAAAAAGTATAATTTATTTTTTTTAAAGTTTAAATTATTTCACTATTTGTATAAAATATTTTATATTATCAAGATATAAAAAGGACACGTGATTAAAAAATAATAATTAAAAATTTTTAATAATAAAGGAGTTTTAAATTTTTTTTATTGTTATAACAACATAGATAATAATATAAATTTGATCTATAATAAATTATAGATCAAATTTAATTTTTTTTTTAACGATTCTTGATAAATCATTGTTAATTTTCTTTTCAAAATTAACACTAGAATCTATTTTTTTACACGACGTTCAAATAAAAATAATTGTTATAATTAATTATTACATTACTTTATCTAATAAAAAATAATGTATAATCGATTTTTTCAAGATTAATGATCTATAATCTATTATTTTAAAAGTTTACTTAGTGATTTTATTTTTGAAAAAAATTTAATCATCATTGAAGCATATTATTTCACAACTGAAAATTAGAGAAAATTATAATAGAATTCGTTTTCTACTTTGAGTTTAATTGGAGAAAATTGAGTTTCATGACCAGTGCACAAAAACATATCGCCGATTTTTATTTAATTAAAAATAGGTACTATTTTTTAAAATATCATATAAACTCATAAAAATACTTTATCACTTCTAACTCTTAAAATGCATATTTAAGTCTCATTAATTTTGTAAAAAAAAAATCATTTATTTATATGAATGAGAAAAAGGGTTTAAGCAGGCGCCAGCCACTTAGCTGTCATCTCCTGTCGTCGTCTTCTGGAGTCTAAGCTGGTTAGTGATTGCCCTGAACTTCACTGATTCGAAAGCTGCACTACAACATAGTCTCCCACCTGTGTCTGTGTCTCTGTCGTTGCTTTGCTGTTGCACATGGACAGAGTTGATCTTTCTCGAGCTTTTGTCAAAGACGTTAAGCGCCTCGTTATCAAGGTTCCCTACTCTTATATCAGTCCAACAATGCGTTAGTATTTTTTGTTCCTTAGTTTTTTCAATAAAAATGGCGGCTTTTGCCTACCAAAACCGCATTGCTTCGCATGTTTGCATCAATTGCTTTCGTTCCCTATATTCAATTAAATGACAATGCTGGCAATACCTATTTCAGAGTTATATGCTTAAATTTTTTGCTGTGCGCCTTTTTTTGATCCTTTGTAAACGAATGCGATGGATGATTTCCTGTAATTTTGCCGGTGCTGATGTTGCCCAGTTGACTGTTTTAAGGTTGGGACTGCTGTTGTGACCCGCCCAGATGGAAGGATAGCACTTGGAAGATTAGGGGCGCTGTGTGAGCAAGTTGGGATTTTTAGATCATCCCTTGCTAATTCTGCTTGCGTTTTGTAATGATGATGTTATTTTTCATTTATTATAACATTCAGTTCTGCATGAAATCCAGGTTAAGGAGCTAAATTCTCTGGGCTATGAGGTCATTTTGGTGTCATCTGGGGCTGTTGGTCTTGGTCGCCAGAGGCTCAGATACAGGAGACTTATAAACAGCAGGTTAAATATTATTGCTCAGCACATCCGTAGACTATGCTACTCTTACAACCCGTTTCTGAGGAAAAACGAAAAAAGCTATCATATGGTCAATCATTCGTTGGCTCTGGATGGTTTTGGCTTCTCTTTGGGCACCATTGGATATGGGTGTGGGAGTAGCATTACTCCTCAAATAATTTAAATTTTATAAGTATGTCACAAAGCTCCCTCCCTGCTGTACGCTGGTTAAATTATTAATCTATTTGTCTATTTTATATACTGTTAAAGCTTTGCTGATCTACAAAAGCCACAACTTGAACTCGATGGGAAGGCATGTGCAGCTGTTGGACAAAATAGTCTTATGGCTCTTTACGACACCATGTTCAGTCAGGTAATTGGCACTCTTGATGAGCATTCATCTCAAACAGTGTCTATGTCATATGCTTATATTTATTCTAGCACGTGCTTGTCATCAATTTTTTTATGCCACACAAATATATATTAAGTTTTTACGGTCATTTGATGTGTCATTTTTTTCCCCATTCTCCCTGCAGTTGGATGTGACATCTGCTCAGCTTCTTGTGACAGACAATGATTTTAGAGATAAAGATTTCAGAAAACAACTTAGTGACACTGTGAAATCATTGTTAGCACTAAAAGTTATTCCTATATTTAATGAGAATGATGCAGTCAGTACTAGGAAAGCTCCGTATGAGGTTGGTTGCTCTCTTCTGATTTGTTTGATAAAGCTAAACCATATCCCTGAGTTCATTTACTTGGAGGTTTGCTCTTTTGCATTGAAGTGATTGTACTAGTGCCAGTAAATTTAATTTTATATTTTGCAGGGGATGTGATCTAGACTTGAGATAACGAGAAGTTGAAGCCAGACTTATTTGCTTACCTTTCTCTAAATTTGCTCAACTTGTGTTAATTTGTCTTGCTGCGTTCAAGGATATGTCTAAATAAAGCATATTGCGTGAAAATTTAGTAATTAATCTGTCTCCAAGTCTATCTTGAATTCTTAATCCATAAAAGGAAATTTAACTTCTTTTCCTTATTAACATAATGCCTTCTATGCCTGTTGAGCCTTCTGAGAATTTGCCCAAATTATTCTGTTAGATTTGTTTGTCTTCTGGGCCTTTTAATGCTTGTCTTAATTTATATTTTATGGGTTTTGCCAACTCTTGTCAAAATGGTCTGCTAGACTTCTTTGGAGTGTATTTTCTGGATAAATTATTTTATCATTTCAATTTTTTAGCTCTAAGCTTTTGAAAGTGTCACTAACTCATATTTTCTGCAGGACTCATCCGGTATATTTTGGGATAATGACAGTTTATCAGCTTTGTTAGCCTTGGAGTTAAAGGCTGATGTCCTTGTTCTGTTAAGTGATGTAGAGGGTCTCTACAGTGGTCCTCCAAGTGACCCAAAGTCAGAACTTATTCATACTTACATCAAGGAAAAACATCAGAATGAAATTACTTTTGGAGACAAGTCTAGGGTGGGAAGAGGTGGAATGACTGCCAAAGTAAAAGCTGCTGTGAATGCTGCTGAAGCTGGCATTCCTGTTATTATTACCAGGTACACTATTCTAGTATATTATGTAATTCACTGTAGAGCAAGATTAAAACTGAAAGCTTTTTTCCTATATATTGCTCAACATGGTGTTGTTGAAACATTTTTTTTTCTGTAGTAGTTCAGCGGTGACATTCTTGGTTAGAATTTGTTAATGATGAGCCATGACATGAGAGCACCCTGATTTCCTTTCACCCCAACCGCAAAATTTTGGAAAAAGGGATGGGAAAAGAAAGAAGAAATAAATACTCTGCAAGCTATTATTGTCCATTGCACATTTCAAGTTAGTAAACTTGAAGGGAATGTACATACATTCATAGAAGAGGGGGGAGAGAGAGAGAGAGACTTACAAGCTAATGTCATTACTATAGGAATTCATCTGTACATTACTTAATTTGATGCTCATCTTTGCAATTTGTATTTTCATTGCTTCTGCCACATCTTTTCTTGTCCCGCTTCTAGTGGTTATGCTGCTGAAAATATCATTAAAGTCCTCCAAGGACAACATATTGGGACACTCTTCCATAGAGATGCACATAAGTGGACACCAGTAAAGGAGGTTGATGCTCGCGAGATGGCAGTTGCAGCTAGGGACTGTTCTAGGCGGTTACAGGTATATTTCTATCTTCAGACTTACAAATTGCAACATTTTTAAAATGGCAGTGTAAAAATTCATGGTTACCTCTGAGCCATTAGTCTACAAGATGAGCATTCTGATCTTTCGTATATTGCAGGCCTTATCTTCAGAAGAGAGAAAACAGATATTACTAAATATAGCTGATGCCCTGGAAGCAAATGAACAACAGATCAGGATCGAAAATGATGCTGATGTTACTGCTGCACAAGAAGCAGGATATGAAAAGTCCTTGGTTGCGAGGCTTGCCTTAAAGCCTGGAAAGGCAAGACTACTCACTCATATAAATGATTTGTTTAGGTTTTAACAAACTGTTGAATTGTTTGAATATTAAGAGAGTGCAGAATTGCTGATGATAAACTGTGGTAACTGCCAGATTGCAAGCCTTGCAAGAAATATGCGAATCATTGCAAATATGGATGATCCAATAGGTCGAGTACTAAAACGAACTGAGGTGAAGAAATTTTTATTACAATATATTTTCTGAGTCAGGGTTTTTAAAGGACCTTTTACTGAGGCCATCTTATTCTTACATTAGGTTTTTGTTACTTTTTCTGACTGTGTGAGGAGTTCTTTGGGTTTGTGAATGTAATTGTATAACTGTAAAGTATGTTTTTAATAAGTTTACATGGATCCCTGGGTTCCACTGAATTTCTTGTGATAAGCTTTAATCTCTCCACTCCTTTCTCCAGCTTGCAGATGGGCTAATTTTAGACAAAACATCATCTCCTTTAGGAGTTCTCTTGATTGTATTTGAGTCTCGCCCTGATGCACTAGTACAGGTAGATTAAACAGTTTTCATCTTTTTCCTTTAGTGTCTAGCTTTATTACTTGTTGGGATTTCTATTCCCCTTAAAGAGCAGATAATCTCCTATACTGCATTACTTATTGCAACAAGCTAATACAGTTTGCATGCTTATATCTCATTTCCATGTACATTTATTAGATCATTATGATCTGTTTGATGTTAATATTAACTTATTTTCTTGGATGGCATTATTTATAGAGATTGGATTATTTCTTCTTGTTAATGTATTGCAGGGATTTTGGTATCAATACTTGTCTTCTATTTTAAGTTTTTTTATTTTCCTTCTTATTTATCCCATTAGAATATGATTGCTTGCTATCTGAACACATGAATATGAAAGTTTTATTATCTGGTGTTTATTTTTTACCTATAGTAGATAAGTTGTATGGAAA
Source organism: Sindora glabra (assembly GCA_020226215.1). Classification (NCBI taxonomy): domain Eukaryota; kingdom Viridiplantae; phylum Streptophyta; class Magnoliopsida; order Fabales; family Fabaceae; genus Sindora; species Sindora glabra. The sequence goes on along the minus strand of CM035230.1, from coordinate 57,533,710 downwards.
AAAGAAGAATATGATGGATCTTTGGACTTTGTTTTCAAGTTTGTGCATTCAGATATGTTGTACATGAATTATTTGAAACTTTCTATTGTTTTCACTTTCACTTGCTCCAAATTCTCTCTGTAGTTGCACCTTTTTCACTTTCTACCTGGATAAAATGCTTAGTCAAAACATTAAACTTCTCAATAGGACTTTCTCCAAAATAGTAACATAAAATCATTCTTCTTTGGCGGATACTTCCATACATTTTATAAAATGTATGTAGGCATACCCCACATATGTCACACACTTTGAACCATGGGATCATGCTAAAGTAAAGACATCTTAAGGCTGGTTTAAAGCTACAAATGTCAAAATCTCACTTGTTTGAAAATGTAGATGTCAATGCCCATTAGTTTATGTAGTCTTGGTCTTCTTTTATTTGTTGAACTTATTGAGCTTTAGAAAGTAATTAAACTGAATATGCTCAATTTTTATGCTTGCAAGTGCTATTCTAAGCCTGGCTTACTGTGATCTGGACAGATTGCTTCACTGGCAATTCGAAGTGGCAATGGGCTTCTCTTGAAAGGAGGGAAGGAGGCTAAGCGATCAAATGCAATCTTGCACAAAGTTAGGTTCCTGATGCAATAACCATCTATGAACTATTCTGTCTACATAGTGGTTTGGCAGTCTCATTAGTAGGCATATTATTAATAACTTCTTGACCTTGGAATTCTAGGTAATTACTGAAGCCATACCAGACACTGTTGGTGGAAAACTTATTGGACTTGTGACCTCAAGAGCAGAAATCCCTGAGCTGCTTAAGGTGGGTGGAGTGAACTTGATAGCATATTATAAACTTTATCATTTTGAAAATGGCACCTTCAGCCAAATTTGGAATCTGCATCCTATTAATCTTGCAGCTGGATGATGTAATCGATCTGGTGATCCCAAGGGGCAGCAACAAACTTGTTTCTCAGATCAAGAGTTCCACCAAAATTCCTGTTCTGGGTCATGCTGGTAAGAGTTGCTTGCTTTTGTTTTTTGCTTCTGCATATGCATTAAGTTCTTGATATGGCACGGTAAATCATTTTCCTATAAGAATTTGGTTGTAACTGTTATAGTAAGACTGCATTATTTCTTACCCAGATGGAATTTGCCATGTCTATGTTGATAAGTCTGCTGATAGGGATATGGCAAGACGAGTTGTACTGGATGCAAAAGTAGATTATCCAGCTGGCTGCAATGCCATGGTAATCCTTATAATATACTAAATGACTGGGCTGGCTTGCTATTACCTGCATTTTATCTTTGCTCACTTGCCACTGTAATGCATAACTTTTTGCATTTTTCAAATTTCAACTTTAGGAAACGCTACTTGTTCACAAGGATTTTAATGATAAGGGTTTACTCAATGATATTGTTGTTGACCTACGGATTGAAGGTATGAATTTCTTGAAAATAGTTCCTCCTATTCTAGATGCTATGTTAATATATTCTTCTCTGCATGCTTTCTTAATTTGTTAATACTCCTTGAAGAGAAGCACATTCAGAAACCTATTCTTATAAATGGTTATACTTGACTGGTGAACTGTCCCACTGGCATCAATTTGCTTGTTGAGAAAACCAAGTTAGAAAATTTAGATTTGGAAGTCAGATGAGCTCCTATACCGAGGAAATGTATCTTCCAAGGGATGGCATATAGATTGATTTCTAGAATAGCTAATCAATGAAATAAACTTTATGCAGGTGTGACTTTATATGGAGGACCCAGGGCAAGTTCCTTGTTGAATATTCCACAGGCAAGATCATTTCATCATGAGTACAGTTCGTTGGCTTGCACCGTTGAAATTGTGGATGATGTATATGCAGCTATTGATCATATAAATCGTCACGGAAGGTATGTTATCATTTTCTTCTTCATCAGGAACATCTTAAAACTTGTATTGCTTTAGCTTTTCTTTAAACCACTCCATTTCCAGTTTCCAGTGACTTCTATTGTGGTACAGTTAGTTTAGATGGAATTATGTGATATTTTCTCCATTATGGCAGTGCCCATACTGAATGTATAGTTGCTGAAGATCGTGAAGTTGCTGAAGTGTTTCTACACCAAGTGGACAGGTATTATTTCAAGGTGCTTCCTAAGTGCCCTTAGGAGTTTGGTACCCAGAGTGATATAGCAAAATACAAGGCACTGGATGAGATTACAAAAATCTTGATAATGACATAGTAATCTCATTTAGTGGTCTATATTTTGTCACATCGCCCCGAGTACCAAACTCCTAGAGGCATCTTAGAATTCACCTTATTTCAACTACCATGGATCTTTCTTTTGTAAGCAAAAACTATTATTTCCGTTAATTCTCTGCTTTTCTTTTATGTAACATCTTATGGTCTTTGAAGGACTCATATTTTACTGATCAAATCTTTCCCTTTAACCGAGTAAACTGATTTTCATGTAATTGGGTGCATTCTGCAATGCAGTTTTGTTTATATAGTTTGCTTTGCTATATGTTGGCAGTGCTGCTGTATTTCACAATGCAAGCACGAGATTCTGTGATGGGGCGCGATTTGGACTTGGTGCAGAGGTATGACATCCTTAGTGTTTTCATCGTCAATCTGTTCTGTAGCTTATGTTGAAGTTGTTGATTGAATTTACTGCTATCTCTGCTGGATTCATAGGTTGGAATAAGTACAAGCAGAATTCATGCTCGTGGTCCGGTAGGAGTTGAAGGCTTATTAACGACAAGATGGTATGATAATAGAATAGAAACAATACAGAACATTCATGACTTTGGAAGGAGTAGTGAGCTAACTGCACAACTGTCTCTCCTACACTTTTGCACCCGTGGCACTACCTGTTTAAAACTGGCCCATTTGTTTAAACTGCTGGAGAAAAATTTTTAATGATATGGCTATGTATGCAAGACGCAATCAATTGTAAGAGTAAGTTGTGCAAGTAATTTTTATCTTTTGAATTGCTCCTCAGACAATGAGTACCCCTCACAATGACCTCCTTCCATGAGAGGATGGGTTTGACACACGATTACAGTATTGGGAGCCACAACCCCTCTCACATTGTAAGGCAGTTGTAAGGGGTGCTTATTGCTTGAGTACCTATTTGACTTCCATACAATCAGCAACGCCTTGAGATCTCATAATTAGTTAGGATTTGGCAATTACAATTGACTTGAATGATACTAAGAACAACAGTATAAATCTTGAAGTATATGACTAAAACATATAGAATAATAGAAATTGTTATTTACATATTTTGCTTCTTTTCCTTGTCTATTGTGCACATACAGGATTCTCAGAGGAAAGGGACAAGTAGTGGATGGTGACAAAAGCGTAATTTACACACACAAAGACCTTGCTGTTTGAGTTTACAGCTTATGTGCTTTACAAGGAAGGTGGAGCTGAGCTAGTATCTAGCAGACGGTTAAAAATTGTACAATTATCTGCTTCTTCTGTCCCCTTTGTAATGTTATGCAAGGCGATTGCTTTCGGATTTGATGACAATATTATGTGTATTTTTTTCTTTTTAATGAATAAGCTATGAAAGTCTTCAATTGGTTTGAGAAAAATTGCCACTAATTTCAATTTGCAAATTTGACGATGAAACAAATTGCATTATTAGATTACAAATGCACTTATTATCTTGTTCTTTATCGACAATTCTTGTATTAAATTATTTTTGAAGAGACAGTCAATGCTACTATCAAATCTCGAAAGATTTTCCGGCATTTTAACAGTAATATTTAATATTTTTTATGGATCTTTTTTTTTGTTATATTTAAAATTTAAATCATGAATTATATATTAAGTAAATTATCGTTCCGATTGCTGCAAAAAAAATTTCTTGGGAGATTGGATCTGGTGGTGTTCCGGAAGATTTGAACCCACGCATTAAGCGCCGTAATTGACTTTGAAGATTAATCTTATAAAAAACTTGACACACAGATTCCGGCTTGCTTTTGATGTGGGATCCAAGGTTGGCTGTAACATCCGGCATCCAGAACCATGTGTCGTGAGTCGATTACGCTTACCTCTCATAAAATTTTTAATTATATTCAATTTTTTTATTTTAAAAAGTAGGTACTCATTTTTCTTATTTTTTAATTACAATAGAGATGAGTACACAGAGAAAAGATGGATGTATATGAAAATGAAAGTTAATTATATTTTTAAAAATAAAAAATATAAATATAATTAAATTGAATAAAGGGAAAGTAAGGTTCCATACGATACAAAAGGGAAAGGGCGCGAGGACCCATGCGTCCAATAGTTTTGTTGTGTTCATGATAATCTGGGTTATGTCTGAAAATTGAATGACCAAATTGAAAAAATGAAAATATTAAAACTGGGCGACGTTTTCATGCACATTGCGTTTCAGGTTTTCATGGAAACTTGCAGCTTTTTATTTTAAAAATTACTTTTTACTTTTTTTTTGGCAGCTCTAAACCCCTAAACCAACAAAAAATTGTAACATAATGTTTTTGAAAATTGAAAATAATTATTAACTTGCAAGTTCAGTATGCATACACTGGTTTAAATATTACTGATAGCAAATCCCCAGTTAACTTGTGATTTCTTATCGCATGTTTGTTTTAGTATTACAAACTATCCCTTATTGTTGTACTTTGCTGGCATTTATAATTTGTTTGAGAGAAAAATAGGATTGAAGGGGAAAAAAAATTGAAAGATGACCTTGTGCAAGATTTATGAATTTTTCCACCCAAAGAAATTATGATATTGGCATTAATTTTAGTGAATTAAGATTTGGATTTATTTATGCTATATTGCTATGTTTGAATAGGGAGAATAAAAAGGAATGTGAGGGGGGGGGGAGTTGTTATAGCATTCCCTTTGAAGTTTTTAATTAAGGAGGAAAAGAGATAAAAAATTTATAATTAATCTTCTAAAATTATTCCATTTTCATTTTTATTCATTATTTTATATTTCTCTAATTTAAAGATTTTTATCTTTCATTCTTTTTGCTGTTTTCCTTTCCTTTCCTTCCCAATTCGAAATATCCCCATAATATAATTCAATAACAAAAGATTGGAGTAATTTCTTACAAAATTTATATATTAATTTTCTAACGGTCGATGTTTAGAGAAGAAAAGACCTGATAAATTCCGTTAAAATCCCTTGGCATTTCTAAAATTCTAAAGCATTTTAACCAAACATAATCAATTTATTTTAGCATTTGAAATGATGGCAACGAATGGAATTTTCACTTCAAAGTCCTCTTTGAAACACACTCCAAGCTGTGTGTTTGTTTAGTCAAAAAATGAAATTTTATGAAATGTATTTTCCTAAAAAAATGAATTTCTAAAAAATCAGAAAATCCATCAATTTTTTATCATTTGTAAACACAAGAAAAAAGTATTCTCTGTTGTTTGGCACATAAAGATAACTTGTTTTCTTTTATTACAAAAATATCAATATACATACAAATTTTTTATTTTAGTTAAGTTACACAATAATCATTTTATTCTTAAAATATTTTCATAATAAGAGTGAATAAGTCTTTAATAGTAAAATTAAAAGTATACTTTTTTTTTAATATAGCATCTAAAGAATATTTAAATCTTTCTTTTTTCATCTTTGTTATTTTTTCACAAAGTTAATTCACATTACTTTCAAAATTGATAACTGTATTTGTTATCATGAATTTTAATATGATTCTTGAATATCAATATTTGTAGGGATAGAAAGAGAAAAAAAAGTAAAAAAAGATAGGAGAGACATTGAAGAAGTAGGAGAAGAAAGGAATGATAAAGAACAAATAGAGTGGCACAGGAGAGAGAGAGAAGAGAGAAAGAAGATAAGAGATGAAAATAAGAGTGAAAGGAGAGAAATAGCGGTAGAAAGAGAATTGAAAAAAATAGAGAGAGATATGAAAAGGATAGATAAAGGTCTTGTTTGGGAAACAGCTGATAGCTGTATCGGTTAGCTGATTTGATTAACTATTAGCTGATAGTTGATTGTATTAACTGATTTAACTAGCTGATTATATTAGCTGTTTGAATAAGAATGTTTGATAAAATTAGCTGTTTATATTAGCTGTTTGTATGTAAAATAACATATAAGGGTATGAGTATATTTTATGAATTATTTGAGTATTTTTCATTTTAATATTTTTAAATTTTATATATTAGTCAATATATTAAATTTTTTTATAAATAATATATTATTATAATTTATTATTAAATTATTAAATATTTTTTAAATTAAATAATTTTTATAAATAATATTATATATTTATTCTATTAAATAATTTTCAAAATTATTATAATTTATTATTAAATTATTGGATATTTTTAAAATTAAATAGTTTTTATAAGTAATATTATATATTTATTCTATTAAATAACTTTTAAAATTATTATAATTTATTATTAATTTATTAGATATATTATAAATAATATATTATTATATATTAAATATTTTTTAAAATTAAATTAATCTACTTTTTATAATTATTAAATTTTTTAAGAATTTTTAGAAATGACAAAATGAAAAATATGAAAATTTATTTAGGATAATTTGGTCATTTTTCAAATAAGCTAATTGAAAAAGCTACTCCCTTTAACTTTTTCGTTTTTAGCTTTTTAGGGCCAATCAGCTGATTCAATAAGCTGATTATCAAACACCAAAATAAACTTATTGCCAAATCAACCAGCTGATTTTGGTCAAACCAGTTAACAGCTAATGAAAAAGCTGTTTGCCAAACACCCTCAAAGAAGGAAGGGAATAAAAAGAAAGTGCAGAATTATGTAATATAAGATAATTTAGAAGAATAATTTGCTTTAATTAGAAAAGAGAAATCACTTTCTTCAAATATACTATTATTTTCTACTGATTAACTTTCCTATTGACTTCAACCACAAAAGTAAAAATGCAAATACCATAACATTTTCCCTTCAAACAAACTGGCCTTAAGGGTTAGCAACAATTTATTTTAGACTAAATATCTATTATAGATGTTTAGTTATTTATTTATTTGTAATATGATTCGAGTTGACAATATTTACCTATATTTTGCTGTGAATTGTACCACTAAGACTATGCTCCATTAGTTCTTTTTTTTTTTTTTTAAGGATGAAATTTACATAATTTTGTATCCTTTTTATTTTAGCAACAAAGCCATGAAAATGAAAAACAAGTAAAATTATGGCGAGCAACGCTTCATAGCATATCTATTTGATTTATCAAATGATATTTTAAGTAAAAGTCGAAATTTAAAAATAGAATAATATTATAAATACCAAAAATAAAATTTATAATTAAATTTTAATTCTTTTGTATTTGTTGAATTGAATTTTACAAATTGACTCAATCATCTTATATTTAATGATAACTTTTAATTCTTATTTAAAATTTAATTTTAAATTTTATTTTCAATGGATATAATATTACCGCTGAAAATATATTATCAAACTTACTAATCATTGCTGCCAAAAATATATTATCAAACTTACTGATGGTACGATCTTAATATTTTTATCTTTTGGTTTTAATCAGAAATAATTAAAATTACATGACGAAAGCATAAAACTTTCCTTTTGTTTAGGAATGGCAACGTGTTAACAAAGTAATTACAAGCAGTCAATATTCACATTTTAATTCACAAAAAGAAATATATTGACATCTTAAATTAAGTTGACTTGATGGACAACATAAACCTAGTCTACATCACATATAAATAAATTATATTTTTTTCTGATAATAATGATGATAATAATAATAATAATGATGATGATGATGATGATTATAAAAATAAAAATTATCATATAATGAGGTTTAGGGTGTAGATTTATTTTCATCCTTGTAAGATGAAGTTGCTATTAATTTTATTCCTCATTAAAAATTAATATTAACTTTGTTCATAAAGTTGATTTTGCCTTAAGATTCAATCCCTCCATTTTTAGGAATAGGTCAACATTTAATTGTCACATGAAAACTAACAAGGTCAAATTCAACTTAGCCGTTAAGCTTTTTCATCTTCTAATGAATGAACTAAATTTCAAAATGGAGTTGATTTAAAGACTCTAAATTGATACCATTTTTAATGAGAGATAAAAACAATAAAAATTTCATCTTATAGGAACTAAAATAATCATTTAATTTCCACCACATATAATTGTCCTCATAATTGACAACTCATCAACAAGGTCATTCAATTAGCAGAAATAACATGGAAAGGTCAATTTTTCGGAAAGTATGAAATTCTTAAGTTGGTTGATTGGTCACTAAAATAGATCAGAAAGCATAATTTCCCAAGAAATTATAGTTTTTACAAACTATGAAAGTTGTTTATGGATGTCCTCCTTTGATAAGAACTTCTTATGTCATTTATAAATAGAAATATTAAATTACCCCCACTTAATTTCACATCGCTTTAATTTTTTTATCTTCATCATTTGAAAACTATTGTAAATATAATGTATGAATGATACACATAATTTATTAATTATAGAATATAAATATAATTATTTAAACATAATTATTAATTATATAAAAATAATTATTTTATTAATTATATAATAGATAGAATGAGTACTATATAAACTAAATATTAAATATTTTAGCATAAATATAATTATAATAAAAAATTAATTTTAAATACAATTATATCTATTATGTATATCTATTAAATTATTTTATTTATTATCTTTATTATTCATTATTTTAATTTTCAATTATGAAAAATTATTTTTTATCTATTTTATATAATTTAGATAGAATTAATTATTTAACTAATATTTTTATTCATTTAAATTATATTTTATTTTAATTATATTAAGATAATTTAAGATATATATAAAAGACATAATATTTTTATATAAACCTATTTTACTTTTTTATAATAAATTAAAAATAAAAAATTACTAATTCAAAAAAAATTATGATGGAAAGAGATCAGAAATACAATTTCAAAAATAACCAAAAACAGTTAAAATTTATCAATATTTCTTATTTTTTAATTACAATTTTGAAAGATATATTAATCATTTTGATAATATTTTCTAAGAAATTTAGAATTAAACCATACAAAACACAAGAAATTAAGTCTTGTGAAGTGTAATTCCTTGTTGCTAATTAAATTTTTTTTAGCATTTCCTAAAAAATTCATAAAAATATTTACTTCTTAAAAAGCTCAATTTCTCGCAAATACTTACTTTATGTCTTAATTAAGTGACTCCTTATGCGTTGAGAACCATAGAATGCAAATTTTTACCACGTAATTCCCAATTCTGCAATTCATACCCAGGCAGCCCAGCGATAGAGTACGCAAAAACCCCACTCTAAACATCATTTCTAATGCTTTTTGCATAAACTTCATACTAATGACCCCCTTTTGGTCCTCGAAGCCAGCCCCGAGTTTTTCCTCATAAATTGTATAACTATATATTTTTTTTATATAATTAAATTTTTATAAAATATTCTAGCAAAATTGAAAAACATTCATTAAGCGAATTGAATTTGCTCAAGATATTAATCGGAATACACTCATGGCTTCTGGAGGTAACAAGGCAATATGTTGCAATGACGGAACAGAAACAGCTAATACTTTATATTCTGTACATGACTTGAAATTACAGAACTTTTGCACAAAGAAGAGTCCTATAAACATTGCAACAGCACCAATCAGACAATATGAAACAAAATAGACTGGAGGGGACTGCGGAAAAAGAGGGCAAGGAACAAGAAATTTCGGACTCAAATAACTCGGACTACTTCTCGACCATAATCTGAATTTGAATTTCAGAACCTCATGTCACATGACTATCTCTGGCTTCAAAATGCTTGACTTGATCTCTTTGTGGGGCAAAACGACGCCTCCGTTGCTGTAAATTTCATCGCATACATGGACATCTTCTCCAAGTATAGTCATGTTCTCCACGCGAGCCCACTGCCCGACGGTAGAATGCCAACCAATGATACTGCTGGATATGCAGGCATGTTTCTTGATCCGGACACCTCGCATTACTGTGCAGCGTGAGAGCCTGACACCTGCCTCAACAATGCAACCAGGACCAATTGCAACATCAGGTCCAATGAGACATCCCTCACCAATTTTGGCAGTCTCATCCACAATAACATTCCCCACAATATGAGGACCACTAGCCAACTTAGAAGAAGATTTTTTCTTGAGCGAATCTAAGTAAAGTCTCAGGCCTGTGATGTAGTCTCTTGGTTGTCCAATGTCCATCCAGAATCCAGGCAGGACCATTGCATATAGTTTTTTATCTGCTGCAATATTGGGAAATACCTCCTTCTCAATAGAAGTGGGCCTCAGTTGAATTCGATCCAAAACTGAGGGATTCAGGAGATAGATTCCAGCATTGATTTTGTTACCAACAAATAATTTTGGTTTTTCTACAAATTTTTCAACCTGCCCTGTGGTCTCTTCCATGACAACTACACCATATTTTGATGGCTCATCAACCTACAATAGAGGAAAAGTCATATTTAAATTTCCAACTTGTTCAAGAAATCTTGCATAGTTAGTTAGAGTGTCTTTTTTAGATTTCATTTTACCTTCGTCACCATTATGGAAGCTTCTCCTCCATGGGCTTTATGGAAGGCAATCATTTCTTTAAGTGGGTACTCACTGATAACATCACTGTTCAAAACAAAAAATGGATCTCCAGACTTATCTATCAGCTTGTCCCTAGCAAGAGCAAGGGGACCTGCAGTTCCCAGTGGTTCAGTTTCTTGGGAACAAGTGATCTTGATCCCTAGCTTTGCCTCAAATTCCTTCAAGAAATTCAACATCACCTGAAGGGGGTAGTATTAAAAAAGTCAAATAACTAAACTATAACCACATAAATTTTCTTCTAGTCAATATGGTAAGGAGAGGCATGATCCTACCTCTGGTTGGTAATTGATAGCTAGTACCACTTCACTTACTCCAATAGCCTTCAGGGCCTCTATCTGAAAAGTGAGTAAAAGTAGAAGGTAAATCAGTAAAAAGATGTACTAAACCAGATTAGCACAGATATAATCAAAAGACATAATGTGACACCAAATAGAGAAGGCAGTGCTGGGAATACCATCATATGGGCATGAACCAAATGAGGGAGTCAATACACAATATAATGAAACCCCTATCCCTGAAAGAAACAAGAACATCTCCACTTCCTACTCTTTTCCTCTTAACAACAAAACAGGGGAAAGGGACATATACAAAAGGATGCCCATCACCCTCCACCAAACAGATTATGGAATGGAGCAAGAGAAGAGATCTTGCCTGAAGCAACCCTTAATTGATCCATCTTAAGAGATTCCATAATTTGACATGTTAACTTAATCCACTGTATTTAGCCAATAATTATAATCATCCATATCTATGGGCTTCCAAAATTAATAATTGTTGTTGTTATTGCCCCTTTTTCATTATAGATATAGAAAAATACAGATCATAGATGTCCTTCCTTTCAAAAACAGACGAGTCCAATGATATCTTAAAAGTAGGACATTAGGATACTGCAGAGAAAAAAGCATGTAACCAATTTATTAAAACAAGGTATATCAGATTTCTAGTAGACACACTTAACAATTTTCTACCTGGTGTAGGATCATGGGTTTGTTAGCAAAATCAACAAGAGGCTTTGGGACACTAAGTGTCAATGGCCTCAACCGAGTTCCAAACCCTCCAACTAGAATCAGTGCCTTCATAATGATATGTTACTTTGCCTTCCCTGTGAACAATAAATTTAGAAGCAGATCTATAAGAAGAAATCAGTAGCTCTCCCTTGTATATCAATTCCAACAAAAAGAAAGAAAATAGCCCACGGAACTTTTCGTTAACATCCGCAAAAGAATGAAAACACATTTGCCAAAAGTTGCACTTAAGATGAGTCCAAGGACGGGCATTAAGATACATGTGACACAAAGGCAGTAGAGCAAGGAGCTGGGAGAAAAACCAGTCTGTCAAAGAAGCTTGAAAGTTGAAACATAAGTCTTCTAACAATTAATGCATATCCCAAAAAAAAAAAAGGGAAATCAAACTGTCTAAATACATTTCATCAGGAGAATCGTTAAGGTAGAAACTGAAGAATAAATCCCATACACAGCTTAGCAGGGTGTGAAAACAAAGACAAAATCCAGCTATACCACAGGCAAGAGGTTCAATAAGAAGAGTAAACCAGTTTTAATCTGAGATAGATAACTTCAGAAATGATATGGTATTTACTAGAATCAAGTTACATAGTCAACATTTGTGATGCTGAACATATTTCGGAGTTTGTAATCATTTTCTTAATTGACTGAGAAGACGCTTTATATGCTTTACCCATAACAGAATTTCTGTTTGAGAATCCTTCATTCAGTATTTTCTATGAATTAGCACCAGAAAACTTATCCAACATCCAGCTATCTGTCAAAAGAATAGGAACCTCAACAGTTATTCCGAATTTTGGTGCAGTTAAATAAATCTTGATTTGGCAGCTTTTGCAGTACGGCCTACCCTGTAAACAAATCTTCAAAGGCGGAACATAAACAATGGGTATAAACTAAATGGAAGATGACATCACTGCGGGGAAAATTGCTTCTCAAACGCAATTTTTTCATTTTTCCTGAAAGGGATATATCCAAAAAAATCCTAGGAAGACAGAGAGAGGGAAATTCCAGATACTAACTAGTTTCAGATAAATTTAGCCTGTTAAAAACGCTGCCTGGTCCTCCGCATTAGTCAAATCATTCAGCTAAAATTTTATTTTCTGCTAATTCTTTCACGTTATCAAGCATTCATCATAAAGACAACAAGTGCAGGAAAATTGAAGTGACGTTACTCGATATATAAGAATGCAAACGCACATATATACACAAAACAAATACATAAAACAAAGGGCAGAAACACGGTGAAATTTAAAATACCTGCAACTAGCACCAGATCCAGACAGTACACATAATTTCTCCCGATTAACTGTTATCAGGAAAGGAATTACAGAAAAATAATCTTAAAAAACATGAACATTGTCCTTCAATCACCGGAGTTCAGATACAAAATACAGAGCTAAACAATTCTAATCAAGACAGTGGCAACTACATTGTTAGATTCATCATCATCGAACATCAAACGGCACAACACAAAACATACACCGCGAGAACACGAATTAAACCAACCGATCCTTAGAGAAATTCATATCAGCAACCTGAGAACAACGAGAAACCACAATTACCTTGGAATTAATTGTTCACTCGAGCAAATTCAAAACTGTAAGCAATTCGCGCGAGCTTTAACCCCAATATTGACGCCGAGGAATCACCTCCAACAGTAATGTCGTCGGGGGTCTAAGTTATTGAAAGCAGGCAAAATGGCGTTGGACAGCAAGACTTTTAGTGGCTTCGATATATATGCGCGCCAATCATCGTTAACTTTGTACAACAACAACGTAGTTCACACCAATTTTATAGATTATTTCAATTTCTTATTTACCAATATTCTTCGTGCAAAGAGGAGCGTCGGTGGTGTTTCCGCGTTGTTTCGGGTTTTGGCATCCATGCGGTGAGTACTTTTCCGAGATTATCTCAAATAAATAATTAAAAATTATTTAAGGCCTTCGTTAAGAAGAGAAATGCCATTGGTATATTTTGTAAGAATCATTTCGATAAAATTTGAAAATGATATAATTTTTTAGGTTGCAAGATAGGAAATGAAATAAGTTTTCATTTTAAATAAAATGACAAATAAAATAATAATATTTTATCTTATTTCATGGAACATTATTATTACTAAATTATTATATTTTTTACCTTATATATTAATATATATACACATATATATGTATGATTTTTAATTATTTTAATAACTTAATTATTTAAAAAATTGAAAATACATAAAAATTTTACTTGAGATTAATCTTCCATCTTGCAGATAGAGAACATCTTGTCTTTCAAAAATTTTGAAAACGATATCTTTATTTCTCTGTTTTCCGGCCACTTCATCACCTATTTTGATTTTTTAAAGATAAAAAATACTAATATTTTATTAATTATATATTAATTTTTTAATTTTTAATTATTTAAATTAATTATATGCAAATTTAGACTTATATTGTAATATTTTATTGATTACATATAATTTTCAATATTGGAATTTAGATTTTTTTTCTTCTTTTTTTACTAATGTTTAAAATTAATTAATAATTATATATAATTTATAATATATAATTTTAATATTTATATTTTTTTAATTTCTTTTTTTTTTATCTTTCACTGCAAGTTCTCATAAAGTTTTTTATTACACTGTGAGGCATGAAATTAGAGAAAATTTTTGTTCATGATTATGAGGCAGGAGGCAATGTAACATTTTATTAGCGACAATAAAACATAGAGCAAGATAAGATTAAGATGTTCTTATTTTGCTTTAACGCCATCTTTAAGGGTTTGTTTGAAAAGGAAGAAAGAAAATAGGGGAGAGAAAATTTTATACTTTTTTCTCTTTTTTTATTTGATTGAAGAGAAAATTAAGAGGAAAGAAAATTAAAAGGTGAAATATATGATTATAATTTTCTTAAATTTTAAAATTTTAAAAATTTTCTATCCTATTCAAATTTAATTTTTTTTTCTTTTCTAATTCCTATTTTCTCTCCTACCAAGGGTAAGTTACACTTTCTAAAAAGAATGTAATTATTTATTCATTTTTAATAGATAGTATGGTCAATAGAATTTTAAGCTCCACAATTTATAAGAAGGGAGAAGAGAGTGAGTGTAGAAGAATAAGAAAAAGTTAGTTGTTAAACGAAAATAAATAAAATAAAAATAGAGTAAAATAGATAGAACTATCTTAAATTTTGTTAAAATTACACTTTTCTTTTAATTTTAAGATATATACTCCATTCAATTTTACAAAAACTCTACTAATAAATTCATTTTAAAAAATTAATTTTAACCATTATATATAATTAATGGTCAAAATGATTATTTTGTAATAAAAATTATCCTTCTGTCGTATATACATACTTTTTAACTCGTTTTACTTCAAAATTTGAATTTCTTCTTATACAAAGAAACATGAAAAAAGTAATAAAAATGTACGATTGTAAGTATTAAAATTTGAAAATTAAATCCTTCATTTATGAAATTAGTGATTATTACAAAGGTATAAAAATATCATTCTACTTTTAAATTATTAAAATCAATTCTCATACAACGAAAAAACTGCAAAACAAAAAATATCGAGTAAAGATATCATTTTTGTGTGAGAAAGATTATAAAAATTAGAGTAATTTGAGGTGAAATGAACCTTAGAACATGTACAAGTGAAAGAAAAAGTAGTTTGGTCATAAAAATAATCCTTTTGACCATTTGATTACGGCCTAATGATTAACATTTTTTTCAACGAAATCTTTAAGATAGGTTTGGCACTAGGATTTTTTTGTAAAATTGAGGAAATGTCTGTATGTATTTTGAACCAGAGGATATATCTACGTTGCTTTAACTAAATTCAGAGAAGATTTGTGTGTTTTGCTTGATAAAAAAATATAATGCAGCAATAAATAAAGAAGAGTAATTAATAATATTAATATTTTTATGAAATTAATGAAAATGCATTTGATTTAATAATATAAATACATTGTTTATTATGTAATGTAATAATTTAAAAAGAGTAAATATAATAATTAATTTTTCATTTTTAAAAGTAATAACTATTATATCTCTTAAATTTCATAACTAATATTATTAATTTCTTATTTTCATTTTTATTATAATTATTTATCCCTCCACTCAATTGTAATATTAAAACAAATAAAAATTATTATAGTTGATTGTTGAATTTTATATTAATAATGTTAAATACATATTTATTTTTAATCATATTCTTTTTCATCATTACAAATAAGGAAAGGGATAAATAATTATAATAAAAATAAAAATAAGAGAATAATAGTACTAGTTATGAAATTGGAGTGACGAAATAGTCACTATTTTTATAAATGAGGGATTAATTATTATATTTACTCTTATAAGAATGCAATTATTATTTTTAATTTCTATCATCAAAATTATAATTAATAAAATTTTCTACAACTAAAACAAATTTTTATAATAAAAATTTTAAATTATATTATTAAAAATTATAATTTTTAACATATTTTAAAATGAAAATATTAAAAAATAATATTAATTTATGATTTAAAAATAAATAATTTTAAAATATTGAAAAATAAAAATGATAAAGATCTCAAACAAATCATTTGGTGTGAAGTGACTTGCTTAAGAACTAGTTAAACCCAATGTGTATTATCGACTAAACAAGCTTTCCATTTTTATTTTTTTTTTCATTCAATTCATTTCAGGCAACTGCAAAACTACGAGGCGGTAATGGACGAATAATAGTATTAGTATTGAGATCGTGATTTGAGAGAAACTATGATTAGATTATTACTAGGAAAAAAAATGCTGCATTTCAAAAAAAAATTGAATTCGAATTTGAATTACAAGTCAACAATTATTATCAAAAATTTAATTTCAGATCTTATCTTTAATATTTAGAATATTTTTATACTAGGAAACGGTTAGTATCTATAGTGGAAAAAAAGAAAAATTATAAGTTGGGGTGTTAATTTTTGACATGATATAATAGTGAAACAAACACGAAGCTTCTATATGATTTAGGTTGCAAATAAATTAGCATGTCTACCTATTTTAAAAATTCATATTAAAATTTCAAAAATATTACTTAGGAAGTAATTAATAATTAAATTATAAATAATTATATGTAATAAAAATGTAAAATTTATGTTTTAATGAAAGGACAATAAAAATTGCAAAAAATATTTTATCAATGTTTGAAAATGTTTTTATAAGGAATAATAAGTAATTGAATTTAATAAATAATTTTATAATATAAATATATTAATTAAAAATATTAAATAAATTACATAAATTAATTTATTTTGACACATTTAATAAATAAATTAATTTAATATGATAAAATTATTATTGAAGTTGAATTTTAGTTAAATTTATTCAAATTATTATTAATTTTTAACACAATATAAGTCTAATACATAAACACAAAATGTAATCACTCAACCATAATAATGGCTTGTGGTCAATGTGCGTTTAGAGGCATATTCTAATTTCTACCTGGATAGCTGCAGTCCTTTTTTGTACATTTGTGGCCCTTTGTGGCTCTGTGACCGGCAAAATATGCACCAAAAACCTGTTTTTTTTTTCCCCCCTAATTATTCAGTATTCAACAGTTGATATTGAATCAATTAATTTGAATTCGAATTGAATTAGATCTTTTTTAGAGAGTAAAGTTTTCTCTGCAATAATTTTTTTTATTCATAAAATTTAATCTCAAGATTTTAGAGAACAGAACTCTCAACCACACCAATTAACTATCGTTGCCATAAAAAATCCTTTCACAGTTTAAAACTACTCCCTTCATTTATTTTCAAGTATCACTTAAAGCTATTATTAAAAAGTTAAAAATTAAAAAATAATTTTAATATTATGAGAGATAATAATTTATTATTTCTTTTATTTTTTTAAACGTCACTCAAGGTTACTGTATAAGAATTAAGGAAGATAATAAATAATTTTAATTTTAAGAGTAGTGAACTATAATTTACTAATACATCATTCGCTACTAATAAATAAAATTATTAAATATTTATTTAGATGGTAGAAATTATATTTAAAAAATAATAAATATAATTTTAGTTTTTAAAATAAAAGTAAATAGGAATAATTTTTTTCTAAAATAACATTTAAAAAAGAATGAAGAAAATAATATATCTTCTACTAAAAATTTAACTATTGAGTAAAGTTATAGAAAAATAATTTAAATTATAGGAGTTATATTTAAAAAATATAAATATAAATCTAATTTTTTAGAATGACAATTAAATATTTTTTTTAAAATGACACTTAAAAATGAATAAATGGTATATTTTGTAAGTATTTTCTTATGCAACGCTGTACCTTTTTTCCATTTTTCTTTTTTTTTACGGAAAGTCTAGTAACGTTTTATTGCCCATAAAAGGTCAATGTCAAGAAACGTTGTTTTAGTTTACTAGATTTGGGTAGATCTGCACACGAGGCCCGCAGGTTCAGCCCTAAAAAATATAAAATTTATATATATTTTTAACATCTATATATTAATTGATTTTTATTTATTATTTGATTAACATTCAGATTAGGGTTGTGACGAGGCTAATCAAGTCGACTTGGCCAAATTCGATTATATAAATTGATTTTTTTAATATAAATATGTATTATAAAAATAAAATTATTAATGTGTATAAATATTCTATTATTTATTCAAATATATGATTTTGCATATGAAAAATTATTCTTACTTAAAATAATAATAAAAATAAAAATAATTAAATGTTTAGACCAAATCTTGAACCTTATATAATTTTAATTATATTGGCTAATTTTTTAAAAAAAATAAATGAGTTGAGCTTAGATACTTCAAAGCATTACATTTCGTGCATTCATGTATGAAAAGCCCGCCCAAATTTTGATGGTCTAACTCATTTATAACAACTAAAATAAAATAATATAGATATAAAATCATATCTAATTAATTTAAATAATTTAAATTTTTTAAAAAAATAAGTTGATAAAATGTTAATAAAACATTATTATTTTTTATTTTTATTATTTTAAGTAAAATTACTATATTTGCAGGCATTTTTATATTCATTTACATATTCATTCACTATTTTATTATCTTTGAAATATTGTTTCTACCTGTATTATATTGATTCTACTCATAACGCCACCAATTTATTGGTGAAGAACTCATTGCTTCTAAATAAAGAGTCGAATTAATCCTCGCATCTTTTTAGGGCAAAACACAATCATATGTTATTATTTGGATTAATTGTAGTTTGGTAATTCTATTTTGTCTCTAGTTTTCAATTTACCTGAAAGGGATGTTGCTTAGTCTTTAACATTGGCTAGATTTTTGCTATGGATGAAACAAGATAAAACAGATACCAAAAACATTGATGCTCCAAGGTATCCCTTTGTTCCTATTAATTAGCTAGTAAGCATAGAAATTGAATATTTCTCATTTTGATCACTATGTAATAATAAATTGATATATCATTGAATTTGAATTTGAATATATTATCGCATAATGTATCATATTTGATTTAAAAAAGAAATTTAGTATATAATTAAATTTAGTAATATATTAATATATTATTATATTAATAAAATATTATAGTCTGTTTCTCTCATATTTTTTTATATACAAGTACAAATGCTCATTTAACAAATATAAACGTAATATAAAGGAGTTTAGTTATTTCGAACTTCACATGTTTGGAGCCTTCTGTCTTTCTATTTCTTGTTGGAAGACTGCCTTGCAAAGTCAATGACGGAAGTAGACATCCTCTACAAACATTTTTGCTCATATAACATGGCACGTCCTGGTTCGAACGAAGAGATTCTTAAGGAAACTATTGTTGCATACTAGGTGAATGAGGGCTTTCCTCTGTTTGCACATTTTATTCCCTTATTTATATTTTTATTTTATTTGAAAGCAACCAAACTTATAGGGACCAATACGTAGTACTTAAAAGTTGAAAAATTTACCCAACCCTTACTGGTTGGAATGATAAGAAATTTAGTATTCCTTAAATAATGATTTGGAATTGAATTTTGTAAATGAAGAAAATAAATATTAGAATAACTTAGATTTTATGTTAAGGGTTCAACTGGACTCAATTCCTTATTAATAGAAGCGTAAAATAACTGTTAAATATTGAGAGTTCGGATAAAAAAAATTGCAAATTTTGAGATAAGATTCCACATTTATTGTCTAGCTTTTTTTTTTCTTCTAAATCACACAAATATTTATAAATTTCTTAAGTAATCAAATATTAAATTTAGCATATGAAATGCATTTTGCTTTCTCAAATCTCTTTTAACTTTACTTATTGTTGTGTGTGTGAAATAATAAATAGTGAAAGCAATAATAATTGTATATGCAAAGAAAATATTTTGTTATTTTTTACTCATAGACCATCATTAAAAGTATGTTCCATAATATTTTTTAGTATATTTTATCAGCGGTCATTATCATTAATAATAATTTAACATCGGCTCATGGCTGTAGAAAATACATTTTATAAATAATTGTTGTGATTAAATTAATATGAAAATTTATATTTATGACAATTATTTTTTATTTTATTGAAGGTTATGACCATAAAAAATTGTATAAAGAATGTGATTCATTTTAATTTAATTATGTTTACTTAAAATTTTGACTATTTAATTGGATTAAATAAATTATCAAATTGATTGACATGACAAATTAAATTTGAATTAAAATTTTAATTCATTTAGATATGGGAGAATTTTAGGTTGAGTACCAATTCGTGTTGAACATGAAAAACAAAATATGTTTTCTTTTTTTTTGGGGGTGGGGGGGGGGGGTGGGGGGAGGTGGTTTAGTTCCACTTTCAATGAAAGAAACGTCAAATGGATTACTTCTCCTGGTACCATTTCTAACATGGAATCTGTGGGTTCAGAATATCCAGGCTTCGCATACAAAAAACGAAGTTCATATATAATCTTTATTTTCTTTTATTTGATTGAATGGAAAATTGAAAAAAATTAATAGTTTTAAATGATTATAATACCCTCAATACAACGTTAAACTTAATAAACTTAAAAATTTTCACCAATTTTAACTTATCAATGATTTACACAATGTTCAATATTAATCCATTGTTTCAAATCTATAACTCACCACTTTTTTATCAAAAAAATATATCAGATAAGTAAATTTGGTAAATGTTATAATGTTGCTAACTATCATTTTATAAATATTATTAATAATTATTAGTGACAATTAAATAAAGAAAATATATCACACAAATGTAGCACAATTGTTGAATTAATAAAGTAAACTATGGTTATTATTAAGAATAAGTAATAGTTGTTATTGAAATTAATAAAATAATTATTACAACTTTAGCATTTATTATTAAAATTTATAATATTTAGTAAAATAAATTATTTGTATTAATAATAATAATAATTATTATTTTTAATCTAATTCACAAATCTATTTGTTTCAATATTGTAAGCACTAGTATCTTTTAAAAGAATTTAAATTTTATCCATTATTAATATAAATTAATTTTAAACTATCATTTACTCATACATTACCATATTATTAAATAATTATTTATCATTAATAAAAATTGTAATTAATATACATTTTAATGAGATATCATCTTTTTATTCACTTAGTACTATAAAAATATTTATATTAATAATAGATCAAATTTAAATTCTTTTATGTTTTTTTTTATTTTTATCTTTTGAGTTTTTTTTCTTGGATTCATGTTTAATTTATTGTCCAAGTTTTTTTTTTTGCTTTGCTTTAGCCAAGCTATGCTGCAAAGTTTCCTTTTCCTTTTCCATGGTTTGAGATTCAAGTTTGTTACTAATATTTTAATGAGAGGCATCGTATAAAATTATTTATTTCTTCCGTTCATTTTCAATTATCATTTTTAAAGGGATTGTTACAGGTACCTTAAAAGTTTGAAATCCAAGATAATATAGTAAAATATAAATCACTGAATGAAATTACTAAAACTATCAATGATCTCTCATCTAATTTTATTCCAATGACCTATATTTTGTTACACTATCCCGGATTTCAAATCCTCAAAAGTAACTTAGAATTTTCCCATTTTAAAAAAAAATATATTCATTTATTATTTTAAAAAATTAAATATATATTTATTGTCTTCTTTCAAATATTACTTCCATGACCTTAATAAATATTCAAAAATTTATTTAATTAATTAATTTTTAATTAAAAATATATTAGTAAATTATAACTTATTTCTCTTAAAATTAAAGTTATTTATTACTTTTTTTAATTCTTGTATATCAATCTTAAGTAATATTTAAAAAGAATGAAGGAAGTAAAATATTTATTAAATGTCAATAATTTCAAGCTATTAATAAAAGTTTTAAAAATTTAGCTGATTAGTATGCATAACATAAATAACAGTGTAATGTATTTATGAATTTAGGGAAGTCATTTAAAAAAACTAACACGAGGCGTTGACAATTTGGGCGCCCCTTTGACACAAGAACAAGTCATAGATTTGGTCACGTTGCTCTTTGAGATATTGGGTCGGGCAGCCTTCAAATATAGATATTTTAGGTATATTAAAATGGCTATCATAATTAATGCTGTTACTGCCAAATTGTTATGGTCATGGAATACTTGCATATGATGAATTAACAATTAACAATTAAACAAAAAAGTATTTACCCTCCGTTTGTTATGATAAAAAATAAAATAAATTTTATTTTTGAATAAATTTTTTTTAATATGATGTTTAAGTTTAAGTAAAAAAAGATTTTATTTTATTTGTAATTCTCATTTTAATTATAATTTGCTATTATGAAATCCATCCAATTTTATAAGGATTTTATTAAAATTTATTTCATTTAATCTAAAAAATATATTATATAAATAATTCACCCTTTTTCTAATATTGTATTTATTATGATACTATCAAAATCTATTTTTTAATTAATTTTTATATATTTTTAATATATTATAACTAAAATAATTTATTTATAAATAAAATTAAAATTATTATTTTAATAAAATTATCAAATAATAAAATTTATTTATAAATAAATTAAAATTATTTTTATTGAAATGAAATGAAATAGTGTATACCAAATGATACCTTAATATTATTATACCACTGAAAGGCTTCTTGAACCTTTTGAAATCTGTCGTTAGGTGCAAGACGACTGCTAATTCGCTTATTTGGATATCTGGAGGATCAAAAGACCCATCCAGTTGATCCTTTTCCCCATCTGCACTTTACATTTCTCATTTTCTGAGGGGCTAGAAAGCCTTTCGATCCTTTCGCGGTACAAAAGTGGTATAGTTGACAAAGGATTTAAAGGAACGTTATCACACACTTTAAAATATTATAAATATATTTGGATATATTTTTATTTTTATATTTTTAAAAATTATATTTTAAATTAAAAAAATAAAAAATAAAGAGTGATTGATAGTTATAAATAAGAAAATATTTTATTTAATTATAAAATTAATATTAAAAATAAGAGAATAAATTCAAAAAATAATTAAAAATATTTATTTTTTAAATTACACATAAAATTGTAATTTTTAAAAATAAATTATTATATAAGTTTTACTATTTTTAAAAATAAAAAATAAAAAGCCTTTTTTAAAAGCAGTAAACAAACTGACTCTCTATCTCTTAAATTTGTGGCTTCAAAATTTAATACCAACAGTCATTGTATTAGAAAAAGGCAAATTCTTATTTAAAATAGAGAAAATTACTTTCTTCAAATTATTTTATATTTAACATTAAATAGATAAAATATATTTTTTTATTATTTTATAATCCTATTTTATGAAAAATATTTTTTGTTGAAATAATTTGAATCTTAATTTTCCATGTATATGACATCTCCAAACCAAATTTGATATGTTTTGAGGAGTTTAAAATTGGTCTATCATTGGCGTAAAATATTTTATACTATCCATACATAAAAACATGACACATAATTAAAAATGCAGTAGTAATTAAAAAATTTTAATAACAATAAAGAAGTTTTGATACTTTTTTATTAATATAATACTATAAAAATTAATAATAATGTAAAGTTGATATATACTAATCAAATTTAAATCTTACTTTGAAGTAATTGTTTAATAATTATGTTTCATTTTTCAATGAGATTAATACACGACAACTAGCTCATAATAAAATTCTTAAATAATAAGATGAGGAGTAAATATAGTATTTAGCTTCTTATTTATAAAAGTAATGATTATCGTATCTTTTAACTTTTATAATTAGTACTATTAAAATTTTTATTTTTGTATTTGTTAATATTATTTGTTTTTTCTTTCATTATTAATATTAAAATAAAAAATATGATTGAAAAGCAAGTATGTATTTGATATCATTAAAATGAAATTTATCAATTCACTTCAATATATTTCATTTATTTTAACTTACAAGTAAAGGAATGGATGAATAATTATAATAAGTACAAAAATAAGGGACTAACAGTATTAATTATAAAATTTAATAGATATAATAATCATAACTTTTATAAATAAAAACCAAATAATATTGTACATGACCAATTTATGTTAAGCATTCAATACGTGTAACTTTAAATTTTATTGGCATAGACTTTATTAGAAATGGCGATATTTTTTTTCCCACTTTCTACATAGGTATCTTATTTTTCATAAATTTTAACTCGTTGGTAGAACTAATTAACCGAGACATGTGTGGATAATATTTTGGCACATGATTACTTGTATAATTCACGATTAAAATAAAATTTTGTACGTGTTTTTTTAATATTAAAAATAACAAATCATTTAATACACGTGTACAGTGTTAAACTTGAGCCTAGGACTAAATTTTTGTCCTTCAAAGGTTTTAGTTTCCTTTTCAGTTCATTCAGTTATTTAGATCTGAGATAAAAATGGGGGAAGAAAGAAAATAAAAAATAAAATTTGTAGTTCTATTTTTGTCATACTTAGAATTTAAATTTTCATTTTCTTATTTTCTCCCCAATTTGAAGTTTAAGTTGTTTTTCATTTCTTTACTCTTTTCCTTCTAATGAAATAAAGAATAAATATATATATATATATATATATAAATTTAAAAATACATATAATTTTATTTTATTTAGTTCATTCTCAAATTTTCACAAAATATTAGAAAATATATAAATTTTAAAAAATTATATTTTCAACATTAATAAACACTCTTCATAGCAGGTACCATAATAAAAGGCACGCAAGCCCAACAAACAACGCAGTCCAGTTCACATGTCGATGTCTTTGCTTCCAATTAAAGACAAATTGATTAATTTGACCAAAGTACCAGCAATGAATTCGGGTCACAATGTGGTATCTTCATTTGGCAGAAATGGACGGTCCGATTGCTTGATGTAATGTAGCACCATATGTCAGTATCGGGAAACATAGCACATGGCTTAGTACTAGCAGGATCAGTCGGAAAGTATTTTAGGTTTTGAGTTCGATTTTTTAAAATATTATTATTAGAAGAAATTTATTATTATTCTAGACAGATTATTAATCATGTTAAATGGCTTGGGGGGAGGGGGCTTAAGTTCCTACGACCCGTCCGTGTAAATTCGTATTTTAAATGAGTTAAATTAATTGGGATTGTGAGATCTGTGGGCACTAGCGGGTAGTTTGCATTTTTTTTATTTTTAAAAATAATTAAATTATTAAAAAAGTACATGCAAGAATAAAAAATTAAATTCTGAAAGTTCAAAAAAAATCTTCAATAAAATATTAAATTGAGGTAAATTAAAAAATATTTACGTTTTATAAATTATAATTAACTAATTAATTTTTTTATTTTATATAATAGACTAGTCAAATTAATTTAAAAAATTATATTAAATTATTGCATATTAAATTAAATTTTTTTTAAATACTTAAAGAATTATTAAAATAAAAATAAAAAATAATTAAGATCACGGGAGCTTCTAAGCAAGTCCGTGTGAATTTGATCAATGTGGACTTGTTCACACAAGTCCATAACAAAAATGAGTTTCATTTTTAAAGCTTTGAATTGTTTCATGCAAACGGTACCCACAAGCCTGCGAACCTTAAGTCCCTTTTATATTCCTATAAATCACATATTAAATGATACGATGATATTTAAATGCATAAATAATAAATAAATAAACCATAATATGTCTCAAGAATTTTGGTTGGTCAAACAAAAATTAAATTTAAAATAAATCTCTTCTTATGGTAATGTGAAATTCATTTTTTATCATTTATATTTTTATATAATATTTTGCATTAATTTTATTTATGTGAAATATTAAGTTATTTAATTTTTATTATTTTAATAGTATATATGGATTGAAAATTTTCAATTTTATCTCTCTAAAAATATAATTAGATAAATTAATATTTAATAAAAATAAAAATAATATAAAATATAATATGGAAATAAAAATATCAAAAAATGAATTTTACATTAACGCAAGAGAGAATTTATTTTTAATCGTATACTTACCATTGCCTTAACAAGACAGCGTGAGCCAAGAACCTGTACATCGATAAGACTTCTGCAAATTAATTTGGCAATCAAAATTTTCTTGGCCTTAGCGAATCGATATAATTCCATTATATGTATGTATTTATCTCTTGTTTTTAATTTTTTTATTAACATTGGTGGTAATTCATATACACGTATAAAATTTTAAACTCAAATTCAAAGATATAAAAAAAATTAAAATAATGTTAAATACTATTACGTTATCATCTTTTTTCCTACTTTGCGCTGTCCATTGCAAATTTACATCACATCATAATTGAGAAGGTGAAAAGGAAAGCCCAATGAATTGTCCAAGACAGCCTAATTGAAGCAATTGACTGCGGAAATTGGAAGGTTGCCGATAATTTAAGGCCCAAAGCACCTTTCACTGAGAGAATGCCAATTTGCATTACCCAAAAATTATAATATAAACTATTAATACATGCATATTCTTAATTTTCGGCAAGATATAGACACAAAATTGCGGCCAGGATGGATGGCCAATGGTGTTATCTTCAAAATTGTAAATTTGACGTAAGAGGATCTTAATTTATAATCAACAGAAAGCTGAATAATTTTTGGGATTATTAATATTTCAATAAGACTGTAACGATGAATTCATCTTTTAAATAATAATTATAACTTAAATCAAATATTTTGTTAATATTTTAATAGAATTGTAGTAATAAACTCACTCTTTAAATAATAATTATGACTTAAATAAAATATTTTACAATAACAAACCTTTTTTATAACAATATCTAAGAAAAACTGCCAACTCGTATCATCTCTATTCTATCTTTTTGCATAAGTATATATATGCCCGTGTTTGTACACAAAATTTTGAGTCTAGATCATGTGATTTTTTATTTTTTTTAATAATTCTAAGTACAATTTAGAATTTTTGTGTGTATGAGTTTTGAAAGTTAATTATTTTTACTATCATAAAAAAAAAAGGAACGTATGCACAAACTTAGGTTCAATTTGTTTTAGGTGCTTGCTATGGTGCCCCTAAGGGTTTGGTGCCCGGAGTGATGTGGCAAAATATAAATCACTGGATGAGATTACTAAATCAATGTAGTTTTAAAATGTTTTATGAAAAAATATTCTTCATAAAATGTAGTTTTAAAATGTTAAAATAAAGGAAAATATTTTATTTGTTTAATATTAAATGTGAAGCATTTAAGAAAAGTAATTTTATCTTATTTTGAAAAAGAATTTACTTTTTTCTATTATCATGACTTTGGGTAATTCTTTTTAATCATAAGTTATGCAAGTGTATATCACCCTTTTATCAATATATTTA
The DNA here is from genome assembly GCA_020226215.1 of Sindora glabra. Taxonomy (NCBI): domain Eukaryota; kingdom Viridiplantae; phylum Streptophyta; class Magnoliopsida; order Fabales; family Fabaceae; genus Sindora; species Sindora glabra. The sequence goes on along the minus strand of CM035230.1, from coordinate 57,506,311 downwards.
TAAAAGATCTTTTTCATAAAAGATACTTTCTAACAAAATAAATGGAACCTTAAAAGAAAATAACATGTAAATATTTAGAAAATGAAGCTTATATGCATATCTTTAAATTTGGAGTTATTTAATTTATACAAGAAGCAAGTTCTTATGGGAAATTGGATTTCCTATGGTGTAATTTCACTTGTAAATTTTTTGATAAATACTCAAAGTTATCTAATTAATATTTTTTAAAATTAACTTTCTATATTTTATTTAATTTAATTTTAAATTTTCTAGTGAATATCATTAAAATGACAATATGCGTTTCAAAATTATAATAAAAGATAAAAATATTAACATATTTTAATTGTCTCTAATTATTCTTTTTTTTAAGTCATATTTCTATATTTCTCATTTCAGTCTCTATCATAATTTTTTGAAATTTATAATTTCTTATTTTTTAAGTTACTACAAAAATTAAAACACCCTTATATAAAAATTAAGATGCTATATATATATTAGATTATTTTAATATCGTCCAAAGGAAATTTAATTTAAATAAATAAAAAATATTAATTAAAAACTTAAGATGAAGAATAATTAATTCTATTTAATCTATATAAAATAAGTAAGTGATACATAATTTTTTATTTTATAATTTAATATTTAAATAATAAATAATATAATATAATAGATATATATATAGTAAACATAGTTCTATTCAGAATTAAGTTTTTATTATAATTATATTTTATATTATACTTATTTTTTAAAATTTTATATAATTCTAAAATTTTATATAATTCTCTATTTATTATATAATTAATAAAATAATTATATTCTATCTAATTAATAATCATATTTATTATAACCTATCTATTATAATTATGCTTATATTATACAATAAATAAATTATATTTATTAAAAATTTTGATCTTGTAGTGTGGATAAACTGATTAGAATAATCATTAATTAAATTAAATAAAAATAATTTTGCATTACTATATATAAATAACGGAGGTAGTTCTTGTTATAAAACAAGATAGAATAAGAAATTCTTATCATTTATGAAAAATATTTCTCTTATTTTATGGATTAATGACTAATCAAATAATTAAAAATTTTCTATTTTTTTAAAAGATTGCACATCCTGTGCTATTTTCGGCCATCAAGCCACTTATTTATCCCTTTTCTAACAAAGTAAAAATGTCTATTTTACGTGTTAAATTCTCCCTTGCTTCACGGCAGTTCTGAGTGGGATTCAATTGACAATTAGGCCCAGCATCCTTTTCTTGGAATCAGTCCTACTTGTTTGTTTCAGGATGCCCGAAATGAAAAACCACCGTCCGAGACAGTGGGTGTTAGGTCGTGCAGTAAGAGATTTAGGGTTATACTGATATTTTTATTATATTAATTGTTAAATTTAATTCTTCTATGTCATATTATATAAATAAATAAAATTTAATAATTTAAATTAGTGATACACTAATATAATTCATGTATTATAATTATCATTGTAAAAAAAATAAAGGTAATGCCTTTTAAAAGATTATAAATAAAGTGTATCATTAAATTTAATTATATATTAAATTTATGTTTTCTAAAAATCAAATTTAACACATTACATGATACTATATTAATAATTAAATATAGCAATATATCACTATATTAAAGGTGTATTATAGTCATAATGAAATTTATGTAGGGCTATATGTGGAAATATACAAGCCACCAAATTTAGAATTAGAGGCTAAATTACGGACAAAATGAATTCCGATTGTTTACCTTGATGAAATTTAATAAATGACGATTTTAACTTTTGGATGGGTAGACTTCTTTTTGCTCGTTGGTTTGATATTCATCAGATCTTTAACTGTTTTTTTTTTAAGTAAAAAAAAGTAATATATATATGTTTTTACTTCTTGTTTGAAGCGTAAAATTCCATTTAAAACTGAATTCATGAACAATTTTACACATGACACAATTTGAGGTTAGATTGCATTCATATTGTTAATGGATAAGTTTTTAAAATATGTCTATAAAACAAATTACTAGGTTAAATATTAATTTTGTTGCTGATACTCTTAATAGTATACCAGTACCCAATGTTATTTTTGACATCCTCTTTCCCTTTTTTTTTCAAACAATATGTTGCTTATATATATGTTGGATGACTTGGAACAAAAAAAAAAAAGAATAAATCCACTTTCCTCTTCATAAAATGTTAAATTGCTTAATTTTATTTTTCTAACTGCTTATATAAAAATTAAAAATTTCAATTTTATTCCTCTAAAAATAAAATTAAACAAATTAATATTTTATAAGAATCGAGAAAAAGGGAATTTATTTAAAAAAGGAGTTTGATTTTGTTGCTCCTTGAAGTGACTTCCACTTGGAATGGGCTTTTAGGCTAAAGTAACATTGCAGGCCCTGTCCAATGAAGGTGACAGAACCCAAGATGGAACCTGCCACCCAGCAAAAGACGAGCCGTTTGTATTCTTAATGGCCATGCCGTCCTCAGACGTCTGTGTCTTACAACATTGGAAATGTAGGACTTATTATTTAATTTCCTCTCAAAACTCTTATAAATATGTTCATTTACTTCTCTCTTTTGAACTCACAGCAGAGATAAACAAGTTTAGATCACATAGAAAGAAACTTAGTCATCTGATAAATAAGATGGCTTTTCCCGGTGGCTGCATGGTTCTGCTCTTGGCCACCATCTTCATCCCAAACATGGCTATTGGAAAGGAATTCATAGTTGGGGATGAACATGGATGGACTACAGGCTTTGATTACCAAGCTTGGGCTGCTGGCAAGACCTTCTGGGTTGGGGACACACTTTGTAAGCTCTTTTGGACTAGGATTTTTTTTTTTTTTTTTACTTTCTATTGAAATATTAAAATACATTTACTTTTACTGATAATTGGATCCTAACTCTACTACTGGCTACATTCATTTATAAAGTAGCATAAATATTAAATTGAAAGTAACATTTTACAACCAAGAATAATAAATGTTATTTTGCTAAACTTGTCATTCCTTTGCTTTATCTTAATATGATTATAAAATTGAAATTTTGTACTATATATTAGCACCATAAACATTTCCCCAGCTAAAACTAAAAAATGTCTTTAAAATATGGTTTTTTTTTAAAAAAAAAAAACTGTCTATTGCTAAATTTAGTGAACAATATTATCTAGAAAAAAATTAGATAAAATTACATAGATATTTATTATAAAATTCTCAATCATAATTTTACATATAAATATTTATGAAACGTCATCTAAATTTCTTCCTATCCTCAAAGTCTTTTATTAACGATGAATTTTGTTGAAGTATAGTGCAATTTTAATTTTAAGCTTATGTTATTATATTCCTTGCCTAGTATTCAATTATGAAGTGGGAGAGCACAATGTGTTCAAGGTGAACGGAACGGATTTCCAAACTTGCAAGGTTCCTGCAGAAAGTGTAGCATTGACAACTGGAAGTGACCACATAGTATTGGCAACCCCAGGCAGAAAATGGTACATGTGTGGGGTTGGCAACCACTGCAATGCTGGCCAGAAGCTTGTTATTACCGTGGAACCACTTTCACTTTCACCTGCACCGGCACCGGCACCTCCTCCGGCTACAAACTGGCCCCAGTTCAGCCGCTGGCTTCCCAAGAAGATGCTTGGAAAATATCATCTTCATTAAACCCATTTCTCGCTTATATTGTATCACTGCCTAATGGTATAGGCATGCTAATTTTCAGGGCGGTAGCTTGTTGTCTTTTTAGGTGTATGCTTCAGGAATAAATGATTTTTCCTTTTCAAGTGTTGCAAGTTGGAGAATGTATCTAACTAGCTATCATTTACTAAATAAATGAGATGAGATTTGAGTTCTTGTCAAATATTGGTTTTTTATGCAAGTATTATTCAAAATTATTCATGTTTAGTAAATCTTGACTTTTAAACTATAGTATGAGAAATCTACAAATTAATTGCTCTCAAATGATAATAATAGTTAACATATCTAATTCACCTAAGTTCATTATGCATTTTCAAATACAAATCTTTGTGTCCAAAAAGCATCAACATAAACTTCCTAATATTACATAGAAAGGTTCTAGGGGATTAACTCCCTTAGTTAGAACTCTCTTTCTCTCGATTACAATTATGAGAACATATAGTATCACTAATGGAATAGATATTAACTCACTAAATTTTAATGAGATAGGGACACTTTTATAAATATTGAATTGGGTCATACATTCTATCTATTATAAGATTCATACTTGTTAGTTTTAAAAAAAAATTAACAAGCTCAGTACATTATGGTTCATTAATTGAAATGTTACAATTAGGCCTTTTGGACATCAACGCTGTTCACTAATAAATTATGTTGGTTTAAATTTTTTTAAAAATATTATTAATAATCTCTTACTTGGATCAATATAATTTATTAATAACAATCATTACAATGTCAATGTCAATTGAAACTGTACTATCTCAAAACTAAGATTACAAGTATTTAGTAATACATAATGCTAAATTTGAAGGGAAATTAATATTTAACATATTAAATACTTATATCTTGCCAACCAACATAAGCAGATTTGTGAGCATATGATTCATGGAAAACAAGTAATATGCTCACATATTTTCTCTTTCACAAATAATTACTTCAATTTAAAGTCTTTTACATGGGAAAATTTGTCATCATTAATAAAGAATGCTACAGTAGTAATATTATTGTGACACAAACCTAGTTAAGGTTAGAGAAACCCTTAACCTATCAATTTAATAAAGAGTTTATAACACAGGACATGCCTTGCCAATTAATGGAGGTTGCTACAATTGATTGCACAACAATCCATGACATGTTCAGTCACAATTTCATGATTACGAAAATAACTGATAGAACAAGTATAAGTAATCTATATAAATGAGATCTCCCGATCTTTTACAAGTCAGTGTGTAAACAATTATACCACCCAAATAAAAAACCATTTATAGTCCAAAACCATTAACCTAAATTAATAACAACCTATCTATTACCGATGCATATGGGATAGCCTTTATCACTTAGAAAATACTTAAGCCTAATAAATTTTAATCCTTTCAAATTAAAATATACAAGAAGACATTGACATGTTAGACTTATTTGGTACCAAAAACGAGATAAGCTGAACTTTCTAAGGACCTTTAGGTTATAGACCCACTATACACTTTCACTTTTAGGCCTTATAATTAAGTTTGATTTAACACTCCTTTCTCTAAATTAACACATCCATATTATGATTGACTTAAGAAAAATGCCATCGTCACATAGATACAAAATTACCAAAATGCTTATATATTCTGGTTTGTTTTGCTTTCCTAATTTTTGAGAATAGAAATAACAATTCTTTCTATCAGATCATAAGAGTAAAAAGAATATACATAGTAAGTTGAACATCTTCATTTTTTCCCCTTGATAATTATCTAGCTATCTTGTATATATTGTACATTATTTTATTAAGCCAGAAGACTATATTTTCCTCCAGTTAACATCACTCTTATTAAAACAAGTTATTTTAAACCATAAGTGAGTTTAAAACATGTCAAAAGAGAAAAATCTTTATAGTTTATACATTTTGATTGCAAAAAGGGATGTTGAAATGAAATATGAGTTCTAAATCAGGTTAGTAGTTAAGAACTATATATATATATATATATATAGTTCTTAACTACTAACTATATATATATATATATATATATATATATATATATATATATATATATATATATATTGTACTACTCTAAAATCATAGGAAGTAGTAAATGAATCCATTGACAATATAGTTGGCACGTATTGTCATTAATTCTCACTATCCAAGCATTTTCACAACTATCACTATTCAATGATACCTGTTAACCTTAATTTGAAATTTAGAGATGGTTTTAAAACTTTAATAAATTTAAGTTAAAACCTTTAAATAAATTTGAAGATAATTTGAGAAATGTACCAAAACAAGTATTTTATTCAAAATAAATTTAATTCCATAAAATTAAATGAAGCATTCATCAAATAAAATGAGTTCTTAATAGAAAAACAAGAAAATGTTTTGAGTATGAGCTCAATCAAAATAACCATCTTTCACTAGTAGGTTTCATCTTAAAATTTCTTTGGCTCTTTCTTTTTATTCTTCACCTACTTTTTAAATTTAAAGTAATCCATTTTCTTATGCATAAATTTTTTGTAAAATCGACATTTACCTTTGAACTAGTCCTTTTTAAATTTAAGATGACTATCATTTTATCTTTTCTTCTAATCGTTTGAAGATTTCCCACAATTGTCCTTAAAATATTTTCTTATTCTTTGACCAAAAGTACAACTATGAGTCATTGATTAACTATATGGGTCTTCCCTTTTCTTATGTCCTATTTTGCTTAACTTAGAATAGATATCATATCATTCACTATCTATTCACCCTTTTGAACTTGATAAGTAGGCTTTTGTACATCAAATTGTGAAAGTAATGATTCCAATACTCTCTAAACAAGATAATCATCATCTAGTTAAAGTCCTAGGATTTTCAATTTGTTGCAATAATTATTATGCTTTAGAATGTGCACCCAAACTCCATTAGCTTTATTAAAGGAGGTATTTTCAAGTAGTAAGTGATAGTATCTTTTTTGTACTTTGTCAAATTTCTTAAATTTTTTTACTACAGATTTTATAAAAAAATTTACATTTTTAGTCTCAATCATAGGGATGCTTTCTCTAATGGTCAAGTTTATTGAATATTTCAAGATCATCAAACAGATTTTATTTGATTCCTTCATGCTTTGCTTTTACATCTACATGTAAATTTGATTCACTTTTAGGTTCTAGTTCATTGATTATCATGTCCAATCTAGTAATAATTAGATATAACTTAACAAATTCGACCCATTCTTCATAATTTGTGTTATGTAGCATCTTTATAGAGGCTAAACCATTAATGCATGTATATACTTAATCATGCCTACATTTTTCTCTTAATCATGCAATTTTATATAGTATTATATTATAAAATTCAATATTGAAGGGTATTTTGAACCTTATAATATAATACAAGAGTCAAATATCATACTCTCAAATTTTAACGTCGAAAGATGTTTAAGATTCTAAGAATATAACATTTAACCCTATACTCATATTATAACTAACTTACAGTATTAATGATATAATATTGAAAGGTATTTAATATTACTAATATAACATTTCCCTCATACATTTTAAAATTATTTTTTCTTTCAAATACATTTTTATATAAAATTCTATGTAATTAGTCTTATGAAGGTGGATATATAATTATACAAAATTTTCATGACATAACATGAATATACAATAATTTTTATTTCATGTAATAATTCTTCAAAATTTCACGTCGATAGATGTTTAAAATTCTAAAAATATAACATGTAACCCTATACTCATATTATAACTAACTTATGGTATTAATGATATAATATTGAAAGGTATTTAATATTACTAATATAATCTTTCCCTCATACATTTTAAAATCATTTTTCTTTCAAATACATTTTTATATAAAATTCTATGTAATTAGTCTCATGAAGGTGGATATATAGTTACACAAAATTTCCATGGTATAACATGAATATACAATAATTTTTATTTAAATGCTATAAAAATTATTACATTACGCAAATAGACTCTATAAATGCTACAAAAATTACAATAGATAGCTAATAATATGAGAGTTACCTAAGTAAAATTTTAGCTAAAAATAATTTCAAATAAATTAGGAATAAATATCACAAAATATTTTTACTTCAAAAATTTTTGGAAAAATACTCATAAAGAGTGCTTGGAGAGTGAAGTATGGTAATGCAATCACCTTCCCTAACTGCTAGCAGTGAGGTAGCCCATGGCCTTCACATGCTAGCTACACTACTGGGCGAGGCGTGGCATGCACTTGGACTTATCTTTCTCACCCAGATATAGCTTGTAAGTCAAACTTGAGACCTAGCTGCAACCCAGCACTTTTCTAGCCTAAAAAAAATATGATTTTAAATGTGTTTAATGCCCATATTTTCCATTTTATCTACCCAAAATCAAATTGAAATGATTTTATCCTAAAATATTTGGTATTATTTGAGTTTCAAATTTTTTAAAAAAACTTGAAAGATGATTATGGAGAATTCTTGGATTCTAGTTTTATTCTATTGTTGTTTTTTTGTAAATTTAAAATCTAATAACCTTTTAGTAATTAACCAACCCATAACACTTTAAAATCAAGTTTCAAAAGGAAAAAAAAAATTTCACACCCCTTCGTTTTCGATTTTGGTTTTCCTCTATTTTATAGAGGTTATTATCACATCTTATTGATTTCAAATAACTCTTTTCTCAAATTTTGTAACCTATAAACATTCTATATACTCAAGTTTTTCCTCTTTATTCCTAGTCATTACTACTTACAATGTTTTATGCAATTCAAATTATGTCAAATTTCACTATCATTCTATTATTTCAGAAGAAATTGTTTGCTTATTTAGAAACCAAAATAATTGCACAAATATGATAGATAATAATTCAACATTCATATTGCCAAGAAAAATAAATGCAAAAAAAAAGCCATGCATTTACCCAAAACTAAACAAGTACCCAAAAAATATATATGTAATACAGGAGTTTTATCATTCATATAAGTAGTCATCTAAATTCCAAAAGCAAATAATCCAAATTATATGCATTTCCCCAAAAAAATGTATATGTGAAAACTTTAGATGCAAATTAACTCCACTGCTTCCTCCCTCTTTCTTTCTTAAATCCTAAGTGTGTATCCTCCACAGTTATTCCAATAACCTAATAAAATATCTTGGAAAGTTACTTTGGATGACATTTTATCGGTTAAAACTACCTATCACATGCTATCCAAATTAGACAGTAGTGTCTATACCCAACTTTAGAAGAAAATATGGAGATGCCCAAGTCTTGAAAGAACTCAAACCTTCATTTGGCTACTTGCCCAGGAACGGACACTTACCAATGCCTAAAGCAAATTACGCAATCTCACATCCTTAAATATTTGTCCAAAATTATCACAATTTTGTGAAACTAACATGCATATGATTTGAGATTGTCCAGCTATAGCACAACTCTGGATGTCTCTAATTCTTACAAAATATTAGCCCATTTTTTTCTCTAGCTCAATGCATGATTGGATTGAATGGAACCTGTCGAAACACTTAGGTACTAATAATAATATATCATGGTCGATCTCCTTCAATTTTACAGTTTGTTGATCTGGTTAAATAGGAACAAACTTATTTTTTAGAGCAAAGCTGAGAATGTTCATAATATTGTATTCCTTGCCAAGGCATGAGCATAACAACTAAATTCCTGCTTGTTAATGAAAAACCTTGCTGAAATAGTTGATAAAAAATTGGAGCATTGGATTGGCTGGTCTCCTCCTGATTCGGAATGGATCAAATGCAATTTGGACGGCTTAGTTCGTAACAATGTTGCTAGCTATGGTGAATACTTTTGGGGATAGCATTGGGACTTGGTTACTTAGGTTCTGTAGGTGGATAGGCTCTTCTAAAGTGCTAAGTACTGAGCTTTGGGGAGTTCTAATTGGATTAAAACTAGCATGGAAGCTTGGGTGGTCCAGAATTCACTTTGAATTGGACTCTGCTACTATAGTCTCTCTCATTCTTCATGGTTGCAGCATGGCTCATCCCTGTGGTCTAATAGTTTCATCTATCCATTCCTTCATGAAAAGAAATTGGCTGATCAAATTTTCATACTGCTATCGAGAAGCAAATAGGGTGATCGACTCAATGGCTATGCTCTCTTACTCCAAGTGTTCAACTCTTAATCGAAAATCTTATTCCCTAGGACTCCCCCAATTTGCTCACAGTTAGTTTTAGCTGATATGATAGGATTCTCTTTTCCTTGGTTGGTTGTTGCCTAATCTAGACCCCCTTTCATGTACCCAAAAAAAAAGTGTAAGTGTTATGACAAAAATTCAACAATTAGAGATAATAATGCACACATATATGTACTCAATTATATGCTTACAAACAAGCATTTCCTAAAAATAGCTAAACATGTAAAAGGCCAATAATTCAAATCATTTTAAATTCTCAATCATAATTCAAACTCAAACCAAGCTCTCATACTAATTGTTAAAATTGTTTGAAATTATTCATGTTTACAAGATATTGACTTTGAAATAATAGTATGAAAAATTCATAAATGAAGGGCTACTAAATGATAATATTGGTTAACATACCTAGTTCACCTAAGTTCATAATGTGTTCTTTGATGCAATCCTTTGTGCCTAAAAATTAATGGCATAAATCTCCTAATATCACAAAGAAAGGTTATAAGGAATTTTCTTCTTCAATTAAAACTTTCTTTCTCTCAATCATAATCATGAGAGACATATAGTATTATCAATGGAATAAATATTGACTCATATTGAATTCTAAAGTAGAAACCCTTTTATAAATATGGAATTGAATTATAAATCTGATTTATCATAAGATTTATAGCCATTAATTTGAATAATATTAATAGGTTTAGTATCTTGTCACCATCAATTAAAATGTCATAATTAAGCTTTTATGACATTAATATTATTTATTAATAAATTATGCTGATTTAAAAATAAAACAAAAAAAGCCTAACATTTTAGCCCTCGTAGAACTACAAAGAGTTAACTAAACGTAAGATTCTGTACCCCAATGAAGAATTGTTTTCTGCCGAGTGGTCATTTGACTGGTATAAAGTTATATGAAAAGTTACACTCTTCTAAGAGATTGTTAGTTACTAACCGTTAAAATAGAATAAGTAGAATTATTCAAAAAACAGAACTTAGAGTTTTCATTTTTACAAAAAATTTCTGAAGTTGTTTACCTAACTCCCTCAAATAACAAAAACTGTATGTGAAAACTTCTAATTTTTATAGTCAAACTAAATAACTAAGGAATTACTTGTAGAAAGTCTCCGAAAATTTGTTTCTTATATGAACAAGGCACTTTAAAATTTATAATTCATGCAATGGTGGCACATACACTTACAACGTGCACACTCAAAAATACCGTTCCCCCTTGAAAGTATCAGAAGCCAGAGCTTGAAAACAACAAACACGACCACCAATACATACAGAATCCCATAAAACAACATTATCCAAACTCAACTACTATTTCTGCCAATGAAAAATATGCTAAGAAACTAATTTTCCCGATCCTTTGCAGTCGCAATACTAATTATATACTCAATCTCCTCCGCAACTTCCTTCATGGAAGGCCGATTCTGCCTCCTTTCCTCCAAGCAACCCAACGCCAGAAGAGTCAAAACCTTCATAGTCTCCAACTCCACAGTCCCAGCTCCGTTCTTCAACTTCTCATCAATCACATTCATCAGCTTCTCTTCCTCCGCCATACTCTGCACATAAACCGCCAGGTTCACATCATCAGCCGCCCTGTTGAAATCTATCGCCTTCTGTCCGGTCAACAGCTCCAACAAAACCACCCCGAAGCTATAGACATCGCTCTTATCAGTCAACTGATAATTCCTGTAATACTCAGGATCAAGATAACCCAGAGTCCCCTGAGCACAAGTTGAAATATGACTCATATCAGTTTCGGCCAATCTGGATAATCCGAAATCCGAAACCTTGGCATTCAGCTTGTTGTCCAGAAGAATGTTACTGGATTTCACGTCTCTATGATATATCGGTGGCATGGCGGAGAAGTGGAGGTAAGCCAGAGCTTCCGCCGTGTTATGAGCGATTCGAAGGCGGTGAGTCCAAGTAAGCATGCCGCCGCCGCCGCGGCCTTCAGGAATGCGATTTTGAAGATGATCGAGGAGCGTTCCATTCTCTATGAATTCGTAAACCATTATAGGTTGTTCTAATTCGACGCAGCAGCCTAGGAGGTGGACCAGGTTGCGGTGGTTGACCTGACATAGTATCCGGACCTCGTTGAGGACTTGGTCGGTGCCTTTGGGGTTTCCGAGCTTGGCGCATTTCACGGCCACGACGGTGCCGTCCGAAAGAATGCCTTTGTAGACTTCGCCGTAGCCGCCGGCCCCGAGGAGGCAATCTCTAGAGAAGTCGTTTGTGGCCTTTTTGATCTCTTTGCCGGTGAAGAGCTTGGCGGCTCTGCCTCCGCTGCCGGTGTTGAGGATGCTTTCGCGCTCTCTGGCTAGGCGCTCTCGTGCTTCCTTGATGCGACGGTGGCGTTTGTACAGCAACATTGCAATGGTAGATAGGATGAGTGCAGCGCCAAAGCCGGAAGTCAAACCTGCGCCAAATTGGGGTCAATGTAGGACATATTTATAGCTAGGAAGGACGCAGAAATTCAATCTTTCGGAACACTTACATTATGGCTGTTAATTAATTTTAGTATTTCCTCAGAAAAAAATTCTTGAATTATTTTTTTAATAGTAAAAATGATAATGTACTTGAGACATATTCGGAAGATTTTAAATTCTAATTTCATGTATAATGAAAAATAAAATTTTTAAAATAATATTTCATAGTGCCTAGATTATTTTTTTGAGATGATAAATTATCTTACAGAGTTTTGAACTGTTCTTGACAACAAAATTTAGGGCACGGGGAATATTTCAGGTCTTCTTTGGAGTATACCCAACACTGAGATTATCCTTTTTCAATGACTACAACACTTATAAAATGGCCTTTGTTATAAAAATATCGTGTCCATGCAATATCAATATCAACTACATTCACTTGTGTCTATTTAAACTTTATAAATTACACCAACTTACCCTAACTTCGGCTTATATTTTTTTATCTTCTCTTTACAATTTTATGTTCAAACTCACATAATCCTCTTTTTTCACGGTTCTTCGAGGACATCAAATATTGAAAGTTTGGAATAATTTACTAAAATTAAATGCAAAGAGAAAATTAAAAAAAAATGATAACAGATTAGAATCAAGTTTTATTATTTTTTTACAATGTTTTTGCATAACATATTTCTACTAATACATAAAAGATTAATCTCCACTCGAAGGGGCACAATAAACTAATCCCTACAATAATTGAACGCAAAACAATTTGTTGAATTTGGAATGATTCGAGTCTTATCCGGCTTCTTCTAATTCCAAGTCAACCAATTATTGAAAATTGTTTATTTTTTTTCAATAATATTATATATATTAAAAATTAAATTTTAAATTAAATTTTAAATATTGAAAATTTAATTTTGGATTGAACTACTTATATCTTTACATGCAAGTATAAACATTCATTTTTATATTATGGTATTAATTTTTTTTTTGGCCATAAGATGATATTATTTGTAATTTTCAAGTTTGGTGCATCTTAAAGGAGTTTATTATGATATACTATAAATGCAGAAATATTAATAAATTATTAAATTTAATTAAATATTAATTTTTTAAAAAAAAATTAAACTCACCATTACGTTAGTGGTGGATTATTGTCGTTTCCCATCCTAGGAAACGCATGAAAATTATAAGGGGTAAAAAAGGGGAATGACTAAATATTGCATTTCTATTTTGTTTCTTGTTGAAAGGGAATACCTGCAATTAGAGCTTTGCGATGTGCAGAGCCGCCGCAATCATCAGGACTCTGACAGCTATTCTCTGCACCAAAGTCAAATCCAAACTCTATCTATTAGTCAACCATTCTACCAAATAAGATTAACCAAGAGAGAAGAAGAGAGAGAGAGAGGTTGCTAAAAAGCTGCGATTCTATGCAACTCACTCTCAGTACACCTCCCACTGATCGGGTCCCACAGAAGCCCCACATTGCAAAAGCACCTCTTGATCCCGTTCTCCGTCGGATCAGGCCCACAAATCGAGCTTCCTCCATCGCAATCCGCCTGGGACCCACAAACCGGTTCCCGAGGGGATACCCACTGCATCTCTAATCCCGGTTTGGGCCATCGGTTCACCGGCAACTCCGAGTCCAAATTCACGAAGCTCTCGTAAGCACTGCAACCCTCTTCCCTGACCCGAATCTGGTAGGAGTTGCTCGACCCTCCCGCCCGGAAAGTACAGCACAGGGGCCCGTCATCGCACCGGCTCGCGTCCTTTGTGGCGTTGATGTAGGTGTGGCAGAGACTCGCCGCCGAGCAGTTCAGCGGCGATTCGAGAAGCAGTTCCGTACAGTTGAGGTAGATGATGGTGTTGCTGCTGGTGATGTTGAAGGGGAGGGAATTGTTGAGTTTGATACCCCCGTAGATTTTATCGTTAGTGATGCATGTGTTCGGCAGCAAGGATGCGGGTCGGATCACCAGTCGTTGGGTGTTCGGGTTAATTGATTCAATCGGATAAGTGTTGTTGAGAGTGTCGAACACGAGAGAACCCGAACTGCATCGGATCTTGTATGACGGATCGCCACAGCTGGAGTCGGTGCTGAGCGGGAAGGGTACGGTGGTGTTGCCACAGGGAGGGCAAAGTTTAAGGGATATTCCAAAGCCCGCGCAGGCTAGCAGTCCCGCCGTGAAGAGCAGTAGCTTAAACGTCGCTTCCATTGAGAGCACACAGACAGACATGCAGACAGATTTGGAAGTTCTATGGTACACACACACACATATATATATAAAAGGGGCGAGTAGTTTTTTTTTTCTTTCTAATATTAATTTTTAATTGGTTTGAATGTCTTTGATTAAATTAATTAATTAATTAATTTTAATATTTAAGAAATAATTATTTTAATTATTTTTTATTCTAAAATTATTATTTAAAAAATTAAAAAAATAATTTTCTATGCAAGTAATTTACATTTAATAAAAAAGATAATCTTATTTATAATTATAAAATTTTTAATAATTTCATCTTTGATAAATATTATATTATATTTATTTATTTCTTAAAAAATTTAATGCATATAATAAATGATAATTACTTTTTCTTAATAAAAATAAAATAAGTATAATAAATTATATTAAAATATTTACATAATAATAAAAAATTACAAGAGTATAATTATATTTTTATTATAATATAAAAAAAGGAATATATATTTTATTTTGTAAAAATAATAAAAATTTTATTAAAAATAATATTTTATAAATGATATCTTTTGAAATAAAAAACAATATATATTAAAAAATAAAAAATTACCTATAAAATATATATTTCTATGCTTAAAATGTATAATTTATTAATATTTTTAATAATAAATATATAAATTTCAGTTTTAATATAAAAAACACTTATAAAATAAATTTTAATAATTATTGTATCTACTAAATATTATAAGTATTTTTTCATAAAAATTATAATTATTTATTTTTAAAAAATTAAATAAGTATAATAAATCATAATAATGTATTTTTAGAAAAATTTAATACAATAAATAATATATTATAATTTAAAATATTATTCAAGTAAAAATATTAAAATAAATTATAAAATATACATATATTCTTATAGACTATTTTATATATAAATAATATGTGATAAATAGAAATTTTTTAGTAAACATATTTATATAAATAATTAATGATATTAGTTAATATAATTAACTATTAACAAATAATTAATTCAACCAATTAGCTAATAATGTAATCAGTTAACTTAAAGTATATATTCATATTATATAATGTGTTTGTGGTTATATAATTAATAAATAGATATAAATTATTAATTATGAAAAGTTTATATATATTAAAATTTTCATTTGTTTTCTAATTTTCAAAGTATTAAAAATTATAAAAATTCACAATTGATTTATCTTGGTGTTGTATGCTATCTTGACAAATTATATTTATTACTAAACTTCGGAAATGATATTTATTGACAAAGGATAAGTTTATTAATACTTTAATAATTTTTAAAATAATTATTTCATTTGATAATAAAACAAATGATTATGCAAGTTATAAATAAAATAAAATACATAACTCCAAAAAATAAAATATATAAAAATTTATCCATCTAAGACGTAATTAGATGTTTATTGTTATACTAATTTTAAAAGATGAAAGTAGGAATATCACAACTCTAATCCAGTTATGATCGATGTGGAATCCCTTTTTTCTAGTTCTACTAACCTATTCCAAATTAATTAACTTAGTTTTGAATAACAAATATCATGCATGTATAAAAGAAAATAATAATTCAAAGAGGATGCATTTTATTGAAATGATTATCTAACCCATGCAATCATCTTACACTTATTATAAGCCACTTTATCTTTAGTGTTTAGTGACCAAATTAACTAAGTTTTGAAAATGTTACACCTTTTTAAAATAGATGCAAAAAGTCCACTTTTCAATATATTGAGTTTTTTACCTCTATTTACTCTTTTGATGATATCTCAAAATATATATAAGATTTTCACTAAAACAAATTCCATTTGAAAGTAGACCTAATCACCTTTAAAACGATGGGTGGTTTGTTTAAAATGAATATAAAATAAAAGAGTTATGCCACTTCCAATTTGGCATAAAATTTTATAATCGATGAATCAATTAACCAATCGATTCACCTACTCAATTTTTACCTCTGAACCCTTAAAATCAATTGGTCACTTAATTTTGAAGCCCATTTTTGCCTATGAATCTTTAGAATTAATTTAATAATCAATTCATTCACCCTTGAACTCTTAGAATCAATTAATTATTTAATTTTAAAGTCTAGTTTTGCCTCTGGACTCCTAAAATTGATTCACTAATCAATTCACACATAAAAATCTCAATTTTTTATGGAAATTTCATTGTACATCCAACTCTAAATACCTCTAATCATATATATTAAATATCAAGCCTTAATATAATCATTAATATACTTATTTAACATATCATATTACCTTTTTCCAACATCCATTACTTCCATCACATTAAAGGAAATCAAATTTAAGCAAAATCACAAAGCAATCCTTACTTCTTCCATATCATTATATCACAAAATCTATAAATTTAACTAGATTATCCATTTATCTTATATAGAAGAGGATGTTAGAATGCTAGTTTGATGATCTTTTAATTTTAATCACATCAGAATGTATGGATTCTAAAGTTAGAGTTTAGAATACTCAACAAAGTTAAATAAACTCCAAATCTTTCATCAACCAAGAAGAAATAGGATGAATTCTTAATGAAAGCATCATTCTTACCTTGATTAGATAAAGAAATCAAAAAAATTTAAAGTCCCATTACTTAATTAGGGAAATGGTGGAAAAAAATTCTTAGAGAGAAATGGAAGAATTTGAAAGGGTGAAAAGAAATAAAGGGAATATAGGGTTTTAGAGCTAAAATGGGAAAAAATAAGGCTTTAGGGGCATTTTTGAAAAATTATTCCTAAACATTTTTCATATTCATATACTCACCTGTACCAATACAAAACTCCATATTTTATAATTCTAATAAATTTTTTCCACCAAAATTTCACTCAAATCATATTCTAACATTCTTACTTTTATTAATTATATTTTATTTTATATTTTACATATAATATTCTTAATTCACTTGAATTTATCGATTGCTTTAACTATTCTTTTTTACATCAAATTTTTTAATATATTAATAATTAAGAAGGGTGTAATAGGGAACGTATATTATAAATAAAGTATTTTTTTTGTTTAAGAAGTAATTAGTTTGCTATCCATATATTAATTGTATACGACTCCAATGTATTAAAATTTATATATACTTTTCAATTTTTAAGATATTAGAAACCGTAACTTCCAAGTGAAAGTAAAATCAAAGAATATTATTATGTTCAGATTTGTATGAATTAAAATGCAGCACATTTGCAAGCTGTAGTCATGTTAAGCAAATCTTTTCAATTTAGAAAAGTCACCAAATTTTGGAATAGAATAACAACAAATGTATATATGATTCGGTTGCTATCTGAATAGATACATTTCAAAACCGATACATTATGATTAGCAAGTCTTTTATTTAAAAAAATAAACAAAAATTTGGAAAAGAATAACAATAAACGTATTTATGATAAAATTTATGCTTGAACATGCACTTTTTAATATTACTCAATTAATTATATGTATAATAATTTGAAATTTTTGAATACTTATTTTCAAAGTGGTTGAAATTATTCATTTACTCTCTTTATCTATTATACATACTTAATAATGTATCGTTAGTGATGATCAACTATAGTTAATTTTTAAAATTAATAAAAATCATGTAAAATTTTATGTGTATATGTGTGCACATATATATATATATATATATATATATATATATATATATATATATATATATATATATATATATATATATATTATTATTTATATATATAAATGAATTCAATAGGACTTTTATAGGGTAGATTATATGGAATTTTTCTATATTCTTCCCGATATGTGATTTATCTCTTATAATATTAGAATATATTGCTTACACTTCTGTATTTATTTAATAAAACGCAAAACCCTCTTCCATAATCTATTCATTAAATATCTAAATAAAATCAATAAATTATTTTCACATGATTCAATCCCTAAACCCTAAAAAAATTGACATCAATTTCTCTTAATATTCTTCATTTTATTTATTCGTCATTATAATTGCTATTTTGAAACTTTCCCTTCAATGAAATGAAAATTTTGAACTATGATTATTTCATTTGAAAGTAATACAAAAGAATTTTACCTTGTGTTTCTTATCCTTAAATGATATGATTTTACTTCTCAACACTAATTTCTTGTGTTTCAAATTTTGCATTTATGTCATTTTCTTCGAATCAATTGTTGATTAATTAAATTATTACAAGCAATCCAATGTCCTTTGGTTTAGTGTATGATAGAAATCTTCCAAAGAATAATTTCAAATTTTAAATGCAGCAAGTTGTAAGATTAGACATGAACCCATAAATTAGGAAAATTTTTAACCAAGAAAATTTTTGTTAATATTGCTTGTTTTGTTGTGTGATTATAAATAGGCAAACCAAATGGTTGATCATTATTCTTATAAATTTCGTTCTTCATCGTTTACAATCACATCTTTCAATTTGGTTGTAGTAATCAATTTCTATTATTTTAAATATAAAATTTAGCCAAAATGAGAGATTTTTCTTCATATTAATTCTAAATACAATTATTCAAGTTCAAGAAATTTACTTCAATGAAGAGGAAGTTTTAGAATGATAATTAAAATGATTAATAATTTAGAAGGAGAATATTAAGAAATTTCTCTAAATTTAGTGTAATTTTTTTTTAATATTAGAGAGAGAATAAAATTATATTTGATTTTATTAAAATATCTAACAAAAAGTTACTGAAAGAGAATTATGTATACTATTAAATAAATATAAGAAAGTAAATAATATTGAATAATATATAAAAAAAGTATAAAGGATCCTGTATAATTTACCCATTTTTAAATATATCATGTACAACGTATACCAACTAAACTACACTTTGAATAAAATTCTATCAAACATTTTATCAAAACTATTCTATTAATACGGCATACCAGAATTAGACAGCATCGACTCATTTATTATAATTCTAAATATTGCAAGTGGTATAAAAATTGGTCTAACCTTGAGGCAACTCATATTCCGCCGAATTATCTGAAATTACTAATTATTTGTGCGTTACGAACCTTCGTTTGGCTATATGGATGCCGATTTGACATCCGGTTGAGTGCAAAAGGTCGAATAAAATGTCCTACTTTCCAAATAACTTATGCTGATTTTCCGCGTCTTAAAAGTGGTTTCGTCCGCCGGAATTCTATTTTATAAAAAAATAAAAGATTGATGAATTATTTGATTAATTATTATTTTATAAATTATAAAAAATTATTTACTCATCTTTCCCTCAATAAATTTTATTTTTATATTATTTATAAATATAATGATAAAATTATTTTTTAAATTTAATTAATAATAATTAAAATTTATTACTTTATATTATAATAATATTGAAAATATAATATTTATTTTTTTAATATTTTTTAAAATATTCAAAATTAAATCAAATAAGACATATAGAGTTATTTTTTACAAAATTATTAAATTTTAAATTAAATAAAATATAAAAAATTATTTTTGAAAAAATATCATTTTTTATATATTAATTAAATAATTTTAAATATTTTTTTAAAATTTATATAAAAAATTTAACTTTTTATATAAAATTACTTTTTGTCTGAATCAAATAATTTTTTAATTTAGATCAGATGATGTTGATGGAAATATAGCTGAATCAAACCTGAGTTTGACTTGTTTGCAAAATCAATAACATCAACTGGGTCAGAGTGAAAAGTCATACTGAGAGGCCCCAAATCATTATTTGATCATAAAAATTATGGGTCGAAGATATTATTTTATAATTAAGCGAAAATTTTTGAAATTGTTAATATTTTAAGGGTACGCAGCGATAGATTTACTCTTTAACGGACAATTATGTCTTTTACATTTATATGTTAAAGTTAATAATTTTATTTTTTATTTGCATAAAAAATTATATTATTAATTTTATGATAAATAATAAAAAATATTATAATTAACTTCTTATCACTACTAACTATGTCAATTAATAAATATATTTATTATAATGATAAAAATATAAGTGAAGTTGAATTAAATATTTTAAATTAATATTTTTATTTTAAAATTATTTAAATATTAATTATTATTTTATTATCATTTAATTAATAGCATAATTTTTTAGTAAAATAAAAGAGTGGAAGTTACTAGTTTTCAAATCAAAGAAACATAGAAAAATAGAGGGTAGTTGGTGTCACAATATAAAAATATTTTATTTAATTATAAAATTAAGTGGATAAAATATTTAAAAATTATTTTTTATTTTTAAATTATATATTTGAAATTATAACTACAATTTTTAAAGATAAATTATCAAAATAAATTCTAAAATAAATTCTACTATTTTAAAAATAAAAATAAAAAATTATTTTTAAAAGCAGAGATAAACTTATGCTTAGATATTGATTTACTGATTAATCATGGGAGAAATACAAAATACTTATGAATTTTGTCGGTGAATAGCAAAATATGAAGGGTGTTTGGTAAAAAAAATTTTAAAAAGCTTTTAGCTTATTTTAATAGTGTTTAACTATTTGATTTAGTCAATAAATTAATTTAACTGTTTAGTAAATAACTTATTCAATTAACTGATTGACATTCAATCAACTAATTTTAAAAAATTAATAAACCTAACATTTTCAATTAACTTATTAATAATGAGTTTATAAAAATATAAAATTATCCTTAAATAATATACGGTATTTTTACTTATATTCTCACTAAAAAAAGATTAAATAAATTTATTAAATAATAATTATTAATTTCTATAAAGTATTTAAGAAATATAATAATTTATTTTTAAAAAAATATAATAATTTAAGAAATATAATAAATTTTTAATTATATTTTAGATTTATAATATTTTTAAGGAAGTATGATTTAAATAATTATTTTAAAATAAATTATCATTTTTTTAAAAAAATTATTATATTTCTTAAACATAAATTATATAATAAATTTAAAATATTATTAAAGTAAAAAATACTTAAATAAATCATAAAATATATACATATCCTTATATATTATTTTATATATAAACAGTTAATTTTATCAAATATTTTTACTCAAACAATTATGTTATAAGTTAATTAAATTAGTTAATATAATTAATTATCAATTAATAATTAATTAAATTAATTAATAATTAAATTAACTAATTATCAAATAACTCCATGGTCACATGTTAGCGTGTTACTACCGGGGAAAGCTGCACTTGATCTTAATATGTCATGTGTCAAACTCCGAAGAAAGCCAGGCCAAATTCATGTGCACGTTTTCTTTAACCCACGAGAAACGTTATTACTTTTTCCGGCTTTTGATCAGCCGTTTATTGTAACGGACCCGAGGATTCTCTCAATTTTCATTTTTTTTCTTAATTCACTATCAATTTTAATTTTCATTCTGAAATTTAAAATTTTAAATAAATAAATTTTATATTTGTTTTTAAATTCATTTAATTTATTTATTAGTAATTATAATAATTTTTTTTCTCTTTCTTGGAAAATCGTTGCCGTAACGTAATAGAATTGTCACTCGCAGCTAATAAAATCGCATGGATGTAAGTAATCTTCTGATAGATTGTCAGTTCAAAATGGCCATCAATAGGGACGTAAATCGGTTCAATTGCTCCCCAGCCTATATGGGCTTTCGTGGGTGCGGAGCGACTCGCGCTATAAAAAACAAGCTTCAATTTTAATGCAAATTTATGTGAATAAATTCATGCGGGTTTGCTTGCGGACCTTTGAAGGTGCTTGTGATATTATTGATTTTTTTATTTTTAATTTTTAGTAATTTTTATATATTTAAAAATTTTTAAATGCAATTTGATTGTTAATTTAATACATAATGGTCTAATATAATTTTTATAAATTTATTTAACTTATTAATTATAAAAAATTTAATTAATTAGTTATAATTTATAAAAAATAAATATTTTTAATCTAACTCAATTTAATATATTATTAAAAATATTTTTTTAATTTTCAAAATTTAATTTTTATTCTTACATATACTTTTTTAATAATTTAATTTTTTTAAAAAAAAACTATTTATAAGCTCCTGTGATTTCAATCAATTTTCCCCGCATAAAATACGTGCGTAAGCCCGCAAGCTCATGCCAGCCTAATTCCACACAACCTTAACCCCCCTCGTTTTATATCCCTAATCCACAGTCCTTAAATTCCCTACCATTCTGTTTGGCACGTTGAAAAGAGGAAACCGTAATTTTAATGGCTATATTTAAGATTTCTTGTATATTTTTTACTATTATTTTTTTAAAAATTTAATAAATAGTATTAATTAATAATTTAAAATTTTAATTATATTATAATTATTTTTAGCTAATATTATTTTATAATTTTTTTAAAAATTAAAAATAATAATAACATATTTATTAATTTTAAAACATAACCATAACATTTATAGTTAGAAAAACTCCACTGAAAAAAAGAGAAAAAATATAAAAAATTAAAATTTAATTAAAATAAAAAATTAAAATTTTAATACATGACTATATTAACGATCACAAATTTTATTTTTAAATATTCCTTTCCTTTCCTTTTCTTTTCTCTTAAATCAATCAAATAAAAATTTTAAATTTCAATTTTTTACTGTACCAAACAGAAGGCATGTGAACCCAGAAAAATCTTGTCTTTGCCATAATTTTTTTTTAACAATAATCTCAACCTTACGATTTTTTTAATAAAAAATTACAATATGCTATATAAAACTTTTAAGTATATTTTATATAAAAATTATTATTTTTATAAAACAACGTAAAACTTTCAAGTACGTAACAAAATATTAGTCAAATTTCTAGAATATTAAGAGATAATTTAATTGGCATGAAGTTATACACATGAGAAGTAACTTTATGAAAAAAAGTAAAAAAATAGTTAAGTTATATAATTAGTGTAGAATTTTTGAGAAAGTTTGCCGGAGAGTTTTTATCTATTTCTTTTTCTATCTCTTTCTCTTCTTCTGTCTAGGAAAATTTCTTACAATTTTTTAGTTTTTATCATCAATCAAAAAAAATAAATTTAAATATTTTTTAAAATATTCAAAAAAACTTTTTAAAAATATTTAACTTACACAAGCTTGTTTTTTCCGTCGTCCATAGCAAATAGCAAGTGACTCCCATATCAGAGGTGGGCGGGAACCTAGAAGAAAGCCTCGAAATCTGATAAAGGACAAGGAAGTTGACCTTAACAGGCATTCGATCAGATCGGCATCCAGAAGTCAAAAACTGAAAAAGTCAGTCTTATCCAACAACTTCCCATTAATGTCATTGACTGACAGACTGCAATGCCCACCCCGACGACTTTGACGCAAACCTCATCCTCTTACTCTTCTTTCAATAAAGGAAGTATTTATGATATATTATTAAATTTAATTATTAATATATTATTATATATTTTATAAAATTTAATTTAAAAAAATTTAATATATAATTAGGTTTAATAATATTATTTAATAAATCTACTTAAATTTAATTTCGCGCCAAATTTTTCTTTTTTTTAAATAATGGTAAAAAATTTTAAGAGTGCACCGGGAGAGAATCGAACTTGAGATTCCTAATTTAAAAATTCAGTATTTCTATTTGTTACTGTAGCGGATGCCAAAGATATGTTCAGAAGATTTTACAGTCCTCTGATTGATACAAACTCAAAGTTTATACATTTTATCAATGGCAGTTAAGTTTAGCATTTTTATTAAAGGATATTATTCCACCTCCTAAGGAGTTTAATTTTTCTGCCATCAGATTACTTTTTATTATATTTCAAAATAAATAAATTAAATTAAAAAATATAAAATTTAATGTAATAAAAATATTCAACTCATAGGAGGCTTCCATGCCATTACTCTTTCTTAGAAATTTCAATTAAAATATTGAATTTGAATCGGATAATATTATAAAAAAATTTCATATTTTAAAAATGAAATATTTTTATTATTAAATTATTTTTTAATTTTAAAATAAGTAAATTAAAATAAATTAAAAAATAAACATTCTAAAATAATAAAGATAATTTAATAATAGAAATACTCATCCTTTTAAAAAACAAATTTTTTATAACATTACAAATTTAAAGTACAAAAAATTCAACATACGAACAAAGTAATATTTTTAAGATAATATTTTATGCCACTCCAACACTTTTTTAAAGAAAACAAAAGTATAAAATTCAAAGTGAAAATAATTTTTGTGAAAAAAAATATTGGAGGATTCTACGGTGCAATATGCCAAATTTATTGCATCACATGCAACAAATGATGTGTTAACATCTCATGTAATAAACATAGTAAGTTCTAATATCAGCCGTAGGTGAATAGAAAGGTAACCGGACAATCCAATATGAAAAGATTTTGAACCAAACAATTGAAGCTGCAAATAGTCACATGACACAACCCATCAACTTCATTGCACCGGTAAGAGTGAGCTGAATCAAGACTTCCGTGGGCGAAACCCAGACGATCACCGTCATAACACACTAAACATTTAGCTTAATTTGTAAAGTTTCGAGAAAATGTAAATTTATATATATTTAATTTAAAATATAATATTAAAAAATTCTTGATAAAATATATCTCAAATAAAGTATTAAATTAAAATCAGAAACTTCCATTTATAATTATAGATACTATTTAAAATCAGATCCTATTTTTTTGATTAAAAATATTAATTAAAATAATTAATAAACTATAAGTGTTATTTTCTAAAAATCAAATATTAAATTAAAAATTAAAATAAAACCCATCAAATACTTTTTTACTACGAGTAGCTTAGATTTTTTCTTCTTCCAAATTTTTAACATTAATATTATTTATTATTGTTTAGGAAAGTAAATCAATTTCCTTTTAATCTTTTATAAGAGTTCATTTAGCTGCTTTAGATTATTTTAATTCAAAATACCAAGTTAAAATTGGAATATTTATTTTATAATTAAAAATATTAATAAAAATCAGAAGCTCTTTTATGATTAAAAATATTAATATACTGTAAGTATATATTTTAAAATAAAATATTAAATTAAAAACTCAAGTAAATATCATTAAATACTTTTTTTTGAATTACATGAATGATTTTAATTAATAATTTTAATATTAAAATAAATCGTTTGGTGTTAATTCAAACTTTTTTTTTACTAAAATAGAATAGATTTGTGGTGTTTAAATTAATAATAAATTTTTATTTAGTGTATTAATTGGGATGGACGTTAAATTATATGTAATGTAAAAATTATTTTAAAATAAATTGATCTTAACTTTTAAAACTTAATGAAATTAGAAGCTTAAATTTAGTATAAGTCATTTATATTTACATTGACATGTCAACGAATCTCTTTCTAATGAGGAAGGAAAAAATTAATTGGAGTGGATAAAAAGAACAAAAATATTATACGAGATATAAAATTACGAAATAATTTAATTGATCTATATTTATTTTGAATTATAATATCTGAAAATTGATATCAAGAAAATATTCAAAAATATTTAATAAATAAATATAATTTTAATTTTCAAATAATTTTTATAAAAATATAATATATAATTAATAATAAAGTTTTAATTAATTTAAATCTTTTATAATAAAAATAATCATATTATGTTATATTTGTACAACTTGATAATATTAGCATATATGTTATAAAAATTATAAACATAAACAAAGGAAAAGTAAATAAATGATAATGGAGTAAATAAAATGAAAGAAAATAATGTGTAAACTGTAAAGTAATAAAAGTTAGAAATAAAATATATATTTAAGTAATTTAATTAAATTAAAATTTTAATTTATTTAAAATATTTTTGTAATTATAAAAACATATTATATTATATTTATATTATTCAATTATATTTATTTTAAATCATAAACTATAAGAGTTAAAAAATATAACGAAGTAAATAAAGGGAAAAAATAATGTGTAAATCGTAAAACCTTGACAAAATTTTAATTAATATATACGCACTTGAAAGTTGATATAATTTAAAATATTGTTATAATTTTATAATAAAATAAAAATATATCCCATTATATTTATAGTACTAAACCATATTAGTGTATGAATTGTATGAATTATAACCAATACGGTAATAATCCGACTCTAGATTAAATGATTGTTGTCAATTTCATTTTTTTTTTTCATTTTTGAAAGTTTCGGGACTGAATTGCAATTTCGTCTTTTTATTTCTCAACCTTTTCTTTTTTTTTAATTGAAAAAGGAAACTAAACAGAATTACGGAATAGAGATAAGTTTGGTTTAGTAATATCCATACTAACTTATTAGTTTATTTCCCAACCTTTTTCAAACCTTTTAATACCAATGAAACTTACTTTTTATTTGTTATAATTAATTGATTTTATATATATTAAGAAAATAATTTTATTTATTTATTTTTAATAAACTTTTCAAAATTATTCGTTATACATAAAATTTAAAATAATTAAAAATAAAAATAGTATGATGGAATAAATATAAATATTATAAAAATATAAAATAATAAAATATTTAATAATAAAAAATAAATTAAAATTTTTAATATTTTATTAAAATTTTAAAGTGATAAATAAAAGATAAGATTTTTTTTCAAATATAATAAATAAGAAAAGGGATAAAAAAGGTACCTAAACTGTGTTGCATCACGTGCAACATTTGATTATTTGCAATGTTGAAACCTCCAAAAATATAATAATAGAATTGAAAAATATGACTTACGAGTTAGAATCAGAATAATAATTAGGCCTGGTAGATAAGCCTCTGCTGTTTTGCGATCAATTCAATCTTGGAGACAATGGAGGCGACGTGGAACGGAAAGCAGGGAAGCTGTTTTTCAACTTCAACAATACTCATCTCATTCTATTTCAACTCTTTCGTCCACAGCCCCTTATCAAGAGGGAAAAAAAAAAATTAAGGCTTGCGTTTGAAAATATTTTTCAATATAATTAAAAATATAAAGATAAAAAAGAATATCTTATTCATTTACTATTAAATACAAAAAAGAAATGTTTGGAAAACAACGTTTAGGATAACTATTAATTTATTCAATCAAGATTTGACTGACTAATTTTCAACTGAAATAACTATTTCAAATAATTGTTTCACTTCAAAAAGTTAAATTTGAAAGTACTGTATAATGCAACGTTTTGGTTTTAGCTGATAAGGATATAATTATAAAATAACTGAATTGCCCCTTTGATTTTTGCTACTTTTAATGTGTTTGGCTTGCAATATTTTCCTTGACTGTTCTGCTAATTTTTTTTTTTAACGTGTTTGGCGTGCCATTTTAGTTTTTTTGGTTCTACTATTCTTTTATTAAAGGGGTGCATCTTTTTTTTTTTTTGAAATAAGGAGATGCATTTATTTTTTATAAAAATTATATTAATTTAAATTTAAAAAATATTTAATTTATAATAAATTATAATAATATATTATTTGTAAAAATTTAATTTATTAAATAATATATAAAATTTAAAATATTAAAATAAAAAATATTTAAATAATTTATAAAATATATTTATATCCTTATTTGTTATTTTACAAATAAACAACTAATTTTACTAAATATTTACATTCAAACAATTAATAAAACTAACTGATCAAATCAGTTAATACAATCAACTATCAATTAACAGTTATACCTATCAGTTAATTGTCAAACAAGCTCAAAGTATGAAAAAAATGATTTTCATTTTAAAAAGGAAAGTTTTAATTTTCTCATTATTAAAATTTTAAATATTATTTTTAATTATAAATACATATAGCATTTCTCTTCTTAATCAATATACATATAAATTATATTTTTTTATAAAAAATACTTTCTAATAAAATAAATATAACTAAAGTTATACTCTAATTTTACATCCCCCATTGGCAACCCTGGCAAACCCATGATTAGATGTAAATTAAGCAATTTTTTTTTGTCAACTTTGACATAATTTTTTGCTTGGAGTTAATATATAAATATCACGTTAGTGAAACCTAGAGTTACGTGTCTATTTTTCATATCTATATTGAATCAGACCCTTGCAGAAATTCTCCAGTACGCCTATATATCCTATAGCTGCGTTTGTTGCAGTAACCAAAATTAAGAAAGGAAAAAACAATTATTGCAATACGGAATTGTAAAAACGATCAACACAATTGCTATACTACATACAATATTGCAATTGTAAATTACAACATAAGGAACAATGCTATCTCCTCTCAAGCTAAAATATAATTTTAAGCATACCACATATATCATTTTAAAATCCGGAAGTTAAATAATTTTTTCAACTTTCATTGGACCAATCAGGTCATGAATCGGCATGTAACCTCCAACTAGATCCAAAGTATTCGAATAAGCGGAACTATACATCAAGACAAAAGGACAATAAACTAGATTAGGAAATCTCCAATACTGAAACTGCCATCTATTCAGAAAGAAGAAATTGAAAGGCACTACAACTTTGTTTTGAAAGCCCTACCTGAACCCACAAATGTAGTAATACAGTAGCTTAAAGAATCAACCCTACCCACAATTACATGCCATTCCAACTAGCTTCGAGGCCATCTATTTAATTACACTGGAAATTTTACAAAACAGAAAATATAGACAATGGGGAAGGATGTTGCGGAGCTAAAAAGGACTCAATACTTCCTTCCCAAACCAGAATTAGTCACTGGTGCTGTTAAATGCTCTGGCTAACGATTCATGGTGGTTCGCATCACACCATGAAATAAAAGACATAAAGCATATATAGAAATATATGCATATGTATATCACTACTGTATGTATGTACATATACATATAACTTCACTGTTTTCTGATCAGAAGGACTGCTAACTAACAAAATTGAGTCAAAGGAGCCTTCCGGAAACCGTGACTTCTCTAGGTGGGTGACTCGGCTAGAAGAAGAGTATGCCACCAGCCACATGCAACGTTTTTAGGGACACAACCTTCAACGGTAACTTGGGAAGGGATATTACGGTCAATCACATCTCCTAGGCCAAGCTGCCACACCCAGAAACAAGAAAACGAGGGCAAAATACATCATAAAAGCACTTTTTAATATGACGAAAGCACTTCACTGGGCTTCTTAATATGAACCCAGAATAAGAACTACAGTAACACAGCAATAAGAAACAGTGATCAAAGAGAAATTCCGCTCATTTTCATCTTTTACATACGAAATAAAAGGACATCAATACATTAGAAAACTGTGAAGAGTGGTATAAGTACCTGTCCATACTTGTTCCAACCCCAGCAAAAGACGTTCCCATCCTCTTGAAGAGACAGAAATGGAAGTGGTTAACTAATGAAAATCCACTGATAGACAAAAGAATTTCTATATATTTATATTGCCAAATGAACCAATATACAACCATCAGTAGCCTCACAAAAAAATATAAGCATTCTTTAAGTAGATATAATAGCGCACTGACTAATTAAATTCTTGCACCCATCAGTTACACTAACTAGTAGCTAAAAATTTATCAGGCAGGATTATGAGGGAAATCCGAGCCCCAAGCTATAACAGAGACTCGTTTAACTGTCTATGGCCAAAACCCAACACAATTGCTATAGTGGAATTCACAACAAAGAATATTTCAACTCAACACGATTCAACAATATAAGCAAGCATCCAGCAGCTCATATTGTAAGCGAAAATAGGAAAATGTTCAGTACTTGATGCTACATAGCCTTTTCAGACTGTTGTCAGCGTCAGAAAATGGCAAAACCACAGCAAGAGACCCGCTAGATTCTCAAAGGTAACAGTGTTTCAAGGTAGGCTAATCATCAATAATAGAAAGCCGGCTATCCCATGTGCTTATAAAATCAGATAAGCTGGTCTGCATCTAGGTTAAAATGTACCTGTTATTAATGCAGTGTGGCGAGCCCCACAAGATACACTTTTCGCATGCATATTTTCCAAGCTTGGAGAGTCCAATAGCCTTGGTAGAGTCTGCTTTAAAATTGAATATCACTTAACAATAACAGTGCAGAATGTCTCAGACGATAGAACTTACAAATACTGTTTGTAAAGTGGATATTTTGGGTCAGAACGCGCATGTTTAAAAATTTGCCAACGAAAATGAAACCAGTGAATCAAGAAAGCTGATAACTGTGACATGACATAACCGCGCATTATTTTAGAAGCAAAGTAACAAATTTATAAGTGATTCTGAACAGGACTACCTCAGCTTGATCAGCACCAGTTCCCAACTGTCCAAACTGATTTCCACCAAATGCATATACATCACCATCAGCAGATACACAGACCGTATGCCACAGCCCTGCAGCCACTCCATCTATTGTGATACCCAATAAGGATGATACACAAGTTGGGCTCAGTTCATCATCTGTACTCCCTTGCCCACACTATACCAAAACAAGAGGACTTTAGTTTAGCATATCAAGCATAAGCATGCACAGCTAAATAGACTATCAGAGAGATAAATGTTGCAAGGGAATAGAACATATTATCCCTTTTAGAGTGAACCTCATCTTCAACATCTACATTGCTTTTTGTCCACCAATTTCTACTTTACCTACATACCGATCCTAAAGAATGGTTAACAGGTGAGAAAATTCAAGCAGTGTTGCAGACGAATATATGTCAATGGAGTAAAACATAAGCTAATTTGATTCTTCTGCAAAGAAAATTCTTACAATAATGAAATTCAAGGAAATATGTGGTACAGATTCTCTGAGTCTCACGCAAATCAGTGAACAATTTATTTTTGGCGCACATTTTTCACATTGCTGACATCATCAGTAAGTTTAGCATGCAAAATAGTCAACAGGATGATGGTCATATACAAACTGCCGGTTGATTCTGAAAGCAGTGGTATAATAATCTTTTTCCACTTCATAAGCTCAGTGGAGTCATGAACACGTGTTGATCCTTAACATCAAAGGTAATTGTTACACATACTAAAATAAAAGCAAAAAATTTAGCTCCAGGGAGCAAATTTTTTTTTTTTTAAAGGGAAACTAATGTAGGGGGGAAAAAAGGCAAAGGAAAAGCAGTCTGAGGGAAGATGTAAGTGCAGTAAGATGGTTCATTATGCAGCATTATGATCAAAACCCATAACAATGCACTCTTATAGTATTCCAAAAAGGAAAATGAACTTGGCAAATTTATAAGAGAAAAGCAAATTACAGACAAGATTTTCATATATAAAAATTTTCATAAAAGCTTTTTGCTTCCCCTATTGCCCTCTGCTTCCAATAAGCATTCAAAAATTCTTATATAACCTTAGGGAGACCGCTTTTACATTGCCTTTAACAAAAAAATAAAGCTTTCAAAGTTATTTTCCTAAGCATCCATAACTCTGCACTAATCAGTTAATTCCATTAATCCCTCCGGAGACAACTCTTATATCATCTGATCAGAATGCAAGAATCAGAATTATAAACTTCCCAGATGTTTCAAGCATCGTAGTCCAACAAGGTACAAGAACCATAAATACATGTGAGATTAAGCACATTTGACCTTAATAACAGACTGCTTCTTAGTGAAGACTCTAAGATGGCCATAAAACAAACATTAGGAATATGCTGCAGCCTGCAAGCGATCTCATAGAATAATAACTAAGAAAATTAACAATTTTTTTCAGCAAAATAGGCCATGCACTTAGGGCAAAGCTGTAGATAAAAGAACACTGCTATTACAACTTCAATTACCTGTCCATAAAGTCCCCAACCAAATGTAAGCAGAGCTCCAGCATCTGTCAGTTTAAATGGTGGGCATGGGAATATGAGTACATATGAATTTAATTATTTCCAAAAGAGAAGAACTTTCAATGATAAAGTATGCTACTAGGCAACTTCTCCAGTTTCCTATGTCATAGCATTTAAACATAAACTAGAGGCCAGAAAGATAACAGCAATCATTGATAATATTTGCGCATTTTTTATCTTCTCCTTTTTATCATCAAATCTCAATGATTCATGGCTAAACTATCTCATCTGATCTAATACAAAACTAATCCTTTCTTTCAAAACACCACGAATCCAAAAGCTTGGTACTGGCTAGGCATATTGGAATCTTAAGTATGTGATATTACCACTTCTGGTTCTCTGAAGTAACCAAGATAAAGTTTATCAGGAAAACACGTTCCCATGAGATACAAATAGACCAACATATATATGTGTACCTGTTATTACGGCACTGTGTCGACCTCCACAAGCAATCCCTATCACATAACTTCCAGGAACTCTAAAATTCTGTCCCTCAGAACATATGCTAGCTTGAGCAAGTGCTGCAGATCCATCTTTTCCATAGAAAGATGAATCAATACATGGAACAAGATGAGGAGAGGACACCATGCGGATTCTGGAGCCCAAACCAAGTTGCCCTTCACCTCCATATCCCCACCCCCACACCTGACCTAAATCTGAAACTTTCAGAAAATTAGAAGCAATGATGTGTCTTGCACAGCAGGATTGATTTTTCATGGCATAAAAAATGATACTCGAACCAATGATCAAAGCATTGTGATGGGACACAACAAAAAAAGAAAAGCTTGGTTGGGTTCTATGAATAGCCCAAAACAAAATCATATTACCCGATAATGCAAGGGTATGGCGTCCACCAGCTGCAACGCTTGCTATCCTTACTCCTGGATTTAATGTGACAAGACATGGTAATGCTGTCAGATTATCATCACCAGATGAAGAGCTTTCAGCTGTTTGCTTGGCTGAAGATACTCTCCTTCGCTTTGTACTTTCTTCTCCACTAGTACTAGAGGCAGTTCCTCCACTAGATTTTGAACCTTGAGAGCGAGGGCTCACTGTAGAATCACTATACATCAGTTAGCACCGACCCTGCTTGGGTCATCATAATATAATTACCTTTTTTTAGCAGTTGTCCGCCTCCTCTAATTGTTTTTTGGTTCACCTTGGTTGACTTTAGAACCTATAGACAAATGGCCAGTTGTAAAGAGGTCAAACATACCTTGCTCTGTCAAGAATGAACTCTGCCTTTCTGCTATGTCCTTTTGAAGACTAACCCCCGTTGATGGCTCGCCAAATACCTTCCCAGATGGAACGCATTCCTTCCAACCCCATGTATAAACTTCTCCACTTTCTGCAAATGAACACCATTACATACTTTAAGTAAGACAACAGGAAGAAAACTTTTCAAAGCGACAATATACCTAAACTTGATAGTTCCTTCTATTATCATGGACTATATTTTACTCATTGGATGATTTTCTCTAAGACTCACTTGGCAGTAGATACCTAAGAGTCTAAAAGAGATCTCGAGGAGACATATTATAAGGGTGTGCATGTGTTCGAAAGGTCATAAGGAACTCAGACTTACCTGTAGCTGCAACACAATGTGCCCATCCAGCTTCAGCCTTTACAACAGAAGCCTCAGTTGGAAGAGGGAAAGGCTCTGGAGTTTCCTTTACAATCAAACTAGAACATGTAAGTTCTGGGAAAGTAAAATGACGATTGAGTATCATGTTAAATGATGGCATGTTACCCCATGCTTCCCAGACGTCACATAGCTTTGGCCTAGATCATCTGTTGAACCCCACGTGATGAGCTTTCCTGACTCTGAACAAGGAACAAACATATTAGCGAGGATGAATACCTTTCATAAATAAAATTAATGAAAAAAATGCTTAGGTGAAAAGGGTTGGTCAACACATGGATAGAAAGATAAGAAGACTACAAAACGAGTACCAATGAAAGGAAGAAAAAATAACAAGCTTGGTTTAACTCAAATTCTAACGGTCAATTAATAGAAAATAACAATGGTTGCATTAATAGTTACCATATCCCTTAAGTTTGAAAATTAACATAGGAAAAACCCAGACCAAGTAGTAGAAATCATGCCTAAGTGTACACTAATAGCACAATTCAATAGGAAGAACGAAGAAGGGGGTGGAAATATAAACATTGAGAGGAAGTAATGCGAGGGTAGAGTAATATGTAGGAATATTATAAAGCTTGTCTCTTAAAGCGTTGGCCAATCAATTTAACATGGGAATGAGGAAGGAATAGGAAAAACTAAGAGAAAGAATCAGTACACAAGCTAAGAGGAAGAATCAGTATAAGATTGATTTTTGAAGTTAATAATGAATAATTCAACCATACAAACTTTTTGGTATGGGCGTTTCAAGAGTTTAAAAACGAGGTACGCAAAAATACAGATTGTTTGGTAATAATATGAAACATGGGAGCTCAGAAACAAAATGGACTTTACAGAAAATAAAGTCGGTTTAGAACTTGGGCTCCTCAAATGAGAACCTGAATTGAAATCCTCCCTATAAATAAAAGCTGAATTGGAGCTGTGAATATATAATTCCAATCCTCATTTAAATATTATCACATTTCTGGTACCAAAACAGAGGAAAATGTAATGTACTGTAAAGCAATTCCTTCCATCACTTTCAGCCGAATATATTCAGACTCTCCAACCAACTTTTAAAGGTACAATAAAAAGACAGAGCTTGAAGTTCTCAAAACCAAAAACCAAAACCACCAACACAAAAACGAATTGGAAAGAAAAATTAAGCACCAGAGATAGCCATGGCGAATCCACAACCACCACCGCAAACATCCTTCCAGGACTGAGCAATCGACGACGGAACCCTAACAAGAAGCGGCGTCAAGAGTGGCGTCCTCTGCGGCAGAGCTCCGGGAAGGTAACCCCACATGTAGACCAGCTTCTCCTTATCAACCTCTCGCAATGCTCCCCCTTCATTTCCCCCGCCATTCATGGCGATTCGAAGCATAAAAACAAAATCAAAACTCGGAATGTAAACAAATCAATAAATAAGAGTTAACGACTCTTCCTGGTGACTGTCTCACAGTTTCTGTTTGGGAAGAAACTAGAACGAAACGGAGAAAAAAGAGGCAAGAAGTGTTCAGCTTCCGTTGGGCAATAGCGGTGGTGGTGAGTGCAGAGCGTGGACTAAGAACTCTACGGAAACCGCCCTAGTCTTTGTGGGTGCGTAAAAGAGCCCGTATCATTTTCAGTGGAATGGCTGTGCCACGTAGGATTGCCCGCATGGTTCTTTGCCACGTGGTTTACTTGTGGCCGCTAGATGCTTCGGCCATTGCTAGCCAGGAGTTGGCAAGAAGTTTCTGGAAACTCTCTCCTACAAAAGCCTTCCGAACTCCAAAGGCTGTGTTTTACACCTAACGTGTTTCACCTGGTTGAGGGACACGTGGTGATCTCTGGGGCAGACTCCAATCATTGTGTGCCGCCCCGTGTCGACATATTGATTGGGGGCCCGGAAGTGGTGACCCGTCATTTGTGGGGTCCTTCACTGTTCGGGCGATGTTTATATTTGGCCAATGAGAAGTTTTGGCCAACTGAAGCACGGACTTTGGAATAAAATTACACCGGACGTGGAGACCCAATGAATCACGGTGCATTAGACCTTAGTGTGCAATAAGCTTATCTTTAAAAAAAAACATTGATATGTAGTATGATAATAAATTAATAATTAAATTTAATAATTATTAATATATCAAGATATTAATGTTGTATTATAATGATATTTGACAACTTATTAAATACATTATTATATCAATCATGTCTTTTTCCTCAACTACCCCTATTCTATTTAGATTATTTTGTGAACTCAAATTTAAGTGTTAAATATCATTATGAGTGAGATTTTTTTTTCGTAAATATATGAGTGATAGATTACTTAACACATATATATAAAGTTTAAAATTTAAATTTCAAATATAATATAAAATAAAAAATTTAAAACAGTACTAGATGTCAATGCATAAGCAAGGATTTTTTTGACAGAACCTAGGTGAACAATATTTAGTAAACTTTTTAACTTTATGAAGATAGTTTTTTTTTTTGGGGGGGGGGGAGGTTGAAATGAAGATAAGTTTTTCATTTTAAGATGGGATCATACTACTAATCTTGCTACTTTCTGAGTTAGTAATAATATTTATAAATAGCCTACATTTTTATCGACTATAGTGAAACTTGAGGTCAAAATATAAATAATAAAACCAATGAACTTTGAAAATTGTCTACCACCTTTTTATTTTGTGCTGTTGTCTTTGTTTTCTTTCCAAAATTCAATCGAACTTCATTAAAATGATAGGTGATCACGAGGTACAACAATGTCCACTATAGGAGTTAATTCAGTCATGGATGTCACATTTCACCCGTAATTAATCTAAGTACTCAGTGCATAAGTTTGTAAGAAGCTTTTATTCTTAGACTTAGCATATTAGCACCAACAATGCATTGGTTAATAAAAAATATACTTGTTTCAAGCAGATTTTTTCTATTAAGGATTTGAATTTTAAAGAAACTTCTTTTGAGAAGGCAAAAAATTTGCAAAAAACAATAATATATACACCGAAAATAGAATTTAAAATTAGATTTTGAATGAAAATAAAAAATAATCATTAAACACAAAATAATGGATTCTAAATTAAAATTAAAAAATATTATTAAATATAAAATAATGAAATAAATTTATAATTTTTAATTCGATGAATACCAAATATTTAAAATTCGATTATGAAATTCATTTATATTACCTATAATATTTTTCATGTATAAATGCTTTGATCAGTGGTTGCCTCATTTGGCACCATTTTGTTTTTTACAAAAAAAAAAATAAAAATGGGACACTGAAATGAAGAGCCATTTTAAATACCCAATTATAAAAGAGAAACAGATTCAAATATGGCAAACATTTTCTGGAGGCAACTAATATGCTTTGTTGTTTTAGTAATATCTCTCTGTAAAAACCATTTTTTTAATACTATTTTTTTCAGGAAAACTATCATAAGAAACTTAATCAACAATATTGAGTAGAATTTTCATGCGCAAGCTATTTGTACATACAATTTAAATACATTGAGATTGAGACAAAGAAATTGATCTCACCATCTCAAAACTATGAAATCAACAATATAGATATATTCTAACTTACTCAAGCACAGAGAAATTTTAGAAAAAGAGAGGAAAAATAAAAATAAAAAATTAATGATACCATGTAAGTAGAATCTACCTTATTATGAATTCCATTCTTTGTTTTCTCTCTCTCTCCCCCTTTTTGCTTTTTTTTTTCCCTTTTGAAATATGGATTTCTTTTTCTGCTGTATGAGCAAAGTACTATTTTTAGATGGAAATGATACCAAATCAAATGTTATTCACCACACGATTTAAATTTTGAATAATAAAAGTATTCACCATAATATTTTCTTTAAACTTAAATTAAATACTAGAAAATGTTGAGATAAAATCTGTGAAATTGTAGTTGAATTTTCAATGTAATGAGCCTTCACTCCTTCTTGTATACATTGTAATAACCATACTTGTAATACGGACAATAGTTTTCAAATGTTATTTTTTAAATGAAATGGATATAATTCTTACTTAAAAAAGCTCAAAACTATAATATATAAAGATCCTATATATTTTTATTTCAAAAAAATCACAAAACTTAATATTGATCAGAAAGACAGGAGTCAAAATATTTGAAAATGAAGTGTAATTCTTTAGAGGGGTCCACAACAACGTTTTCTCTCTCCATTAAAAAAGTTCCTTTTTTTATTTTTCTTTTACTAAAATAGGAAAAGTGATAATTCATAAGATAATGAGTTTGAACCTTAAATATATGATAGAGAATCAAACTTCGAAAATAATATCATAATATTATTTAACTGCTAAAATATTGAAAAAAAAAATTAGTAGATAGATTTTTTTTAATAGAAATGATAAGATCGAAAGGTTCTTCCAACATCAATAACATATTAGTACATATTCATTTTAAAATTACTATCAAATTCAATTAGATCAAAATGTAATGATTTAATTAGATGTCAATAACATCAATAATATGTTAGTAAAAGTTCATTTAAAAATTATTATCAAATTCAACTAAATCAAAATGTATCCATTCAACCAATCTCTTACATGTTTAGGTTTCAAACTTACAATGAAGAAAAGTTATAATTATTTTAAGAAAAATTGTAAATAACCCTCTCAAACTATGAAGTGTTTAAATTTTGCCCTCTTAAATTATGAAATTTTGAATTTTACTTTCTGAAACTATATAAAACTTGAATTTTACTCCACTATTATTAAATTAATGATTGTAATAATTAGCGGTAATTTTCTAACACTAATCACTTAAGTTTATAATTGCCGTAAACTACCACTAAGTGGACAAATTTTTAAAAATAAAGAAATTTAACAGCGATTTTTAGTTATTGGTAAATGAAACATGATAATGGTAATTTTCGTAATAAACTTTCTTAACTTAATAATGATGGGATAAAATTTAAATTTTATATAATTATAGAGAGATAAAATTTAAATTTTTATAATTTAAGGGGCTAAAACCTAATTTGCATAGTTAAAGGAATTATATAAACTTAACCTATTATTTTATCTAAATCCAGGTACTGCATATATTTTTGGGATTTTTTTTAATGCCTACAGTTTCCCTCGCTTCACTTCATATCTCGAATAAGAGGGAGATATTTAGGTGAGCGAAGAAAAGGGCTGGCTCAGAGGCATTGCAGCATAGACTGAAAAATAGTTTGTGGTTGGTTGCAATGCAACCACAAACAAAAGTTAGTTATTTTACCGTTTGTGTCACCTTCGAAGGTTTTAATAGCCAACCACAACCGGAAATTACAAGTTAGTGGACAGAGTTAACACAAAAACGCGCGACTATCTTGTCTTTTCACTTGAGGGAATATACGTGCGTAACGTGTTCCCACGATTACCCCTCGACTATATCTCAATTACATCATCTATATTTATTTATATTTTATTTTGAGATCTCAAAAAATTTTGTGTCTTAATAGTTAAAAAATGATTTAAATATGTTCAAAAACATGTCCATAGTGATCTTCTAATTTATTTATACTTATAATTATAATTATAAAAATTACTTTATTTATTTAATATTAATTACTTGTAGGTTATGTTTTGGAAAACATTATTCATTATTTTAGAGCATAAATTAATTTTCTTTGTTAACGTTTCATTGTGCATTATTTTATCAATTTACTTTTTTATAAAATCCAACTTCTGTTATGAATGAAACCAAGTCCAGAGTACTCCTTCATTCTTAGGATACATTTGAGATTATTGCCTTTGGTTTCACAGGGCATTTTCATTTTTAAATCATAATTATTACAGAAATATAAATATACGGTAAGCATTTAGTAAAAATCATGTCTAAACTAATATTGTTAAAGTAATTTTGACGTCAATTATATAATCAATATAAAAAAATAGAAATGATTCAAATAATTAAAAAATTATTGTCATTTCTTGAAAAAAAATTATATGATAAAATAAAACGTCAATTATTATCACAAAGATGATGGTTATGATTAAAAATTGTAACATCTGAATTAATTCTAAAAATTCTTTTAAATTTTAAAGAATTTTGAATTTTCTATCTTAATAATTGTATTATTTAAAATCATCTCTTTTTTAAAAAATTTCAAATAAAATAAAATAATTTGTAAATCTAATTATTTACATGCTATTTATTTTATCTTGTAATAAAATCCAAAAATTTAAATCTTGTCTAGTGATATTATAATTACATTTATTTGGCTAATGCATTGTTCCAAGATTGTTTTGAATAATTTTTATGGTGTCTTTTTTGTTGCTACTATAGATTTATCCTTTAATGTCATCCTATTTACATTAGTTAAAGCAAAAAAATTACTTATATGATAGTACGGCAGCATTTTCAAAAATAAGTATACTTTATCATATTGGTTACAATATTAAGTTAGCGTTATAAAGCTAATCCTATTTCTATAAATGGATTCTTGTTGTTGAATGGATGTCTATGGCCATGTATTTAAGGCATAATAATGTTATTAATTATTATGTGATAGTAATTAACGGTATTTATATAATTAGAACAATTATGGATGAATGGATAATTATGGCTTTGGAATGGAGACATGATATTTTTGTTTCCCACTATTATGATTCTTATGATTGAAAATGAATTATTATGATGATTTACGGAATGTAATATACATATAAGATTCAATATAAAAAATACGTGCATTTGAATGTGAGAAATGTTTTAGAGGTGACATGAACGTGTAGCTAATTCCTGATAATATAATTGTGAAAGATATAAGGATGACCCTAGAGAAATAAAGATGAAAAGTTTGTAAAAGTATAAAGTTAACCTAAAAGTTATAAAGAGGATATATGTATTTTATTAATATTTGTTATGTATTGTGTTATAATATTAAAATTCTAATATTATTAGCTTCCCCAATGATATCAAAAATTTTGATGTGTGAATGGTTGCATTACATTCCCTCGGAAATGAGTGATTGAGTAAAACTATGCATATATAATATTATGATTATATGGACTCCAAATTATAGAAATATACTTTGAGTGGTGTGAAGTGTAAACTTGTCCAAAGGTTTTACCTATATATTTTATATGTGTGACATTGTGAAAATCTTAAGTCAAGTGCAAATAGGTACATGAAATAGGTAAATTTATTATCCCAAGTTAAGAAGTTGGGGTATTAAATTTGTTAGTTTATTTGTTATCAATTAAATCCATTATTTGTTTATTTATGATTTACCTTTAATTTTTTTAATATATGTACATCCATTGAGTTCTTGTAACTCATTTCTTTAATTATTTTAACATTTTCTAAATCGTACTAAACCATCAAGTTGTGCTACTCTCATGGAGATTCAAGACATCTTGTCGAAAAAATTTAATAGTTGAAATAAAATGGAATGTAATCATATTTTGATAGATATTGTATGTTATTTTGTTTACTTTCTTGCATGGTTTTTAGTAACTAAATGTCAAATCATAGATTTTACAATCTAGGGCATGTAACTTTCCTAAAGTATTCAAGAATAGAGAAAATTTTATCCATGTATTTTGAAATTAGTATGGAATACTAGTCATTGCAAAATTGAAAAGATTTCTGTTAAGTCAGAGTCTACAAATTCTATAAATGAGATTAATGAAAATTAGTTAGCAAGTTTTGCATTGATTATGATCAAGTTTAGTTATAACAAAAACTCATCATTAACAGGTTATATTAGACATTAGTGTTTGTTAAAACTTAATGTTTAATATTTTGTATACCATGTTGGTTTCATTAAATAACTAACATAATATAATTAATTTACCTTCAAATCCTCATGTTTCTCTTTGTACACCCCTGTATTCCTTTTATAGCTTCTCAAAATATTGAAATTAAAATGAAACTCATCATTTACTACTACATTGCATAATCTCAATTTTCAAATATATATCGAACACATGAATTGAAATAGAAACTAATATTTCCTATCACACTACACAATCCAAATTTCATCCATAACATATAGGATTCTCCTAATGAAATAAAAGTCATTTTCCCATTATACTATACAATCCTAATTTTAGCAATTCCATACAATGAGAACATTGGATTAAGGATGCAAATAAATTAAGCTAAGCTAACCATTTATGTGCTCAAGTTTGAGCTTGTAAAAGATAAATAAGTTTAAACTTAAGTTAAATATCATTAAATTTGAATAATTCAAACTTGATTTTCGTTTGAACTTGAGTAGTATGTTATTAGGCCCTAATTTCTCATCAAACTTAGAATATTCAAAATTGAATTTAAGTTTTTAATGAATATAAATGAGTTTACACAATTTTATTTAAATAATTTGTTATTTCACCTAAATTTAATTATATGAAATCTTATATTTCATAAATAAACTAAACATCATATTTTTTTAATCTCATTTTACTTTATCAATACAAATTTTTTGCAATCGTATAAATAATTATCTATATAATTGTCACATAATATTAAGAATGGTACTTAAAAAAAACTAATTATTACAATCAGGGCATCATATTTTTTCATGCAACATCAACTATTACTCATATGATTGAATTATTTATGTATTATATTATTTATACATTGTATAGAAATAAAAATGTATTTTTTAAGCTCATTTAAATTCATGAATAATTCAAACTAAGTAATATGAAACTCAAACTTAGCTCATATATTTATTAAGCTCGACTCCTTTAAAGTCAAATTTAAATTGAACATTTTATAAGTTAATCTCGAGTTGCTTACAAATAGCTTAATTCATTTGCATCCTTATATTGAACTTAATAGATATCTGATTATGACTACAACCCATCATGAAGATATGAACTAGGTTATCACAAATACAATTCTTAAAATATTTTTTTAAATAATTATTGCAAAAGATATACCAAAATAACTATTACTTACAATAAATTTATAAACATATAAATAAAACATCTATATAGCAATAGATTCAATAAAATTACTAAATTTACAAACCTATATCTAAATCTTTATAATAATGCACATTTCACTCATCCTTATTATAAATTCCTTTATGTTGAAGAAAGCTTTATTTCTTTTAATTGGAACTTAGAAGTCTTGGTAATACATTAATCTCCATTATCAACTTTAAAGTTTAGGTGGAATATTAAGATAATTCACCGATATTTAGAAATGCTTTGAATCTTGTTAAAATATCTCATTTATTATGTAATATCTTTTACTTATCAAAGAATGGATGAGATATTTCAATAAAATTTGAAATATTTCTAAGTATACAATAAGAATAGGTGTGTTATTTTTATATTTCACCCAAACTCTAGAGTTAAAATGACGACAAATATATTACAAATATGTTTCACATAGAGACTAATGTAGTGTTTGGAAGTTAAGAAAGGAAGGAAGTAGAATGGAAGTTTAAGTCATGACTATTTTTTTCTTTTGTTTGAATATCTAAAATTATACAATAAAGGATAATTATAGGTTAAATCAAAATATATAATTAATTAGTACATGTTCTTGCAATTTTATCCTTTCATAAAAGTTTATTGATTAATGAGTTTTTACAATTAAAAAAATTAGAAAATTTTCTCTCTCCAAATTTTTTCTTTTAAAAATTTCTTTGTGAAAAATGATATAATAATATAATTCTTGCTTAAAATATTTGTGAAAAATACTAAAAATTGACTTAATATAACCCTCTATATAACAAGGTTAACAATAACTTAAACTGTATTTACCCTAAAATTAATATGAATAGATCGAAATAAGAATAAATGTATATAAGTAAATAAATATAGATAATAATTGTTAGATATAATCATTATTAATAATAAAAATAGTTTTATATTTTTATTATAATAAATTTTACAATTATAATATGTATTTTTACATGCTAAATACCTTTCAAAAAATTTAAATAATATATTTTTATTGAAATAAAAATAATAATGAATATTAAAAATATAAATATAAATTAAATAATAAAATAAGGTAAAAATAATAAATTAAATAGATAATATTCTAAAACTCCATAATTTGGAGAAATATAAAATATTAAGGAGTGAAAGGTTCTGTAAAATTATTATAAACTCTTATTTCCTTTTTCTTTTTAAGCAAAACTCTTAAATGAAGAAAACGATAGCATATAACCTTCCATTTCCTCTACCTAAACAAACCATAAAAATTAAATATATAAATAATTTGAAAAACATTAGAC
Source organism: Sindora glabra (assembly GCA_020226215.1). Classification (NCBI taxonomy): domain Eukaryota; kingdom Viridiplantae; phylum Streptophyta; class Magnoliopsida; order Fabales; family Fabaceae; genus Sindora; species Sindora glabra. Next base: position 57,462,286 of record CM035230.1, on the reverse strand, counting down.
ATTAATTATTAACACAAAACTAACATCTTAAGTATGATCCTTTTCCAAATAAGTTAGATGTTACCATATTATTCAACATTGGTTAAACACAAAATTGATGTTTTAATGTTTTGCATTTCTCAATCCATCATTTGAAATATATTTAGACAACGATCACTTACAAAATCAACATCTTAAGTATTTGTGATTTTCTTATAACCTTGTAAATGTTATTGCATTAAATATCGATTATGTCTTAAATTGATATATTAAAGCTTGATATTTTTTATAAGACTTTTGCAATACCTTTAGATAACAACCACTTAAAAATTTAACGTTTGAAGTTTCTTTATTTTCTTAGCAACTCTTAAATGCTATACATCTAAATGTTAGTTTAGTATAAAATTGATTGTAAACTTATATTTTCCTAGGCAAATGTGTGCAATAACATTAGATGAAAATTACTTAAACATCTAACATAAGAAGTTTTATTTAAACATTAGTGTATATAACAACTAATGTCTAAACATTTCGCTTGAATTAAGATGTTGTGCATAATAATTGATATGTTAAGGCTGTGTTTGACAAACAGCTTTTCCAATAGTTTTTAGCTTGTTTGATCAAATTTCAGCTAGTTGACAAGTTAAAAGCTAAAACAGTTGTTTGGTGGGCAGCTGATTAAAATAGCTGATGCCCCCAAAATGCTGTTTTTTAGAAACGTTGCAATTTGCAGTGTTTCCAACCAGCGTTTCCAATACTATTTTGAAACTAGCCATTTTGTCCTTCTGCATGAAACTGAATGTCCATGTTCTGCGTCTTTGCTTTTCATTTTGTTGGTCCCAGTAATGGTTTTGCATCTTTGCTTTCTTTGTCTTTGTTTTCTTTTTATTTAATTTTGTTAGGTTTGCTTTCCTTTTATTTAATGTTGCTGGGTTTGCTTTTCTATTATAAATTAGGCTTTATAATATGAATTATATTCTATTATAAATTAATTCATATGTTTTTCATATGTTGTAAAAAAATCTATAATAATTAGGATATAATTATAATTTTTTATAAAAATTATATTATTTAATTTTAAAGAAATATTTAATTTATAATAAATTATAATAATATATAAAATTTAAAATATTAAAATAAAAAAATATTCAAATAATTCATAAAATATATGCATGCCTGTATTTGTCATTTTACACACAAATAACTAATTTTAAATAGCTGATTTTACCAAACACTTTTATTCAAACAACTAATACAACTAATTGATCAAATCAGCTAATACAATCAACTATCAGCTAACAGTTAATTGAATCAGTTAACCGCTATAACTATTAACTGATTACCAAATAAAGCTTAAATCTTCTCATAATTTTGAAAATATCATTGCACAATAATATACAATCAATCTTGCCTTTAATACATGCCTATATCACCATGTTTATTTGTATTTCTGTAATAGTATATATGCATTAAAACTTCTCTCAATTTTCTCACTCTTTTTTTATCAAATCACCATTTTTTTCCACCTTTGAAACATCATCTTAAGTGACTAAAAACATAAAATATTACTTTGCAACTTATGTGAATCCTTTTGCATAGAAATTATATATTTTCATCAATAGTGATTACCATGTGTACTAATTATCTTAAAATGTTTCTTTTGATAACAGGAATAGTTTCAAACTTTAACAAAACTTATTCTAATACTTTATTAATTATTTGATGAACTAATTTTTTATGCTACAATATTTTCTCTTAATGCCTCCAACTATGGTTTAGTAAAAGAGATTTCATTACTGGTTAAAAATTTTCAAGTTTAAACCTTCTGCCCTTGAAGTAAATAAAAAAAACTCCTTCGCTTTAGTTATTTTTCGTTCTCATGCATTTTAATTAGAGCACTTTCATTAAAATATTAAGATACTTTATTTGGCATAAATACTTGATAAATTAATTGTTAACTAGTTTATTAGTTGCTAGTTATTAGTTGATAATTGTTAAACTAATTAATTGTATTAAAAGTATTTAGTTAAATTAATTGTTGAATTAATTCATAAATGTAAAAAGATATAAAAGAAGATGTCAATATCAATAGATATAATAAATAAATAAATAATATTATAAAATATAATTAATTAAATTTTAAGTAAGGATGTTTTTATTTTAAATATCTTAATTATATTAATATAATTTAATTTTAAAATAAATATGAATTACTTATTTCATATATTTACTGACATTCACATTATATTTTACATATTTTAGCTTTATAAATTAATTCAACAACTAGTTTTATCAATGACTTTTAATATAATTAGTTAACTTAGCAGCCTTCAATTAATAACTAACAACTAGTTAAAAACTAAGTAGCTAGTTTGTTAGTAATCAATGACCTTACTAATCAAATGTATTAAACCTCATATCAATTTTTGCTAATACTCTCCAACATTGTTTATTTTATTTTTAAAGTTCAATGGAGCCCCTATCACTTGATAGTCTAAGTCGTCCTGTTAGGATCAATCCTATAATGCAAACTTACAATCAAATATTAATATGCAACAAGTTTCATCAATGAAAAATGAACACCATTTATCCTTTTCCACATGTTAAGAGGCAATTTGATTTTATTAAAGGTATGACAGTTACTTAAGATAATACCTATTCCTCCAATTCCAACAATTTTATGATGACAAATGTGTCGGTTTCTTCTTAATTATGAGTATATATTTAAAAGTTAAAAATATATAGATGCTATAATTATGATTTCCTGTATTTTTGAAGTCATATCTCTCTTATCCAATTTATTAAAATATTTTTTATTTAAAAAAATATTTAAAAATATTAAAAAAAACTAATTAATTATAAAAAATGTAATTAAAATATAACTGTGCTTTTTTATAATATCACATGAGAACAAACCTTCCACAAGTGTGCTTAATGAATTTCCCATGTCATCAACTCCACTTTTCACCTATTTCTCTCTTTAAATAGATGACATGTGTTTTTCAAAAGTATTTAGTTTTAATGGTATATGATATTATTTAAACATTTTGTCTTTCTTCGCATATGTGCCTAATGATTTGATCTTTCCTACCATTAAAAGAATAAAAAATGATAAGTGATTTGTTTAGATCGAAATAATAGATTATTTTGGCCTTTATTGATAATCTACCAATTATATTAACAATTAATTATATTAATTGATTTAACTAACTGATAATATTAATTATTTAAATAAATATTTTATAAAATTAGTTATTTATATGTAAAATAATATATAAGGATATGAGTATATTTTATGATTTATTTGAATATATTATTTTATTTTAATATTATTTTAAACTTTATATATTATTTATTAAATTAAAATTTATTGTAAAAAACATATTATTGTAATTTTTATTTATTAAATTATTCTAAAAAAATAAATTATTAAAATTTATTGTGTATATATGTATTATATATATGTATAAATTAATTTTATTAATTTTTTGTTTTTAATGTGAAAAGAATTTAAATTCATTAAATGATCATTTAACATATTGTAATATTTTATTTTGTAAATAAAATTTTAAATAATTATTTATTATTTATGAAGAATTATTATATTTTAATATATGTTCAATTGATATGTATATAATTAGAAATATCTAGTGACTTAATGGTCAACTCTTTCTTGTGTAGTTTAAGGTTTAGAGTTCACTTCCTCTCCCTTACATTTTAAGCAAAAATCATAGATGTATATATCCTGTAATTTAGCAGTAATTTTTTTATATAATTTTTATGAATTAGTTAATTCAAAATGCTGGATTCTTTAATTTTTTTAAATTAGTTGATTGGTGTCGAATCAATTAATTAAAATAGTTATGTACCAAACTCTTAAAATAATTATTTAATTTGATTAATTAGTTAAAGATCATCATATTATTTAAAAGCTGGTTAATCCATTATTTGCTAAATTCCCTTTTTATTTTATATGTGTACATGTTTATATTAATTCCGTGCACGGCTGATAATTAATCATACAAAAAGTCAAATATATATTTTCATTTAAGGACCATGAATACAATAAATTCCAAGCAAAATTATTTCAGAGGCCATAAATAATTATGCAACTATTACCATAGGAAAAAAAATGAAAGAAGAGTCACGAGATTTTGGATGGTGGAGCCACTACTTTCACGTATCAAACAAAAACAACTATTTTTTTCATGAAAGAAGATATCGTTTCCGTTGGATTGGATTCTTCAACCTAATATTCTTTGCAGCCACCAATGAAAACTAACTATTTTTCCCTTCCGTGAATGCAATATAAAGGGACTAACGAATCATTACATAATCACTTGGTAGTATTCATTAATATTGGGTCATGGAAATTTAGATTGAGCTTCCGACAGTGTAACAAAATTGAATTAGTTAACGAAACTTATTAAACACAATAGTTATTTGAAATTGGCATTATTAATTTTTTTATTTTTATTATAATTATTTATCCCTTTCTTAATATGTAATATTAAAATAAATGATAAAAATAAAATAATAAAAAATAAATATATAATTGATATTGCTAAATTAACTTCAATCATTTTCAATCATTTTAATTTAATAGTGCGAAAATTTCAAATAATGATGCTGAGCTTCTGATCGTCAATAAACACTATATTCTTTTTCTTTTCAAGCCAACCATTAATATCTCCAATCAAACTCAGGGTTTTGGTTTTTTTTTGCGAACTCTCCACGTTCAACAGCCAACTTTACGTGACATGAATATTTGTCCACTACTAATTTTGACAAAAGCAGAGAAAATGCAAGTGGGGTAAAACCCAAATTGACATATATCTCTCTCAACCACAATTTTCAATTCCAAATTTTGTTTCAACTTATAACAACCACAAATTCTGGAGGTTAAAGCAGAAGGAAAGGCCAGTAATTGGACTCTGACGGCTCTCTTTTGTCTGAACTCGGCCCACCAGCCCAACCCGAAGAACTCATGGAGACACGTCGCCTGTTAAGTCATACGACGCCGTTGAAATTATTCGTGCTATTATTAAGTCTATTTTGTGGCCAAAAGCCAATTATTTCATGGGTTTTTGGCTAATCGTAGTACTGAGCATTATATTTAACGATTAATAAATATCATTTATTTATTATTATTTTTAATTTTCAAGAAAATCTTAAAGGATAATATTAATATATTTATAATGTATTTAAAAATTAAATTATTAACTAATGTTAGAGTATAAATTTTTCTTGAAAATTTAGATTAATATTAAAAATAATAATAAATTAGAAATATTTACTAATTTTTTTAAGCACAACCTTCAGAATGTTCACAATTTGAATTTGAATTCGGCGCATTACTACGTTTCCTAAGAAATGCATAGAATGAATTTTAAAGAGAGATTAATATAAGAATTCTTTTTATTTGAAATTGTGGATCTTAATAAAAAAATAATAGATCATAAAATAAAATTTGTGCATTATTCCTAAAAAAATGATAGAAGGAAAAAGTAGAAAAATATAAAATTTTAAAGTTTAGGGTTTGGACTACGGCTAGCAAAATCTTTATTTTATAGCCTCAAGTTCGCACTAATATAAACTTTGGGCCTGAAACGAGCCACATCTACCTAAAGACACTGTGACCCGAAAATGTCAACATTGGGCCCCCAGGTGATCACTCGTTGAAGTCCACTTAAAGCACTAATGGGCCACCCTTGATCGTGTGGCTCCAAAGCCGATACCAATAATTTGTACGATGATGGCCCACAACAACCGAAAGGTCAATCCACATTGCTATCCGGTGAGGCGGCGTGCTTTGGATAGCGAAATTGTGGTATGGAAAGGATGAGTAATAATTGCGTGATGTCGGGCCCACACAAGGCGATGTGTAACTGCATCTGCGACGTCTCTCGGCACGGCTTCCGTGAAACTCAAATCATAGTCAATCATTGAAACAATAATGCGTTTAAATTAAGTGACATATTTTGTAGCACTAAGAGGATGGTAAATCATGAAGCATGTGATCGAAATTGGTGTAATATCTATTTTTTAAATTAAGTGACGTATTTTGTAGCCCATTCAGTTATGACCGTTGGATGATTCTCTGTACAATAATGGGATGGGGTCAATGTGTTTGGAGTAAGAGATCGTGCGGTGAGGAAGCGAGTTCAGGGAATGATTGGGTGTAAACGACCTGACCGATGTAGGTTGCGGATGCTAGAAATTTATATAGAGTGCCCCAAAGAATTTGATCCGAAAAGATAAAAATTATATCAGATTTCGTAAAAGTTTTATTTTACATTAATTAAATATAATTCTTAAAAAAAATTGGTGTAATATCTATTTTTTAAAGATGTATTTAATATAAAAATTAGGAGTTCATGAACTTATATGTTGTGAAACAATATTTTTTTTTTTAAAAAAAACGTGATTCAACATTTATCTTTGAGAACCACTATGCTAGTTTACTCAAATTTGTAATTGGGTTTCCAAGGTCCGTTAGTCTTGAAAACTTTCAGTTCTACTATTTTTTGTATTTTTTTTGCTAATGTGATTTCTTTTATTTTTAATAAGTTAAAAATTACTTTTAAAATTTTAATATCCACTAATTATAATATTAAAACATATAATTTTTCAAAATATAAAAAAATAATATTTCTCCCTTTCTACTCTCTTTATTAGATTAAGAAGAATAAGCTAACATAACCTCGTTTTTTATTAATTTAAGAGATTTTTTTTATTCATGATAAGGAAAGGAGAATGAAAGAGGAATGGACGGAAAAAAAAGTACAAATAGTTTTACTCTTTGATATATATCCGGAGTGTACTGAATCAATGGTTGGAATAAAAGGTTGTAATGTCCCTTTTACGAACACTATTAACATTTTAATGATACATATAAATATTTAAAAAGTATGAAGAAGAATCCAGAAATTTGAGATTTGGGGGGAAAGAATTGGATGAAGGCAGATAGACCAGAGTGGGTGAAGTGATCACGTGCTCCCTTGTAGAGTTGGATCCTCACCACTAAATATGGCGGGGGACGTAATGGCCATTTCTCCTCCAATAATTAACCAGAAAATGATCCGATGATAAGTTTGTCGCTGTCTAAATCTTAATCATTTTATAGAGTATTAGTCATCTTTAGCAACATCAACTTCAGCGGTACCAAACTTCATAACTTCTAACAATATTTTATTCCATTTGTTTTGTCGGGGTACGTCTCAAAGGGATTTTTTTTTTAATTAATAAGAGTGTTCAAGTTATTTTAAGATCAAATTCATGATGTAAAAATTAAATAAAATTTTCAAATAGTATTAGAACTCACTTAAACTAAATACTTTGGTTTTCAATAGGTGGCAATTCGTGTTATTCAGGTTAATTTATTTATTAATTATATTATTTGTATCGTGAAGTCATCCGTTTAGCTTATTTAATAATTTTTAATAAAAAAATATATATTATAAAATTATTTATTAAATTTAATTATTTTTTATTTTTATAAAAATATTTTTAATTATTAATAAAATATTATTTATTTTTTTTATTTTATTAAATTAATAATTTTATATCTTTATTATATATATTTATTTATAATTGAAATATTATTTATTTTTTAAATAAAATTATTAATATTTAATAAAAATTCTTAAATAAGTTGGCGTATCAATCCGAATTCGAATAAATGTGTCGGATTCGTGTTGGGTTATCGTGTCGTGTCAGAAATTATTACTCACAAAATTTGTAATAATTTGATTATAGATAAAAAAATTTATTTGTTTGAAATTCTCACACAGTGAGTGAGTCAATGTTATGTATAGAAAATGTAGTTGAAAATAATATTCACTGCTTTAAAAAATTTGTTTTCGCTCACCATTGTCATAATATCACGTAATTATAAGATTTACAATTGTATAAAGTGTTTTATTTATATATAAATAAATAAAATTTCTCCATTAAAAATGTTTTCCAACAAAGCATGGAGCCGTAATTTATATCAGCCAAATAGTATTCGGTCCTTATAAAATCAATGAATTTTATGTCAGTGAAACTAATGCTCATGAAATCCCTATCCATTGCAGTTGGGTTGATTGGCAATCCACACAAAAATGACATGTACCCCTAATCTTGTGTCTTTAATAACCTCAATTTGTTTTTCTAAAAACAATTTTTATAGACAAAAGTTTTTTATAAATAAATGAAAGAATATTATATGTACCTATACTTTGTAATTAAAAAATGGTTTATAAAGATATAATAGTAGAAAAAAATAATTTTCTTTTTAAGTTTTAAAGAGAAAGTTATTATCTATCAAATTTAATATATTTAACATTAAACATGCCAACTATTTTTTATTATTTTGATAGTTTATAATTATATAAAACATTTTCTACCAAAATAAATAAAACATAAAACCTGTGAAAAATTGGCTAAAATTTTACCAGAGTAATGCTATTATTATTATTATTATTAAGTCACTTGAGAGACAAGAAGGTTTATTTCAAACTCTGAGAGGCTCATTGCTTGTGGCTTATAATTTGTTCTTTCGAATTTGGAATTTGATCATTTGCTGCAATTAATGCAGACTGCATCCTTATCCCTATTAATTCTTTTGTTTTCTAGAATGCATGAACATGGCACGCATTGAGCAGATCCTGCAACAACTGAGTAACTACCGGACAACAGATACAACTGTTATCGATGATTTGTTCTATTCAGCAACCCAGATGCATCAAATCTGGATGAATAACCAGCATATACATACAACTCTAAACGTCACAGCTCATTTTCCAATTTTCGTCACAACCCTACATGGAACTGGAAAACAAACACAGGCAAAAAAAGTGCTGGTGGAAGTTTGGTAAAGAATTTTTTAGTAAATTTTTATCTAATTATATAGTGTTTAATTGTTTAATGGAATCAATCAACTAATTTAAATATTTGATAAATAACTTGATTGACCCTTAATCAGTTAATTTAAAAAAATTGATAAATTTAATATTTTTAATTAATTTATTGATAATAAACTTATAAAAATAAGAAATTATTCTTCAATAATACATATATTTTCATTTATATCCTTTTTAGAAAAGGATCAAATAAATTTATTAAATAATAATTACTAATTTCTATAAAGTATTTATGAAATATAATAATTTACTTTTTAAAAAATATAATTTAAGAAATATAATAAATATTTAATTATATTTTAGATTTATCATATTTTTAAATAAGTATGATTCAGAAAATTATTTAAAAATAAATTATTATATTTATTAAATATAAATCATATGATAAATTTAAAATATTATTAAAATAAAAAAATATTTAAATAAATTATAAAATATATGCACGTCCTTATATATTATTTTATATATCAATAATTAATAAAAAATAATTAATTTTATCAAATATTTTTATTCAAATAACTAGTGTTATTAATTAATCAAATCAGTTAATATAATTAATTATTAATTAATAATTAATTAAATTAATTAATGGTTAAATAAGATCATAATTAAATAAAATATCACGTATATATTTTCCATTAATGGCGAGAAACATAATATACCTTGGATTACAGACTGTACCATCCATGAATATGCTGGGAAAAGGAAGTACTTCAACCATAAATTCTACGTAGAAAAGCTCTGGGACCAGGTGGTGAAACAGGTACCACGAATCACTCATATTGACAGGCAGTTCATCCAAGGGGGTCATCTATATCACATTTGAAGGATTACGGGCTCCGAACTGCAAACTACACAAATTACATCCGCCTTCTGACGTGCCTACTATTTCGGTTTACTGATTCAACAGCCTCTCCATCTGCCATATCTTGAACATACATTCTACTGCCACCTCTCTTCCCGATCAACAGCTGGCTTGAGGTCTCATCAGAGTGCATTACCACTGTACAAAGTAAAATACAACTAAAATCAAATTATTATACAATTTTATGTATGATGCTAAGTGTCTGCTGACATGCACCTGTAGATAGTAACACATTTTTTCAATATCTTTGGCAAAAAAAAGGTGCATTTTTTCAGCAGTATGAGTAAGCTCACTGCTCTTGCCTTAAAGCCAACTGGGAAATATGCAGGAGATAACACAAAAGACGGCAAATTGGTATTCCAAATTAAGATCCTTTTTTCCACTTTAGACATAAGTTTTCCAGATGAAACTCTATCACAAACTTGCTATTCATGATAGTATTTGACTATACAACATACCAAACATACCAAATCTGTATCCTGCCGATGTAAAAAACACAAACTGACGGCAGAAAAAATGTGAGTGCTTTGAAATGCATGAGAGAATGAAGAATGATGACATACGCCATGCCTAAAGAATCTTAAGATAACATAACCTAGAACTTTTCACTTTCATATTCCATTGATAAACGCACCTCACCTCCTAAGTTGGCTGGATTTGCAATAAACTTTAAACAGATAGCCTTAAGCTGTGAACAGTGATGTTCTCAGCCAGAGCAAGTGAAGATGCCACATTGTCGCTATTGATTCCTTCACACAATTTTGATTCACATAACAATTTCAGCCGATCCAGATTATACAGATCAGCAGCAACCAAGAGATGCTGCACCATCACAGCAAATGATCAGGGGGGTGTTGAGCCCATGACCTCATAGATCTTTGGAAGCTTGTCTGAATAAATGAAGAGAAGCATTGCCTGCAAGGACAGACAAAAGGGCTTTTCACCTAATAAATCTGCTTAACATGAATATTTAGCACATAACATGGTGGACTACAGGAACAACATCTAACTAATCCGGAGAACTTTGCCAAGGAACAAACTAGAATGACGGTGTGAACTCTTAAATCAATTATCAGTATTTCATAGAAAGAAGATAAATTCCCGTTTTCTTAACCATGTACATTTTCGATGCAGCATATTTGCAACTTGAAATGCCTTTCATCCCACCACAAACAACATTCTTGGTTAGATACACCCATTCCCCCCTCCCCCCAAGGGGAATCTTCACAACCAAAGGGCAATGAACCTGAAGATGTTGCCGTTTCGCACATCCAAACACCACGTAATCACTTATAAAGAGAACATTTATGGAAGAGCTAGTTGATGTCAAGGTTCCAAGTGATAACCTGGTATATGAAGGGAAGATTGTTGAGTTATTTCGCATTAGTTGTCAATGGAGCTAGTTATTAGTTTATAAGTTGAAGGAAAGTTTTAACTCTTAAGCAATCTTTTGTAATTAAAAATGCTAAAAAAGGCACTGACAATATATATATATATATATATAGTTTTTTGAGTAATTTAAACATTAAAAATATATTCTAAAAATTAATATTTACATTTTAATCTATCATTTCTATTTAATTATAAAAGTTGAGAGTTAAAAAAATTAGAATTACCTATCTTTTTTTTTAATTTGAGCTTCTTTGGATAAATTATGTATAATTTTAATTTATTTTATAATATTTTATTGATTGTATATGAGTTAGAAATATTATAATTTTTTTTTTTTTTTAGGATTTTTCCATGAATTAAATTTTCCCACGAAGTATCAGTATTCCATGAATTACATAGGTGAAGTACCAAGTTGCTCCGTAGGGTTAAACAAGGCAAGGGTGGGGTAAAATAATAGGTTGTAAGGATGGGATAAGGTAAGGTTGATTTACCTCGTCCTATCTCATTGTCATTTCTAATTACTCATTACTTAGGTAAGTAATTATTAAAAATATTTTAGATTGAAATAATATTATTATTTACTCAGAATTTTTATGTTAATCAAGTTAGCTAATTAAGGTCGTCTGATTTTTATCGGCTCAAATTAACACTACGTATACATATAAGAATGTGTTCCCGACGCATGTGCTTGAAGAAAGCAACCCGTATCATTGGCCTCATTTTTCTTATGAATTCGAAGAAGTCTAAAAAATTACATGTAAAATCGTTACCTTATTTTTTATTTTTTTTTAAGAATAAAAAAACTTTCTAAACTTTACATAAACTCAAACAAAAGCATATAAAATAATGGAATATGTATTTTATAATGCAAAAGTTATAATTTGTACCATTGAACTTTGTTAATTCGACGGAACAACTTCACTTATTCACTCCTTGTTCTTCAATATATAGTTGAATTATCAGATTTCCAATTACCCAACCTAAGCTCCCCTTTTTTTTTTGGTCAATACAACCAAAGCTCAAGCGACCAAAATTTTTACTTCAGTGGAGCTGAAGAACACTAGACCCTTGGGCTCCACATACTCTCATGGGCTTAAAAATTTCTAGGTTATTAAAGCCCACCTGGCCTGCAGCTGTAACCCCCAATGCCCATTTATGATATGACATGACAGGAGACATGCCACGCTAAGATTTCAGTCAGTATATTGATATCATATAATAAATTATACGATCAGAATTTATATAATATTTGAGAAATTTTAAAATAATTGTATGATTTATTTAAAAATATTTTCTTACTATCCCCTTCAAAAAAGAATAAGGGTTAATAGGACAATATTAAAATAAATTTTAAATTATTAAAATTAAAGAATTTATTTTAAATCTTTTCTCTATCACATCTTTCTCACATATTTCTTTTATAAAATTAAATTATTTATTTACATTTGCACTTATATTTTGATTTAGTATTTTTTTTTAAAATTATTTGATAATATTATAATATATTTATGATATTTTTGAATATTGTATATTATTTTTTAATATTTTATATTAGATATTTATTAAATTCTATATTCTTAAAGTGATTTATCATACTTTTTTGCTAATTTATTAGACACAGATCCTCACATATATATCAATATATATACATACATTGTGTGTGTTGGTGAAATATTTTATATTATTTTATTACTATAGTGTAAGTCTTTAATTTATATATATTATTATTATATTTTTCTAAAATATATTTTTGTTGAATGATTTTTTGATTTAATTATATACATCAAATTCATTTGGTGTAATTTTATTGACCTTTTTTATACATAAGTGATGTCTCAAAAAATGTCCAACCATTTTTTAATAGTTTAAACCGAATTCTAAACTTACACAAGAAACTAAGGTTAGGCACACATGACAAGAAAGAGTCTACCAAATATGCTCTAATACTTAAGTTAGTCTTTAGATAGTTTTATGGAGAAATTTTAATATGTTTTGGATAATGGTCACATACTTAAACTTTTATAGAATTTAAGGCTAAAAGAGGTGTTGAAAGGAAAATTGATTCTTAACCCTTAATAGTCAAGTTATCAATTATATTAAATAATAGAAATTTTGGTTGAAAATCAAGTAATAGCATTAATATTCTTATTCTAAGCTTGGTTGAGATTAAAGCAAGATAGACTTCCTCTCATTGTAAGCGTAGCTTCTTTACTTTAATTCAGTTGGGTTAGGTCAGCTTGGACATTTTGATATTTATGAGTAAGTGTATTTTAATTAAATTAATTATTTTTTAAGTCTATATATGTTTGTGCAAAATGACAATAAGCAAAAAAATAGAATAATTTTTTACAAATCTTCATCATATATAATAACAAACTAAGCATCATATAATATATAGTCTTATGATATACTATTTAATAGTCCTTGCGCTTTACTATTCATTATGTCAAATGAAACCTAAAAGACATTTATGAGAGTCGTATAAGAATTTTTCATGATTTATTTAAATATAAAAACATAAATATATTGGTGAGTTCTACTGTATCTTTTTGAAGTTTTAAAATTTAAGATGACATAATAAATTTAAAAATTATTTTATTAAAATTATTTGATCACATTTATTAAAAAGAATAATTATAACCAATCAAATTATAATATAATAATATATAAACTTGAATATGATTTCGAATTTTGAAAACCAAATAAACCATATTTTGTTTATTTAGATGTACTCATTTGCACTTTGTCATAAAGTTTGAATAAGGGATATATCAAATTTTGTTAAATATAAAGTCAAAAGGTTATCTAGTAGTGACATTTGTCCAAAAAGAAAAAGGAGTTAAATGGAACATAATGCATTCAATTTTTTTATTGCGATATTAAAAATAATAAGTCATATAATATATACTTTTAAAGTTCTAATTTGATATTTAAAATATAAAATTTTTTTATAAAAATTATCGAAGATATTTGATTTAAATGAAATTTGATGTATATATATATATATATTTTTAGAATTTTATAATTGTCGAAACGTATTCAGGTATAACCATGGCTTGATTGTGATCTATTGAAGTGGATATGGTCTGGCATAATGCCTCATCTTTGGGATGCACTCCGATGGAATTTGATGCTATCGTATATGATTTTGTCGAATGCTTGTGTGTTTTCTTGTTCGTCAGCCGTCTATGTTTTCGATGAATGGTCTTTCAACTATGATTCCACCACGCGTTAAACAAAATTATTCCTTGTGGATAATGTCCATAGCAATAGCACATCCTAAGACCAACAATCTCAGCCAAAAAAATGTTCGCAAAATTTGTGGTTGATTTGGTAACAGCAAGCTTTTGGAATAAAGAGATATGAACATATTCAGGCTGTCAAGGACAGTGTTCAAGCAGCATTGAGCGTTATTTTCGATTATTCATATTTTAAGTTTGAATCCTAGAAATAATGATTTCGAATGATTAAATAACTCGTGAGTATCACAATAAATTATCAAAAAAGTTAGTAATATGGCTTCATTTTAGAATAGGATAATTTATTCTACTTCTAAATTTTTCTTTAAAAAAATGATAAATAATAAATGACATTTTCTTTAAGAAAAAATTGGTTAAGCACAGTTGCGATTTTAAGAAGTTCTTGAGTTTTTTAATGGCTATTAATTCAGTATGTTATTCTCGCGCTGTTTGGCTCAAAAATTATGGATAAGGCTCCTCTAAATTTTAAATTACAAGATACTTCATAAAAAGTAAAATAAAATATCACAATATTTAATAAAAAATTAAGAGAATAAATAATTATAAATTTAAAAATTATTTTTTATTGATTTTTATTTATTAAATTTTAAAATTTTGATTTTTCTCATTAAGAATTGTTATTTCTCACTTTATCCTTTAGAATATATTTTGTACTTCAAGAGCCAGAATATTTCAAAAATTATATTCATTTCTTCTGATTTTTGTTATATTAGTTTTATATGAAAAAATATAGACAAAATACTTTTCTAAAGAGTGGGACTCAAAATTCCTCCCAAAATAACTACAAAATATTTATGATTTTCTCTTTGTGACCTAAAACCAGCATAATTAAACTTAAAAAAAAAAGGAATTCAATTTTATTATTCTAATTTATCCTAGATAAAAAATTGCTTACCAATGGAATGTGGACCCCTTAGATTTTCGAGTAAAGGCATTTTCATGCTTAAATATATAATATTATGTATACTAAATTTTAATGGATAATTTAAAATTGTTTAAACTTGTTGAACGGATTGTAAGTTGCAAATTAAGTTGGTTTTGTCTCTGGACTTAATCAGATTACATTATTCAAAATTTAATTCATTTTAATTTGCAATCTTATAATTAAAGTTTGCAAATTTGCAAACCAAATTACATATACGAGCCCAATTAAATTATTTAAAAAATTTGATATATTTTTCAAGTAATTTATACGGACTAAACCAAACCAATTTATTTTATCTCCTAAAATTATTATTTATTTGATAACAATGTTCTCAATAAATAGTAAATAATTTGTGATAATAAAATCTTTTAATAAGAGAAATAATTTTATTACAAATAAGTAATAAATAAAAAAAATTGATGTGTATAATTGCACGAGTGATAGCTTTGTGAATATCATTATTCTAGGTTTCCACGCATAACCATACATAAGGCAAGCGTACCAGATATTACATACTCATGATCTTCTACAATGGACTCAAATGAATTATTAGATTATTATAAATGTTTTTAGTAATTTTATTGTGTAAGCTAAGTATGATTACTCCAACAAAGATAGCAATTGCTTTATTTATGTGTCGCATTTAAATTGGGCGTAATCACATCAATCATCATCTTAGTAAACATAAAATTGAAATGTAGACAACCAGGAGCCGATGGAGAAGCATGATTATTTGGGAGACATTTGTAAGCACAGTACTTTTCTATGGCACCCAAATAATTGATTTTGTTACGGTTCTTTTTTCTCATTATATTCTGAGCTTTTCCATTACGTGCAAGGGTATTGGGTAAATAATATTTTCATCAATTTTTAACTGGCATTTTAATTGATTTGGTCATTTTAATTGATCGATTAAATTAATTAATTAATTTAAATATTTGACAGATAGTTGATTCTATCAGTTTATTAATATTCAATCAATTAATTTAAAAAAATGAAAGAATTTAATATTTTTAAATAGATAATTTATTAAATATATAAAAAAATTAAAATTGCCTACACATTATATAGTAATAATAATTTTCTCGGCTCATTATTTTATTAAAAGTGCAAGTAAAAAATGTTGAACTTCTATTCATTAACATAAAATATTTTGTGCTTAATCATTATGCCATTAATGCACTTAATTATATATGTATATAATATAATTATACTAGAATAAAATACTTATTTGTAAAGTATGAATAATTACTTAACTTTATATTATTTGAATTTATATAATAAAATTAATGTTTTAATAAAATAATTATCATAATATATTAAACAATTTGTTATATAATTATTTAATAAATTTAAATTTTTATATTAAATAATTATTAAGATTAATTTATATACTTACATAGATATACATATTCAAATAAATTATAAAATTAATAATATATAATTAATTTTTCAAATATTTTTATTCAAATTATTAATATTATATTTTAATTAAATTATTTAATATAATTAATTATTAATTAATAATTAGTTAGATAATGGATAAGTGCCAAAACCTAAACTTTTATATATTAACTGATTTTCTATTTTTACTTTAAAAAAATAAGTAATCGAAAGTTAAAAGTGTTTGATTTAAATGATATTTTATATTTTTTATTATATTCAGAATCCCATCCTAAATATACGTCTATCATTTAAAAAAAAAAAAAAAAGTAAGTAGTTGGAAGTTGCGGTTTGCGTCAAGATGGTGAGATTTTCGTGGGTACAAACTTGCCGAGATTGCCGTGTTTACAAAGCTAAGGCCACATCTTTAATTATTACCTTTATCAGGAAAGCTATAAGTGATTATGCTAATTTCCAATTCAGGTAAACTAATCATCGTAATAAAATAATTAGGTCAGATATTTTATTTCACAGAGAAAATGAAGGGAAAATAAATAAATAAGAGGGAAAGAAAACAGATGGCAAAGAATAAAGCAGAAGCCCAAAAGCAGGACATGCAATCAGCATCAAATCTGAGGAAATCTAGTTTAGCTGAGAGATGGTGACTTTAAAATTGGAGAAGGGATGATACGTGTCGACTTTTATTATGGGTTTTGGTTAGCCCGCCAACAATAACATGTTCCTACGGACTTCGTGTCAAAGTTAAATATCTCTTCTTTTATTTCCTTTGCCTCTCCCTTGATTGCTCTAATATATGTACTGCACGAATCATATGACGAATATCAGCCTGTTGGACATAGGGTGATGTGTCTCCTCCGGATGAACCCACATCCCGTGGCCTTCCTTCCCAACAACTCGACGCATGTTTAGGAGATGTTTAGTAAATAATTTATCAAATGATTGATTAGAGTAAATTTAATTAATTAACTTATAGAATTACTTGATTTAATTATTTAATGAGTAATTATTTTAAATAATTTTTTTATCTCCAATCAGTTGATTTCGAAAACACTGCAAGTCACAGCATTTTTCTTCAGCTACTGGGGTAAGGGACTGAATTAACCCCCCCTCCCGGCCCAATTAAAATATCAACGATTGTTTTCTTTGCCAAAAATGTACAAGCAGTGCAAGAGGCTGATTAAAGCAAGGACTCGTGGGCATTATGAAATTGCAATTTTGGAGGGCGGGAGGAAAACAGAGAGGGCCAATGGGCTCAGCATTTGTCCTATGGTAAATAAATCAGATAATTATAATTAATTTTTATTAATAAATTTATTTATTATAAAACTATGTTAATTTAATTTTAAAGAATATTTAATTTATAAAAAATTATAATAATATATTATTTACAACAAATTTAATTACTGAATAATATAATAAATTTAAAATATTAAAATAAAAGAATACTCAAATAATTTAAGAAATATACTTATACTCTTATTTTTTATTTTACATACCAATAACTAATCATAACAATTGATTTTATTAAATTTTTTTTCAAATAACTAATACAATCAATTGGTCAAATCAACTAATAATTAATTAAATTAAGTAATCATAATAATTATTAATTAATTATCAAATAAGGCATTAATACAAGTTAATTCATGTCTCTCACGTTATTAGTCACTCCATTTTTTATTATTTATTATATTTTTAAAAAGTATTTTTTTGTTATTTTAAAATTTTAATAAAATATTAAATATTTTATAATTTTATTCTTATTTTTTATTAATAAATATTTCATTATACTATATTTAAAATCTATTTATATTTATTTTATTATACTTTTATTTTTAATTATTTTAAATTTTAAATATAAATAATATAAAAAAATTATTAAAAATAAATAAATTGATTAAATTTTTTTAATATTTATAAAATTAATTAATTATGATAAATGACAAAGAACAAAGAGTATTATATCTCATGCAATCATTGCCGGGGTAGCTACATTCTCCAACAACAGTAAGAACTTTTTATTTCTGTATAGATTCAAATTAAAAAAAATTAATATTATATATATCAAAAATAAAATTCAAAAATAAATTTCAAATATAAATTAAATACTATTATTAAATATTAAATGATAGTATAAATTTATAAAATTTAATTTAAGAGATATAAAAAATTTAAAAATTAATTTTGAATCTTATTTTTGACATATAAAATATTTTTTAAAAAAGAATTACTCATCCCATTTCTTTTCTTATCCAACGTCTAACATAAATGTACAAAAATTAAAAAAATAATAAATAATTTTAATTTTTTTAGAAAGTTTATAATTTACTGATATATTATTTGCCTAAAATTATAAATATGTAAGAGAAAAAAAAAATTAAGGTGTACCTGATCAAATACAAAGGTTTTTGTATGTTGCTTTTATTTCAATTGTAAAAACTTCTTGTGTCTGAAAGTTATAAAGAAAAGAAGAGGAAATATGTTCGATGGTTAAAGTATTAGGAGATTTTAAAATATTAATCATAATTTTTCAATATTTTGTTATTTTAATTGGAAATTTTATACTGTATAACTCTTCCTATCCCTTCCTTTCCGTTCTGACATCAGTTAAATTACTTGAAACGAGATTAAATTTTTTTTTATCTTTGTATCAAATTTTTATAATTTTATTTTTGAAATAAAATTTGTATTAACTAATTTAATTTTTGAAGATTTAAATTTAAATAAAATTTTATTCCTTCTAATAAATATTAACTGTATAGAACAAAAATTAAAATTTAACTTCAAAATAAAAATTCAAATATCAGATTGATACAAGATGAAATTTATATAAAATTAATACTTCAAAAACTAAAGTTTCCAATTTTCAATTCCAGTCCTCGA
The DNA here is from genome assembly GCA_020226215.1 of Sindora glabra. Taxonomy (NCBI): domain Eukaryota; kingdom Viridiplantae; phylum Streptophyta; class Magnoliopsida; order Fabales; family Fabaceae; genus Sindora; species Sindora glabra. Next base: position 57,442,672 of record CM035230.1, on the reverse strand, counting down.
AACAATTCTCCTGTCAACTTTACAAACATGATTAAATCATTATCAATTTGTTATACGTCACCGCTAAGTGGTGTCCGCATATAACTCAACTACTTCATCTTAATCTTGTTTGGACCCCCCCCCCCACTTAAAATTATAAAATTTTATATGAATTTGTGTTTTATGCTCCGAAAAATACTTTATTTTCTCCATCTTGTGAAAATATAAATGGATTATCCCCGCAACATTGCAACACCCAGCACACAGCATTTGACACGAATCAGAGTCCAACAGCGTAAAATGATCTCCGAGGAATACTGAGTTGCACTCCGATTCACATAATGAATAAATCAGTTAACAATTGAAGCCTCAATATCTATTGGATCAATAAGTTGTACACGAGTTTTTAGAGGTATTTTTTATATTAATTTATTAAAAAATAAATTTTAATTTAATAATTTATTTTGATAAAAAATATTTTATATAATAAATAAATTAATTTATAATTTATTAATTTAATTAATAAATTATAATTTATAAATATTTCATCCACCAATTAAATAAAAATAAAATTTAATTTAATAAATCATTCCTTTTATTCTTTTTTATTTATTATATTTTAAATAAATTTATTATTTTTATGTTATTTTAAATTTCTACTATAATATTAAATATTTTTAAATTTATTTTTATCAATAAATATTTTATTATTCTACATTTTCAATACTTTCCATTTTTAAATATTTTAAACTTTGTACATAAATAATAATTTTTAAAAATTAATTAAAAATAAATAAATAAAATTATTTTTTAATATATATAAAATTAATTAATTATAACAAATAAAAAATAAAAAGAATATCTTTTTTAATTTTTTAATTTATTCTTTTTTTATTAATTTTCAAATCCTACCTTTCATTAATACAAATTATTTAATTGTTATACCTATTTTTATTATTATATTTTTATATCATTTTATAATTTTAATAATTAATTTTACTAAAGACTGCTTATACAAATAAATATCTTATCAACGATCAAGTTCCCAGCTAACGAAACAGCGCGAACCAAAACAAGATCCGCCTTTTACTTCCGACAGGAAAATATAAAACCACGGCGCTAAAACAAAGCAAAGAAATAATAGATGAACTGAATTTGCAATCTGGACAGCAACTAAAGCCAATTATAGATCTATCATCTATTTATGGACAAAGAACTGGGTCAGCGATTTTGGGCTGCGCTGACACAAATTTTACGACCTATAATTTGTTACATTTCTCGGAAGTTACAATTTCGTCCGCTCATAATCCTCCGTTTTTTTTTTTCTTTTTTTTTTCCCCCTAGCTTTTAAAAATCAGGCCGCGGAGCTACAAATTACATGACAATAGTTTCGCCTACGCTACCATTTCTTAATCGTACAAGATGTGGCCATTAGGGTAAGGGCGGTTCATTAATTAATCATTAATCCCCTAACTAATTCTTCCTATTGTTCTCATTGTTGTTCTCTCTCCTCAAATCAATCACCACAACGCTCACGTTGTCCGTACTATGCCTCGCCAACGCCAGCTTCGTTAACAGAATCGAAGCATCCGAGCATGCCTTGTCGGAGCCATCGGCGGCCACGCCAGCCGCCAAGTCGTTCCCCGGAGACACCGGAGGCGACGGCCGCTTCTGTGCCTTCAGACACATCCTCGCCACGCCGCATGCGGTGTCGTTCAACACCACGTCCCACAACCCATCACTCGCGAGTATCAGACACTCATCTTCGTCCGTCCGTTCCGTTACCGTTACTTCCGGCTCCGAAATCACGTATGGTTTCAGATAATTGTCACCTGAACAAGAAGCCATACAGCAACGTTAATTAATCAGAACTCATCTGACACAATGCGCCGTAATATAAAAAGTAATCTGCAATCATGCGCACTTGCCTATTGCCCTCGACATGGCTAAAACACCAAGCACTCTTGGACCGTCCCAGAATATGACGCGCCCTCCAGCTGCTTCAACCCGGTGCAACTCGTCGGGTCTGTCTGGCTGTAAAAGGGATTAAACAATTTAGCACGTGATTGCACGCGCGATTGAATGAAAACATCAATTAAACAGGTAAGACCCACATGTTCCCGGAACCAACTTTCGCTACTGATCAAAAAATTCGCGCGTGAATTGTCGTGTGAATTCATCGATTGTCTAAGATATAGGAAATAGAGATCCCAAACAAAACCCAATCATTTTTTTTCCCGTTTGTTTTACCTCACCTTGTGATCGGAGGAGAGGGGGATGGCAACGCCGCTTCGGCAGAGTACGGCACGTGAATCGCCGCAGTTGGAGACAATGATCTTGTCGGATGTGACAACGGAAACAACCGCCGTAGATCCAACGGCGTCGCAGTGAGGAGCTTGAAGCTCACACCTGCACGTAGATCTCTGCTGACTATCGCTCCACCTCTGCACTTCCTCATCCATTCGAGCGAAACTATGTTCCATCATAGGTTTCCATTCTAGATTTTCTCGTGCACCTTCTACCTCTTCCTTCACAATCTCATGTAGCCTATCTTTACACATGGTGGCCACCTGCAGATGCAAATTTAACACTAACTGTAAAAACCAGATCCGCTAATAAATTATGTAACGATTATAAAGTCATTAATCGGATCGAGTAATTACATGAGAGCAACCGTGACCGTCGTATACTCCGAAGAAATGAAAACCCTTTTGATTATCAAAAGAGAGATGAACTGAAACAGCATCTTCCATATCTCTTCTTCTACCACAGACAGATGACATCCCAAACTTTGGGCAGTCCTGAGCAACTTCACTTTCGAACTCTGTTTCTGTGGGACTTGATAAGGAAACCGCAGACTGATTTTCAGGTAAATCTTCATCTGCCTTTGATTCCTTGTTATTTTTCTCCTCGGGCCTATCTCTACCCAGTCCACAACTCTCAACTGCATTTTTGCACCCCCGAGGCTCCGCTAGAGCAGAACAGAGATCTAACTTGAGTCGTTTCTCCGCCGTGGATGGCGGCACAGTGATATCTGCTATATATTTCAAAGGCAGAAGGTCCAACTTCCGGCGATGTGTTGCGCGCGAACTAGGCTCAATTGGAGTTGGGGTATCTCCTTCACCAACAACTCCACAGCAAATCCCAGCCATCTCAAGGTTTCCAAAAAGAAAAATCCCGCAAATTTCTTAACAAAATCTTTGTAAAAAAACTGAAATAATCACTGATTCTAAAATAAAGAAAAAGAGAAAACAGAAGCAGAAGATTTATTTCTGCAAAGTAAGAAACCACAGAACTTACGACGACGATGAATGAACCCCTAAGAAGTGCTGCAGAGGGGCTTTTCTAGCGAGAGAGGGAAAGGGGAAAATTCACCTGAGGGGCCCACTTGAATTACGGGTAGGCTGCCCGTCACCGCCTCGGGCATCATCCAACACATGCAGTTGGTGTGACGTCTAACAATTGAATGCGAGGATTCAATCTGCGCCGTTGGTTGCACCGCGATTTCGTTGAAAAGCGGACACGTGTAGATGTGGGCTGTACGTGGCCCTATGGTTTCTCACCACGATGCGTCGAGACTCGAAAGGTTCTGCCTCCTTTTCTGACCCTGCCTCTCGACTCTACGTATTTTGCTTAGGGGTGATGCATTTGGTGAAATTTTTGTATGTTTTAATTATATTTATATTATAATTAATAAATGAATAATAATTATTAAATTTTTATAATTTTTAATATTTTAATAATATAAAAATTAAATTTAAAAAATACATAAATATATAAAATTAATATTAATTGCGATTAAAAATATCAGAAGCAAAAAAAAATTTCAAATATTTGTCATTTGATTTTAGCAAGTGAACACGTGGCAGAATGTGGAATGCGAGATTCTTGTTTGGTTGTGCCATTCTGGCCTCCACGTCCTCTCCCGCCGATGGACGTAACACATGTACTAACCTCAACCTTTGGTTGGCAAAAGGCCAATGGCCTGAGAAAAGATAGGAAAATTGAATCTCTTCCCAACACTGGAAAAATATCGGTGGTATATCGAGCGAGAGACAAGTTTTAGAATGCAATGTTTCTATTCTTAATTAATGAGAAAAATTAATTATAATTTTTATTACATAAAATTTAAAAACATAATTTTAATATATGTGAATTTTATAAAATTAATAAATGAATAAAAATTAATAATTAATATCTCTTCGTGTTTGATAGGAGCAATAAAGTTATGTATTATAAGTATGGTATAAAAATTTCGGTGCAGGAGAAAAGTTTTAAATGATGCAATTTCAGAATTACCGGCTGAGGAGATCTCAACTTAGCGCAAAACTCACACCCACCGTTCGTTTGAGATTAGAAACATATTAGATTTGATGATTTGATTCCTATAAAACCAAATATATCTGTAAAATATCCATAAGTGGAAAATTCTAAGGTGCCCCAGGGATTTCTAAACCCTGGGTGGTTTGGCACAATCTCATCCATTGGATAAGATTACCTAAGTCTTTGGTAATCTCATCCAATGGATGAGATTGTGACACATACCCAGGGTTTAAAAACCCCCCAAGGCACTGTAATCTTCCCCTCCATAAGTTCTATTCCAAATAAGAAATTAATTATTGTTAATCATTTGATTTCAATTTTTTTCTAACTATTTGATTTCAATTGAAAGACAATCAAAATAATGATATACTGATTCCGTTCCTTTTTATTTATTGTAATTAACCGAATTTGCAAAGATTGAAAAAATAGTTTAATTTATTTATTTTTACTTAACTTCCAAAGTTACCCTTTAATCCAAAATTAACATTTACTCTTTCTCTCTGGTTGCATTAATTGTTAGACTCGAATATACACGTAACTCTTTATCTCTCTCTCCCTCATTTTCTTAATTTTGGCTATACGTGCACTTCTCCAAAAAAATACTCTCTCCATCTATCCTTTTTCAATTTGAAAACCTTTTCAAATCAAAAGTTTCATTATGAAAAATTTGAGGATTTTAGCTTGCCGCCAAATTTTATTTTAAAGACAAAACTTTCATGTTATATATACTGGTTTTTAGTATTCATCATAATTCATAGTACTCTGATTTAAGGTAAAGATACAAAATGCCTTTATTCGAAATTGATTTAAATGCCAGTTTGATAAACTCATACATTGATAATGATGGAGGTCAACAACCTGTTGCAAAGGAACAACAAATTCAATTGCCAAATCTTAATGTTGCTGTAGAAGAAGGTTTTGTTGCAAACCCCAATTTCAATCCCAATTCATCAAGGCTTCTCTTTGACTTAAACATAGCACCATTTGCAGAAGATGAAACAAGGCCATGTGTAGAAGATGATACGGACATAGAATTTAATATGGAAGTGCCTAAACTAAATACTGGTAGTATATTTTCTTCTCATAATATATATCTTTTCCTTTTTTTTAAGTGTTGGATAATTATTATACCAAAACTCTTTGCAGAAGATGAAACAGAGCCTAATGTAGAAGATGATATGAATAGAGAGTTTACAATGGGAGTTTCTGAACCAAACTTAAACACTGGTCAGTTTTTTCTATTTTTTTTCCTAATTCTCGTTTCTTTTGTTAAAATTTTGGAAGGCATTCATTTTAGTTTTTTTTTTGTTCTTGCATTTTTTAAGTTTTGACATTTTCTATCTCTTTTTGTCTTCTAGCATTAATTTGAGTTATGGTATTTTTCCATTTCCTTTTATGCAACAGTCCTCAAAGGTGCTATTTTTAATTTTTTTTTCACTTTTCTGTTAACATTGTCTTTGCTTGTAAAGTAAGATAAGAACTAGGTATTTTTTCCTATTATTGTTTTATCATCTTCTCTTTCTAGATGCTTATATATAGTTTTTTGTCTTCCCTTACTAGATGTTTATATATGCTTTGGTTTTTTTTCTTCTCTTATCAAGTATGATAAGAACCAGATTTTTTTCCTATTACCATTTTTTATCTTCTTTTACTGGACATTATATATGATTTTTTGTCTTCCGTTACTGGATGCTTATTTATATTTATATATGGTCTGGCTTTTTGTCTTTTCTGTTGATGTTGTCTTTTCTTATAGAATTTTTTTGTCTTCCCTCACTGGAGTATTATTTATCCTTTATGCTCTAGAGTATTATTTTTTCTAGTTCTCATTTCTTTTGTTAAAATTCTGAAAGGCATTCATTTTAGTTTTTTCTATTCTTGCATTTTTTAAGTTCTAGCATTTTCTATCTCTTTTTTGTCTTCTATCATTCATTTGAGTTATGGCATTTTTCCATTTCCTTTTATGCAGTAATCCTCAAAGGTGCTAATTTTAGTTTTTTTTCGTTAACTTTGTCTTTTCTGTTAATATTGTCTTTGCTTATAAAGTAGGATAAGAACCAAGTTTTTTTTCCTGTTACCATTTTTTCGTACAGATGTAAATATTGTTTTATCTAATCTATTCTATTTTTGTACAGATGTAAATATTGAAGTGGTAGAAACACAAAGTGATCATATACGGCAACTAAAAACTTTAAGTAATGAAGAACGCATAGCAATATTTCAACTTCTATTGAAAAATAATGTTGATGGAAAATTAAGAAGAGGAGTTACAAAAATGGCAGCTTCATTATATTTAGTTTTCATTAGAACTATTCAATGTGTTTGGAAACAAGCAAAGGATGGTGATTTGTCTCATAAAAAGATAACAAATTGTCGGTGTAAAAGAGTTAATATTGACTTTGATTGATTTCGTGAGATTCCTTTATCTAAGCGGATAACTTTTTGATCTTTAGCTTGTGCTTTGAACACAAATACAACCTCATTAGTTAGACTTTTCAAGTCTGGAGTTATACGACGTCATTCAAATGCCATAAAGCTAGTTTTAAAAGAAGAAGATAAAAAATCTCGATTGCAATTTTGTTTGTCAATGTTGGAAAGTGGTAGCATACCTCATGATCTAACATTCGTAAGCATGCATAACATTATTCATATTGATGAAAAATGATTTTATATGACAAAGAAGTCTGAGAATTATTATCTATTGTCAGATGAGGAGGAGCCATTGCGCACTTGTAAAAGCAAAAATTTTATTGGTAAGGTCATGTTTCTAATTGCTATAGCTCGTCCAAGATTTGATGTACAAGGGAATGAAATCTTTTCTGAAAAAATTGATGTTTTCCCTTTTGTCACATAAGAGCCAGCAAAAAGGACTAGTGTTAATAAAGTTGTAGGGACACTAGAAACAAAACCAATGAATTCAATGAAGAGAGAAATTATGAAATTGTTTGTAATCGAAAAAGTTCTCCTTGCCATCAAAGAAAAATGGCCAAGAGATGACTTAAGGAATCAAATATTTATTCAATAGGATAATGCAAGAACTCACATTGATCATGTTGATGATGATTTTTGTCAAGTAGCTACATAAGATGGGTTCGATATTCATTTGATGTGTCAACCTGTAAATTCTCTAGATTTAAATGTCTTAGATCTTAGGTTTTTTAGTGCTATTCAATCATTACAATACAAGGAATCACCTAAAACCATTGATGAGCTTGTTGGTGCTATTATGAAGTCATTTGAAGCTTTTTCTACAGGTGAATCTAACAAAATATTTTTAACACTACAATCATGCATGATAGAAATCATGAAAGCAAAAGGTTCCAACAAATACAAAATCCCACATATGAAAAAAGCAATGCTAGAAAAGGAAGGCCAACTCCCCACTCAACTAAAATGTGATTCTACATTAGTGCAAGAAGTTCTTGATTACTTAAGTAATGTTTCTGGTTAATGCCTACATTTGTGGCTGGTGAGATAGATGAATACGTAGATACAGTTATGTAGTGCTTATTTTTCTGCTTTCTTTAAATTGCTTATTTTTTTACTCTATGTAACTAATGCTACTGCTACTGGTCACTTCTGTATGCCCTGTGGAAGTGTACCGCTATAAGAATGAAACAGTTTAGCTTGATCTTTTTCATCACTAGGTATTTAGCAGAGCATGCGTTTTGTTTATAAAATAGTTTGGCTCAGTTAAATATCAATAATGCAATTATTCTAATATCATCTTTCCAATAAATGCCTTAATTCTCTTGTCTTGTGCTTATCTGAAGCAACCAGCATGGATGAGAAGCAAGATTATAGGATTTTAATAAGTGAAATAAATCGTAAGGCTGACAATATTTAGTGGATCATTGACATTTTGATTAGTAAAAAAATAGGTGATGAATTTGTGAAACTGTAAGTAAATCAGAAGGAACTAGTAGTGCTTCATTCAAAAATGCCTACAGTTTGCTGCCATGAGATCAGTAGAATCACAACATAACTTTGTATTGCTATAGGGAGGGGAAACATTTTTGTACCAAAAACGTTAATTCTTTCTGTGAAAACCTTAGATGCATGAGAAGAACTTTGTATTTCTTATTTTTGCTTTCTAGTTTAAACATTTTAATAATGCCATGGATACCTCTTGTTTTTCCTTAATAGTCCTCTATAAAACTATTCATATAATAAAAAAATTATTGATGATAAAACCCTGTATATGTGTGATTTAACATGGAATCACGCAAGTATTATTATCAAAAGTTTTAAGGTACAAGGTGGCGTGGGTGTAGCTGAGGCACTGAAATCTTTACATAATGACTGTGCACATTCTGTGATCCATATATATATATATATTCTATTACAATGTTTCAAATATTCATATCCTTTAAGCCTTGTCTGTTTTTGCCTGTAGCTTTCAAATTTTGGAATGGCCAACAGGGGTTCTTCTTCATCTTATGTTACTTGTACTGACTGGCTGGAAACTTTGGGTGCACAAGATGTGCTCTAGCTCCTTTTTTCATTGTTTACTTTTGATAATTTGATTGGGTGACATTTTCTTTACTAATAGATATCTGGTTCTAGAATACTTTATGCATAGCAGAGTGACTGACAAAATTGATGTATATTCTTATTAATGATTGTCTGAAGGATTAGGAAAGCCTTTAATGTGGGTAAGTTATCCTTTCCTAGTGACAAACTCAATGTCTAGAATTATTTTTACAAATACTATAGTCTTTATGCAAAATAATTTATGTTTTACCAAGTGCCAACATATAAATTGAACATCCTATGAGATGTGGTGTATCCTAAGAGTTGGAAGTCAATATAGTTTATGGCAACATGTAGGCAAAACCAGTTTTGAAGGATGGAAAACTTTCTTATTTGCTTGATCTAAGCCTCGACCATGACCATTCTCAGATTGAAAGAATGGTTTTGGCTGCTACTTTTTGCATCAAATGACCCTTTAAATTTTGATGTAAGCCTCGGCAAAACCTTGCATTGCTGGACGTTAACTAACTTATGGTGGAATTATTTAGGAAGCATATATTTCATTCATCGCAATTGTATATTTTAATACTTTAAAGGTGAGTTTCAAAAAATTCACATGGTTTGGTTCTAGGCGAAGAGGTCCTCAAAGTTCTGTTTGGAAGCATTTCCATAGAAACATCTAAAATTCTTCACATCTCTCTCAAATTACAATTATAGTAACACAAAATATATAATACTATTAATAAAAATTAGGAAGATAAACTTTTAACATCATCCTAACCACTTGTTGAAATTCTTTTTCCAGAAAAGCTTCATGTCCTTCCTCTGGAAATTTATTCAAATCAAACCTAAAATTTACAGGTATATTCAAATTAAAATTTAGAACAACTTTCTTTTTTTTTCCAATACGCGCCGCACTTGAATCAATCTCATCTATGGAATCTAAATTCAATGTCGAATCTGAATTGAAAGAGTCTTCAACTATCTCCATATTCACAGGGTCTTCTAATATCTTCATTTTCTGTAAATTAGTATGCAAAACAATTCTTTCTTCAATCTAAACTTTTTGGAGTTCAAAAGCCTATGAACTGTAACTGATGAGGATCACTTCCATAAGAGTCAATGAGATATGATACTTCATGGCCTTGGTCAATGGTTATATAAATTGATGTTTTGGGAATAACAGGAATTTGAAAAGGCTTGGTATGTTGCTATTGGTGCACTCTTCGTGTAGTTAAATTTTCTACACAAATTCCAAGATATTATAAATGGAGAGATAAAATTTTTTAAAATAAATTTTGGAGTATTTCAAGAAGGGCAAATTTGGTAAAAAAAATTTATGTTTTATTGAAATCCTAAAATGATAGATAAAAAGGAATAAAAAAAATTTCTTCAAAATGCAACAGATAAAAAAGGAACGGAGGGAGTACTAATATCTATTTTTTAACATTTTGTCATATTTGTTATTGAACTCTAAAATCAAATCAATTAATCTGCAATACGGAGGATCGATCATACGAAATAGTAATATACAAGCCTTGTTAACAATAAATGGTATATATATGTATACGTTTACTATAAAAGGGAGAGGCTCATACATCCGTATTTATTCATAGTATCTGATTTGATTTGATAAAATTAGTAGCGGGATTGATGAATAGCTTAGATGTCCCTTGCTTCTTGAAATAGTGATTCCGAGGATAAGATTTGATACATTAGGGTTTGGTTAGATGAAATATAAAATGAAAATAAAATTAAAAATAGAATGAAATTAAAAAATATTATTTTATAAATATATTTAATATAATAAAGAATAAATTAAGTATTTTATTCTATTTTTATATTTGATACAATAAAATAATATAGGTATAGAATGAAAGAAGTGTATTAAAAAATAGTAATATTTTTATAAAAAATAACAAATATTTTATTAAATAATTTAATATCATTAAAATATATGATATAATCGAATAATAAAAATGATCATAATTTAAATTTATCATCAAAATTATAATCAACTAAAAAAATTTTAGACAAAATTATTAATTTTATTCTTAAATAATAGCCTATATAGATAAATTTTTTCTTGTATAGATATTTAAGGATAAAATTATTTGTACAAATCTATATAGAGGGACAAGTTGTCTATATAAACTATTATTTATAGATGAAATTGGCTATTCAATATAATTCATGGATTATTTTATCAATGCTATACAATTTCAAGGATGAAATTGGTAATTCCACCAATTTTCTATAATAGAAGCATAAAAATTCTAATTTGATAAATTTTTATATTAAATATTTTTTTAAAATATAAAAATATCATAATTAAAATTTTATTATTAAAAATATAATTATTAAAATATTTTAGTAGAGAAATATTTCAAGAACTAATCTTTTTTTATCACAAAGGGTAATGTTAAAATATATAAAAAAAATATGAGAGATATGTGTGCGAAAAAACTAATTCATAAATGATGGAATGACTCATTACATCAATTTTCTTATAGAATGGAGATTCCATCATTTGATGCAATGGATATTTTTATTCTATAGCACATACTAAATAGACTTTTTGTACATTTTTCTTTTCATTTACATTCTAATTTTCATTCCATTTCATTCAACAAAATGTACTTTTATTATTAGTTCATTTTATAAAATTTTAGCTAATGTTAATTTGGTTGGAAGAATTTTTTGACTTGGTTTGATTTGAAATGAAATAAAAGTGAAGAAATCCATGTTTGCAAATAAGGATGTCCTTGCTTGGAATATTAACTTTCCATCACTAGTGAAAAGGACATCATCCAACAAGAGCACTATTAGTGAATTGCTCAAAGAAGTTACACCCCCTAATGCATTGAGCAATTGTTTAGTTCAACACCATTCAACGAATGTAATGCAAAATATGGAGGAATGGGGGCACGTCGCAAGTAGTTACTAGCTTGTGCCCCAATTGCTAGTCACATACATGACCAAATGAAGTGGAAACAACCACCTATAAATATGGTAAAGTGGTAATTATCACATGTTGTTCTATAAATATCCTTAATTCCATAGGAAAGGAGCTCATTTTATCAAAATTGCAATTTATGCATATTAAAAATTCATTTTACATTTCTATAGCACTTTGTTAATATTTACTATTCATTTTTGCAACTTCTTATAATTCAAACACCATTTTTAAGTGTGAATGAGAGATCTAAGTCTACAATATTATTAGTTCATACCTTTTGATGTACCAATGGATTGTGGTATCTGCATGTGATCATAGTAATTACATTTACCATTCATTTTTATCAAAATTGCTATTTAAGTATATTAAAAGTGCACTTCGCATTCCTATAGCACTTTGCTACTATTTACTATTTATTTTTGCAACTTCTTATAATTCAAACACTATTTTTAAGTGTGAATGAGAGATTTAAGTCTACAATAGTGCTAGTTCATGCCCTTTGATGTACCAATGGATTGTGATCTCTACATGTGACCATAGTAATTACGTTTAATTATCTTTTATAAAGCATTTTAGGCAAGCTTTCGTACATTTTGTGCTTTCATGTATTGTTTATGTAATTATTTAGTATAGAGGTTTGAAATATTGCTAATAAATCATTTGCAATCTATTCTTAAAAAAAATTAAGTTAACCATTGTAATTTTTGTCCATAATCACCTATAAAATAAATGAGATACTAATATTTTTTCTCAGAATAGATTAATTTGATTCCATAAGTGGAACCACCACCATGTAACTTATTATTACAGGAAGCAAAATCTTTTATTCCATTTAAAAAATTTCTTAATTGTTTCAAGACGACTCCAAAGAAAATTTTAATTACAAAGAATTCTGCTAAAATATAGAATACTTACCCAGAAGTTTTTACATCTCAACCATGCATGATGTAATCATCAAATATTTGACATGCTGTAAGAATGGCAATGGGTTAGGTTCAGGTAGACCTAACCCAAATTCAATTAGATCTAAACCTATTAAGAATCTATTATTTTAGATCCATTAAAGATTCATATTCATTAACGATCTAATAAGATCTAATTAAAAGATCTAAAATAAATTTATTTGGATCCATTTACACAAATATAATTAAAAATTTTTTAATAAAAAATAAAAAGTTATTTTTTAATAATAATTATAAATTTATTTTCTCACTTATATCTATTTTTGTTTTGATCTGTACTATTCATATTAACTTTAGGATAAATATAAATTGTATCATTCCCATTGATAACAATTATGCTTCACAATTATAAATTATATTTATTTTTTATTTATATTTATTTTTATTTTAACACATTTATATTATCCATAATAACTTTAAAGTAAATATGAATTATATTTGATCAACTTATAAATAATTATTTATCCATTTATATTATAATTATATATTTCTATATTATAGAAACTAAAATTATAAAATAAAATAATATTATTTTAAAATATTTTTATAATATAATGTAAATTTAAATATTTTTAATATTTTTTATCTTAAATAAATTATCACAATATTTTTATATATGTGATAATATTTATTTTATTAATAATAAATTAATACTAAAATATGTTATTCAAATACGTTTAATGTAATACCAAAAAGATATTTAAGATCTATTAAATATTTATAAAAAATAGATTTATATATTGTATAAATTAATATTAATAAGTATTCCAAAAAAATTTAAAATTCATTAAATATTTAATGGGTAAACCTAAACCCAAAGCATTCAGTAGTGGATCTAATTTGATTAAAACTCATTGGGTATGGACATTTTTACATCCCTAACATGATGAGAGCAAAAACCTTGTACTAGGTGTGAGTGAATGGCATGCGTGCAAATCAATCCGACGACATGTGATGGCGTAGAACCTAAAAATTGGTTGAATTGTGTTTAATCAGGATATCGGGATAGGTTGCCGTCGTTGGGTAATTCATAGTCAAGTTCTATGGTAAAACTTCTTGTATGGTGAGGGATGCGATGCACAATACCTACGTAAAATGATAATATTAATTTTCAATGTACTAATACGTTTTTTTAACGAGAGGAAGAGAATGTTTGCAATTGCCAAATTGTCGCATTATTATTCATGAGAAAGAAGAAAGGTTAAGCTTTTGTGGATCTCAATGATATTGATTGAATAACGCCGCAAAATCGCAACTTCTAGTGACTCTCTTGATGGTTTAGTTAATAAAACTTTACATATCAATAGTGATAAACGAAAGGTTAAGATAATTACAGGAGTTGATGATTTTGTTTTAGCTCTAAGCCTCTAAATACCAATTTAATTATGAGTTTATCCTTAATATCTACAGTGTTTTATTCTTAATTTTTGTATATCTGTATTTAATCATCAAACCACTTTTTTCTTAAAAAAAAATTTATCTATGTTACTTCTGCTAAAAAACTCTCCCACACAAGGGTGGAATACCAGCCATTTACTTATAAAAGAATATCACCCTTATAGTTCTAAATCCAATGTGCAGGTTTTTTTTTTTTTTGGGTGTTATTTTGTGTAAAGTATTATCATATTAAGGTGGTGTTACTCTATTTTAAACCTAAATAATATATAATAAATATAGAAATTTCAGACAACTTTTCACAGTAAAAAATACTTTTGTATATTCAATATTTCAATGTAGCAACATTAAAGCACAGTTTTTTTAAGGAATATCTCCTGTAGAAAAATTTTATTTCTTTATACATAAATGAGGGAGTATCATATATATTTATACTTTTTGATAAAAATAATATATACAATTATAATATTGAAAGAAAATAATTTATTCGATATTTTTGAAATAGAAAAAATTATCTTCTATTAAATTTCTTATATTTAACATTAAATATATAAATTATTTTCTACAATTTTGATATTTGATAATTATGTTTTTACAAAAAATATTTTCCATCAAAATAAGCAAAGCCTAATTTATAATTATTTTTATGAAACAGCATAAATTTCTATTTAAAATAAGTTGAATTAGTTAAAAAATTAAAACAAAAAACATATATAAAATATTTTTTAATTTTATATTATTAAAATATTAAAAACTTTATCCTTCGTGGGACTATTCTAATACGATCATTTCATCAATGTAAATCAAAACACGATTATGGGAGAATTTTCGCCAGAAGATTTCATTCTCGGATAGTCATGTAAAATGGACTCAAAATTTGTAGATAGGGCGGGTGGTTTGTGGTTACAAGGCAAGTTAAATTTCTTATATTAGAATCTGTATTTTTTGTGAATTAATACGGGTGAACTCGTATAAGTCTACGTGATTTTGCCTGTGGGCTTAAATTTTTTTTTTACATTGAATTTTTTTATAAGCCTTTAAGTATTTAAGAATTTTTTTAATCAAACCGTTTCAATCTAATGTTTAATATGTAACATAATTTTTTTAATTTTTCTAATTGTCTAATCTATTACATAAAAAGAATTTTCATATTAAAAAAAATTATTTAATTTAATTTAATATTTTCTAAAAATATATTTATTTTTTATATTTAAGATTCAATCTTTAATTTATATATATATACTTTAATAATTTAATTACTCCTAATTATAATAAAAAAATTAATCACTCATGGCACAATAATTTTTTCTAGCATTTTTTTTTTCCAATTTATGCAGGCGTGACCGCCCGGCACCTCGCACGTAATTTTACGTGCCTGTTCAGGGTGAGGCTGGCTTCCCTTCTAAACATCTTATCTTAATCATATACAAAGAATAACGTTATTTTTATATTTTTTATTATGCCTTTTCCTGTTTATTTTCCTTTCGCAGGTAGTAGAGTTTATTGTTTTATAAATTGTAATTTTTTATTTCTTTTTCAGGTAATATTATTAAAAGTTCAATCACATAAGAAATTGAGTATTTTTATTATTAAATTATATTTAATATATTAAAATTTATATTTTTAATTTTAATTTATTTATTTTGATATTTAAAAAAATATAATTTAATAGTGAAATATTCAAACTCTCAAGAGATCTAACTCCTCATATTATTATCCTTCTTTTTAAGCCTCATTTTAGATAAATTTTTTTTAGTTATCTGCTATTTTAAAATTTAAAATTATATTTATTGTTATTTTTAAATATTATCCTTATAATTTATATAAATATTTAATATTTTATTCATTAATTAATTTTTAATAAAAATATATTAAAAAATTATAATTTATTAATCTTAAAATTAAAATTATTTATTATTTTAATTAATTTTTATGTATTTATCTTCAATGATACTTAAAAAGAAGTAAAAAATTATACTTATTAAAACGAATGTATAAATTATTTTGAGGAAGGATAGTGCTGTTTGCATTCTTCTCTATTCATTTTCTAGTTACTCTTTATTTAAAAATTATGTGGTTAACAATTTTATAAATTTAATTATATATTTAAATGAGAATGAATGTTTATTTGAAAAACAAAAAATTGCAGGCAGCATCTTTCTTAACTAGAGTCAGGGCTAGGGTGAGGGGGAAAAAATGAGTGAGGAGCACGCGCCAGTGCAGCGTGAAGGCGAAACTGGCTTGGGTGCTTGCTCCAGGTGTCCTATGAAAGCCGCGAACGTAACAAAGAAGACGTAGACAGGTGCGGGACCGCACGCCAAAGCCGATTGACCCTCGCAGAGAATCTAATGTTTCGCTTACTGTGAGTTCGACACGCGGCCACTACTGACGTGGATCCGAAATCGCAACCGCTCGTTCCACGGGCATCCCACGTTTCCACCACCATGTCTACTTTTGCAATTTCCACAACTTGTTGCCGTCCATTCTGCAATTATAGTAATTGATAAACACCCCGTATTTTTTTGATTTTGTCTCTGCTTGACACCTTTGCTAAGCTTCCTTCATCAGATTAGCTATTTATGTTGGCCACGCACTACATTTTGTTTGCTTTTTCTTGCACATGCTTCATTTTAATAGGTCCGACTTACGTGGCGGAGTTTTTTATCGAAAAATTTTATAGTATATTAATATATTATTAAATTTAATTATTATTTTATTATTATATAATATATTAAATTTAATTTTTAAAAAATAATATTAATATACAGTATGATTTGACAAAAAAATTAGTGCATCATTATATAAGTGGTATATCATAACCTCCTCTTTTCTTATTTTAAAGAATGATAGTTATATTTTAGTAATATTTCTTATAAATAACTAATTAAGTTTATTCTATTTAATATTTTAAATAATTTTTAAATTCAAAAGAGATTTTAAATAAAAAGAAGGAAAGAAATT
Source organism: Sindora glabra (assembly GCA_020226215.1). NCBI lineage: Eukaryota > Viridiplantae > Streptophyta > Magnoliopsida > Fabales > Fabaceae > Sindora > Sindora glabra. The sequence goes on along the minus strand of CM035230.1, from coordinate 57,425,620 downwards.
GATTAAAAAATATAAAAAGATTTAATATTTGTATTTTCAAAATCTAATTACATATTCATTTCTTTCATAAAATATTTTACATTAAAAATATAAAATTAATTATATGAATCATTAGGTTAACTAAATAAAAACTTATGATTGAAAAATACAAAAATGTTATATGTACTAAAAATGAAATTTGAAATTTGAAATTGAATTTTAGAAAATTTTCTTATTTTTTTATATTTAATGAAATGCCTTGTATTTAAAATTCATTTTCGAATTCCATTTTCAATGCATAAGATATCGCAGTTGAGAATATCAGTAAATAAATGTAAGTTACTCATTTTCTTCACATATAAGTGTAGCGTAAGAATGGAAATATAGCATGCATAGTTTAGCTTTTGCTAATTTATTTATACAGAATAGATAATTATTTTTCATAGTGATAGAAGTGACAAATCATTCAATATAAACGTAAAATTTTAAATTCAAACTTTATGATTCATAAAGAGAGAAAAATTAGATACCACAATATTATTAGGGTGCTGACAAATAACATAAATAAATACATGACAAGTTTATATATACCGAGATAAAGATAACGTGAAAAAGTAGAAGTCGGAGGCAATTCATTAGAAATGATATGAATAATTACATATCTGTTACTAGCTAAGCTGAAGTATATTTAATTCAAAATCAAATTTGGGCATCCCAAATCATAACAGTTATTATTTGGCTCTTTTCTTAGAATTATTCTAATTGGATTGATTTGCAATGATGAGTTTGAAATATGTTATGGTTGCGTTTTACATGTTTGATTTCACAAAAACATAAACTGTGGAAGACTTATAATTATATATTGATATTTTTAAGTTCAGTATAGTTGATTTATCTTTTATTCATTAGGAAATAAATTAATTAAAGTATGCATCACTTAATCTAAATAGCATTGGAGATCAGACGTAAAAGATTACGATGGTGGCACTAATGATTGCTTCCAATTTGGCCCAACTGAGTTTTCGATGGGGACACAATCTAACAGCTAATCTAAATGGGGCAAGAAGCGTCAATGTACATGGTAGAATGGTGATTTGCTATGTATATAGCAGCAGATGTCACAATTTTTTTAAGCCATAATTAGCTTAGAATTCAATTATCAATTTTCACTGGCGATCCTAAATTTAGTATCATCACACAATTACTAATAATGTAAGACATTTTTTTATAAATATTACTAAAATATTTTCATTTAAACATTCTTGTTATTTCATATTCCATTACATTTTATACCTTATAAGGCCTAAAAAGATATTCCTATCTTCAATAATATAACTATTATTGTTGCCTTGCATAAAATCATCCATCTGAGAATCTACTCCTATGGTGCTAATAATGGAGGAGCTTTTATAGTAATATTTGAAAAAGTAAACAATTAAAAAAAGTAAATCCATGACTCAATAAGTAAATAATCTAATTAATGGTACTTAAAAAAATGTATGATTAAATGGGTGTTGCTACACCCATTCCAAGTAAATTAATTTTCATTTGCATTAACCTTCTCTTACTTAGCAATTTTTAGGACTATAGTTGATTATTTGCTTCTAGAAGTAAACCTTCTAAAAATAGTCAGCTACAATAAGCAACTATAGGCTTTTTATGAACAATTCTCAAGACTATAGTCAGATTATGAATTTGATTACGAATATGGTCAATTTTTATTAATTTAGTTGAATACATAATGAGCAATTTAGGTTACTTCTCAATGCTAGCATCTATACTCATTTCAAGCTATAAACAACAAAGACCCATTCAATAACACAACTTTATAACATTTAATTATCAAATTCCTACTATACAACATTTTAAGTTCTATAGCACAAAATCATAGAAAATCAATTAATTTAAGTAAATTGTCTACTTACTTGTATATGAAGGAAATGAGAAGAAATTGGAAGAATGGTTAAATTGCACTATTTAACATAAAATCAAAGAAATTCATATTCAATTTTCAAAACCTTATTCCATCTTTCATGGTGAAAGAACTCGGAAAAAAACACCATCAAAGCTTTAATTCAAAAGGCTTACCTCAATTTAGCTTCAAATTGATAATGATATGGTAAAATTCATGGCCTAATCTTGTTAGATAAGCTTGAGAAGTAAGAAAAGAAAAAATGAGATGATGAATGGAGTGAAAATGGATGGCTAGGGACCTAGTTTAGGGAGTTATAAGGCTTCAAGGATATTTTGGTAATTTAAAAGTGGTTTAAGGGAAAAATTGAAAAAATAGATCCTAATTCTACTTTATACATACTTAACTCTAGTTACATCAAGCCTATACATAATTTTGTTTTCCTTTATTCCTCATTAATTTACTTTATATCCTACCACAAAATTTCATTAATTTTCGAATAAAATTCCACCTTAAAAATAATCAAATTACATAAACAAATATTTCCACACATGAAAATACTTTTAATTATTTTTAATTTCCTAGTAGGTTTAACAATAGGTGATGTTATGAAAACAATTTGAAAAAAAAGAGCCAATAACTTGACCTTATATAGGTATTATAAAGTTTGATGATAATATTTAATGTGATATTGAGAGCTAATAAGAAATGTACACATGACTTAGATAATTTGAGAGAATCTCAATGATGAACTAATTGCTCAAAAGCATGAATATTTATTTATTTTTATGTAATATAAACGTGATCTAAATGCAAGGGGGTGATGTTGACTAGGCTAATTTAAGCCTCCTAAAGGCCTTTTTGGTCTAATTGATTTTTAGATCAATCATGCAAGCCAATTGTATTGGTTAAACCATTTGACTTTGTTAATAAGGTAATTGATTGGGTTAAGTAAAACTTTTTTGTTTTTGCTTGAATTTGTGGATCGAGGCTATTTAACCAAATTAGTTATTATCAACCAACAACTTAAAATATCTAAATTTGATGTCTCTATATATGATGCTGACAATAAGCTTAATCATAAATTTTTCTATGCTTTACGACTGATGTCTCCTTTAAATTTTTTTCATTACTTGATGTGATTATGAGAAGCAATAAAGAAATAATACTATTATTTTTTAATAATAATATTAATAATAATTCACTTAATGCATATATGTATAATTTGAAATTTGAATTTCAAACATTATGGAGGCTAAAGTTCATAAAACAATTTGTGTTGAATTGCACTGCATCATGAAGATGTAGCATTAGTTCTTTATATGTTAATGAATCTTCATGTGATATATTACGTGACACACGCAATGAAAAATAATACAACTAGAACAAGGAATCCATTGGAATTGGGACGTTGCTTGCTAAAACTCCCTTGCTTTCCTTTTGGTGTTAACAAATCAGATATTTTGGAGTGGCTGTTAGCATAGCACCATCCTCTCAAGATGTCCATAGAATGACGAAATATATTATGACTAACAAGGTTTATTGTCTATTGAAAATCTTTCATAGAGTTCCCATCTGGAAAACAAGAACTTCAAGCTCAGTCCCCCCAACCTAAGCTCAATTCTCACTCATCGTTATACCTGGCCTATGACGACGTGGAGTTGGTATGGGTTGATATTTTTATGACTCATATTTATATTTCAATTTCGTCATGGGTAATTTTAGATATTAAATGGTTTATAAATATTATTGACAATTTTTAATAAAATTAACGACTAATGATATATATATATATATATATATATGCTAACTTTAAAAAATACAAGTAATTATTTGATGCTTAATTATCGAACGAACTTTGACAAGTAGATACTTTTCAAATTGATTGGATTATGTATTAACGGTTGTTATATATCCATATGTCACTCTTTAATTGATAAAAAGATATGTCATTCGTACCAAAGATGTGATTCTTGCCCATGAAACCCTCCTTGGCGCATACCTGATATCTCACGTAACCCTACAAATAAATAAATAAACAATTTCATAATTTAAGTAATATTTAATATTTTTCAAAATTTTGTATTTTCGCGATCTAAGATTATATATGTATATTTATTAGTTTAACTATTTTTATTATTTTGAAAAAATATATTTAAAAGAAATATTACAAATAATTATGAATTTATCTGTTTAAGAATTAATGTTTAATAAACTATAATATCATTATATCTCTTATAATTTAAGTATCAAAACACACTCATGGTACCCATCATTATTTCTGTAATTACTTTGGATGATTGGTTGGTAGCTAATAATCTGCATATGTTACCTTTGTTTTTTAGTTTCTTTCTTTATTTTCCCCCTGTTTATTGTGTTGCAAATTAGTTCTCTTTAAAATTTTTTTACCTGCGATGTAGTTTCATGCAGGATTGTGTCTAGTTGATTCGATGGTTATAGATACGTTTTTAAACAAAGTACGTGGAATATACGATGATTTGATATAAATACGAAATATTTTATATGGGTGTGAGTTGAGATTATATATGTTCAGATTATAAAAGTTAGTTAGTGTAATACGAATATAAATAAATTATATTAAAGTTATTTTAAAATTAAATACATTATTACATCAACAAATTTAATAATTTGTATAAAAATTTAAAATATTATTTATGAGATAATTGATAATTAAATTATAAATATTTATATAAAATAAATATTAAATTTTATCTTATAATAAAATGATAATAAAATTATAATAAATTATTTAATTATTTAATTAAAAATAATAAATTATTTTAATATATTTAATAAATAAATTAATATAAATATATCATAATTATTATTCAGGTCAAATATATTTAAATTGTTACTACCCTTTACTATGGTACATATATTTGATACGTGAGTATGGATTCTCACCTCTGAAAAAAAAATACTCATAAACGCTAGTAGCTCTCTGATCGCGCCAAAACACTAGTTTTCAAAGAAGAAATGGACGATGGTGAAAATGAAATTTGTCAAAGTCTCAAAATGAAAATGGTGTGCAGCAAGTCGTTTTTTGTGATTACCATTTACCACCGCATGATGTGCCACGACAGGAACCATATTTCTTACACGCGTATAGGAAAGGAGTGAAGACAAACCACGTGCAAGAAAACGGCGTGTTGTTCAAAACATTAATTCTCCTTCGATAAGACCGCTGATCAATAAAACCTCGACATGCATGCAATGCAGTGGCAGCTGTCACGGCACTTACCCTTTGCTTGTTTAGAATGGGAATAAAAGAAAAGGAAAGGAAACCTTAAAAATTAATTTAAAAATATATAATAAAATCTTAATTTTTAATGTATAAAATAAATAAAATTAATTTTTTAGTTATTTTATCTAATAATAAATAAAAAATTTAAAATTTAAAATTTAAAATTTTTCATCGATTTTCTTTCCACTCTCCTGCCAACCATGGGTTGCTTCTCTAGGACATGAGAGCGAAAAACCGGAGCCACGTGAACGACCAACGAACCCAGACAGCTTCTATCTGTGTCTTCTATGGCAACCTGACCTCTGTACCAATAAGGTACACTGAACCTTTATTTTTTTCTTTTTATTTGTGAATTCTCTGTATCTGTTAGACTTATCGAACTCTAATTAATCTGAATCGAGCCGAATTAAATTTAATATAAAAGTAAAATTTTTTTAACAGTAATTTTTTTTATTCACAAAATTTAAATTCAGAATTTCATTCAAAAGGGCCGAACTTCGATCACTCTGACCAACTTCGACCGGTAAATTAAGGCCCCGTTTGGCCAGCAGCAATTTCATTAGCATTTAACTGATTTGATCGAAAAATGACTGCTTGACTCGCGTCAAACAGTCATTTTAAAATGTTACGAAAATCAGCATTTTCGATTAAACAATTATTTGATCGAAAACGCTGGTTTATCAAACGGGGTCTAACTCAAACTTATCTCTCCTCGTTACAAAGTAAAATGAACCCTGAAAACATAGAAGCGGATAAAATACCAAAATAATGTTTTTTACAAAACTTATTACCGATTTACTATTTTTTCGAAACATATTACCGAATTACGCACGGTGGCGGGAGGCGCCATTTGGTGTGGCGCCTCATGGGCGGAGGCGCCATCTTAGGCGCCTTTGGCGGTCTGAGGGCGCCATTCAAGGTGGCGCCCTCGCTCAAATTTTTCCAATTTTTTCCTTTTGAAATTAATTAATGTTGATATCATTTGAAAATAAAAATTATAAAAATAAATAATATATGATTGTAACTGAAAATAAATTTTTGAAAATAAATTACTTATTTTATAATTATATTTGATGTCATATAAAAATATGTTAACTCCACTTTGATATCTAATACATAAATTTATTATAGGAATTAAATAAGAAAGTAGTTAATGATAATAATATAATGAATAAAAATAATAAATATTTAGTAAATAATTAAATATTATTTAAAAAATATAGGATCAATAAAGAATAATTACATAATTTACATTAATGTCTCTGAAAATTTTATGTAATGATAGTTAATTTTTATCAAATTTTGAAATTATAAACTTCTAACGCTTGGAATTATATTATTACAAGTCATTATTTAATATGTTATTACACATAAGTAAATTTATTGAGTATACTAAAATATTCTTTATATACAAAGTTGAAGATAGCTAAAAATGAAAAGAAATATAATGTAATAAATATATTTTTCTTATTTTATATTTATTCCAATAATATGCTTGTCCATTTTTATTTATTTGAATAAAATTTTATTTATTTTGTGATAGAATGAATGCAAAGTGGCGAGGTTGAAGATAGCTAAAAATTTAAAAAAATCTGATTATTTCGTTTCAATAATCTTTTCATTTTGTAATTAAATCGGAATTATAACATGAATTAGATATTTTGGCAATGAGAGTGAAAAGTACCGATTAATTATTTTTTAAGAAATTATTATTCGTTTCATCGTTCGCTCGAAACATTTTATCGAAATAAGCACAGAAGATACGAACAGCAATGGAGAGACGCCAAATGACGTGTAGAGGTACGCTAGACGAAATGGCATCGTTCGCGCTGAAGGGAAGGAACGACAGGCGATATGGCACTTTTGGCCCATGGCACCCTCGCTCCTCGTTTCTAAATTAATTAGGTGGTGACTGTGTTGACTGTGCACCCTAGAGACATGAATTTTTGTGAAAGTATGATAATTAATATTATTTATTTACTTTCACACGATAAATAAAAAAAGAATAGATAGGTTAAATTATTTTGCGCTTCACCGTAGTTTATTTCATAAATTATTTACCAAATTACGCAGGACGCCGTTGAAGGCGCCTTTCAATATGGCGCATTCGCTACAGCGAATTTCACTGCGCGGGCTGGGAGGCGCTATTTCACCTGGCGCCTACCCAACAAACTTTTTTTTATAACTTATGGGGCTGGGAGGCGCCAAGTGACATGGCGCCTCCACAACCCCATTTTATAAATTATTTAAGTTTTATAAATTTATATATTTATTTATATAATTTTAATTTTATCATAATTAGAACGAAATTATAATTTTTAAAATTTAATTAATTATATTTTATGATATTATTTATCTATATTAGTCGTAAAAATTAAGATATAATTATAATAAAATAAAATTTATATAAATAAATATATAATTTTATTAAACTTAAATAATTTATAAAATGGGACTGTGGAGGTGCCATTTCACTTGGCGCCTCCCAGCCCCATAAGTTGTAAACTTAAGTTTGCTGGGTAGGCGCCAGGTGAAATAGCGCTTCCCCAGCGAAATTTGCTATAATTTTAAGGCGACATGTTAGAAGGCGCCTTCAGCTGGCGCCCTGCGTATTTTGGTTAATAGTTTCAAAATTGCGGTAAAACAGAAAATAGTTTATGAAGTAAACGTATTTTGGTATTTTAACCAAGTAGATATTTATAACAGTTGTGAAAGTACGATAATTAATAATATTAGTTATTATATGTGGAAGATGTCCTTATCATCATTTTTTAAATAAAATTAAATATTGCAATGATCTTCGTGATTTATTGTTATTTGTAATTATTCTTGCGCAAGCAATTAAAAAAGTGGTAGTAATTATAAGCATCCTAAATGTTGACGTTTGGCAATAAAGTAGTAAAGTCATCCTAAATGTTGATGTCTGACAATAAAGTAGTAAAGTCATCCTAATTGTTGATGTCTGGCAATAAAGTAGTAAGATAAATCTACACAAATATACAAATATATAAACGAGATAGAAAAGAAAGCTAATGTCTACGCAAGTGATGTCCAGTCCCACATCCAGGATCGGTAATGTGGCGGCCGTATCTACTAACCCTCGGCGCAGGCTCGGGAGTCACATCCCCGGTGGTGTCTGTGTCTGCTCTACCTCCAGCTCCTGCGCTGCCTCTACCCCTGGCTCCCGCTCTGCCTCCACCTCTACCTCTATCTACAAGCTCTGAGTGGTCTGCCATCATGCCACCTGGCGCTAATCCCTGATCCTGAGTCTGCCAATCAAATACAGGATGATATGGCTGCGCTGAACCAGCATCATCAGAAGGAAAGGCATAGAATGCAGATGAAACTCTTGGTGCATGTGGAAATGCCTGGAACGAGGATGGAACACCAGGAGGGAGCTGGTACATCTGGGGTGACGGCGACCGATATAGTACAGCCGGGAACATGGTGGAGGATGAAGGGTCATCAGGTGCAGTAGGGTGCACATGAGATGAGGCAGTAACATCAGGCATCATCGTCATGGTCTCCTGGGCAGTCGAAGGTGGAATCTGTCGCACTGTCGAGGCGGACGGAACATCAACCTGCGACGTCTGCCGTGGAGCAGTGCAACGTCGTTGGCGAGAGCGAGGCTGATCATGGTCACCCTCCGGAGGGTCTGGGATGTGATGGGCCTGGGGAGCTGGCTCCGCATGTGAGTCAATAATAACATGATCAACCTGCTGAATCGCATGAAGGATGGACTCCGTCGCTGACCTAAGCGCATCGAAGGTGAACATAGCCTGCCCCTCGGGGGTAGTGAAGTCCTGTAGTGAGGAAACCTCATCTACTTGTGCAAATTTTTGACATTAAAGTCAGTTATAATATTAATGCATTTAAAGAAAATTAGATACAAAACACTAGCACGCAATCTTACCACAAGGTCAAGCGCTCCCCCGACAGGTGTAATACACCGTCTGGTAACCCGTCTGTACCATGTCATGTAATCGGAACGTGGTCCCAGAACTAGGCGTGTCGTCGGCTCGGCGGTAACGCACAAGTCTCGCCGGATATCCCAGAGTGCAATATACGGCTGATGGCGGATGTGCCACTCCTCGTCATACCGACCGGACAAGTGAAGGCAGTGGACCTCCGCCACCTGCTTCGGTGGCTCTGGAATGGCCTGGCGTAGTCCAAACTGTCGCAAAACCCTATCAGGCTGGTGCCACTCGACAATCTAAAAGTGAATGAGCGGCACCACTGCTGTCCAGGTGTCGCTCCCGTCGAAGCAGTACTGAGGCAGTGATGCGATGACCTCCTCAGTGTACGGGATCCAGACGATCTGAAGTTACAATTTTATCGTGTGATTTAAATACGACTGTGGATTGGACAAAGCTTTGAAATTAATGATTGTAAAAACCCCCTACGTACCTGATCAAGTCGAAGACGGTCCAGCACGTATCTGTAATGGGGTAGGCTGTGTGCCGGACTATCTTGGAACGTCTTCTGATAGTGCCACCTGCCAGGTTCAATAACAAAGTTAGGCAATTGTGTAGCAAACTTAATTATAAGTGAAAGTAGAAATATTTTCTAACCTGCGCGCTAAGGGGCCAATCCCTGCATCCCCCTCTGGTATGTCTGAAATAGCTATCGTGGGAGCGATGGTGGGAAATCTATCCCAAGCCTAGAGCTGCAGTAGTAGACAACAACCTCCTATCTCTCTGTAATCCGGTGCGGTGGCCTTGCAGAGCTCTCTGTACAGGTATGCCAGGCAAGCTGATCCCCAACTGTACGTCCCAGCCTCGTGTAGGTGTGCGATCAAGGGTAAGTGCATGAGGTGGACGTATGTGCCGGAATGGTCCGGAAATAACGTCCTACCAATGAGTCGTAAAATGTAAGCTCGAGCGAATCTCTGCACTGTGACCTCATCCGCATCATCTGGGAGATGAGCGAAATGCCTCTCCAACCAACTCATCCTCAGTCGCCCCCCTCAGATGACATTCTCATCTACCGGTAACTGGAGTCCCAAGTACTCCTCTATCAGGGCTTCCCACCCCCACACAGTGGGCCCCGTCACTACTCGACCGTCAATGGGTAGGCCGAGCTGAAAGGCAACATCCTGCAGGGTAATAGTCGTCTCTCCCTGCGGCATGTGAAAGGTGTGCGTCTCCGGCCTCCACCTCTCCACAAGAGCACTGATCAACTGATGGTCGATAGACACAAACTCACACATCGCCAAGCCGTAAAAGCCTGCCTCTCGCAGAAAGGGGACAATCAACTCCGGCGGTGGCTGGTGATGGTAGTGATGAGCTCGGCGAATCCTAAGCACACGGTCAGGCTGCAAAAGAAAAAACAACACCAACTATAACGTCTGACAATTTAGAAACAGTTAATACTCAAGTTAATTAAGGTGTAGCTATTTCCATACATGGCCTGCCCAGACCGACTGGGATATGTGTGAGGCCTGAGCGGTCAGCAGAGAAGGATCGCGTGATCCAGGATCAACGCGTCGGGATGTGGATGCCATCTGCCACGACAAGCATTGCATAGCAATGAAATTTAAACACACACAAACTTAGAGGTGTTGTCCAATTTAAGCACAGCCTTAAGGTATTAAAAAATATTATCATAAACTGTCTTAAATTTAAGGTGCAATATATATAAATAATTTCATAAAATGTCAGGTAATAAAAAATTTCAGGCTACTAGTAATGGGGTAACCCTTATATACATAATGATGTGCAAATTTACAACCGTAAAAAATAAAATATAGTGTGCAACCGCTATACTTATGACATTGGTTAACATACTTTAAAGCATACATGCGAAAGTAAATAGTAAAAATCACGGTGTAGAAGGGCCTTCGTCCCCATGAAGCAGTGGGCAACGCCTACGATTATGTCCTGCCATCTTACAATGACTGCATTTTTGCTTTACACCGCTCTCCTGAGGCCAATCCATCTCATTTTTGATTCTGGTCGACTTTGGTCGTCCCCTTGCACGCAATCTTCCATAATTTGGAACTAGGGCAGGGAATGGTGGTAGGTTATTCCACTGCGACCAATCCCCAATAGGCCACCACTCAGATTTGTAACAATTGAGCAGCGTGTCAAGCCTGTAGACAGCATCGACATATGGTTCCCACGATATGTTGATTGAGGCACAAGCAGCAATAATATGAGCGCAGGGATACCTATATGCTTGGAATTGTCCACATTCACATTGCCCTTTGTCTAATAACACCTGGACGACCTTTCCACATGACCCACTGGCCATATCAGGGCCCTCCACCACCTCAAACCTAGTCCCTTCTCTATTGTAAGCACGAACGTGGTAAGAAGAAGCACGTGACTGGATAGTCGCAAGCTCCTGTCTGAATCTGCTTGCGTATCTGTGTCCTTGTTGTAGGTCAGCGTGTGCTTCTTTTGCCCTTTCCACAAAGTACTTGACGCATCTATAGTATGTTTGTTGGACAAGGCCTGTGATTGGCAGCTTCCTTAGTCCTTTGAAGAGGCCATTGATGCACTCTACAATGTTAGTCGTCATATGACCATATCTTCTGCCTTCGTCATAAGCAAGCATCCACTTCTCGTTCAGAATACTGGTCATCTTCTTATGGATCTCCTCATTGACTTTGCTAAGATTGTCCAATCTCTCCATGGCCTTTCCCCAACTGGGCTCGTACGCTGAATAAAAGGAGACAAATAGGTTAACTAAAATGAACTACTGGGTGCACAAATTTATAAATGAAACGCTCAATAGAGAAATGTCTGCATTAACACATACCAATCTTGAGGACAGCTTTCCTCACATTGTTATCTCTGCACTTCCTGCGAACGTTGCTGGCAATGTGCTTGATACAATACCGGTGATAAGCATAAGGAGGTTGCCATCCCAGGCCTTCGGTGGCTACAACATCCTTTATAGCTCGGTGTCGATCTGATATCAAGCATATTCCTTGCTTGTTCGTGACATTGACCCGCAGTAATGCCAAAAACTAACTCCAATTCTCATAGTTCTCCCTGTCAACAATGGCAAAGGCAAGAGGAACGGGGCATTTGTTACCGTCCTGAGTCGCAGCAATCAGTAGCACGCCCCTGAACTTGCCATATAGATGCGTGCCATCAACTTGTATGAATTGCTTGCAGTAAGGAAACGCGGCAATGCATGGCTTGAATGCCCAGAAAACTCGGTTGAAAATATGTTTCTGCGGATGACACGATTATCAGCTGTGACAAATTCGTGGGACTCCAACTTGAATAGCGCCTGGTCACAGTAGCCTAAAATGTCCAACCACTTGGGGAGCACTTCATACGATTTGTCCCAATCACCGTGCACCTTCATAATTGCCTTTTGTTTCGCCTTCCATGCTTTTCTGTACGAAATCTTGTATCCGTACATGCCTTCCACCCTCTCCTGTATAAGCGAGATTGGAACGTCTTGCTTCATTTTAATCATCTCCAGGATCAGGGAACTGATATACTCGGAATCCAGAGACTTGTGGTCCTGTGTCAAACTAGCATTAACACATGTGTGGGGCCTTGAAAATCTAGTTATGGTCCAAGTGTTACAATTCTTCAGTTTCACCGCTCTGAGGTGGAAATTGCATTAGTCCCCAAATTTATCACACTTCAATGATAATCTTCTGGTATCCGACTCCTCCACGTAATAACTGTGGTGCCTTCTGATGTGATAATGCTTGGTTGCAGCGATTAAAGCCTCCTTGCAATCGAACTCTTGCCTAACCTGCAAGTCCTCCATGTCGTAATCATAGGTTGGCTTCATTATTTCCGGAAATTCATTTGGCTTCCGTATCGCATCCCAATCAATGTTAGAGAAGACAGCAGCCTGGGGGACACCATATGATGTTTGTGCAGCATTACCACTGCTCACACACCGCGTTGGTACACTGTCTGCATGTGTTACCGCACGTTCTTCGTCATCTGTGTCATGATCGTCACTGCTACTGCAGGACACCTCATCGTCTTCAAAACCAGACTCTAGGTGGGCATCCATTAATACGGGATCGATAGATTCTTCTTGTACGATCGGCAAGGCACGTGATGAACCTACCAAGGTTTGGGGTGCATTTATCGGGGTAACACCTGCAACAGATGAGTCCAACGCAGGAGCATGACTATCAGCAATGTGGAACTCAAATCCACCTGTATAAGGACGGCCTTCCCCCACCATCAAACAACCAGTGTTAACATAAACCGCTGGATCCACGGGTGGTGCAATTCTTGTAACTCTTTCATCAAAACCAAGGTTGGCAGCGCGCAATTCGGATGTAATCACGTCCACGTACAATTCCATGGCTGTCATCGTCGGATGTTGTTCGTAGCTTGCTATCGCGCATGCCAAGTCTTCATCGTCGTCCAATTCGTAGGCCATGTACTGAGCCTCTGTTTGATGCTGTGGAAACCTGTAAACAATTTTTCCCACAGCTTGATCCTGGTGAAGCTTCAATCGGGCATGAATTCTCTCGCGCAAGACATCCATAGTGCTGCATCCTTTCAATTTTAGTGCCTTTGGGGGAGGTCCATCGTACATTACTCCCATCGATCCCTCAATCATTGTACCATTTGAATATATGAAAGAAATTAAATTTTTCTTCATCTCGTTACTTCTGGCTCCAAAATATTCACTGCAAACTATTCTTCATTGTCATCATGCAATCATAGGACAATTTTCGTTCTTACAGACGAATCAACCAGTATTCAATATTACAAGCAGTTGATGAGCAAAATACTTTACTATTTTTCTAATGTACTTAGCTAATAGTAAATAATAATCTACCCGTGCAAGTCAAATCTATTCCGGCCTTTACAAGCCGACATTCATTTCCCGCAAGTTCTGAAGCTACTTCTATACTCATTCATAATTTGACATTTTTTTTGGTTTATTCAGCACAACGTATACTAATTAAATAGAGAAATATTTTCAGTACACTACATATTCTACTTTCACGATAACCTACTCCTTTCACACCTATTACTAAACAGTAACTAAAATTATTTACGCATTACTGTTTCTATATTTTTATGTAGATTACAATGGATTCCTTTTTACATGCACTGACTTCTGGTTACATTCACATATCCTGGAGCCTAAAACTTTTTTAGGACACATTTCTTTATCTCATTTTTTCTTCTTTTAATAGCACAACCTATCAAAGTACATATAAATTTCTACAAAATTTCCTCACATCATAATTTGACATTGTAGGCCATTACAATCAAGATAAAATTAAAATCACCAATTATTTACATCATAATACCCTAAATAAATTTCTCTACCACTGTAAAAGATATCTTCATGATGATTAATAAAAGTTATAACATAAGCACAAAATTTATAAAATACTAACCGGTAAGTATTAGGAAAAGCAAACAGAAAAAGGCCTCTGCATCAAAGAAAAATTTGTTATATATTTTAATAACTTTAACTTCTAAGTAAAAATTATTACGTATTATTGTATCATTACAAAAATTATACAAAGATCACGCTAAATTAAATATACTTTGCAAGATAATATATAAAAGAAACGAAAATAGTAGCATACATAAAATTTTATTAACGTATACTTAATTTTAAATACAGGGTTTCAATTTTTCCATTAGGTTCAAATTTACAAATTTTTCCTTATATATTAATTTTTATTCTTAAATACTTTTATTACAACTGGGATATATAGTTAATTATTTCAATTAACGCTTCCCATGACATTAATTTTTTAAAGTTACTTTTATACAAAACTTAAATATGTTTCATTATGTCAATATTATATTATATAATTATCTTATTATTTAAATCGTGAATAATATAACGCAAAATAAGAAAAATTATAGCTAAATAGTTTAAAGGAGAAGTGTTATGTGAAAGGTAAAGTAATAAGTGTGAAAGATTAAATATGTAATCAATTAATTTTTTTAAATAATGTATTTGATTATTAAAAATAATTTTATGTAAAAAAAACTTGTACTATATTAAATAATAGAATGATTGAAAAATAAAAGTAACAAATTAAACAAAGTGGATTAAACTGGAAAAAATTAATAAACAGATTAATATAAAAATTACAAATTACAAACTATCACAGATCATATAAGGTTCTACAACTTTTCTTAAATTTCATATCACAGATCATAATAATCAGCATAATCTATAAATTTTTCTACTACAATATAATATAAAAATTAAAAAGTACTAACCAATGAAGAGTAAGAAAAGAAGATCAGATCTGCTCCAAAGAAGTAAATAATACCGGATGAGATTTACAGATTCAACAAAAAATGCATATTTAAGAATAAAAATATACAAAAAATTACCGATGACTGCGAAGGAATGGCTGCGAAGTAAGAAGAAAAGAGCAGATGCAGAGACGCTCCTAGGTTTGTTTGTGGGTGTGTGCGGCTGCGGAGGGGGATAGGTTTGTTTGTGGCTGTGTGCGGCTGGGGGATTTATAGGGAGGGAGGCGCCAGATCAAATGGTGCCTCCCAAAAAAATTTAAAAAATTTTGAATGGGGGCGCCAGACCAAATGGCGCCTCCCAAAAGGCGAAGGCGCCATTCAACCTGGCGCCTTCAGCCTTGCCCTCCACCCAGAAACGCCATATGGTATGGCGCCCTCAGCCTTTCCGTGCGCAAATCGGTAAATAGTTTGGACGAAACAGCATTTAGGTAAATTGTTTAAAAAAAAACAGGAATTCGGTATTTTAGCCCATAGAAGCACCGTTATGATTGGGTAGGCTTTCCATGGTGGGGGTGAAAATTTAAGGTATGCAGAAGATAAATAAGGTAGAGATGTATGGTACAAATTTTATTTAAAGATTCAAACTTTTTAACTATTGTTGAATTGGATTTGTTTCCTTTTATAAAATATAATATTTACAAAATCACTTACATCTTTTTTGAGAGCATCCTGCCCAAACATGAAGAAGAAAGTTTATTGAGTAAATTGTTAGATGCATGATATAAAATTTTAATTATTGATGGTTTAAAATTCTACTCTATCTAAAATTACTATTAATTTATGAAAATTTTTATAATCAGATAATAATTATAAAAAATTATATATTTTTATGTGACATTTATTATAATTTTTAAGTTTTTTTATTTATGCATTTTGCAATGATTTTATCACAAAAGCTACAAATTTTTTATGTCATAATTTTAATTAATGAAGTTGTATTTTTTTCACATTTATAATATACAAATTTCATTTAAAATATAACTATTTGTTAAAAAAATTATGACAAGTATAATTTTTTATATAAATGATATATTTATTAAAAAGTAAAATTTTTTAGCTTTTGTGAAAATATTTCATAATCTTTCTAACTTTGCAAACAATAAATATTTAAAATTATAATATTATTAAGCACAATTATAAACTACACAAAAAAAAATTAGATCATTGCAAAAGAATTACAAAAATATTTAAAATTAATCAAACTTAAAAATTTTTATATTAATAGAAAATTTTCGTTAAATATGTATGTAACCAGGTTAATGAGAAGTGCAAATCTTTTTTCATTTTTTTTACTACGATTTTGTTGGAGAAATCAACTTTTTTTTATTTTTTACAACATACTAATTGAAAAATTCAAAAGCTAAACTTTTTTATCATTATAAATCATGTAAAACATCAAATTTTAAAAATTTTGCAATTATAATCATGAGATACCTAAAAAAATCAAAATTTAAAAATATAAATTTATTCAGATTTTTTTTTCATAATTTCTCACAAACTTTCTTCATTAGATTTCAAAATGAGGGAAAATTCTTCTACAAACTTTTTGATAGTGAAACTAATAAAACTCATGTATTAATGTTGCAAGCAAACTTTTGTAAATGATTTTGTTTCTCCCCTAAGACCTCTTTAGGTGATTCTGAATTATATTGTGATATTGAAATCTCTAACTAGCTATGTTGTAAGCTGAATACACGAATGGTGAAAATTATTATTGATGTTTGTTATCATGTTTTGAACTTAGGATGAGTGTGAAATTGAACTATGAGTACGGCAAAAATTAATGATTTGACCCTCTACTTATGTTGCATAATAAAAACTTAAAAAGTTATAATTATGAATATGGATATATTTTAAAAAATTTAGTGATAGTATAATATTAATAAAAGAATGTAGAGTGCATTTTACTTGTTAAATATAGCAAATGAACTTTCTTTAAAACTCTACTTTAAAACATCTATTAGAAGTTTTACATGAGTGACTTAAAAAAATATTACATTTAAATTTTAATATTTTATAAAAATCTACAAAATGGAAAAAAAAATCTCAACTTTAGAACGCTTTTGATAAAAATAAATTAATACTTTATGCATTAAAATTTTGATGAATTCTTAATTCATGATATTATATTTAATTAAAAATATATTATTTAAAAATTAATATTAAAATTAAAAAATGTTGATAAAATTAAATACATAAGTTTAATTTTAATTTTAAGATGGACAATGGGGTCTTTTATTCATACTTACCTTTAAAAGAGGCAAAAACAAAATATTTAAGATAACAAGTTATCCATTCCTCCTAACCAGTAATCTCTATCATCCAACACTTATTAATATGCCATGTGTCCAAAGTTGTGATGCCTGTTTTTTTACCTAAGGCACTATAGTCATGGCCTTTATCATTTTTTGTCATGTTGATATTTTTTTTCCACTTTTAAGAATATTTTAAGATAATATAAGATTGTTATATTTATTCAAATTTTAGAAAAGTACATTTTGAAAAATATTTTTGATTTAATATTCTTTTAAATTATTTTTTATAAGGAAAGTAAATAGGGTACATTTTTATGACATAAATATAAATAAACTATTTTATTTATTATATCATTTAAATTTTATGATTATTAATACTTCTCATCATCATCATCATCATCGACCGTTACCATTTACCACCACTGTCACCGACCATCATCATTCATTATTATTTATTGTTACTTAACATCGTCTATTACTATCTACTACTATTTATTATAATTAACTATTCATTTTTAGTAAATTTTTATATCCTAATAATATTTTAAAAATATATAAATTAATTAAAATATAAAATTATAACATTCTAAAAATATTTTTAATTGAATCAAATATGTTAATTGTACATTCTTGATAATTAAATTATATGGAGTTACATTCCTAAATATATTAAAAATCTTAAGGATACATGATTTTGCAATCTAAACATCACCTTATAGTTTACCTAAAAATCATATTTAAATTCTTTAGTATTCAAACTCTACGAATTTTTTCATAAAATAATTTTTGTTGTTTATGTGTAATTAAAGAGCTTTATATTATCATATATTTTTAATAAAAATAATATATATTATTGAATGAGAGTAAATTTTTTTAAAATAGATTATGTATTTTTTATTATCTTTTCACATATTAATTATATGAATAAATTATTTTTTATTATCTTACTAATTTATGACTATAACTAAAGTAAATGTAATTATAAAATCAAGTAAAATATATTTTAATATTTTTCTTATCCCATATATATCACTATTTATAGAATAAAAATAAAAATTATAACATTATTATATTAAATATAAAAATTGAAATTATATCAAATATCTAATTGTAAGTATTATAATTTAAAAAGTATATTTATATCATAAATTGTTATTGATGTGATTCCTTATTTTGATATGTTCATAAAATTAATTAATTATGAACCATGTTAAATATATCTTTCTCATTACTAAAACTTAGTAATCATTCATCCATATATCTTAATTACGTAGTTCATTCCTCGTAATTTTTATTCTTTTTTAGATTGTTGTAATCTCCCACAATATTTAAAATATAGAATCATTTTTTTAAATTTTTTTCTGAAAGTGATGAAATCTCACACAAATTTTATTCACATGAATTCTTATTACCTTTGAATGTATTTATAATATATACTAAAAAGTCACCCATGCAATATATTGATAAATATTTATTTTAATAATATAATATTATAATTATATATTAATTATTTATAAAAAGGATTAGATAAAAATTTGATTAATATATAACTAATAGCTTTAAAAAAAAGTTCTCTCTCCACTAAATTTGCTTAATATTTAAATAAGTAATTAATTTTGAATTTAAACATTACATTAATTAGATACTATTTTTTAATATAATTATTATTGATATTAATATTTAATAATATAATTTACAATAAGAATGAATTTCTTTATAATGATAATATGATTAATAAATTATAATTTAATATTTAAAAAGATATAGTTTTAATGCAACAAGATTATTATTATTATTTAGTTGTACATGTGATATTGAGTTGTAAATTTTAAAAAATATATATTTATTTGTCTATATAAGAATCAATTACAATCCCTACAAAAAATTATAGTTCCTAAAGCAATACCGGCAAATTCAAAAACTATTAAACTATTTAGAAGATAAGATAAATATTATAATAAAGTTATACACCCATACACACTTTTAAGTATCTTATTTATTAAATTTTTTATAATACTCTTTAGTGAGAAAAAATAATAAAATAATAATATAAGCTATAAGAACACATGATAAGTACTCTAAATATAATTTTGATTATAAATCTTAATGATAAAAATTGTAATAATTATGTATAACAAATAGAATTTTTAATTCTTATCTACCATTTTTTAATTCTCACTAACTATTTTAAGATCTTATAATTATCCTAAAATAAAAATACTAATTAATTTTAATTATTAAAATTAATTAAAATATTAACATATGACTTTAATATATATTTAAACAAAATGCTTATAGTTTGAATAGTATTATTCTGATATTTAAACTCTCAAATTCTTGACAAATAAAATATATTTTAGTAAAAAAATTAAAATGCCGAAAGATAATGAGAAAAATATAATTTATTTACTATCAACAAAAGATTATCATTGACATACTTCTATGAATATGTAAAAATTATATTTTTTTTTAAATTTGTAAATTTGTAAAAATTACTTATCTTAATTCTAAACTCAATAAAGTTAAATGAATACCTCATACAATTAATTTTCAAAGGAAGATGTCGTCAATAAAGGGACAATCCAAAAAAAGGGAAAATTATTTTTTTTAAAAATCACAGTAAATTTACATGAGAATTGATTTAAATGTAAATTCATTAATATTATAGAATTAAATCTACATATCTTAAAATATTCTATTGCAACAAAATCTCATAACTTCTACTATTAATAGTCGTATAACAATTTCTCAAATGAAAATACATAAATTTGTTAACAAAGGAAAGAAATAGGATAAGAGACATTTAAAAAAAATTAACTTCAAATGTTATAAGGTCAAAGAAATAGGTTTTTCTAAAAAGAAAAAAATTAACTATCAACTATTAAAAATAAAAACATTAAAAAATTAAAATTAAATGCTTACTTATGTGTGATTTTAGAAAGAAAGATATTAGATTAAAAAAATTTATTCAACCTTCTATAGCAAAGTTTCATAAGAAATCTCGAAGTAAAACTGAAAGAGAAGAAGAGAAAAATTAACTAAGAATCTCAAGAAAAAATTTGTGAAAGAAGAGACAAGAAAAAAATATGAGATAATTCTTTAAAAAAGTTCTTGAAACCAAGCGCTCACTTGTAAATGATGATAAGAGATTAAAAAAAAATCATTCAACTTTCCATAATAAAGTAGCAGGAAATCTTGAAGCAAAACTAAAAAAAAAAAGAGAAAGATAAATTAAAGTTTTCTTTGTAAAATTTGTGAAAGAAAAAAAAATAAAAATATGAGATGATGCTTAAAAAAAACCAAGAAAAGGCAAATAGGAAAAAGAATAAAGTAATAAAATTTTTTGAAGCAATTAAGCAATAAAAAATAAAATTTATGGAAAGTAATATCATAAAGAGAAATTTAAGGAAGAAAACAAATTGTTACTCTATTAATCTAGATTAGTAATTGATTTTGAATTTGAATTGAAAGATGACTTTCATGATTTCATCATATGACTTTTTTCAATATCAGTAATTACTTTTGAATTTAGATATTAAATTTTAACAAATCTTCTTCTAAGATAATCTATCAATTTAAAATTTAAAATTAAATTATTTTAATGTAAAATGATACTAGAGATTTAAAATTAATTTTTGATTGAAAAGATAGATGAAAGATAAATAAAATTATCTTTTAAGTAGAGAAAAAATGATAAATTAACTTTTTATTAAAAAAAAGAGAAATTACTGTGTGACAAATTATAAAAATAACACTTATCATAATAAGAGATAAGAAATATTATAATTAATATATAACATAAAGATTATATTATTTTTAGTAATATTTTTTTAATAATTATAATAAGCTGGAGAATATCTTTAGGTTTAATTTATGGTGATTGGATTGATTAGTGATTATGGTAATTTAATTCATACATAATTAGGGATAAATGTAATTTAATATATTTTTTCTTTCTTATTTAGACACCTTCTTGCATAAATATACTTTTTCTGAATTTAATTAATAATAACATATATAAATCATTCAAATTATGATTTCTACATGTTTTTTCTTTGGTTTTTAATTTAATGTAGTTGTCTTTAATGTATTTTCCTTTCTTATTTAGACACCTTCTTGTATAAATAGGCTTTTCTTTGAGTTTAATTAACAATAACACATTTAGATTACTCAAATCATGATTTCTCCGTATTTCTTCCATGCTCTTTAATTCCAACAATAAGATTAAAAAAAATCATAATACAAATTCAATTAAAAATAGTGAAAACATCAACAAATTTTATCATTGTAGACTTTTTTAATAATTGATTAGTTTAGTGGAAGTATATTAAGTGTTAAGGTATTCCAAGTTTGATAAAGAGTTGTACATTAGATCTTAAAAGTGTCTTTGTCAGAGGAGTTTACCATTTACTATTTCCATTTTGAATATAATTAGTTTTATACTCAGTTAAAAAATAGTATAAAGATACTTGGGTAAAAAAAAATAATTGCTTCAAGATTCAATATTTTAAGTGAAAATTAAAATTTAGTTAAAATATTATAAATATTTGCCAATTTATTATTATTAATAAAATACATTTGATCCACATACAACATGGTTTTGTTACAACTTGCTCACTTGTGATTTAAAGTGTTGAAAAGAAGTAACATATATTTTATACATTTAGCACTTCATCTATCTATATTATGCTTTTATCTAAATCTAACAAAAATTGTTATGTGCAAAACCCTAAACCCTAAATTTGATATGATTTCACCTTAATTTGTTCCTAATATCTTTTTTTTTTTTTTGAGATTGAGGTATGGGGATTTTAGATTAAAGGAAAAGATGGAAAAATTGATGATATAAATTAGATCTTTAGAATTTTATCATAGTTTAATAAATAAGAAAGAAAAGCATGTGAGAGGCATGTATTAGATTTTATTAACACTTGAAGGAAAAATGATCATATGTAAAAAAAATGTTAATAATACAAATCATAAGTGACTTCTTCTTAACACTTTACTATAGGTAGACAAGTTGCAATAAAAAAAATTATACCATGAGTTGATAAAATTTATTTTTCCTTGTTATTATACGAAGAGACTTCAATATATTGGGCATAATAATATACTAGTGCATTATCAAATTTAACCATACATCAAGTTTACCTTTTTTAAAGTTAAATTTTATATATTATACGATGATATGTCAATGATTAAATTAGATGGTGCATCTATATACCATTATATAAATGGTGTACCATAAATTTTTCTTCATATTTATAAAAAGAAGTGTATCTAAGGTTTGAATGTTAACATGTGTTTTAGTAGCATACAAATCGGATCCATCTATTAAATATTTTGGATAGTTAAGGAAAAATGATTAAAATAATGTCAATTAATAATTAAAATATTTGATTAACTAAGACAAACTAGTAATATTGAAAGAGCATTAATTAATACTACAAGAAAATTTGCATTAGTAATGAAAATTAGCGATAAAATTGTAGTGGTAGATTTTTTATTGGTAAATGAAATTTCAAGAGTCATATTTATCTTATGAATTTAGCAATAGATTTTTTAACTTCTCACTAATTTTGTTAGATTTCTAGAATTTTCTCATTTAATTTTTTATCCATCACTAACTTCTTTAGTACAATTTATTGATGGAATTAACACTAGATTTAAAAAATTAAGGCAATAAATTATTGATCAATTTTTGCATAAAAATTAAAAAATTTATTTGTAATGAAGTACCTTTTCTTTTTTTAAAAAAAAGGTGTGATGGAATTAAGGACAAACATTCATAAATCTTTCAGTAATTCAAACACACCGTTTCATTAATCATTAATAAGTGGCATATAATCCCATTGTTAATTTCATCGCTAAAATTTGATTATATACGAATCACCAGTATTGGACCTCTTATTTTTTCCTTCCTCTTTCTCTTCTCCTTCCTTTTCCCTTCATCACCATTATTACGTTCTTCTATCCTTGATGAGCATTTTAATCAATGAGTTTTCTTCATTTTATTTTAGTTTGTTAGTTTATCATTTTTTTGTAATTTTAACTTGTGATTTGTGATGAGTATTGTAGTAATATTTATTTCATTGTTAAATTTTTGGTGATTGATTGCTGTATTAATAATTATTTTGTGAAAAAAATTAACCTATAAGGAGTTTTTTACTTTTTTAGATTTATTTTTATGATTTTTAATGAGTTAATGTATCGTAATGATATCTATTTCATTATTAAATATTTAAGATATTGATTTTTATATTGATGATTATTTCGTAAAAATAATTTTGATGTTTGGGAATTTTTTTAATTTTTTAAGATTTAGTTTTGTGATTTGGGATAAGTTAATGTAGTATAGTAGTATTTGCTTCATTATTGAATATTTAGGTAATTGATTGTTGTATTATTGATTATTTTGCAAAAAAAAAAAAAAATAGCTTTTAGGAAGTTTTTCAATTTTTTTAGGATTTAATTTTGTGATTCATGATAAATTGATGTATTGTAGTGATATTTGTTTTGTTATTGAATATTTTGGTGATTGATTGTTATAATGGTGATTGTTTTGTACAAAAAAAAAATAACTTTTAGAAAGTTTTTCAATTTTTTTTATTTTTTGGGATTTAACTTTGTGATTTGTGATGAATTAATGTATTATAATGATATTTATTTCATTATTAAATATTTCAATGATTGATTTATTTTATAAAAAAATAACTTTTAGAAGATTTTTCAATTTTTTTATTTTTTCCAATTTAATTTTGTGATTTGTAAATATTTTATATATTGTAATGATATTTTTTATAAAGTTGAATATTTCTTACTCACTTAGAGATAGATTTAATTTTTTTCTTTATTTTTACCTTAGTATTTCCATAGCTAGTGATGTATGTTCAACTTGATTTGGTTATTTTAAAAAGAAGGTTGCATCTCTGCTAAATTTAATGATCTTTTTTGGCTTGCTTTCGAATTGTTCTTACTAAATAACAATACAAGCTTTGCATTATTGAAAAGTAAGAACAATTCAAAAGCAAGCCAAAAAGTATCTTGAAGTAGTTCTTCTCTTTATCATCACCAAATTTAGCAACGGTACAACTTCTTTTGCAAAAGAACCAAATGAAAAAAGACTTGTATTGCCAATTATGAAAATACTAGGTATTGTGACAACTTCTACTAGTACAAAACAATGAGTGAGAGAAGAAATAATAAAGGATGTAAGGATCCCAAACTTTAAGGAAGAGTGCAAAATAATTGGATATTTAGAAGTGACCGCATAATAAAGAAAATAAATAGTGATAAAAATTGAACTTGGATACAATATCTTTGAAATAATTTCTTACTTTCATATCTATTGCAATTATTTTAATTTTTAAGGCCTTTATTAGCAAACTTTAGTAGAAATACGTGTTCATTCTTTCTAATGACACTCAAATTCACTCCTTTAAGTTGACAATGAGTGAATTGAAGTAGGATCATCTTTATTTATTTTAAAATAGTATTTTGAGATAAATTGTGGCTGAGAAGGAATGATGGTTCAAAAGCAGTAATTTACATTTCAATATATGATGATTAGGTTGTACAAGTGCAATATGAATGTACTATTTAAGAGCTAATATTTTTTGTATTGGTTTTGTTTTCATATGTATAGAGTTTAGACATCAATTTTTTTAGGATATATATTAAAATTTATTGATTTATTTTTACTTAATATAAATAAAATATTCACTTTAGATTTTATTTTATGAATCAATTTTATTTTATAAGATTCAATTGGAGTATTTAATTGTTAAAAAGATTTAGGGTTTATGGAATTGTGTATTAGGTAGGATTTTTGCTATTTGGATTGCTACAAAAACAAATAGCGCATTGGTAAAGTACATAATATTAACAACAATATTTAGAATATGGTGTCACAAGCTTTTTGGGAAAATTTCAATTTAGTGAAGGATTTGCTAACAATTTGACATTAATAATAAATTTATCCATTGCTATGTTGAAATCTAGCAATAAAAAAATTTGTCATTAATCGTGTTTTAAAGATGGAGATTTTGTCATTATATATAAATTTTAAAATGAAAAAATACATCGCTAATTCCATCTTGTCAAGCATTCTTTTTGTTGTCATCCCACAAATTGTGATAGTTTCAACGACGAATGAACATAATTTATTGCTAAGTAATTATTGATGTACATTATTTACTAACACCTTTTTTTTCTCATTATTTCCAACACTAAATATTTTAATGATAGAATTTTTCTAATTAACAATGGATTCTTTCATTGCTAATTAGTCTTTTTTTAAAATAATAATTCAAATGAACTAAATAATATATTAAATTAAATTTCGAAATAACAATTATATAATAATTGAAAAATATTAGTTTGCCATTATTTTATTTATTGTATATTACAACAGCATGATATGTATGTCTTACTTTTATGGCGAACACTATACATGAATGAGTAGAAAATTTAAGGAAAAAAACAAAAATTTTAAATTTTATCTATACGAGAAAATGTAAAGAAAAAAAGTTTTAAAATTTTGGTGCGTCAAAATAATATTAATTGCAAATTGCATATTTTTTTCTTTTTTTTAATCTCCTTTTTCTTTGCATTCAAACAGGTGGAAATTTTAATTTTTCAAAATTTTTCTTTTTTTTTTCCCGCCCTATCAAACAAAGGGCATGTGTAATTTGATAGGGTAAACTAAATATGCCGAAACAATATGTTAAATTAACCTTTCAATTATGACATATTCTTCCATTTTAGTTCCATCTTCCAGTTAGGTTATGAATTTTATTGCTATTTATCATTAGCTCCTACAATTATTAATCTGGAAATTTTCCTCTGTAATTAATAATTATCTGTTCTGCTTAAAATTAGTGGATTTATAAATTTATATATAATATGAAAATAAAGACTTATTTGTTGAGATGATAAGTTGTTTTAATTTGAAAAAAAAATATAAATTATACAATGAAATGAAATCATCTAAACGTTAAAATATGCATCTAAAAAGTTATGCAATTTGATTCTCATGGTAGTTTTGTAATTGAGATCATATTTTTTAATCTCCATATCATGATTTAAATGTATAAATTGATCACTATTTGCCTTATTAAACAATTACAAAAAGAAAAATTTTAAATTGATTACAGTAGGGAGTTGATTACAAATTAACAAAAATAATCTTTAGGATCTAACAAGGAAAAATTATAATTTGATGAAAACTATAATGATAAAAAGTTTAATTTAACCATGAATACATAAATATAGTAAGAATGATTTTGCATATAAAGGTTTATTTCGATTAATATAAGTTAAATATATGAAGTCGTATTTTAATTGAAATATATATAATTTTTAATTTATTTTTTAATAAAATTAAAACGTTAAATGTTCTATAAGAAGTTTAATTTAAAGTATGAATATTGGTCATTTATTGATTCATATAAATTATGTAAAAAGGACCAATAAAAATGACATATAGTGTATGTATTTGTAATGATTATAAAATAAATTTTACATATACAAATTAATTGTAAATATTAAATAATAATAATAACATCCATTTTATCCAATTATAAGAAAACACATTTTAGTAAAAGGAAACAAATATTTAATAAACAATAAAAAATTCAAAATTTTAATAAAAATAAAATAATGGTAAAAAATAGAATTTTAGAAATGATTTAACATTTGAAATTATGATTTTATACTTTTCAATTTTTAAAAATTCGTAGGTAAACAGAATAAGGATATTCAAATATTTAAAAGAAAAATATGTGATAAAACCAAAATTTAAAGTGTAAAATCTTAAGAGAGGGATGTTATTAGTAATTGATTCCAAAAGAATAATTAGAATTTGATATTTTAATTTTTAATTTTATAACTTTCATAAATTATTGGAAAAAAAGATAAATAAAGGTAAAATTTTTGCTTGATTGATTTTATGACATAGCTTTACACGAAGGCAAATTTCTTGTATATTCAAACTATAGCACCTGTTGTTAACTTATATAATTTTTAATATTTAAAAATTATATTTTTAATACATGTAGATCCTATAAATTAAACTGATAAATAGATAACAAATTATCAATTATCAATTATTTATTAAATATAATTAAAATTAAGTGTTATAATTGAAATCAATATTTTAAAACACGGCTGAAACAGTGACTTCGATTCATTTTATTAAATTGGTGTTCAAATCGAATTATATTGTATATCTATATTTCTTTATATATCTTTTATTAAAAAATTATAACTAAGAGGATTACCTCATTTTAAAATTAGGATATGCAATTAATTTCTTTAAATGTTTATACTACGAGTATATATGTGTATTTATATAAATAAATAAGACTTAAAAATTTAAATCCAACTTATTATTTTTCAAATATTGAAAATTTATTTATATTTATTATATTAAACTTAAAAAAATTATCTCAATTTAAGTAAACTTGGAATGGAGTAGTTTAAACTACTTTGTCATATTGTTAATTTTTGTTTTAAAAAAATGAATTTAATAAAAAAAATTTTAAGATAAAAAATGCTTAACACATGAATTGAGTCAAAATCTACGTGAATTCGATTCATTAAGACCTGCAATTTAAAAGAATTCCTTTAAGCTGGTTTGATTCATCCAAAAAACTGGTCCACGGATAACCCGTTTTTCAACTTATGCTAGCTGTTTGTTTTTCAATTTAAGATGGAATTTTTTTCAGAAAAATAAAAGGGTCAAAACCAGCATATAAAAAAACTTTGAAAAAAAAAATTACTTCAATTTAATCAACTGAGATAATACGGAGACAAATTTAATATTTCAAAGGGGGAATACATTTAATAATACTGTAATCTTACTTTTCTTCTTTTATCTTTTTCTTGTCATCATTTTTCTCTCTTTTTCTTTATTTATAATTTTCTAGATTCCTTTTTATTTGTGGCAGCAACAAGAAACATAATACTTCCCGAACTGTTACAAAAAATGACTAAACTTTATTACATATCAAAGACAATCTTTCTCGATTTAGAAATGATTTTCTTGAATTACAGTATGCCATAAGATCTCCTTTCTTTATGATTAAAGTATTACTTGATTTTAGATCGGAAGTTAAAACGAGAAACATTCTTACTTGGGTATCAATGTTGATAGCTTGCTGCTATTTCCAAGAAGGGATGAGGCCACCGGACTTCATCATTATGGCGATCATCGACGGTGATGCATTTCTAGCTGCTGCGCTACACTTTTATCACCTCCTCTGCTAGTCTGCTGGGGCAAGGCAACGAGATTGATCCAAGAAATAGAAATGGGGATATTAAGAAATAGGGAATGGGTTCTCCGAGACTGAGTTTCATCTTTGTGAGAAGCAGATAGGCAGAACAGGCTGGCTTAGGATATTAGGCTTATTTTTAGGTGATTTAGCTTGCAAAAATTCTTAGGCCCCCTTGTGGTCCGTTAAGCATCTCAATTTAAGATTTTATAGAAACTTGGTTACTCTAATTATATTTTTCCTCTCAATAAAATTAAAAGAATGATGTTAGTATAAATTGATATCACCCATTTATACTAAAATATTCCACTTTAACATTGGCACTTATGATATTTACTAATATTTTTTGCACATTAAAACTTGTTTATTGAGTTGGGTCATCAATTTTAGATAAATCATCAAATTTTATCAGATAATACTAACTCAATTCGATCTAATTGTTACTCTTTTTAAATTTCTTTAAGATTCAAATCCTAAGCTCAGGGATTTAAAAATTTTAAATTGTGAGAGATAATATTTACATATAAAATAAAAATGATATTAATATAAAATACTTAAATAAAAATAATTTTTTTTATTTCAACATCTCTTTTTATGTGTGTCATTGTGTGTAATTAATAAGTGTTAAATATTTTTATAATTAATTAAAATAAAAATTTTCCTTTTCAAGTGATATAGAAATAAGTTAGGGGATAATTGCCTCCACAATATTACTACTAGATTTGCCTCTCTTTTGATCCAACTAGTTGAATTGGATTGGCTGGTTCAAATTTTAAAACAATGATTCGAACATATAAAAATTTCTTTACTTCCGTAGTGGCATTTATCAAATAATATTAATAATGCATGCACATCAAATTTTAATTTAATATATAGAATAAAATGTATTTAATTTATATTTTATTTTGACATTCATACATCACTCATATTGATTTTGCTTATTTATTTTTAATCTGTAAAGAAAAATATTATTATTTTGATTAAATTATAAAATACTCTAAATTAAAATTTGAAATTATTTAAATTACATTTGCAAATGGATGACTTATTTTTAAATTTTTTTTTGACTATATATAGTATTTCTTGTCATGTTTATTTTGATCAGTAAGATTTACACAATTGTTTAATCTGAAATTTTAATTTTTAAATTTAATTTTATATAGTATTAAAGTAAGATTAATATAAGTAAATACATTTTACTTCACTTTTATTCCTAAGAGAATCAATATTATCATATATATATATATATAAATATCATTATAAATTATTTTAAATATTTTAATTTATATTTAGTAATTAAATTTAAAAAATATATTATATATAATTAAAACTTTATATGTTATATATTATTAATTCATAAAATGTATGAATTTATTTTTAATATATATATATATATATATTATAATATATAAAATTTTAAAAAACAATAAAATTATATATCTACGCTTAAATATATGCTGGAATAATGCGGGTTTAGTTGGAACTTTGGTTGAGACGTGGCGGCGTAAAATGACACGCGCAACGCCATACCTCCAAGCAGCTGGGAGGAGCGGCATTATCGTTTTGCTTGGCGTGACGGAAAATAAAAAAGAAAGGAAAAAAAATAAATTTAATTAAAATAAAAATAAAATAAAATATTAATATATGCAAAAAATAATAATCATAAAAATTAAATTTTTTATTTTTCTTTCCTTCCTTT
This sequence comes from Sindora glabra, assembly GCA_020226215.1. Taxonomy (NCBI): domain Eukaryota; kingdom Viridiplantae; phylum Streptophyta; class Magnoliopsida; order Fabales; family Fabaceae; genus Sindora; species Sindora glabra. The sequence continues at coordinate 57,395,008 of CM035230.1, read as the reverse complement.
TTCCTTTCTACCAAACATTAAAAAATTTTGAATTTAATTTTTTTTCTTTTTACTTATTTTTCATTCTACAAATCATAGAGCACGTTCTTTCCGTGAATTGGATCCGAGCTTTGCTATGGCAGCCCTCGAAATTCAGCAGTTGCAACCACATGCACAACCGCTCCCATTTTCAATTTTTAACGGTGAGGTCCTTTATGGATAAAATTTTAAAATATGGATACCTATACATATTAATCAATCAACGTTTAACATGTGGTAATAAATTATATAAATTTTTAAATTTTATATATTTCATGTTTACATCCCTAAAAAGTATTTATTATGAAATAACTCAAAAAGGAATAAATGAGAAGTTTTTTAAAATATCATTGGAATAATAAAAATCAAATATAATATAAATGGGACTGATTAACACCCTTTCCTCGCCGGGGATCTAAAAGTTTAATACTTTGTTTGCCTGGAGATGAAAATGGAAGGAGAAGAAAATAGAGGATGAGGAAATGAAAAGGAAAATAATTTTACCTAAATTATTTAGAATGGGTGAAAATAGGAGGGAGAAGAAATAAGAGTGAAATTCATTTCTTTTGTTTGCAATGAGTGAAAATTGGGGAAAGAAATAAGATTAAATCAAATTACTATAATACTCTTATAATATATTATTAGTTTTTGTAATAATATTAATTCAACAAATTCAATCGAAAGATTTATAATACACTAATAAAATGTTATACATATGATAATAAGTAATTTTTTCAAATAATTTAAATAATATCTAATTTAATTTTTATAACAAAGAATTATTTATAAAAATAATAAAATAAATTATAATATTATAATATTATCATTCTTACTTAAAAATATCAATGAAAAATTATATAATTTAATACAATAATGAAATAAATTAGTGATAAAATTAATTTTAAATTTTATATAATTTAAGAAAATAATTTTTAAAATTTTTAACATAAAAAAAATTAATTACTTACAATTAAAAAAATATTTTATATTTTTTCCTTCATGACCTTCGGAGTTCACAAGTACAAGTAATAGTAACACATAACTCTCGACACAAACTCTATTGCAGAAGGGCAACAACGGAAATGTGGTCGCATCTCAGCACCTCACCTTGATTTCATCTCATTTTTGGAGGGGTGGGAATTGCGCTGGGTCCCACCAATTTTTCCCACCCCTTTTTACTTCCCTCTCATTTGCACCCAGTAGTCAAACAGGAGAATTTCATATTTTCACCTTCTCACTTCCTCCCCCCTCATTACACCTATTTCAAATAGCCCATAAATTGTTTGGCTCTGATAAAGAATGGAATTATATATAATTATTTGAACAAAATTTTTTATAACACGTAATGTTAAATATCTATAAAATGAAATTCCTTCTTCAAATTAAATATTTCATTTAAATATAGAATTATATATATTATGGATAAGTTTATATATTTACTTTGATCATATTCAAATATCAAATTAATGCTTACGTATAATATTATTTAAAAATTAAAAAAATAAGAGTTTAAATTAATTTATTGACAATGTAAGATATTTTATATTATCAATAAATTGGACAAAGATATACCATTAAAAAATAAAAATAATTAAAATTTTTTTATTGTAATAAAAATTTTTTAATAATTTTTTAATAATATAGTAACATGAGTATTTATGATATCATAAAGATAATTTATATTGAAAGTGAATTAAATTTAAATTTTAAAAGTAAAAATAAAAAAATGTAAATTATTTTCTTTAATTTTAGAATAGTTAGATTTCATTTCTTTATACTATCAAAATAACACCTTAAGACTATTAAAATTATAAAATATCAATAACATTCTCTATCCATTTTTCTAATACATTCCGTTTATTACATAACTTATACTAAATAAACATGGCATATGTAATTTTGTGATCAACAACCCTTTAAATATTTTTATATCACAAATTATTACATCCATTTTATCAAAGTACATTCTATATTACCAATTAAAAAAATAATCAGGAACCTTTTTAATAAAATTGCAATCAACATTTATGCTCATTAATTTATAAGAGACAAACGGACAATTTCCATAACTTTCTTTCAATTATGTTAAACTTCCATGCCCGGTTGAGGGATGCATATTTTGATTTCCGTAAAATTAAATTTTTATTAATTTCATTCATAATTAAAAGTTGTATTAATTTAGTTTTTCTAAAATTAAAAAACTTTAAATTTTAGTCCTCCGTTATACAAGGTGAAATACTAAATTATTATATGAAATAATTATAATTTAAAAAATTTTAATTATATAGGAACTAAGTTAATATAAATTTTTAATAAAATATGAAATTAATAAAAATTCAATCTTATAAGTTTTTAATCAACCATCTACGAAATTTTTATCGTCCCAATGCTGAAGGTATTACACTAAATTTTTATTATTCCAATGCTGAAGGTAAATGGCTAAGAGTTTGTTTGGTATGCAATTTTTTTAAAATTAATTTTATTTTATTTCAATAAAAATAATTTTAATTTATTTATAAATAAATTTTATTATTCAAAAAATTTGTCAAAAATAATAATTTCAATTCATTTATAAATAAAATATTTTGTTAAAATATATTGAAAAATTCATATAATTTAATTAAAAAATAAAATTTGATGATATCATGGTAAATATAATATTTACAAAAGGATAAATCTTTTATATAATATATGTTTTAAGACAAATGAAATAAAATATAATAAAATTCTTACAAAATTTGATGAATTTAATGTAATTAAAATAAAAATTATAAATAAAATGAAATGAAATTTTTTTATTTAAAATCAGATACTATTTTTAAAAATTTATTTAAAAATACAATAAAATATTATTTTTAATTATTTCAACTAAAGAGTGAGTGTTTATTGAATAGGTAATCTATATTAAGTATTCAAAATTTTGTACGGACTTTGTTCAATTACTTAGATCCACTCCAAACAATCAAGGTCTATTATGCATACTCACCCCTTAATGGGGCAAAAGCAAAATATCCATAGAAACAAGTTATCCGATCTTCTCTATCATCAATTTTTATCATCCAACGTCTATTAATTTATCATATATACAAGGTTGTGACGCCTATAGTTTTATCTATGGAATCATAGTCATCACCTTTTTAATATTACACAATTTTGAGTTCTACATGCTGTCCTAGGTATCACATCAGCAGAGTGTAATATGGAGTGAGTTAGCCTGATCATTTATACGTCTGCTAATTTATTACAGATTTTGTAGGTTTTTTAAAAATTCAATATAAAATTTATATTTATAATTTATAATTATTATATAATCACTGTTTAGAGTCTAATAAGACTTGTATGAAATATTATAACTTGACGTGGGAGAATTGAATAAAAAAAGAAAGGAAAAAAATTTCAAACTTTATTTAAGAAATAAAAACAAATATAATTAAAAAATTGTAATTATAATATTCAATAATAATGCGAGTTTATTTTCTTTCAATTCAAATAAGAAAATTTAAAATTTTAAACTTTTCAAACTCCTATTCTTCTCAATCATGGGGTACAGTACTATGGATATGCAAAAATTGAAAAATAACGTCAAAAACTCAAATTCAAACAATTTTAAATCTGCGTTTGTACTGTAATATCCCCGCCCCACCAGATGTCAGCCCATGCATGATGGTTCTTGTAACCCTTAAAAGTTGCACCGTGTTTTTTTAATGCAATCCCAAGGTTGTACGGATTTCAAGAATATATTGTTACTCGGATATATTCATATATTTTCCATAAATTAGTATCCAAATTTAAAATTGATAAGTTTAGAATAAAAACACCGAGAAGATTCAAACTTATATCATGTTATGTAATCTGCAGGTGCAATTAAAGAGTTTAAATTTCATCCATCCTCAATGAATATTAATAAATGAAAAAAATATATTATTAAAAATATAATAATTAAAATTTTTTAATAATAATAAAAATTTTAATAATTTTTACTCATATATTATTATATATGAATAATAATATAAAGTTGATTTATAATAATAAATTAAATTTAAATCTTTAATTAGAGTTTTGGTTTCTAATAATAATTGTATTCAATATTTTTCAAAAAAATAATTTATTTTAGTCATCTTGAATTGAATTAAATTAAGTTTAAATTGATCATTTTTATGAAATTTAAAATTTAAAAATTTAATTGACATACATATATTCAAGAAAGTTGTAAGCTGTCAACTATTAGAATGAAAGAAAATTAATGAAACTAATTTTATGTCAAAAAAATTAATAAATAAATCACATAACTCATTTAAGGCAAAAAAAAATCTAATTTACCCATTAGTATAAGATAACCGATTAATTTTTTACTTGTAATTTTTAATTTAGAATTTTATTAAAGCTTTGTGTTTCAATTACAATTAATTCTAATCTTCAATGTAATCACAATATTAATATTAACTAAATGTGATCAGATTTATATATCAAAAAAATTAAAATAAAATATTAATTCTAAAAGACCAAATTGAATGCAATTCATTTGTATATTAGAAGTTCCAGCGTAACTTCAAAGTTTGGTCACAACAATGGACATCTTACTTAGCAAAATTTCTTAATTGCTTTTATTCTTTAATGAAATGATATTTTAATTTATTAATAGCGAATTAAATTTAAATTCTTTTTTTATATAAAAAACCTTACACTTTCTATTAAATATTATAACTTTATTTTATAAAAATTAAAAAAATTGTAATTTTAAAGAATAAAATTATATTTATTTATTTATTGCACATTAAATTCATACACACTTACAACTTTTTATAAAAAAAAATTAAAAAACTTATATAAAAATTGTAAGTTTTATGACTTTAATTTTTCATAAAAACTCACAATCTATATATATATATATATGTTTTTTGGGAGCAGAATTCCAAAATAAATGTATCAAATTACAGACCAGCCCCTACCTTACCTCTACCATTTTAGAGCAGCAGGGTACAACCACGTCCACAGCCTAGATTCGGAGACACCATCCGGTAAAAAGGAACTAACTATGCTTCCTCTGTTTTTGCAGCTTCAAATTTAGATGCAATATCAGTCCAGTCCTTCACATCCCAGTTAGGTAAGTGCAGTACAGGATTCCAGAAATATTTATAAAAAAAGAAAAAAAAAACCAAATATTGCTTATTGATTAAATTCAGCAAAATTCCAGAGAATGAGATATTAAGAATCATACAAAGGAAGCCAGGTTCACCCTGCTTTAGAACATGTTTGACGACAACATACAATTTGAAGAAGGAAAAGTATGCCAACTGCATAAATAGCATCCTTGACTGTAAAATAAAATGAGAATCCTTCCCTTCAAAATGCACATATAGTGAATTATTTATCTAATTTAAATTTGATCTATTATCAATAAAAAACTTTTGCACTACTAGTAAACATGAAGGTGCCACGGTGATTGAATGATAGACTATAGTAAGTCAGTGCATTAAAATTAAATCCTTTGGCGATTAAGTATGTGTTTTCATGTTATTCTCATGCTGGGCTGGAATCCATTTATGGTTAATCCTCCATCGACACAAATGACCTGTCCCGTGATGTAAGAGGCTGCAGGAAGGCATAGAAAAGCTGCTAAGGATGACACTTCTTGTGCTTCCGCAATGCGTTGAATAGGAGTTCTAGACAGTATCTCATCCACATACTTCTTGTTGCGTAGCAACTATCACAGAAGGAAAAAATTAGCAATAAATCAGCAAAGACTAACAAGATAGTATATTTATTTATGGATTGATGATAACTTGATAAGCAATGTTTTGGGCAGAGCAAATAAGTTGAATTTTCGTGATTGGGACTTGTGATAAAGTTGCTTGCTTCTGCAAAATTCAGCTCAAAATTGCCCCAGGCCCCAAGATCACTACATATCAGATATATAAACGACATAGATTCTTACAAGTTAAATTTCTGCTGTAGACTCTACATACATTTAGTACTGTCCTTTTAAGCAAGCAAAGAATTTTAAGACCCTGGCCATCTCCAATATTCTAGTATGGGCTCCAAAAGGAACCAGTATGGATAATGTATCATAAATCTGCACAAATTGTCAAGTTGGGATGCTGTTAAAATTGAGACATGTTGTGACAATGCTAGGCAGATATTGACTTTTCACATCTGCTTAAATAGTTATAATACAAGTCATACAGAACATAGTTAAAGTGGTTATCATTTGACATGTCAGAGAAATTTCAAGTGGGGAATTATGTTCACCCAAATATTCAAGAAATGAAGCAAAATTTTCATTTCAGTAAGAGGTAACACTGACATAAACTAGAGGTTACAGCATCAACTATGCAGTCAATGATCCAAGGCTTAGATCATCTTCTGCAGTTAATGTTGAACTCTGTTGGAAAGTAGTGGTATACTATTTACAATTCAATCTTGAAACTACTCTTAGGCCTGTTTTCTGACTAACTAAATTTCATTAGTGTAGCAAAGAAAACCTTGGTGGAGAAGCCAGGAATATTAAGGGTAATGAGTTCAATATTTTTCTATAAACCATTTTTCCAAGTACTGCAGGACAGGTTACGCAATGTCTTAATCCAGTAAACCTATACTGAAGCATTCAGTAGAACAGAAAGAATGTAAGGCAAAGTAAAAATAGAAAGGGATGGCATTAATTACATGCTCTACAAGAGGGGTTTTGGTAGTCCCAGGAACAACACAATTGCTCCTTATGTTGTCTTTTGCCCATTCACAAGCCAGATTTTTTGCAAGCTGATTGATTGCGGCTGAAAGTGAGAATAGACACAGGAAATGCTGAATGCCCTTGCTCAAATTTGACGCTTCAGTTAACCATATGTAAGAGAAGAAATCACCCAGTGAGAATGCTAAATATCTCACCTTTACTTGCTGCATAGACAGTTCTGGTACCTAAGCTCACCACGCCTGCATAAGACGAAATGAACACAATGCTTCCCATCCCAGATGCTTTTAGGAGAGGGTGTAAAAGTTGGCACAGATGGTATGCAGAGTCAAAGTTAATTGCCATTAGTTCTGAATATTCTTCGGCAGTATACTCAATGGTTGGTTTCCTCCAGTTAGCTCCAACATTGTTGACCTGAGTGAGAATTCATGAGAAGTTTATGGGAACTTTTTCTAATTGGTTCTATGTGATGGATTCTTGGAAGCATATTGAAGAAGCATTTACATCAAATTTTCACGTCTAATATTAGAGTAAATAAATCAAACTATAAATGATTTACTTAACACAAATATCAATCCCAATTGTGGAACAAATTGAATGCACAAGAATATCACAGCCTTAAAATGGTATCTGGTTAGTGAGACTCTGAACTCAGACACTTCAAATATTAGGCAGAGCAATGTCAGTTCCACTACACAATCTAATAAAAACTGGCTCCATATGAGCATTTGTTGTGAAAGTACCACTTATCAAATATAAAGGTCAAGACAAGTAATGTAACTAACTTAAATCAATGAGTCTGTGTCCTGAGGAGCTAGATCCTGGCATTTTCCTTCTATTATTTTTCTGTCATTTTCAAAGATATAAAGATATAATTTTTACTTTGATATCCAATTTCAAATTAAAAAAAAAAAAATTGTATCTATCTTTCTCCTAATTTCATTCCGTGCATTTCCTAAGAAATGTACTGGATCCAAATCCATGTCCTATTATTCAAGTAGCTATCTTAAAGATTTGAATCTAAACAACAATGCCGTAGTTTAGTGGAAAAGACATACTGGCATCAAGTAAACTTGACTTCTCAATGAACATAGGTTCAACCCTTAAAAATACCCTTGTTGGGTAGAGAAATCTATTAATACTCTGATCTCAACTGATTGGCCCATTTGGCCACCATTTTAATCAACAAAAAAAGAAAGAGTTGAATCTAAATACTACTGCAAAAGTCAAGGAAATTGGCATAAAGCCATGGATATAACATGTCAATGTTTTTTAGACACAGATTGCATTCGCAGAAAAGTAACCGGAACTCACATAAATATTAAGGCTGCCATCGAAGATAGAAGCCACTTCCAGAATAAGCTTCTCTCTCTGTGTTGGAGACGACACATCGCAGACAGACCCAGTAACCATAAAGCCCTTACTTCGCCATTCTCCTAAGCACTTATTGAGCTCTGCTTCGTTCCTCGAGCAAGTGTGCACAATGGCACCAAACCCTGCTAAATCCTCAACTATGGCATGCCTGAACACAGATTCGAACAAAAATGAAATCTTTATAAGGAAAATTGTGTTCAGAAGAGAGAAACCAAGAGCGAAGGAGGGAGGACCCGATGCCGCGAGTGCCCCCAGTTACAAGAGCAGTCATTCCCTCGAGAGACCATCTGAGGCTCCTGATACTGCTCTCCGTTGCTGCCATTTGTACTAGGAATTGGAAATCCAAATCTGCCACCAGAGTCAACCTCGTCTCTTTTCTTGAGAGGTATATTTCACTCCGATTGGGTTTTTTCACACTTCACAGTTCAAGGGAACTTCACAAGAAGCAAAAGTCCATGAATATGAAGACGGAAATCGATCTAGTGAATATTTCTAAGGAGATGCAGTGAATTTCGGGAAAAAAAATTGTGGATTTCGATGAAAATAAAATAAGTTTTAGAATAAAAATTATATTTTTATTTAAAAAAATACAAAAGGAGTTCGAACTTTATGAATATAAAAATGAATTTAAACTTCACATTCAATAAAAAATAAATAAGGTGAATTTTAGGGAAAGATAATATATTTTTTTAAGTCTAAAATCGTAGATTTCAATAAAAATCAATAGATTTCAAAATAAAAAATTATACATTTATCCTTTCAAATTTGATAAGAAAATCCACACCTTGCAACAATTGCTGGACAAGAAAAAAAGAAAATTATTATTAAAATCATAATTTATTTATATATTTATTTCAATTTAGAATTTTGGTACCATAAGTAATGATGAAGTTATAGAAGTTAACACAAAAATGATAAATAAATTTGTTGTATACATAAAATTTTGAGGCAAAAGTTGTATATATGTTGTTAAAATAGAGAACATTCCTCATATTTTTTGTTTAAAAAAAATGTCTCTTAAGTGTACTATTTAACACATTGAATGTTTTACAGTTTCATGCTGCTTTGCATTTCAAGCATCAATCATGCCAAAACATCCTCCATCGTAATCTTTAAGAAGCCCATGTTTATCTGCCTGATTCTATCAAGAATTGCAAGGTGGCACAATAGGTTAGGAAGTGTTAGAATCATAAAAGATATGAATCAAATTTATAAATATTAAAATATTGAAAATTTGTGGTGGAAGATACAGGATCTTACGTTTGTCTTTACCAATTATATTGACAATCATATAGAAAGATAATTTATTTATAGTCTAAATCTCTTTTTTATTTAGAACAAAAAGAGAGAGTTTCTTAATAGTTCTGATAAATATTTCTTTTTATTAACTAACCTTTAACTTTTTTTCTCTTGCCTATTTAGAGGTATTTCATGAACTGAGTTATGGGTTGGGTTATAGATCCATTTTGGGCGATCCGAATTCATGATCCTACTTGCACATATGAGATCCATACTCTCTTAACATTTTATTAAAAAAAATCATCTCTTATACTCTATAACAAATCATACAAGAAAATATGTCGTGTGACTAGCATACCTCGAGAGTTCTTTGCTATAAATATGTTAATAATATATATAGTTTATTAATAAATAATGAATCTTGAGTAGACTTTAAGTATGCAGCACCTTAGATCATTTTATTACATTTGAATTTCTCAAATAATTTTATTCATATGCATCATATATATTAGATACTACATTCACAATTATAGACATACTATAATTTGTATATTGATGAATACAAATACAATGTGATATATTTAATGATTTTTCTCTTTTCTCAAATTTATTGATTTTAATTTAATTTGCTTTTTTAGTAATGCTCCGATAGATTGGATCTCTCATAGTCTTTTGGTAAAATACTAAAATAATAATTATTAAATTTAAATACCAAGAAATAGAATAGAATCATAAATGTACAAAAATGAGATCATTATTCCCTCAAAAGTCTCACACATCAATGCTGAGATCTAGACTTTAATCACCCATATTGGTCATAATTTGCATATGTGATATGAAACATATGTTACAATATTCTTTCCTTTTTCCATGGAGCATATGTTTTTATGTAATGTATTAATACTGTACAGAAAATGGTTCAAACATACTCAATGTCTAACTTGAGTTTATCAATCTACTCTTGCTCATTTCCATCAAAACTCATATTTGGCAATATAGACAAATGAAATGAATTTCCCATTAATTTGCTTACAATCTTACATATGACCTCATCTTATTCGTTAATAAGGTGACATTCATATTTTAAGCTTGATTCTTGATTATCACTTAGATAAGAAGCTTAAAATTATCTCATTTCTTATTAATTAAAAAAAATTGATGAGAGGTGATTACTTGTGTGAGTGAGCTAGTCTTTTATTTGTCTGACATACTTTTTAATAACTTAAGAATGTTCTAAGAAACATTCTTACATTTATATCTGTAGGCTTATAATAAACATAATTATTATTTAGATATTAATATTCTATGAATATTGTTAAAAAAATTACAACAATTGTATTAACATCTATGCAATCCTTAAGATTTCACATATTTTATGAATACATCCCGAGGAATAGAATAGAGTCATAAAGGTACAAAAATGAGATCATTATTCCCTCAAAAGTCTCACACATCAATGCTGAGATCTAGACTTTAATCACCCATATTGATCACAATTTGCATACGTGATATGAAACATTTGTTACAATATTCTTTCTTTTTTCCATGGAGCATATGTTTTTATATAATGTATTAATACTATACAGATAATGGTTCAGACATACTCAATGTCTAACCTGAGTTTACCAATCTATTCTTGCCCATTTCCATTAAAACTCATATTTGGCAATATAAACAAATGAAATGAATTTCCTATTAATTCACTTACAATCTGACATATGACCTCATCTTATTCATTAATAGGGTGACATTCATATTTTAAACTTAGTTCTTGATTATCACTTAGATAAGAAGCTTAAAATTATCTCATTTCTTATTAATTATAAAAAAAAATTAATGAGAGGTGATTACTTATGTGAGTGAGCTAATCTTCTATTTGTTTGACATACTTTTTAATAACTTAGAATGCTCTAAGAAACATTCTTACATTTATATTCGTAGGCTTATAATAAATATAATTATTATTTAGATATTAATATTCTATGAACATTATTAAAAAAATTACAATAATTGTATTAATATCTATGCAATCCTTAAGATTTCACATGTTTTATAAATACATCCCAAGGAATAGGTTTAGTCACGTAAATATGTATTTTATATTCATTTCTTTATTTGTAATCATATCTATTATAAAGTTAAACTTTGTGTCTATACACTTAATTTTACAATAATATTTAGGGTCCTTTGTGTATGCTATTACTGCTTAGTTATTACAGTTTACTAACTTTAGATCAACAATATTAGTATTTACACCCAAATGATCTAAAATCCTTTTAAGCCATACTGTTTCTTTATTACCGTTGAAAATGCTATAAATTCAACTTCCATTGTGGATAAGGCTATGCATGATTGCTTCTTACTACTCCATGATATGATGCTATTATCTAGTAAGAAAATATGCCCAAAGTAAGGATTCCTTTCATTTAAGTTTTCTCTCCAATTAGCATTATTGTAGTCTTTCAATTGCATATTATTTCCTTTATAACATAATGAATAGTTGGCAATACCTTTTAGATACCTCAATATCCTTTTAACTACTTTCCAATATGTCGGACTTGGGTTAAACTGATATCAACTTATCATACTATTGGCAAAATAGATATTCGATCTTGTACACGTTATTGTGTACATCAGACATCCAAATGCACTTACATAGGGAACTTTTCTCATATACATTTCTTTTTGTGGAGTCTCAAGACACATCCTTTGACTTAGACTTTCACTTTTAGCAATAGAAGTATTTATGGGTTTACAATGCTGCATTTCGAATCGTTCAAGAATTTTATTGATGTAATGTTCTTATGACAGAAATAATAATTTTTTTGAACGATTTCTTAAAATCTTAACTTCAAGAATATATTTAGCTTTACCCATATATTTTATTTCAAAATTAAATGACAACCATCTTTTAATTTCATTGACATACTCCTTACTATTTCTAACTATAACTATATTGTTAGCATATAACAATAAAATTATAAGTTGATCTTTGGACCTTTTGTATATATACAATGGTCTTCGTCAATCATGATAAAATCATTTGACACTATCACATTGTGAAAGTGAATATACTATTGTCTTGAAGATTGTTACAAAGTTTGTAGACTTCAAAAGTCTATGAACTTTATTTTTTTGACCTTCTTTGATAAAACCTACAGGCTATTACATGTAGATTTTCTTTTCTAAATCTCTATTAAGAAATGTAGTCTTTATATCCATTTGGTGTAATTCAAGATCTATACTAGCAATTATAGTCCGTATTAAATGAATTGAGGTGAATTTGACACTAGGTGAGAAGGTTTCCTTATAATCTATTCCTTTCTATTATATGTAGCATTTTATTACTAGTCTAGCCTTCTATTTTTCAATAGTGCCATCAACCTTCCATTTGATTTTAAGAATCTATTTTTTTTCCAATGACCTTATATGTGTTAAGAAGACTAATAAGTTTCCAAACTTGATTTGATCTTATAGACTCCATCTTTTCCTCTATTACTTTTGTCCAATTTTACTTATTAGGCTAGAGAGAGCCTTTGTAATATTTCTTAGCTTATCTTCATCTTGGTCGAAACAATAACAAGAAATGCCTTTTCTACCACTACATTGTAATTGAGGCTCTAAAAAAACATATTTCTTAAGGATCCTCAAATTGCTTCCACTTGGACCAGGATTATTATTTATTTGAGTATTCTCATTTGGATTACTTTTATGCTGATCAAGATCACTATCATTTGCACTTAGAATTGGAAATAGATTCCTTAACATTCTCCCACTTGAAGGAAGTGAGTCTTGAGCGCTTGTTTCCATAATCTTATATAAGGATAAGTCCTAATTTTATATCGCCTTGTTTAGGAAAATCATTTTTTAAGAATGTAACATCTCGTGATTCAAATTCTGTGAGACTTCCACTGTTATGTTCATCAATGAACATATAACCTTTTGAATATTTTAAGTATTTGATAAAGATACATTTCATTCCTTGAGCACCTTATTTTGCCATATCGGTGTGAGATATCTAGAATATAGGTCACACATCCCTAAGGTCATAAAATACTTAAGTCAAGTTTCACTTCATCTATAACTTATATGATGTAGTGGGAACAATTTGCTAGACATACGATTAAGGATAAACATGGTAGTTAAAAATACATCACCTTAGTGAGTGATAAGCAAATTTGCTTGTACCATCGTAAATCTAACCATTTCTAAGAGTGTTTAATTTTGTTGTCTCTTTGCAATACTATTTTATTGAGAAGTATATGGATTTGTTAACTAATGTTAAATCCTTTTTTCATCACATAATCGTCTAAATTGATTAGATAAAATACTTAAGACCACAATCAGTTCGTAATGTTTTTATTTTTCTATTTAATTAACTTTTGACTAAGTTCATATAACTTTGGAAGTAACTCAATGCTTTAGATTTGTGTGTTATCAAATAGATAATACTAAATTAAGTGAATTTGTTTATGAATGTGATGAAATAGAAAGCTCCATGCCTAGCTTTCGCATTCATTAGATCACATATGTCAAAATAAACTAATTACAAAGCAAAGTTAGCCCTGATTCCTTTTCCAAATGATTTTCTAGTACTTTTACTAGTTAAACAATGCTCACAAGTAGATAAATCTACTTTGTTATAATTAAGCAATAAGCCTTCTTTGACTAGCCTATCCACTTAATGTTAGCTAATATAGCCAATTTAGGGTTGTGTCTTTAGGTAAGCAAATAAAGTGCTTGTCTTAAGCCCCTAATTTTTCCTATTGGGGATAGAAACAAGGTTAGAAAATAAAGTGCTTTGCTTGTATTTTTTTTTCTAGGGAAAAATTAAGCTTTAAAGAATGAGATTTGCTTCAAAGGTTAAGAGGTTCTTTGGCTAAAGAGTAAGTATTGTAATTAGTGATTATAAGTTCAATAATTAGATAATTAAAAAATTAATTAATTTTTTAAAAATAATAATCAATTATTTATAATTTTTGAAATTAATAAATATCAAAACAAGTATAAATTCTATTTTAATTATAAAACATTAAACTTTGTTATTTATGAAAAGTAATTTAAATAAATGAGAATATAAATTAAATAAGAATATAAATAAATTAGATAATAGACATTATTTCTTTGAACTAAGAATATATATTAATCAATATTAAATTTTTTATAAATAATAATATAAAAATTAATAATTTTGATATAATTTTATATATTTTATTATCTTTTTAGTAATTTAACATAAAAATAATTATTTTATACATCATTCAAAAGATAATAAATTATACATAATTAATTGTTAATTATTATTACTAGACATATAATAAATTATATATAATTAATTATTATAATTGATTATTTTAAAGGTTGTGTCAAGTAAGATCTAAGTTAATACCCACAATAGAATGATATCTTTTAGTTTGACTTTAGTTAGATTTCGGGTTATTCAATTAGGAATGCTTTTTCTTAATTCCAACTAAAATTGCTTAAATCCTATCTGAGATTAACTATATTATAAGATAAATTAAATGAATTACTTATATTATTTATTGAGAGTGAAATGTTAGAATTACTTGATTATAAAATTTTGATAAGTAATTTTACAACTCAGAAAACTAGAAAAATAATATGAAATTTTAATGATTTATATTATATTAGGCCTCTTTAATAATTTTGCCTAAGGCCTCAAAATGTCTAGACACGGCCCTAGGCTAAGTCAAGCATGCCCAACATTCATATCAATTTCAGAATTCTGCGATGATGTAAATATAGAATAACTAAAATTACATTCATAATGATTAGTATCCATGAAAATAAAAATATTTAGTATATAACCAAATTCATAATGAGTTGTTCCTTAAGATAATTCAATACTGTTATTAAGAAGATACAAATTAAAATTGAGTTTTAATAAAATGAACATAGAAATTAAATTTAAGCAAATCTGAGGTGCATATAAAATATCATATAAGAGTAGAGTTTGGCTGCCTCGCAAAACTAGCTTACTTGTGCCTATTCCTTGAATTGCAATTCATGCATTATTTCCTGCATAAATTCATTTTGCTTCTTATGGTATTCACTAAAATTTTATGAAGGTGTCTTAATCCTTTGCTACATAATTCGTTGCCCTTGAATTTACAATCCAAAAAGGATATTATACAAAGTTCACTAAGTTAAGTATAACTTAATACCTTTTTAGGTTTAGGGCAATTACGGGTAAAATACCCTTTCTTATTATAATTGAAGCACTTGACCTTGGATATATTCCTTTTCTTAAAAGGACGTTTTCCTTTCTTATATTGATTATTTGTTGATTTCTTACTGAAATAAGCCACCTTTTTTCTTACATCTTGGGACCCATCTTTATATTTGCGCTTTTACCTAAAAACTTTTCCTAAATTGGATAAGGCCATATACATGTTTGTATTAGGTTTAGTAGCCTGAAGCCTTTTTTTTTTCTAGCTCAAGGTGGTGCATAATATCATCCATTGTTTAGATGTTTTCATTATGGGTTAAATGTATTTTCATATATTCCTAGGAATAAGGCAATGAGCAAATTATAGCTTGGACTTGTTGCTCATTAGTCAACGTATGACTCGTATCCTTTAATTCATAGATTATATTTGATATTTTTCATAAATATTTTTTTAATTCAATGTTCAGGTTTCTTTTTATAAGTGTCAAATTTGATCATGAGAGATCTTAGTTTGGTAATAAATATTCCACCAAGCTTATTTTTTAAAGTAGACCACATGTCTTTAGCCAAGTTGTGATTCCTCAATTCTCACATGATGTCATTCTCCATACTGCTCAGCAACATAATGCGAGCAAAAGAATTTTTCATTTTCTAGGCTTTATAAGCATCTTTGTCCCACCTATATTAGGTCATGATTCCTACCTCAAGCTTTTCTAAAATAATATTAAGTGTTTCTAGAGCCTTTTGCTCTTCTAGCATATGTTGGATTTTCATGCTCCAAATTTTGCAATTGTTACTATTTAGTTTCTCACCCTTATTAAGTTCAGTGATAATGTTTTTGGAAGTAGAAGCTATTGTGTTTGTAGAAACAGGAAATTCTATATATAGATAGAATTACACATAATTAATGTTTAGCTATACATATATATCTACTTTAGCTCTAATTAATTATATTAAGATTAGTTCATATATAAGGTTTAGAGTCAAAAGGTTACTATATTTGCAATCATCATCTAAATTCATAGTATGAGGCTAATACTAAAATAATTAATTAGTTATAGATATGCAATTCAATTAAAAAATTACATAAATTGAAACATATTTCAATAATATAATACATAAAAAATAAAAAAGAAGAAATTACATAAAATATCATATATCAAACATCTACTAAAGTTTACAATTATTACAATGTTTTCAAATAGTTAGTTTTATACAAAAAAGAGATAATGAATCTATCATATGGCTTTTGTGGAAACTCGATTTTAATACTAGATTTCCTATCTAGCCTACAATACTTGAAAATAGTCAGGTCTCGTATATGATTTTTACACTCTAAAATAGTTTAGTACCAATCTACGGATAATATTATTATATTGTTTATGTCCCTTTTTCTTTTCTAATAGAGAATCTAATATTTTTCTTTTAGTAATTGGTAAGTATGGCTTTTCATAAGGTTTTTAATTTCTTTGAATTCTAATTCGTCTTTAAAATACTAGCCCATATCAAGTTTTAAACTTTTTCATAAAACTTGATGATATGATTTACAAGATGTACACATTTTTCTTTATAAACTTTCAGATTAGTTTGGAGATTTTTTAGATTAGTAGTCAACCTATTAACTTCTTGTCCTTGTGCTAAACTCTATATGACCTTTGTGTACGTATAAGTCTCATCATAATTTTTTGTAACGTATATAGAAAAAAAAAGAACTAATTAGATATGCTTGAAAAATGTCCATTAAAATTTTTGCCAAAAAAATTTATACGTCATGTAAATAATGTGTAAAAAAATTATCATAAAAATTATGGAAAAATAGTTCAAGGTATGAAAAAAAGAAAACAAAATAGGACAAGAAAATTCTACCAGTAGATATATCAAGATTATTAAAAGGTTTATAACATCACAAAAAGCTTAGCCTAGTGGTTTGAGGTAAGGCTTATTACCTTTGCAAGCGGGGCTCGAATCCTATTTGCATAGGTAACATACCTTGCCTTAGATCACTAGGATAAACTCTCAATCATATTATAAAACCCTTCAATAAACATGATATATTATTTTGGCACAATAAAAACTTTTTTTTATTGTGCCAATATATTAAAAATTTTCTTGGATTCATACATAATAGAATATTAAAAGTTTGTAATAGAAGATATAGGATCCAACATTTGTCTTTATTAGTCATATTGACAATCATACAAAAAGGCAATTTATTCACAATTTAAATCTCTTTTTTGTTCAAAAGAAAGAGAGAGAGTTTCTTAATAATTCTAATGAATGTTTCTTTTTGTTAACTAGCCTTTAACTTCTTTTCTTTTACCTATTTATAGACATTTCATGAATTAGGTTATGGGTTAGGTTATGGATTCATTTTGAACAATCCAAATCCATGATCTAATAGAAAGTTAAAAAGGGAGAGAAAGAGTAGAATAAGGAGAACCGAATTAGACAAATAAATAATTTAAGTTATAACTAACTTTTCTTCTGTTTATTTAAATGTTTAAGAAACCTTTCAAAATTGTTTAAATTGGAGGAAAATAAAATAATTAATAATAGTTCATTTTCAAAAACTTTAAAAAATTAGTTATAAATTTTTATCCTTTTCTCCTATTTAATTAAAACTCTCAAACTAGACCTTTCTTTCTCTTTCCTCTCTTTTTCTTCTTTATCTAAAGATAGCATTGAAGACAATCTAATCACACAAAATAACTATTACTGAGAGACTGATCAATAAATTCTTGAGTTGTCCCCCAATGTAAAACTATTCCTCATTGATTTGTTTGGATGAATAACATATAAGTAGAGGTTTTGTTTTTGTTTCGTTAAAATTATTTTTAAATAAAAAGTATTATTTATATGTATATTAATAAAAAATAACATATTACTTATGTTTATGATTTTAAAAAAGATACATAAAATAATAAAAATAGGAGAAAGTGAATTTTTATTTAAAATAAAAAATTATACTTTTTATTTTTTATATTTAATATTAAATAAATAAAATATTTTTCTTCTCTTAATATTTTATGATTATATTTTACTAAAATGCTTCTTACTAAAATAAATGAAGTTATGTTATATGCATTAAAAATACAATTTGAAAATGAATTTCAAATAAAAAGTAAGAATTATCATTAAATATAGAATGATAGTATAAGTCTATAAAATTTAATCTAATAAATATAAAAAATTTAAAATTTAATTTGGGTACTTGTAATATCTTCTAATAAAAAAGAAGCATGTGCAATATTGTAAAATACAAGGTGTGATATACTAAACATGATTAGAAAAATATAGTCTAGTACCTGTAATATCTTGTAATAAAAATGCATCATCTTAAACATTTTTAACTTTTAATATTAAAAAATATAAGGTGGGATATACTAATCACATTTTTAGGAAAATACATGCATATTATAATAAAGACCATTATAATTTATTTAAAAGATAGAATTAAAATAAATAAGTAATTATTCTTTAAATAAACATTATAAGGTGTTAATATCTTCCCTCCATATAACTAACTTTCCAATCTAAATTCTAAAAATGTAAATTTTTTTCAATATTCTAATCACACCATTAAAAAATGATTAGTGACAACTTTATTATTTTTGTTCATACTTTAACATTTGAAGAGGCAAGAAATAGCTTACTTCCCATTATCCATTGTAGGACATGTCATGATAGTTTGACAACTCCATTAAGGACAAATTAGAGTTATACTATTATATTTCTTCTTTTTCTATATTAATTTTGAATTTTCTTAATCCATGTTGGCTCATTATTTTCTTTATATGTGTGTTTTCCTTATTTGACTCATTATGGTTACCTTGATTTATTTCGTGATAAATTAGTTATGTGAAGATTATGGAATGTTTAATATTCCATCTTACATATTGTACAATATAAATCTCACATACATATCATAAGCCTTCTACCCAGGCTTTACATTACTTTTTAGGATTAACTAGATGCAAAGTAGTGATACTTTCATGAGACTATCAATCTTTAACTATGGAAATTCCCTGCTCAAATTGAACTTTTTCTATTTATAGCTTATCATAAATGAGGATTAAGGGCCTTGTTAGCCTATGGTAGTAATAGTAAGGATAATTTGAAAGTTTTTTTAACAATTAAGTGTCATGAAACTTAAATTAGGCACAAATTAGAATAAACTTAGAGCCACTTTATTTAAGAAAAGTCTATCCTATGAAAGACAATTTATAACCATTGATCTAAGCTGTGTAAGTTTACTTATAAAAATGATAATTAAGTCATATAGCAATTAAGTTGAGTGAATTGCCCAAATTTCAAAAATTAAACTTGAATGACTTATCTTATGGTTTTGTTCTTACTTAATTAAATATGATTGATGCTTTTGTTCCTTGGCATTTTGCATCCATCATTTCATCATATATAGATCACTGAAGGTCATTCATATCATTTCAACTCATTCAAAACATAAAAAAATAAAACATCAAATTTGCAATTGGTTATGAACTTTAAGGATTAATACTGTAAGAATCTGAAATCACTTAATTAGAAAAAAGGGATTATCTTTAACAAGTGAATGCATCATAATTGTTAGAAGTGAAAAAAAAAAAGGATTTTGAGCAAAATAATTTAAAACCTTGGATTTAAATTTGGTATAAGATGAAAACAAAAGATATTTTTAAAGATAACTATGGAAACATCACATACCTTTTGTTTGTTTTAGTCAATAAACCTATATTGAAAGTTATGATACATTTTTGGGATCCATTTTACCATTACTTTACATTCAATGAACATAACATGATTTCTAGTATTGAAAAATATAATGAACTCCTTGATATTACTGTTGGTGTGTGTCCTAGAACCAATCATATAAGATGATTAGAGTTATACACAATGTATTATATTTTATTTTAGGCAATTTAATTATTATATTTTGTTTTTATTATTATTATGCGCAATTTATAACTTAATATAATAATTATCCTTGGAATAGCTTTACTATTCCTAAAATGCCCCTAGTCAAGTATTATTATGAAAAAGGATAGTAATAATACATCGAGACTAGCATGTATAGTGACTGATGATTACGAATCATGGATATGTGATATCAAGTCAATACATGAGTACATTGCTAGTGAACAATGTACTGGACTGACCCACTATGAGAATATTACATGGATAAACGTGTCATAAGTTATTCTCATATGATCACAACTACGCATAAACCTTTGACCTGAAGTCACTACGGTTCCCTACATGAGGAATTACTCACTTTAATATTGTCCTATGTCACCTTTAATCAGGTGACAAGTAGGGCATTGATTGGGTGTGTCATAAATCATGCAGAGGGAAGTGAGTGATGTAAATGGGATTTGTTACTCTTGTATAAAAGAGAAATATCCTTGGGCCCCTTGATTGAGTGAGACTTAGAAATGCATGGCCATGCTCAGTTGAATTAATATGTGATATTAATTATTTATTTTAAGTCTACTCAGTATCAAGAAATATAAATTGAACATTGACGAGGATGACACATTCCATGCCTCCAGTTCAATTTGGATATTATTACAAAAGGATTATGATGTAAAACGTTGATCATGTATTAGGTGGATGTCGAATCACAGACATTCTTACTACTTGAGTGGCAGTGATGTATTGCTAGATACCGCTCGCTGTCTATGGCTCAATAATAAGTCATTGTCAACGTAGTAAGAACCTACAGGGTCACACAAAAGGAGTAGGAATAAGACAATAATTAATTGGACTTTAATTATATTAATATCCAATTAATTGGACTTATTTTCGTGCATATATATTATTAAGAATAATAAATTCACGTTTTATATATATATATATTATGTGATATTATTTGATATTAAAGTAATATCAAGTAATTATCTTATCAGATATTAGATAAATATATTATGAGATAATATTATTTTGATATTTGATAACTATATGTAATTATCTAATATTAAGATATTTATATTATGAGATAATATCATTATCTAATATTAGATAATTAATAGATAAGTCTTATCTCTTCCCATTATCTCTAGAATAAGGATAAGATGAGTTGTTAAGTGTGATTAGGATTTTGGAAGCATTATCCTAGTAGGACTAGAATTATGACTTGCCTAAGTTCTATAAAAAGGGACTTGAGGGCAGCACTTAAAAATCACGTTTTAAGCTTCCATATAAACCCTAAATCACTCAAAAACATCCAATCCTAATTCTTAGAGAGAAAAACGCATCCTAGCAGACGCGTGGAGGGTGAGAGGTCGTTGTTCACTCCGTGTGGATACCGTAGAGACGCTGTACCTTCCGGCCGGCGTTTGATTCATCCGCTCTCAAGTTTTGATCAGTAGAAACACGAGTGCCCAATAGGTAAAACCCTAATCATTGACTCATGCTTTTTGCATGGATCCTAGGTAGAATTCGGATCAAAATTTAAAATTCCGTTGCATGTGATAATCCGAATTCTCAACAATTACAACTATGACAAAAGATAAGATATATTTTCATGATAGCAAAGAGGCTATAAGAGAACTAGCAAAAATGATAGGAGTTGAAGCTTATGAAATAGTGAAGCCTATAAAAGAGAAAGGGGATAGTTACTATTTACTTTTAAATTGCTTATTGAGGCTTACTTGAGAACACATTGTTAATGGTCATGGTTTGGCTATGCTAGTTTTGGCTATTTATGGCTTGGTAATGTTTTTTAAAGTGAAAGGACATATAAATAAGCATACAATCAAATTATTTGAAAATATTAGACATAAAGTCAATTTTATCTCAATAATTCTGATAGAAATAATTAGATCACTTAATTGTTATCAAATAATAGGAAAATGTCAATTCAAAGGTTGTGCTTAGTTATTGATAGTGTGGATACTTATTTACCTCCTTGACATTGATTGTTTTCAATACTTTAAGGTTAAGTTCATACTATATCATTATATAAATAAGAAGTTTTACTATTAATTGGCCACATTAAACATCAACTAGAAACTAATAGATCAATTATTTCAAAGAACAAAAAAAAGCCTTATGGAGAGCTCCTTGGATATGACATGTTCCAATCATATATATATATATGGAAAAATCCTTGGGTCCCATTTGTTGGTATTTAAGGTGTAACTAGTTATGCACTTACAATGGTAAGAAGATAACTAGAGTTTAAATAATTTATTTTAATGACCTATGGATTATTTGATATTAAATACTCTTATAAAGATAAAAATGTACTGCTAAAAATAAAAAAGGCTATTAAAGCCTACAAGCTGGTATGTCAAGTAAAAGCTAGACAACTCTTTAATGTGACAACTAATAGGTATTATTATGGTAAGTTAATTAGGGAAAAGGCTTCATTGCTTCTAAAGTTAAAGGCCTTAAACCACCAATGCATTTGTTTGTTAAACTAATTGATTACCAAGTTGAGGTAGAGGCAAAGTATGAAGAGACATATTATCAAGCTTAAAACAAATAAGCTATAATGATTGCTAAAAATAAGAAGTTATCATGTGAGAAAGCCATATAGGTTAATAAGGTGACCAAAGTTAAGGAAATGGTATGGGACCTACAAAGTTAAATTAAGAAAAAGCCTTGAAATATTATTAAAAGCTTTAAAAGACACATTATAAAATAAGGGAGCTTAAGCAAAATGTCAAGGCCTTGAAGAAAGCATTAGAAGAAAGAGTGACAAATATGAAAATAAGAAACTTGACTTTTAATTGCAAAATTTGAATCAATGGTTAGAGGCATATCATAATATAGTTTAATAATTGAGATTGTAGAATAATCTATCATAAGTTAATAACTACCAATACTAAAAAAGTATAAAAATGGAGAAAAAAATCTAATTAAGGTTCAATAACAAAGTAAATAATTTGATTGAAAAAAATAAAGATAGTCATGAGAAAGCCTAAAACAAAACAAGGATAGCTTAGGAAATCAAAGTAAAGCTGCCACTAAGTGATGCTCAACAATTTCTCATTAATATTAACAAAGACTTAAAATATCGTAGTTAATTCTACTAAAAACTTAAAGTCTATGATCAATAGTAATAAATCGTGTAATCATTTTTAATCTTAAATAAAATGAATGATTTTTTTAGTAATATCAATTTTCCATAATCATATCATTATATTCATGCATTCACTTATGTTTTAAAAGGTAAAATAACTTATCTCAAAAGAAAAACCTTACTTCTACATTATCTATCTTAGACTGGCTCCTAAGTAAAGATCATGGAGGAAATGGATAGAAACTAATACAAATGAAGAAGGATATTGATAAACTGAAAGAAAAAATCTTAGATTCATTCAACAAAAGCTATGTATTCACCTTACACCAAAAGATATGGAGAAAACCTTTACAAAGCTTAGAATCAGATTTCTTACTTTTACTTAAGATTTTCTTAGGAAAATCTACAAATGCCAACTTGAAAAAATAAAGATACTCATGTGTTTAAGCCTTCTTGAGGATGTGTGTTAGACCATTAAAGCTAAGGTATATCTAATAAGTGAGTTTCATGATTCATTTGTTAAATATATGTTAGGAATGGAAAAAGTTTTTACACTAAGAAATTAAAGGCTAAAAGAATGGAAGTCTGCTATAAGTGTACAAGGTGGACATGCAATATACATTACAAGGATAATGAAATTGTTTCTCTAAATTGGGAAAACAAAATTTAATTCAAAAAGGACAAACTGAGTAAAGAGTTATTAGATAATATCATTCAGATTCTTGATATGCATTCTAGAAGACATATTCATGGTTTTTTTCTTGTTGATTTGATGGATTTGTTTAACAAGGAAAAGGAGTGCTATAATCTCAGGAATTTGATGTTAAAAGATTTTATTTGCTAGTTTATAAGAAAACTAGATGGAAAATAAATTCTTGACTTATAGAAGGCATTTAAGTTATTAATGAACATAAAAACAAAGGAAGATATGAGCTAAAATCATAACTATTGTTCATTATTATAAGTATGTACTTTCTTTTTAACTTTTTCAATCACTTTTGAACTTTTCTTGTACAATT
Organism: Sindora glabra; assembly: GCA_020226215.1. Classification (NCBI taxonomy): domain Eukaryota; kingdom Viridiplantae; phylum Streptophyta; class Magnoliopsida; order Fabales; family Fabaceae; genus Sindora; species Sindora glabra. The sequence goes on along the minus strand of CM035230.1, from coordinate 57,370,460 downwards.
TTTTTTTCAATTTTTACACTTTATTTTTTGAAATCACCATGCCTAACATTTATTTTTAACTTTCTTCCTATTCAAATTTTAACTTATTTGATAATGGTTAATTTGCACAACGTTTTTGCTGCTTATTTTTACAGTACAAATATGCACTTGCACACTTGTTAATACACATATGACTAATTTATAGGTAGAAAAAAAAGGGAATGACCATTCATGCATAGATTTAAATTAATCTAAGTCTTTAATGGATCCATTTTCGGGAAGGATAATGAGTTTATGAAAGTAACAAGTGAACTTGGTAAGGTGTTAACTACCAGAAATATCAACCTTGTGTATAGAGGAGGAATCCATGGTTTATAGGGATGTGTGGTAATAATTACAATTATTAAAGGGAGCAATGTCTTGAGTATTTTTCTAAAGGATTTGGCCAACAAAACGATCACTAACTATGCCTTGAGCATTGAGTTAAAGGTTTTGAGCATGCATAAATACATGCTTTACAATATTGAAACCTTTATCATATTACCTGATGATTTAGAAATATTTGAAGGAATTTCCAACATTGCATATTGAGTTAAATTAAACTTTTATAAAAAGCCATTAGGATTGTTAAACATTAATAGTTTTTATAATAGTTCATTATCTTTCTTAAGTCATATTATGGAATAGGAATTCATTTCCCAAATAACTTATCACACCAAAATATTCACCTCAACTGCTGATTAGTTAATTAACGAATTGCAAATCTATATAACTAAACCTAGCTTATTAAAAAAATAGGTAGATTGGCAGGCCTTGGACAGAGTAAGAAATATAAACTAGATACAACTTTCTAGTTGTAGCTTTTTTTACTCTTATATTTTTACTCTCAATTTTTTCATTCTATCTTCTTTTGTGTTTTTGTTTTTTATGCCTTTACTTATTTATAAAAGACAATAGGGACAATGTTTAGATTAGATTGGGAGAAGGAATATATATATAATTAATAGTAAAATTATCAGATTTATTGTATGTGTAAGGATCGTTGAGTAAATAACTATTCTTAGTTCTTGATATGCATAATAAAATATTTTTCCTTCATGATTTCTCCCTATTTAAAAAAAGGTTTGATTTTTTAAAATTCTATTTTAAGTGTTCTTTGTCCAATTTTAGGTTTTCTTTTTTATATAGGTCATTTCCATTAATTTTAATGACCGTACAAGTCTTAAGTATAAATTAATTGGATTTGAAGGTTTTATAGTATGATTGAACAACTATCTTACTCTTTAAAATTGATAAGTTTTGCAATAAACTTTAAATTTTAAAAAAATAAAGTGTGATAGCTTTTAGCCATAAGACTTTAAGCTTTTTTTATTGATCATGATTATTTTTCTTTTTTATGAGATTTATCTATTAAGCTGTTATTCCAAAATTTGCTTTAATTATTGTTGAGATTACATTTTCATATGCATGCATAAATATGATCTTTGAATAAATCAATTGTACTTAAGTAGCTAACTTTGCTTTTTTATTGACTAGCCTTTTTGTGCCTAATTTACATTCCCTTGTTTTCAATTCATTACAAGCCTAAAGTGAAAAATAATATTTTACATAACCTTTAAGGTTAGAAGAGCATTAAATCAATAATAGGATAAGGTATTAAATAAGTGCAAGGGCATATCAAGTATTTAGTGAAAAGGAAGAGTTCATTAAAAAAAGAAAAAAAGAATGAATATTATATTATTAGAGCAATTGCAATTCTAATTGTATGTTTTCTTAATCACTTGCTATTTAGATTCATCCATTAATTAATATTCTTTTATTCTCTTTGATTGTTAGCTTCCCATTCCATGTTCCTACCTTTCTTGTACCTTAATCCTCATTTCAAACCTTAATAAGACTTTTTAATTTATTTTATGCATGCGAATTCTATAGTGGGGATTTAAGCAAATCTATGATAGTACAATTTTTAATAGGTTAAGTTTAAGCAAGACATTTACTAAACTCTTGAGAAATTGATAGTACAACTTATAAGATACTATTAATTTAGTTTGTTCTTTTTTAAATAAAGTTACCATACTTTTTGATTCTAGATAATAAGTATTGTTGATTCATGAATGGTATGATCCTTTTACGTTGTAATAATTTTTTTGTTTATAACTTGGTGTTCTTGACTTCAATGAAAAATTAGAGTTTAGATTTCGTCCATGATATGCAAAACTAAGTGTGGGGATGTTTGATGAAACCAATTTTGATTTTTTTAATTACCTTATCCTTAACCTTTTTAAGGCTTTCTTAAAGCTCAATTAAGTTAATTTACTTATATTTTATAAAACTAGGCTCATTTAAGTCAAGCTATCATTATTAGAATAGAGTAAATAGATTTAGGCTTGGTATGATCAATTAAATCTTATCAAAGGCAAAGATTGTTTGCATTATGTCATAACTAACTTTGTTAAAAAAATTTAATGAGAATATATACTAAAAAGATGCATCCCTGTTACTTTTAAGAAAAAAATTAGTATTAAAAATGATATTACTAATTCAAAAGGATTTTCAAAAGAAATAGATTCCTAATTATGAAGGATCATATATTGTGAAGACAATCTTCTCTGATGGAGCTTTAATTCTTACAAACATGGATGTGAAGAGTTATCATACCCTATTAATTCAGATTGGGTTAAAAGGTGTTATACATGAAGCATATTTATCTTTTATTTGTTAATGAGGTTGGTATATTTTTCTATGAAAGTAAGCAAAGACATTACACATCAAAAAATGAAATAAATGAAATATTTTTTAGAATTTGGTGGATGGCTCGTATAATTAGACTTATCATGATTGGATAACATATAAGAGCAACTAGGATCATTATTGTAAAACATATTGTTAAAAGGCTAAAGCCAAATAATATTTGTTACCTTCCATGTTGAAATCTTTTACTTAATAATTCTTCATTCTTAGCCTTTATTGCAATAATAATACCTATTATTATGTCTTTCCCTTTTTCCTTATTTAAATATCCTGCATTTTCATATGATAAGTATCTATTGGAACATTATGAAATGTCCTGCTTATCCGAATGTGTCTGGATTACTTGAATGCAATCAATAGTACATATATGGTCAAACTAAGCATCGAGATTGTTTCAATTCTACTAGATAGAAAATAAAGGCAATGTTAACGGGTGATTTAAGTTAAATAAAGAGATAATATGTATAATGAAAAATGGCAAAACGCAATACTCTTTAAACATGACTTCTTGAGAAAAAGCCTCTAAAAGATGAAAATGAGGAGCTTTTTTGAGAAACAATTAAGTTATTATTACATGCATTACATTCTTACATGAAGTCATGTTTGCATAATTTACTTTTTTTTTATCAAATTAAACTCAATCAAGTTAGGTTGAGTCTGTATTAATTCAGGTTATTTAATTTTCATATTATTAAATTAAATTTAATCAGGCTAAGTTAAGCCTACGTTAATTTAAGTTATTTACTTTTTTCATTTTTTAAAATTAAACCTAATCAAATTGACTTAAGCTTTTATTAAACTAAGTTATTTCCTTTTTTCCATCAAATTGAACTTAATCAAGTTAAGTTGAGCTTTTGTCAATCCAAGTTATTACTTTCTCATCAGTAAATCAAATCTGGTCTAGCTATGTTGAAACTATGTTAATCTAGGTCATTTGCCTTTTTTATTTTTAAATTGAACCTAGTCAAGCTGGGTTGAGTCTTTATCAATCCAAGTTATTATTTTTTCAATTTTTTAAAATTAAATTTAGTGAAATTAGGTCGAGCCTATATCAATCTCAATTATTTTCTTTAAATTGAATTCAATTAAGTTAAGTTGAGCCCGTGTCAATACATGTGATTTTCCTTTCTATCATTAAATTGAACTTAATCAAGTTGAACTAAGCTTATGTCAATCCAAATTATTTATCTTTTTTATTTTTAAGTTAAACTTAGTCAAATTGATTCAAGCTTATGTCAATACAAGTCATTTACTTTTTATATTATTAAATCGAATTCAATCAAGCTAAGTTGAGTTTGCATCAATCTGAGTTATTTACTTTTTATATTTTTAAATCAAGCTCAATCAAGTTAGATTGAACTTATTAACCTAGGTTATTTCTTTTTTATCTAAATCAAACTTAGTCAAGCTTATGTTAGTTAAGTTAAACTTATGTTAATCTAGATTATTGCTTTCTTATCATTAAATTGAACTTAATCAAACTAAGTCAGCTTGCATCAATTTAGGTTATTTCATTTTTACATTGTTAAATTGAACTTAATTAAGTTAAGTTAAGTTTTTATCAATTCAAGTTATTTGCCTTTTCACTGTTAAATTAAAGTCAATCAAGTTAAGTTAAGCTTATATTAATTTAGGTTATTTGTCTTTTCATTCTTAAATCAAACTTAATTAAAATGGGTCGAGCTTATGTCAATCTAACTTATTTACTTTTTGTATTGTTAAATTGAATTTAGCCAAGCTAAGTTAAGCCTATATTAATCTAGGTTACTTACTTTTTTTATTTTTAAATTGAATCCAATTAAGTTAGGTTGAACTTCTTTCATTTTAGGTGTTACTTTTTTATTATTGAATTAAACTCAATCAAGTTAGGTTGAGCCTATGTTAATTTAAGTTTTTTAATTTAAACCTAATTAAGTTAAGTCAAACTTATTTTAATTCAATTATTAAATCAGACTTAATAAAACAGAGTCAAAATTGTACCAATTCAATTTATTTATTTTTATTAAACACGGTTAAGTCAGATTGAATTTGTGAAAAATAAGTTTTCCACTAAAACTTGACCCAATGTAAGTGAGTTGAACTATATATACCTTTTTTTTTGTTCTTTTTCCAACATTATGGCTTCATACATTGAAAAATTCCCTTCCCTTTTTTTATTCCATTATTCCTATTATCTTCCTCACCATTTCTATTTTTTCTTTTAACCTTCACTAACCATTTTCTATCTTTCTTTCTTTAACTATTTACTCTTGCCCTCCTCAACTTCTTCTATCTTGCTTCAAATTGTTATTATATAACATCATGCTATAATAGAAATATTGTGACAATTTAATGACTCATTAATCTTGTAAAAGTTTCAAGAAAAAGCATTGTAATGTGAAAATGAGGTGTTTTAACTATTTTACTCCACTATAACTTTAGCATGTTTTATGATTTATGATTCATGGTATCATAATAGTTATCCTTGGTTAAGGTTGGATCAATAATGGAAGATTTGTCATTTCTTTTGATGAGTGTTTATATATACCTAATAAATGATTTTATGCGATTGTTATTTACTTGAACTTATATGTTATACTATTTGTAAATTTTATAACAAGTTTATGTGAAGATGCTCCATGATGGCCTAACTTATCGATGCCATGTTAGGGAAATGCCTAAATTCAGGGAACGATATCAAATCATTTTCTTTCTTACTATTAAATTAAATTCAATCAAACTAGGTTGAGTTTGCATTAGTCCAAGTCATTTATTTGTTTGCCATTAAATTGAATTTCGTTAAATTAGTTTAAGTCTGTATTAATTTAGGTCATTCATTTTCTTGTTATTAATTTGAGCTTCCTCAAAGGAGGCTAAGTTCACTTTCTAAATTATTAATATTTTCATAATTGAATTATACTCATTTTATTAGGAATTGTGTCAACACCTTTACTCACTTCCTAATCTTGGGAGGATGAATAAAAGGGAGTAGTTATTGAAGCTCAATTTTATCTAAATAATAATATAGTTAAAATAAAAAATTAAAAAATAATAATAATAATTAAAATTAAAAAAAGAAACCAATACTCTCCATCTCCCTTATGCCACTCCTATGATGCATATAAGTTAAACTTTTTTGAGAGAATAGTTAATAAGGAGCTCATTTTTCTTCCTTAACCTATAAATATTAAGATTTTATCCTTTCTTTTTAACTTAGCATGCATAATAGGTGATAATATTTTAATTTTTATAGCAAGCTAGTTAAGAAAAGATCTTCAATACACATTTATTTTTCAATTCTTTTGCTATAAGAAGGGAAGTGAAAACTAGTTTAAAAAATAATAGGGAATATAAAAAAATGGAAAAAAATAGGTAGATAAAAGAAAAAAATACAAGAAAACAATGAAAAGGAAGAGATGAATAAATAGAAAAAGCAAAAATTTTCATTTTCAAATACATATATTTTGATCTCTTTTTCAAAAATCTTACACTTGAAATTATTATAACCCTCTTCACTGTAAAGCTTTAAATACTATTTCAAGCATAAAAGGCAAATTTCTATTTTCATTTACAAAGCATATGTTACAGTATTTTATTTATACTTAAAAGAAATTATAACTCTTCTTTTTTTTTGAAAAATGGCATTGAGAGGGGTATAAAGAAGAGTAAAAATTTAAAGAGATAAAAAATTAATGAAGTGAAGTAAAAAGAAATAAGAGTAGAGAATAAAAACTAATCTTATTTATAGTGGACATGAGATTTGATTTTGCAAAATAAGAGGGGAGGAAAAGATAGTAAGGAAAAGATGAGAAAGAAAAAGAAGTAGTTGATTAAGGAAAAAAAAAACAAAAAAGGATTAGCAAATTAAAGGGTTGAGGGGAAAGATATTTTTGAAGTGGGTCTCAGCATTGTGTACTACGTTTGTCCCAACCATATATATTTTTAATTTTTTTATTATTTACTTTATAAAGAAGTTATTTTAATTTTTATTTTAATGGTATTATTTATACATGTTAAGAAATTATTTTATGCAATTTCTATGATAGAATAAATTAAAATAATTTAGAGGTTCAATCTATTTTAATATTCTTGAGGTAAGGAATATATTAAAAGTTAAATTGGGTAAATTAAAAAATTTCAATATTATTGCAAATAAAAATTATCTTATATTTATTATTTTTTATATATGATATGTTTTGATTGATTTTACTTAATTGGATTTACATGTATACTTATAATTTATATTGTGTCTCCATTTATTTTTTTGAAAATATATTATATATTTTTGTTGATGATGGATAAAAATTAAAAGATCTAATTGCAAATGCAATAAAAATGATTTCAATATTCCAAAAGTCATTTCTAGAATTTATCTTTGAAGTGAGATAAATTTAACCATCATGAAAAATAAAAAAAAAGGTGGTAATAGTTTTTTAAAAATAAAATAATAAATAGAATAATAAATGTCAAAAAGTAAATGGAATGATAAAACAAAGATAAGATAGGATGACATCATGCCATCCTGTATTTTGCTTTTAATTTAATTTTTTTAAAGTTATTACCATAAATAGTTTAACTCATAAATATCTTTATAGTTACAAATATGCTTTCTAATATAATTATTACCTAAAAATTAATGACACAATTTTTTAATTGAAATTAATAAAAAATTTAATCATTATATTTAAAAATGAATGTTAATAAAATCTAATTTCATTATACATAGAATTATTATTGTAATTTCAATGTCAACTTGTTTTATTGGCATATATTTTCATATGAATTTATTATTTAAATTTTTTATCATAATGTAATAATATTAAAATTAATTACAAGTATAATAAATATATTTTTAATTTTATTAAATAATTTTTTATTCAAATTTAGTCATAAAATTAGACAACTTTGATACTTTAAAAATCATGAAATAACATCAAAATTAATTGCAAATGTAGTGAATACAATTTCAATTTTCTTGGATAATTTCTCCAATCAGGTTTAGATATGGAGTTAAACAAATTTAATAGTATAAATTAAAATACATTAGTATAATACTTTTAAAAATAAAATTACTTCTTTCTTATCTTATGATTTTAATAGCAATATTATAATAATTTTATTAAAAACCTTTTAAGAATAATAAAATTTATGCTTATTATGTATCGAAGTTAAGTAATCCAATTATAGGTGTGATTATAATAGTATTTAATATTATTAAAATATTTTATTTCATTTAAATTATATTGTGAAGTTAGTCGGATTTAATAAATAAATTAAGTAAAATTAAAATAATTATATTAATATTTTTATAAAATCTTAAAAATAAAATTAATTATAACACATGAGTATTATTCTAGTATTACAAGAGTAGTGTTTAGACGTTTTCTCTCTTCATTATTTTTTAAAAAAATATTTTTATAAACACTATTTTATAGCAGTTATCGTAGGCATATACATAGTTTTGAATAGTAATAGCTTTATACAATCCATTCTTACAAAAATTATATATTACTTTTGATATTATGAAATGTAAGATGAGACATGTGAATCACATTTAAGAAAAAACACATGTAAATTATAATAAGGACTATTGCAATTCATTCAAAAGATAGAATTAGAATAAACAAACAATTATTCTTTAAATAGACTTTATAGAATGTTAATACCTTTCTTGTACATAATCAATTTCCAAGTCTGAATTCTAGAAACATAGACCTTTTCCAATATTCTAATCACACCATTAAAATATTATGGATGATAATTCCATTCTTTTTATTCGTACTCCAACATTCAAAGAAGCATGAAACAGCTTGTTTCCCACCATCGTTTGCAAGGTATGTCACAACACATATAATATTCCTTTATTTATATATAAAGAATGAAATAAGAGAAATTATTTTAAAGAGGAAGAAATCACATGAAAATATAAATTATTATATTTGAATGAGAGATTCAGTCTTTTGTATTAATTATATGAATGTAACTTATCGTGAGACAATATTTATTAAAAAAGTGAGACTCATTATGGCATAGTAGTTATTGAGAGGAAATGATAAATTAACCATGGTAAATTATAAAAATGACATTTTTAATAAAAAGAGGTGGGGCATATCACAATTAATTTATAATATATAGATATATGGATATAGTATTTTAAATTTTTATTTTGAAAATGCGAACCATCAACAATCATTTTTATTAAACATTACTGTTTGCTAAATAAAATTTTGATTTAATATTTAGCTAATTTGTATTTTAAATTTGTGCTTTTATTAAAAAATTATATTTTGTATCAAAATAATTAATTTATCAACAAATGAGGCATAAAATTTATTTACAATTTAACAAAATTTCTTTATCATTACTAGAAAAATAGAACTGATAATTGAATTTTACTATTTTAATTTGAGTCAAATATGAATTAAATTCTTTATTAAAGCTCAAACCGACTCCAACTTTAATTTTTTTTTTTATCAAATCATATTTGATTAAATCAAAACCCAATCTGCCTCGACTTGATTCTAACCTTAATCGTGTCATGTAATGGCGCGGTTTCGATTAGGGAGGAGCCCAATTAGAAGGGGGAAATAATGAAAATCTTACGTGCCCAAGCCCTGCCGGACTGCACCCTGTAGTTGTTCCACCGTTTTTTAACTTTTTATATTAACGTTAAATTAAATTAATTATAATTATATTTAAATTAAATATTTTATAGTAAAAAACATTTCTATAATAATATTTGAAAAGAATAACCGACAGTGGTATCTGCTGCTCGTACTTTTTGTTAGGAGATAAAAAGGGCAAAAAAAAAAAGGTCAAAAGCGACATTTCATGGAATTTCCTAACAGAGATACAAAGAAAAATTGTGTGACCTCGCAGGTACCGAGGAACGGTGGGTTTCACCGTTCGATGGCAACACTGTTTTTTTTACCAAAAAAAAAAAAAAAAAGATGGCAACACTGTTTTTGCGTAATTTTAAGCATAGGGGTCCCCACCTCCGAAATATGTTCAGTTTTCGGTACTGCTATTTTAATTATTTTTTAGTGTAAATTGTTATTATTATGAAAAGCTTTCTACGGATTTAATTTATAATAACATTATATGTGTAAAAAATAAGATTTAAAATTAAATTATAAATAAAATTAAATATTATTATTAAATATAAAATAATAGGATAAATTTATAAATTTTAATTTAATATATATATAAATTTACAATTCAAATTTGAATATCATTTAGTATTTATAAAATTTTTGTTTAGTATATGAAAAATATTATAAATAAAAAAATAAGTTTCAAATATTTTATATTTATTAAATTATATTTTATAAATTTATCTTACTATCTTATATTTAATGATTACTCTTAATTTATATTTGAAGTTCAATTTTGAATTTTATTTTTGTTGCATATAGCATCACTGCTAGTTTATTTACAATTTATTATCTGACGGTTTAAAATGTAAAACATGTGACATTACATAAGCCTAGAAAGCAGCTTGCAGATTATTTTTTATGAAAGTCTAATTGTAATATCATAAAATAAAAAACCATCCTTTTTAGTGTAGGACAAAACCCTAAAGTTATAAAAATTTTAAGATCAAATATTATTCTTCGATTTTTGTAAAAATTAATTTTATGAAAATATGTTTAATTTCTTAAAAAAGTTAAACATTTTTATTATTAGATTATTTTTTTAATAAGAGTTTATGACTTTTATTTAACTTATTATTTTGAGATAAAAGGAAAGACAATCTAACAATAAAAAAAAAAATTAATCTCTAAAAGAAAAACTCTAATAGACCTAGCTACCCACGTACTTTCGCGAGGAAACCCTTACCTCCAAATTTGAAGGAGGAAATGAATCTGCTCAATTGGAGCAAGAAAAAAGTGAGAAAGAGAGATGATGAAGGTTTTAGTGAGGGCACCTCAAATCAGCGCATTTATACTGATCCACTGTCGTAAGAGGAGTGTGATGGGAGTGAGGGACGGTTAGAAGAGAGTGGAAGAAAGCAGGATTGTCATATAAAACAATGTTGTTGGGGCATACAAATGAAATTTCTTAGGAAATGAAGGAAGGTAATGATGCTGAATTAGAAGATGTTTTTTTATGATGAGAAGGAGTCATGGTTAGAAGAAAAAAATAAAGCTACTCATGGTAAGGAGGTGCTATCAGAGGAAGAGGAAACTAAAGCCAATGGGATCAAAGTTGTTGAGGGTGTAGTTAAAGACAAGCCGAATTGTCTTACATTGATTATATCATAAGCAACAGAAGAGGAGGGTGTACTAATGATAATTGATTTTGGTCAAGATTATATCATAAGCAGTAGAAGAGGAGGGTGTACTGATGATAATTGGTCTCACTGAAGATTATTATTTGATCCATATCTCTATGTTGAAGGATTTTGAATATGTAGTTTTGGAAGGGCATGGTTAATCTTTGATCATTATCTAACAGTGTAAAGATGGTTCTTTTAGATTTTAATCCAAGTGAAGACATAATTGATTTGGTAGCTATTTGGGTTAGAATCCCAGAATTGCAAATTCATTATTTTCACAAAGATGTGCTGTAGGCAATTGGAAATAGAATTAGTAGAACTTTAAAAGTTGATTTAAAAACTTTCAATCAGAGTAGGGGAAAATATACTCAGGTTTGCATTGAAGTTAATTTGAATAAATTGCTACTATCATACTTTTTGTATAAATGGTTAGAATCCCAAAATTGCAAATTTATTATTATTTTGTTCAAATTTTGTTGTGAAGTTAGGTGGATTTAACAACTAAATCAACTAAAATTAAAATAAATATATTAATATTTTTATAAAATCTTAAAAATAAAATTAATTGAAACATGTGGATATTATTGTAGCATTACAAAAGTGGTGTTTGAACATTTTCTTTCTTTATTTTTGTTTTATTTTTTAAAAATATTCTTATAAAGACCATTTTGTAGCAGTTGTTGTAGGCATATATACATATTCTGAATAGTAATAACTTTATGTTACCTATTTTTACAAAGATCATGTATCATTTTTGATATTATGAAATGTAAGATGAGGCATACCAATCATATTTTTAGAAAAATATATATATAAGGATTATCATAATTTATTTAAAAGATAGAATTAGGATGAATAAATAACTATTCTTTAAATTGATATTATAGGGTGCTAATATTTTTTTATATGTAATCAATTCCTGAATTTGAACTCTAAGAATTTAGACCTCTTTTGGTGTTTCATCATACCATTAAAAAAAATGACTAGGGGTGATTCCATTCTTTTTATTCATAATCCAATATTTGATACAAAATAGCTTGCCTTCTACCATTCGCTGTAGGGCATGTCACAACACATATGGCGTTCCTTTATATATATGTAGGGATATGAAATCAAGGAAATTATTTTAGAGAGAAAGAAATCACATGAAAATATAAATTGCTATATATAAATAAGAAATTCATTTTTTTATATTAATTATACAAGTGTGACTTATTGTAGTGTAATATTTACTAAGAAAAGAACGATTGTTTGAGTGTGACTAATCACTGCATAATAGTCATTGAGAATGAATGACAAATAGATGTATGGTGAATTATGAGAATTATACTTGTAATAAGAAAAGAGGTAAAGTATATTATAACTAATATAATATATCTATAATTAGGGGTGCAAGTAAGTCAAGCAACCTATCAGGGGCCTATGGCTTAGTCCACTTAAAGTCTAGTTTAACATAACCTATTTATCTTAATAAGTCAAGTTTAGGCTAATAAATTAGCTTATTTAGATAAATAGATTAAGTTTTTTTTATACTTAATTTATAAGCTTATCAGATCGATTTATTTAATTATAAATATATTTATAAATAATATAATATATATTATACACATAAATAATATAAATATTTTAATACATATATATAGGCTTAATTAGACTATCAGACAATTTTTAAGTTTTGAAATAATTATAATTTATTAATAAACTTAAAAGCTTATTTATATAAACAAGTTTTTAAATAAACTAACAGATGAAATTAAGCTTCTTTAATAGGTCAGGCCGATTTTGAATTTTAACCTTATACAAGCTAATGGGCGAAACTTAAGTTAATGATTTAAAAAATAAGCTTAACCTATTTAAGGTAACGTCCAGTTCGGCCTAACCCATTTGCATCCTTATATTTAATATAGATATATAAATATAGTATTTTAAATTTTTATTTGAAAAATGCCAACCGTCAAGTATCATTTTGATTTAGTATTAATGTTTGCTAAATAAAATTTTAACTTAATTTTTAACTAGTTTGTATTTTAAATTTGTGTTTTTATTGAAAAATTAAATTTTATATTAAAATAATTAATTTATCAACAAATCAAGCATAAAATTTGTTTACAATTTAACAAATTTTTTTTTATCATTACTAAACAAACCGAGCTGGTCATTAAATTTTACCATTCTAATTTAAGTCAAACATCAATTAAATTCTTTATTACAATTTAAGCTCAAACATCAATTAAACCGAGCTGGTCGTTTAATTTCCCTATTCTTTCTTTCATTTGAATTTGCTAATGTGTCCAAACATGCATAGCACCATAAACTAGGCAATGTGAGGTCATTATTATTTCACCTAGAGTGTCCTTTGTGGTTTGTTAGAAGACCACCTCTAGATTTGATGTCAATTCTTCACATGGAATATTAAATTCCTATATTGCTTTTCTCTTTGCCAACAAAATATTTCGAATTTTATAGTAGTATAATATTCTTAATATTATTTTTTATTATTTTTATTAATAAAAATATTTTCTTGTTCTTAAGATTCATTCAATTATGGTTTTAAAATAGTTAATTTTTTCAAAATTATAACAAATAATAACATTAAAATTATGTAGGGATGTTGAGAAATAAAATAGCTGGTCTCCTGATAGAAAATTAACAACTTATGGTAAGAATATAAATATAAAAATATTAAAAAATAATTTAAATATTTAATATTAACTTAACAATTTAACAAAAAATAATTTCTTTATTTTTAAAGTAAATTTTTTTCACTATTATATATATAAATATCATATTTTTAATCATAAATTATAAAGTATATAATATATTTTTATTTATGTATAAGAAAATAAAATTTTTCTAAAAAAATCTTCCGAAAAGTTAATGGAGCTTAGTTACTAATCAACGTTATATCTACCAGTTGCATGAAGAAAATATCTTTATTTGGGGTATATAACTTTGTTATTGTACATTTCAAATAAATCTTAAACCCATTATTTACTCAATAAGGAATGATTAATTGTCCAATTTTTCAATTTTAAAAATTTTGAGAATAAAAAATTAAAATTTTAATATATGTAAATTATACAAATCTATTAATAAATAATAAAATTAATAATTACTTTTTATTTAAAATTAATAATTAGTTTTTGTTTATTAAATGAGATTGAAAACGCGTATTATAATTTAAGTATTTAAAAAATTTTCAAATACAATACAATTAGCTTGAGTTTGTGAGTAAGCTTGAGAAGTCGAGGGAAAGGGGGATAAGCTAACTTGTGAAGTGTCATTTTTCAAAGTGTCCACAACACCATAAATGTGACAAAATTTCTGTTACCTTTCGATCACAATCTCTATCTTACCGGGTAGCTAAGAGAGATTTTAATATCCTTTGCGAGTTTTCACTTCTTTGGAAGAGAAATAAGTTAAAAGATATTCAAAAATTTTATTATTGAAGAATTTAATCGTTCCTCTCTTTCAATTTTAAATTTATCTTTTTTTAATAGGATAAAAAATTTCAATTCGTTAAGGCTTATGGTAGAATTTTCAAACAACAATGCCTGACGCTTCTCTCTCTCTCTCTCTCTCTGTCTCTCCTTTTTTCCTTCCAATGGATGGATGTAAGATAGCATAAATTTATGATTATCCAAGGAATGAAATACTTTTGAGACCGTTAACGATGAATTATTTTATTTTGAATTATAACTAGGATTTAGATTTAATTTATTATTATTATAAAATATTTTATATTATTATTAATTAAAAAATATATCATTAAAAATAATAATAAAATATTTATAATTTTTGTTTATATTATAATATATACATATATTATAGTATAAAATTAATTTATATTAATATTAAATTAAATTTAAATTTTATAATTATAATTTAAATTAAATATTTTATAATAAAAAATATTTCTATAATAATATTTGAAAAGAATAACTGACGGGGGTAATTACTCTCGTACTTTTTGTTTGGAGGGGAAATATGTCATGGAATTACCGTACAGATACATCGAAAAATTGCGGAACGTTGCAGGGTACTGCTGAGGAACGGTCGGTGCCATCGTACGATGGCAACACTGTTTTTCCGTTATTTTGAGCAGGGGCGTCCCGAGCTCACCCCTTGTTTGGGTAAAAAAAAAAGTGGGGGGCGGGGGAGAAAGAAAATATTTTTAAATTCAAATTAGAAAGAAAACAAAAGAAAAAATATTTTGAAAATTTAAATTGTTAAGAAATTTTAATTAAAAATTTAATATTTAATATTTTTATTTATTTTTATTTTTTATCCAAATATAAGAAAAATTTTTTTAAAGTTTTTTAATATTTTTTTCTCTTCTCTCTTTTCTCTCTAACCAAATATAACAGAAAAGAAATTTAATTTTTTTTCTTAATTTCTTTCCTCTCATCCAAATAAAGCTTTAGGCATGGGAAATAGGACAAAGGATGTGGGCTGTGTTTGTGCATGTTGGAGTTCACGTGAGCCTGTTAATTTAAATTCATAAAAAATATGAGATAAAATTATTATGTTTGAGGCAAGCCTACCACGGATTGCATTATTATTATATTTTTTATTATTAGAAGTAATTATATTATTAAATATATACATGTGAAAATTAAAAATTAAAAATTAAATTTTAAATATAAAAAAGAAAGACATTTTAAAAAATATTGATTTGGATTAAATTAAAAAAATTAATTTTTTTATAAACTATAATTAGACAATTATATTTTTATTTTATGTAAAGGATTAGTCAAATAAAGTTAAAAAATTACATTAATTTATTAAATATTGAATTGGATTAAAAAAGTCCTTAAATATTAAAAGGATTATAAAAAATTTTAATTAAAAAAAACTTTGAATTTGTGGGCAAGTTCACACCTGTGCAATTTTACCTTCATTACCTTGCAAAAAATACAATTTCCAAATTCTATAGTATATTTGATTAAGTAGTATATCAATACACCATCACATTTAATTATTGATGTATTATTGTTTAATGTATAAAATTTAACTTTTGAAAAAAATAAACTTGATATATAGTTAAATTAAGTGATGCATTGGTACATCACTAACTAAATGGTATACTATAATTTTTCCTAATTATTTTTTAATGTAAATTGTTATTATTATGAGAAGCTTTCTATGGATTTAATTTATAATAATATTATATACATAAATTTACAAATTTTAATTTAATAGATATAAAACTTTTGAAATTCAAATTTGGAAATCAATATTGTTTAATGTATAAAAAATATTATAGATATAAAAAATAACTTTTAAATATTTTATATTTATTAGATTAGGGTTTATAAATTTGTTTCATTATTTTATATTTAAAATTATCCTTAATTTTTATTCAAAATTTAATCTCGAATCTCATTTTTGTTACTTATAATGTAACTGTTACTTTATTTACAATTTATTATTCGACGGTTTAAAACATGACAAATTATTATATGACCATTACATAAGCCCAGAAAGCACCTTGCAGGTTATTCTTTTTATGAAAATCTAATTGAAATATCATAAAATAAAAAAATCCTTTTTAGTGAAGGACAAAACCCTAAAAATTTTAAAATTAAATATTATTGTTTGATTTTCTCAAAAAGTAATTCTACAAAAATATGCTTAATTTCTTAAGATGTTTAGCATTTTTATTATTAGATTAATTTTTTTTGAATAAAAGTTAATGACTTTTATTTAACTTATTATTTTAAGATGAAAGGAAACATAATCTAACAATTAAAAATATGCAATCTTTAAAAGAAAAACCCTTATAGACCTTTCTATGTAGTTTTGCATGGCGGGGGAACCTTTACCTCTAAATTCAAAAGAGCAAATGGATTTACTCAACAGGAGCAAGAAAAAAGTGAGAAACAAATATGATGAAGGTTTTAGTGGGAGAACTTCAAATTAACACATCTATATTAATCCATTGTTACGAAAGGAGTGTAATGAAAGTGAGGGTTTGTTGGAGAAGACTGGAAGGAAGTAGCATTTATCATATAAAACAATATTGTTAGGAGGTGCAAATAAAATTTCTTAGGAGATAGAGGATGGTAATAATGATAAATCAAAAGATGTTTTTTATGATGAGGAGAAGGTATGGTTAGAAGGACAAAAAAATAAAGTTACTTGTGGTAAGGAGGTGTTATTAAAGGAAAGGGAGACTAAAACTAATGGGATCAAAGTTGCTGGTTTACATGTGCAATTAGGACTAGTGACTGAAACGGTTAAAAAGTCTTACCTGATGGCTGAGACGACGCAGTTTGAGTCAAGCTTAGCAGGGAAAAACAGGTACGATCTCCCTTTCCTTTGCCACTCAAGTGTACGGCATCTACCGTGCTTAGGCCTCTTCTTCCCTTCCCTAATGAAAGAGTCTAGTTAAGGGTGCAGTTAAAGATAATTTGAATTGTCCGACTTTAATTATATTGAAAGTAATAGAAAATAAGCCTTAAAAACCATGGAAAAACATAATCATAGTAAAATTATTAGGTAAAAGAATTGGGTACAAAGTGTTAAAGAAAAAGTTGTACCAAATTTGGAACCTAAGGGGTGTATTGATGATAATTGATCTTAGAGAATATCATTATTTATCCATTTCTCTATGCTAGAGGATTTTGAATATGTGCTTTTGGAAATGCCATGGATAATCTTTGATCATTATTTAATAATGCGAAAACGGTTAGACTTTAATCCAAGTGAAGATATAATTAATTTAGTAGTTGTTTAGCTTAGAATCCTAGAATTGCCAATTCATTATTATTATAAAGATGTGTTAAGGATAATTGGAAATAGAATTAGTAGAACTTTAAAAGTTAATCTAACAACTTTCAATCAATGTAAGGGAAAATATCCTTGATATATTTCATAATAAGAAATTATTAGAATTTGGATTATGGATGATAGCTCAAAGAAGAAAGCGAAGAAAAAAAATTATGACAAATAATAAAAAAATCATAAGTAAAATTGAAAACAAGCTAAAGGTTACTTTTGGTCTTGATTTACAATTCTTGAAATAGATGAAGTAAAAGGTAAAGAAAAGGAAGTGATGGAAATTTGAAGTGATAAGGAAAACCAAAATGCTAATGTTCAAGCTATTATAGGTACACTAACCATAAGAGAAGGAAAAAAATTAAAAATAAAAGGACCAAGAAAGATACCATATTTGCAATAGTGGAACAATAAACTGAACCCTATAGAGAAAGCCAGATAAATGCTGAAAGAATTATTGCATCATGTAAGGGAGGTTTTAATACTTGGAATGCAATGAGTAAAGGCATTGATAAGGAAAACAAAAAGGGTGATTCTATAGGCGTGGCTAGTTGTATAGAAGTGGAATATGCTAATATACTGGGCAGTGTAAAAGGCTTAGTTCCACCTAATACTCAAGTAAATATTTAAAAAAATAGTTGGATGGAGTGTGAATCTATGGTGGCAAATTCATTGGATCCAAAAACTTTAAGTGTTAACACTAGTAAGGATATAATTTTAAACTAGGTCTTTTTAGGTATCGGTGTTACTTTATGTACTAGTTAGATATTTTTATGGTATGTTTCCTATTCTTTTCTTCTATAATTATTTTATGATGAATCTCAAGATCTTTATTTAGAATTGCTAGGGAACAGGCAACAAGGATTTTATTACTCATATTAGATAACTATTCAATACAAATTCCTATCTAGACATTTTAGTTTTGGTTGAAACTAAAATAGCAAAAGAAAGAGTTTAAAAGGTGTAGGGTGAGTTAGGTTATAATAAGATAAATAATGTTCTAGGTAGAGGTAGAGTAGAGGGTATTTGGATGGTGTAGAAAGATGCTAATTTTTCTATTATGGTTCTAGAATAAAATTCATAGACTTTTCATGTTGAAATAATGGGAGGACAACAATCTTGGCTTTTCTTTATAGTCTATGTTAGCCTTTTTAATGATTTAAAAGAAAATGCTTCTATTTAGAAACCTTGGCTTATTATTAGCGATTTTAATGACATTAGAGATATAAGTGAAAAGAAGGGTGGTGCACCATGTAATATTGACCATTGTTAGAAATTCAATAGCCTAATTGATGATTGTGGATGGATTGATTTAGGCTATCAAGGAACTAAATATACCTAGAAAGGACTTAAACTTCTAAATTTTACTCGTTTATTTGAATAACTTGATTGAGCCTTTTATAATATTGATTGATGTATAAGATTTGGAGTTGCCATTATAGTTATAGATTTAAAAGGTGGTAGAAATGCTAAAGTAAATTGTTTATTTCATTTTGAAGCGGCATGGGTTCATTATCAAGCTTATAATGATTTTATGAGAGAGACATAGAACTCTTCTTGTGATATAAAAGTGGCCATTAATGTTTTTGTTCCAAAAATTAAAATCTAGAATTTAAAAGTTTTGGACACATCAAAAAAAGAAAGAGAAATCTTCTTGCCAGAATCAAAGGTATCTAGCATGCTATGGAAAGATATTAGACTCTTTACTTGGATAAGTTAGAAAGAAAGCTTGAAATGAAATTAGTACGATTCTAAAACAAGAGGAAATTTTGTGGTTGAAAAATATCTCAAGCTAAGTGGATAGAGGATGGAGTCAGAAATACTTAGTATTATGATGCAAAGATACTAATTAGAAGGAGGAAAAATAAGGTTTCTATGTTTAAAGACACAAAAGGGCATTAGGTGGATAATCAAGAGCATATTCAGTAAATGGCAATTAGCTTTTTTGAAAAACCTTTTATGGAAGACAAAAAAAGTTATTAATTACAAGACATTAATATTTTTTTCCACCATTCATGTAGACTATATAAAAGTTTTAAATCGGCCTATTCCTATTATAAAAATCAAGAAAGCTATTTTCTTTATGGATACTCTTAAGGCAACTAGCCTAAATGGTCTTCTAGCACTCTTTTGCCAATCTAATTGGGATTATATGGGTAATTCTCTATCTTGTTTTTTAAAAAAGGTGTTTGAAGGAAAATGAAGTGTAACAAATATTAATTCTATTTTTTTAACTTTTATTCCTAAACTTTATAAACTAGAATTCATTAACTAGGTTATACTTATATCTTTGTCTAATATTAATCTTAAATGCATTTTGAAAGTTATAGTCAATTACATAAAGCCATTTCTTTTGGATCTAATTTCTCCTTATCAAGCAGGTTTCATTCTTGGACATAACATCCATCATAACATCATTATTAGTAATAAGATATTGCATTCTATAAAAAGAGTAAGAGGCAAAAAAGGATTTATGGTAATTAAAGTTAACTTAAAGAAAATTTATGATCATTTTAGGTGGAGTTTCATTTATAATGTTCTTTAAATGAATGATCTATCATTAAATATAATCAAGATCATGATGGATTGCATTTGTTCCTTCTTCTATATGTGGATATTGTGGAATGGTAATTAAAGTGATGAATTTCTCCCTTTTAGGGGAATATAACAAGGTGACACTTTATCTCCTCATTTTTTTCTCCTATGCATGGATGTTTTTATCTCATATCATCTTGTTTGAAGTGGAGAATGGGAATTAGAAGGCTTTTAGAATGGGTTATCAAAATCTTTCTTTCTCTTACCTTATGTTTGTAGATGACCCATTTTTATTTGCAAAAGGTTCTATAAGTGAAATCTAATAAATCAAGCATTGCCTTGAGAAATTTTGTAATATTTTAGGAAAAAAAGTTGGTAAGAACTATTGATATAGGTAAATATCTTAGGGTAAATATAAGATATGGTGGGAAAAGTCACTGAAATTTTGACGAAGTCATAACTTTAATGAAAAAAATATTAGCTGAATGATAGAGAAACTACCTTTTTATAACTGGTAGAGTTACTTTAATATCATTTACCACTTTGGCTTTACCTATATATATTATGCAAGTTAAAAAAATTTTGAAATCCATTTACTTAAAATTTGAACAACTCTAGAAAGCTTTCTTATAAGGTCATGATGTAGATGTTTGAAAATTTCATGTTGTTAGTTAGAATAAAATCTACCAACCATAATCTTGTGGTGGTTTAGGATTTAAATACTTTTCTTCAATGTATGATGCTTGCCTTTTTGAATGGAATGCTAAAATTTGTTCAAGTGATGAAAGTTTTTTAGCAAAGGTGGAAGATAGGCTGATCTTAGAAGAAATAATATTTGTAAAGCTTATGATTCCTCATTTTGGAAGAAGATTGTTAGGCTTCACTCTTATTTTTTGCTACATCATTATTGGATCATCTCAAATGGTAGGAAAGTTAATATTTAGTCTGATAATTAGGTTAGAATAAATGCTTTTCCATTAAAGTTTATTGGTAGGGAATCCAATATACATTCACGATTAGAGAAAGTTAATCAACTTACTAAGGATATTGGTGACTAAAACTGGCCTTTAATTAAATATCTATTTTCTTTTTAAACTTGCAATTTGATTCAGTTCGTACAACCTTCAGATTAAAATGCAAGTGAAGATTGGCCAATGTAGAATCATAATAAGGGAATTTTTAGCCTTAAAAGTGTTTATCATTCTTTGTAAAAATAATGCTGGAACAGTCCTAAAAATCAGTGGAAGAGTGTTTGAAGATGGAAAGGTCCCGAACATATTCCCTATTTCATTTGGAGAGCCATTAAAAATTATCTCCCTTTAAATAAGTCTCACACTTTCACCTTACTATTACATCTACTTTAAACATGTTGAGTTAGTCATACATGTTTTGAGGGACTATTTGGTAGCTATTACATTGTGAAGAAAACTAGTTCAAAGACACTAGCTAGCACATTTTTTCAACCAAGACATGGAAATATGGTTTAAAGCCAACATGGCTATAGATTTGGGGAACAATAACAAGCTTTACTGGAAAGTGGTATGGGATGTTACCATAAGTAACTTATAGGAATGGAGAAACAAAAAAAAATCTTTTAATCAAAATTTTCTTTGTTACATGATATTATGCGGTCAAATTTGGTTTTTGCTAGCCAAATAGGAAGTACTTAGGGTTTAGGTAGTAATGAAAGAAGTGCCTTTCATATTGTTAAGATAGGTTATATTCCGCCTAAGTTTTCATAGGCAAAAATTAACTTGATAGAGCAGTTAAAAACAATACAATGTAGCTGCTTTGGCAATTTGATAAAAAGATGCAATAGAGAACCAATAAGGGGTTTTCAAAAAATTTAAGCTCTTATAATGCTATGAAAGTTAAGTTATGAGGTGTTTTTTAATGCTTAAAATTAACATGGAGTCTTAATTTGAGAAAGATCGTTGTTTAATCTGATTCTTTGGCTCCTATGCAATGCCTAAAGAATGAAAATATTAAGTCTAAAATGGACCCAAGTTTACTAAATGGTATTAGAGATTTTTTGGCTAAGGATTAGAACATGAGAATATGTCATACATATAAGAAAGAAAATCAGTGTGCAAATTGGTTAGCCAATTCTAGTATTAATATGGACATTGACATTGACATTCTTATGCAACCTCCTTTAGAGCTATCTATTTTATTGTTTGTTAATGTAATGCTTGTACTTTTCTTGAGAGATATCACTTAGTAGTTTTCTTTTATTTTTGTTGTTTCATTGCTTTAGGCTCTGGCCCATTGATTTACAAAAAAAAAAAAGTCTTTTAGAAGAAATTAACTTTTAACCTATATAATCCATGAATTTTATTATTTTTTAAAAAAGACATTCAAAAAATTATTATATTTCTCATCTTATTAGCATTTGTTATCTATGTCTTTTTTTATACACTTGAGAATTTTTAATTACATATTTTGTTTTTTTTCCTAAAATCTTAACCATTGTATAATTGTATAATATAACAAAATTCTAACTTCTAATTTTATTTTTGTTACAAATAACAAATAAAAATTAATTTTATTTAATTATTTATTAATCAATATAAATTGATTGTTTATATTAATAATTTGATGTATCAAATTTTAAAGATGATAAATTATTGAAAATATACATAATATACAAAGATATATATGTAAAATAACAAAAAATATATGTTTATTTATACTTTTTTTAAAATGATGAAATAATTATTAATTATTTTATTCTTGAGGAGCTAATGATTTTAATACATTAAATTAACATAAATAATTTTCTCACATTAAAAAGAATTTACATGTTTTGTATATGATAACCGTTTATGATATATATATATATATATATATATATATATATATATATATATATATATATATATATATATATATAATCATTCTTGAAATTATCTTAAGTTCTTAAATTAAGATTATGGTTTGTTTCTAATTTATAATGAGATAGAAAAATGCTTCAAGAGAAATACTATTTTAAATGTGTGATCAGTGGATTAATTATTGTATATATATATGATAGGCTTTTAATATCTTTGTATTATATCTCTCAGTACAATATTCTCTTATGCATACAATAATATTGTTCAAAACATGCCTACTTGTTTATGAATGCTTCCTTTTTACATTTAGTTTCATCCTTAATTTCACTATTTGGACACTTAAATTTAAGCAAAATTTTGAAGATAATAAAATGGTAAAATATTTAACCTAGCAAAGTAAGGCATTAAAGAGTAGCAAGATTTAACCTTAAAGAGTGGACATTAAATATTTAGAGTGGAGATCAATAGAATTTGCCTGAATGACTAACATAAGAGGCATCTTACAATATGCATGTATAATAATTCTAATATATGGTTTTTTGTAATATCAACTTCTAAACATTATATGAAAATTTGATTCTGAAAGAAATATAGAAATAAAAAAGGCAAAGAAAAAAATGATTAACTCAAGTATCAATTCCATGACAAGTAGTATATAATATAAAAAGGCTTTTTAAAAAACTTGAATGAAAATAAAAGTCTCAAATATGCAAGTCCAATGATTTCATGTGAAGACTTTGATTGAGTTTTTTTCCTAATTAATCCTACCCTAATACTTGTCTAAGTTTAATGCATTCATATTCTTATGGAAAGTTAAAAAGTGTATATTTAAGAATTTCAAAAATGTTCTTACTTACTCCATTATATATTTGTTAGGTGGAATAAGAAGAAAGCTTCTATTTTCTTAAATATTAGAATGAGGTAGACCAGTAATTAAGATCTTTATTAATCTTGATATTAATGCAATATATGATGCATTTACTAATCTTCCTTTGTATAACTATATGGCTAAGCAAGAGCAGGGTGACAAAATTAAGCTAAGATTTGGATAAAGTCTAATTCCTTCTTCCTTAAACATAATTTATAAATAGAGAAATTATTTCATTTAACATCATCATCTTAATTTAGATAAAGTGAAATTTTGATCTAAATTAAGCTTTCAAGTCATGATAATAAAGTCACTAATTTAATGATTACCATTTTATAATGTGGTTAACTTCAAAGGCACTTACATATTGTTGCAAAAAAGTGTTCCATACTATTATCAATATAGCAATAAATCATTTTATGTTAACACTCACATTAGTAATAATGTGAACATAAACACCTAAAAGAACAACACCTATATTCAATTTGGTGCTTCTTGAATACTAAATCTTGTAAAAGAAAATCCCACTAGCAAGATACATATATCATACCTAATTTCGCAATTTGCTAATATTTAAAAAATAATTATAGATTTTAAAAGTGTTAATAGAATAATTGCAAAATTTCACACTAACTCACTTAATAGAATTTAAAAGAGTTTTACGTTGGACTAACAATCATCCAACAATGGGGAAAGTCAAATTTCTTCTTCCTCATAACTTTTAAATAAAAAATTATTTCTTTTTGCATCATTATATATGTAAGTCATGATGATAATATCATTACCTTAATAATTATGATTAAGCATTATCTTATAATTTAATAAAATTGTCCTTAGATGAGAAAATCAAGTATTATCATCATTTTTAAATTTGAAAAAAGTTTAATTCCTTTTTATTTATAATTATAATTTAATAGGATGATTCATAGATGAGCAAATCAAGCATTACATATTTACTAAAATTAGGGGTGATAATTCGGGTTGGCAAGTTATGTTCATGTTAAGTTATGTCTCAACCCATTTATAATAGACTCAGACAAGACATGTTTGCTTATATGAGTTAACATAACATCACTTGTTTATTTATGGGTAGACATGACATGACTTGCATAATCTTAAATATTCATAATATGCTTACATAAGTTGTAATACAACCTGTTTAATCCGAACTTGTTTACATTAGTTTTTATTTTTATTTATTTAATAAATTTTAAATATTAAAAGAAGTTGCTTTTCATCTCATTTGAATCGATAATCAATTTAAAAAGATTATTGAAAGTTAGTTTTTATCTTATATCTAGTGAAAACCTTTCTTTTATTTTCTTTTATCTATCTTCTTTGCTAGTTTATTTAAGATTTTTCATCTAATAAAGTTAAAAATACATTATATATATAGTTAGATTTTAATTAGAAATTTAGCACTTGATTAGAGAAAAGGAACTCATGAGAATGAAGAAAAAGTTACATTGTTATCATTACTGCATTATTATTATTGTTTCATCATCATTATTGAAGGATGTGAGAGACGAGCTATTGCGTTAGGACTTAGGGTTTCTTTCTTTCTCTCTATTACTTTTATTCTATTTTATTTTCTGTATTTAGACTTAAACATTTTAGTTTAAGCCATTTGTTTTAGTCTTTTAGAAATTAGGACTTTTTATTTTAGTTTATTGATATTTTTAGTTTTAAACTTTTATTTTTCTTTACTTTTCACTTTCAAACATTTTATCTTTAAACTTTTACTTGAAAACTAAGCGTTTAAGGGTATATTCCTTTAAATAGGTTTAGTTTAAATTTTTAAAGGTTTTATTCTATATAAATTAATAATCTTATATATTATATAATTTATTATTATGGGCTACATGAGTTTAGTTGACTTGATTGATAACATGTGTAACTTAAATAGGTTAAGAAGAGTTATACGAGTTAACCTGAACCTAATATAAAATTTATTCGAGTCAAATAAGTCAATCTATTTATGATCCAAAACCAATTATGTTTGAGTTGAATTCATATAATTTGTATCATGTTGAAAATTACCACTCTTAACTAAAATCTTAAGATTCTTATATTGTTAATTATTGCTGCCATCAAAATTTTATACTTATACCCTATCAATAATAAATTATATCATCCTAAGCTAGACTAATGGGTGCAAGAAGATTATTATTTACTGAACTAATAAAATTACATCCCTTACATTGCAGGGATAGAACCAAAAATATTATATAGAATATCTATTGTAATATTAAGATTACTATAAAAATTAAGAATTGAAATTCAAGTTAACCCTTTAATTTAAAGACAATAAAAAAGGGAAACATTCTCATATAAAATAAAAAAATCAAATAAATAAACCTTTTGTATAGAAAAACTTAAAAAAATATTAAAAAAATTAAAAGATAACAAATTTTTGCCTTATCTAGTCTTAAATATGATTGGACACTACAACGAAAAATAACTAAGATGTAAAAGTATTTCATCTTAGTTGTTCATATCTCTTAAGAACTTAGTAGATAATTCATCAAACTTTATTACAATCTATATACATATATTAACTTAAAAGAATGAAATTTTTAATAGGTAAATCAAAAGCATTTACTTTTAATTTAGTACACTACAAAGATATAGAATCCATATCAATGAAGGCAAGGATCTTATATATGGTGTTGATATTATGGCCACTATTATAAAAAATATAATGGAAACATAGGTGTCAATGATCTTAAAATTTGAAAGAAAAAGTAAGAAATTAGGATGTGGATAAAAATATGCAAAATAGGAATTAAAAATTGGGAGATTAATAAAAAAAATCCCAAATTTATGACAATTTTGAGATCAAATATTATTCTTTGATCTTCTTGAAGAGTAATTTCATAAAAATAAGTTTGATCTCATAGTAAGTTGAGCATTTTATTATTAGACTATTTTTTTTAATTGGAGTTTATGATTTTTATTTAACCTATTAGTCTAAAAATTAAGGAAAGATAACCCAATAATAAAAAAATTTAATTTCTTAAAAGAAAAAAGCTTTAATATCAAACACTCAATAATTATTCAAAATTTTTTTAAAAGTGCAATAATTTTTTTAATATCATTATAGGTCCATAGTTTGCAAACAATATTAAGTGAATAAGTTTTTTTCTTTAGTTAGTGAGTTGTTTAGACATATCTCAAAATTACTAAACCTAACTGGAGGTCATATGCCTTTTTAAGGTTAGGATTACTGGTGTTATGCATCAATATGATCTTCATCATATCTTTGCACTTGACTATCCTTCCTTAACACTTCCTCTATTTTAACCATTAACTAATTATTTATTTTTAGTTAGTTATTATTTTTTCAATCCTAATTTGAAGCTTCATTGACTATAACATCCCTGTTGATGATAACTAACTAACAACTTGTAATCTCTTGTTGAGTGATAGTTAACTAACATTATCTTATCACTTGTTCCATTTACCTTCTTCCTTTTCTCTTTCAGCACATGTGCAAAGCATAAAAAGCTAAACACTCTTAGATAACTCACTAAAGGTTTTCTTCTTGTCCACACCTCTTATAGGGGTCTTACACATTACTTTCTTTATGGGATACCTATTGAATAAGTAAACTATATAATTAATTACCTCATCCAAGAATTTATTTAGCATATTTTTTAATTTTAAGCATGCTACCCACCATATTTAAAATAGTTATGGTCCTCCTTTTTGCCACCTTATAATGTTAGGGAATATAAGATGTAATCACTTTATGAACTATCTTTTCTTCTTTGTAGTACTTGTTAAACATGGTAGAATTTTATTCACTTTCCCAATTAGTTCTTAGTGTTTTAATTAGGTTGCTATTTTATTTTTTAACCATTAATTTAAAGGATTTGAGCATATAAAAAACTTCAAATTTTGCTTAATAGAGTATACTCAAATTTTTCTACTAAAATCATTTATAAAGGTGATAAAATTGTTATTCTTACCTATAGATATTGTATTGAAAGGATCATACACATCTAAGTGTACTAGTTCAAGTAACTTGGTGCTTCTGTTTATAATACATTTTCTAAAATGATTTCCTATGTTGTTTCCTAACTATGCATGCTTCATAATATTTGTTATGTTATGTTACTATTGGCAAACCAATTGCCATGTTGGTTCTTTTTAATTAGTTTAAGTTTATGAAATTTAAGTGCCTAAATCTCATGTGCCATAACCATCGTTATTTCTTCACTACAATAGTAAGACATAGATAAGTCCCATTATTAATCTTAACTTTAAAGGTTGTTTCTTGACAAAGGTTCTTTTAGTATCTTTCCTTCATATATATACATATATATAACATTCATGGACCCTCACTCTGTCTTCATTAAGTAACCTTTTTTCAAGTAATTGCCTAAGACTTAGATGATTGTTTTTCATTGTTGGAATATAGATAGCATTTATTATGTAAGCATGTCCACCATCTTTTTGTTGAATTATAATACACCCTTTTCTTTCTATGTTTATAGTGTGTTATCTACAAATTTCACCTTTGAATTAACTATTTATCTAATGTTGCAGAGATATTTTTCCTCTTTGCCATATAATTAGAACAAGTTGTGACTACAAACCAAAAATTAGAGTTGTTCTTTAATTTATCATAACTAGATGTTATTATTAGCAGTAGATATTCTTTCTTTTGATCTTTTTGAGCAAAGCTTGCAACTTTTTTTTTTCTTGTTAGTCTTCTTAATTCTGCACTCATTACTAAAATGACCTTATTTTTTACATTTATAGCATTGTATTTGATATTCATTAAATCTCTTATCTTGATTTCTTTCTCTTCTTTTGCTTTTTTTACTAAACTTTTGCTTATTCAAATTAATATCATTATTTAAAATTTTTCTTTCTTCTTGTATTCCATTTGGTTTAGTCTTATATAAGCTTTAAAATAAACTATTATGACCTCTATCTTTTCCATATTCATAGAGCATTCTTTCTTTTCTTCAAAAACTAGTGATTCTGTTCCCTTTAGTTTGAGATTATGATTATTAATGGGTCTTTTTGACATTTTTTCATTTAATTTTTACTTATATCCTTCCAATAGGTATCTTGCTTAGGGCATTTAATTCTTTTAATGCTACCATGATATAATCTAATCCTGATCGTGAATTTCTAAGAATCCTTTTCCACAGTTACTCAGCCTTCAATCTTGTTTCTATTGTTTTTCATTTAATTAATTAAGGAAACCATTTTTGAAAAATACTCACTAATATTCTCCTTATTCTCTATCTACAACAACTTGAATTATTTTCTTAAAATTTGTAATATAACTTTCTTGTTCTTATCTAAACCTTTTAAATAGTTGTTGAAAATATCCCATATGCCTTTTGTTGTAGTGGCTCATGCTATTTTCTACAACACTAATAATGTTTTGATAAATAAAGAAAAGGGTTTTACAATTTTTCTTGTTATTTTCTAAATACATTTATTTTTAGGTTTTAGTTGCATTATCTTTGATTTCTTTAACATTCTTTCATCACTACATCATAAACTTCTTAATAACTGACTAACACTTTTATCTATAGATATCATTTATTGAAATTCTTTCTATCCAATATAAAAAATATATGTATGACTTAACCTACTTATGTTAGCCATGATAAATCAAGCTCTTGATGCTAACTGTTAGAATCGATTCAATTCATATATAATAGTTTAATCTTTATATCAACTAAGTATGAAAATGATTCAATAGCACTACTCAATTCATTCAGGGACACCATGTACTATTGATACACCATAATAGAAACTTAAGAACTAGAAGGAAATTAAGGAATTTTCCTTCATTGAACAATTAGTGTTCTTACATTTTACATCAAATGAATAAATATAAGCCTTTATATAATAGACTTTAAGCATAAAATCAACTACACTAATAAACTCAACCTTGAGTCTAACTAACTTTTAAATATGAATTAATCATTATAGATAGAATGGATCATTTAACTTTGATTTATCATAATTTGACTTTCAAATTTTATAAGTGAATGCAATTTTAACCGTTTTGGGCTCGGCAAATTAAAGTTTGTATATCATCTTTATGATTGAAAAAAAATATTTTATTTATTCAATATTAAATATGAAAGCTTTATGGAAAATAATCATTACTCCTTTATTAAAATATAAAAACCTAGAATTTTCTTTCATGCAAGAATAATTAAAATAACTTATATATCTTTGTGTAAAATGGAATTTATTTTGGAAAAAGGCAAATTTTAATGAGAAAAATATGAATAAAATAATGGATAAATAAAAATTTAATGATTTGTTGAATTATGGGATGATAACCTTATAAGTAATAGATGAGGAAAAGTTAATAGAATAAAAAAGTTTAAGATTTTAAGTCATTAGAAGTGATTATTTAAGTGTTAAGAAGATTTAGAAAATATTTTCAAGAATGCCCCTACTACTATTCCTCTTTTTAAGGGTTGAAATTAGCTAACAAATTTCATTTTCTTCTAAATCTCATAAACTTTCATTCCTAATTCTCTCCACTCTCTCAACCCCTTTAACTTCTTCTTTTCTATTATTTGAATTAAGCAAGAAAAATGCCAATTAATCTAAAATTTGTCCTTCAGTTAAGGTAAAGACTTCTTCATTGTTAGATTCCCTTCCTAATTTCTTTTAGTTTTAATAATGATTAGGGTATTTTGGTTCTAATGGGAAATTATAACTTTAACTCAAGATATGCTTGATTTCAGTGTGATTATGATCAAGGAACATTGAATCCATCTCATAACAACCTCTTCTATATTAGGTGAGTAAATATTCTAACTTTATTTGATTGAATCAATAAATTTTAAATGATTGAATTACTTATTCTAGATTTTCTTGAATATAAGCAGGAACATATGAATATTATGTTAGTTATGTTACTTGTTTGATTAAACAATGGATTTAGCTATAACAAAGTGTTGTAAGTGTTTTTTTTATGATATGGCATTGTTTGGTAATGAGTTAAATGCATTATAAGCAAAATTATGACGGAGGAACAATAGAAATCATGAGGAAATTTGTAAAAAAAACTAAGTTATAGTCAATTATATAGTCAACTATATTCTAAAATGTGTGTGCCAAGTTAGCATAGTTAACTATGAATTGAAGAACTATTTTATGGATGCTAATAGTCAACTATAAGCAACTAGAACTATTTTGGACCCTTTTAGTCGACTATAATGTCTAAAGTTGCTCTCGAGGCTATCATAGTTAAGTATATAGTTGACTATAGCTAGTTTACTTGATGTTATCATAATATGTAAGGGGTAAAGGTTAGATGTGGGTCTTTTTAACATTAAGTTGAGATACTATATGACAAATAAGAGTTAAATACATGATATGCAACTTTGAAAAGTGGCATGGGGGTGTTGTATTGTGTGGTATGTGATGTGAATAAAATTATTATAAAAATTATGGAATAAATTAAGTTATGTGATCATGCAAAGCAATATATTAATGTTATGATTTGTAAAATAGATTATGAATCAAATTTTTATATTTTCTATAGAATGAATAAAGCTATGTGGCAACATGATACATGAGTTATGTATGTTTAAGTACTTAAATAAAATTTAATGTGCAACATAAATGCGTTTGAAATGTGGTATGCTTGACATATATTACATGAAAAGAAAAGAAAGTATTTAATAAGTGATATGAGAAAGGAAATGTGATGGAGTCAAAAGTTTAATAACATTATTTTCACTAAGGGAAATGTGATGGTATTAGGAGATGACAAGGTTGTTTTCACCAAGGGATAACTTGATGGTGTTAGAAGCCAAAAGAGATTGTCTTCACTAAATGACTAATGTCAAAAGCTTGTATAAGACTTTATTCATTAAATGATAATGTTAAAAGTCCACAAAGTTATCTTTACTATATCATTATGTGCACATCACGATGAGATTTATAATATATGAATACATATGTTTAAAAGATTGCTTGTAAATGAATGTGCAGTAACTAATAAAGTCATGTTATGATAAGTGTGATTATGTGATTAGGTTCATAAAAAGGGAAATTCGATTGATAAGTTTATCTTTATTTTAGGTTTGCTTATGCTAAAGTGTTTACTCACTAAATCTTAGACTTATTTCTCTGTGTTTTTCTTTTATTAATACTCAAATTGATCCTTTACCACCACCTCGGAGTCGAGTTTTCAAAGAGTATCTAATATGATTTAGATAGTAATAGGTATTTTATGATAAATGTCTTGGGCCTTCATCTATCAAAGGTAAAAGAGGGTAGAAAAACAATAGCTTAATCTTTTAAGCTATTTAGGCTAACTTATCTTCAAAATGACAGATTATAAGCAAGCAAACTCCTTTTGTAACTAAAAAAAATATATTTTGCTAATTGAAAATATCTTCTTTTCTTTTTAGTGCATTGAAACCTTTTCCAAATTCCCTGTATTTATTTTATTCATGTTGATTCGATTTATGGATTAGGTTAGTAGAAACCTATTAATGGGTTCCATGTTAATCACAAATAAGATTGAGTTATGACTGCAACATCCTCTATGTTAAAAAGGAATTTGCTTTTCCTCACAATTATGATTCTAGGTATCATTTTTTAATCACAAGGTATAATATAAATAACATATCACTCCTTTATCAAAATATATGTAAATTGGTAAGAATGTTTTCTGATGAATAAATAGAGCTAAAATTGTTATATTATATTTGGATGGAGAAGAATTGAATATTAATAGAAGAAAAGAAAAATTAGGTCATAATATTTATTTTTATTTGTAGTCTTTTCTTAAAGTATAAAAGATAATGATAGTTTTTATAATCAACCTTCCAAAAATTTCAAACAATTATAAATTACTCATCAATCAAGTTAAAAACTTAATTTAATTATACAGATTTGATTAAGCCTTTGAAACTCATTTGAAATTTTTTTTCAAACTCAATTTTTTAAGTATTATCAACCTTTGCCTAGATTTATTAACTTAAATGACATATGATTAATGAACTAGTATACAATTAATGCTCGAATAAAATATAAAGATAAAATGCCAAACCTAAATTCATCCTTTGAAGTGCACTATTTGACTATAGGCTTTGTTACATGCATTGATATCTTCCTTTCTATCAAAATTAAAAACCAATATTATGAAAGTTTTCAAATACGAAGATTGTTCAATCAAATATGGACAAAATGAAATCATTATTATTTAGAAAAATGAACAAAGAGATTAAAAAAATTATTTGGGTAAACAATAATTGTTAAGGTTGGAGTTTGAGGAATGTAAGTTCACAATCATCAAGGATTATTTTGCCTATTCTTGTAGAGTTTTCTATGGCAATCTTCCTAAATTCAATAGACTTTTATGTTTGGATTGCAAAATCAAAATAGGAATAGGTACTAGCAAAGTATAAAATCTAGTACAGAAGAAGTGTTTTGAAGAAGAAGAAAAAGGCAAATAAGAGCTCTTTAATTTGGTTATGAAGAAATGAGAGATAGGTTGTAGTGTTTATAGGCAACCAAGGTACTTTTCAAAGAATAATGTTGAAGAAAATCTGGAAGATAAGGTTGAATAAAATCTGGGAAGATAAGATTATAGAAAAACCAAGGCACATATTTTCTTTTTTTGATAATGGTGAGAGTGATTAAATCATTAGATATACACACGTATGGTCTTAGGACTAAATCCAAGACAAGAAAGAAGGTAGATCCTTTAACAAATATCATATACTACTTAAGTCAAAAGCTCTTAGTTAAGGTAGACATTTTTATTGTGAAATATTATAATAAATTCTTTTTTTATTATCTTAGAAATAGTCATGGACTAGGCCCCCAAGTTATTGGCACATAGGAGACAAATTCACCAATTACACTTGCTTTGGCCTTCCCTATCTCGCAAACCCACCATTTTCTTTGATTGTCAATTTATTTATGTGATAAGTTTCATATTTAAACCTTTACAAAAGGTTTGACTCAATCAATATAAGACTAAATCTTTTGAAATACTAACCAATTTAGAGAAGTTTCAAATATTCATTTTTTGTATTCTTTTCCTAATAGAGTAGAGTCATTTTTTTTAACTATATATGCTTTTCCCTCATCTTAATTTACATTCTCTCGTATTATCTTCTACTTCTTTTTCTTCCTGCTTTCCAAAACTTTTTGCAGTTTTAGGAGATTGGGGAATTGGCCGTTGAAGTCGAATAGCTAACACATACAGGCATCTCGTACCAAAACTAAAAACAAATTAAGACGCATATTAAATGAAGCCAAAATTAAGTTCCTCTTTCACTGCTAAACTAAATTTGCTCTTTTGTATTATAATCAATTCAATTCTGTGTAGTTGGTTGGACTTTAATTTGGGAATGCTAGAGGAAAAAATTTAAGAAAATGAGCACAATGATTTTAAATTTATAAGAAGCCAAAAATTTTTTATTCAAGTGACACTTAATGTCCTTGAAAGCTTTATACTCTTCATTATATCTGAAATTTGATTTTTGATTTTTTGTACATTTATTTTTAGTGATTTAATCATTCTTATCATTATAAAAAAAATTGTAAGCAAGAAGTGAGTGCATACATTAATCATCTAAAAAAGTTGTTTATTTTCTGCAGGCTTAGATCTATTTTTGGGGTAACAAAATTGTTAAGAGTTAAGCACAAATTTTTAGTCACAAATAAGTATTAGAATTTGAACTCTTAATCAAGGGTGCATTTGATTTAAAGAAAAACTCTTTCAGGGGCGTATACTTATATATAAATATCGCAAAAAGTATTCTACTTATTAAATAGTAAATATATAAGATGTAATAAAAATAATATTATTTATTTCAAAAAAATTATTTTCCTCTAATCTCATAACATCAGATATTTTAATTTACTAATCAAGTAAAGAAATAATATATTATTCGCTTACCTTATACAAGCAAATAAAAATGTTCCTTGAAAAAATAAACAAAGCCTAAATAAATGAACCCAACTTAAATCAAATTGGGGCAATGTGTAACTAAATGAAAATTTTACTAGGCAGAACAAGTGATTTGCCTCCTTAAAGTGTAAAATTCATTTTAAAGGATAAAATATATAATTATTATAATTAATGAAAATATTAACAGGATAGAGATAATTATAAATTTTAGAAATATTATTTTTTTCAATTATTTATTATTTATTCCAATTTAAGTAGTTGATTTTTTAATTAACGATGATGATGATACGCTCTTTCTGAAATGCTCTCCATAGATGAATTAAGTCCCAAATCGAATTATAATCATGTAACAATATAAAGGGAACTGACTCTTATTTTGTCAGTTTGCTATAATTAAAATTTAAAACCCTAAGTCAAATTTCACTCCTCAATTTAGACATTTGATTCCTGTCGTCCAAACTTGCCGTTAACTTAGGCGCACCAAATGTGATGCCGTGAACTGTAGTTGAGAACTGAAGTACAGACAACCTTTACAGAGGAATCTCCAGTTTTTTTTCCATAAAAAACAAATATCCCCTCTTGTTATTTATCTGGCAGTACCTCTGTTTGTTCATCTTCTTTCTAGTTTGATGATCCTTCATTTTCCCATAACTGAAAATGATTCATCGGACTATACATAAAAATTAATCTGATCACGGTGAGATATCGGTGGTGCATTTGTATGATTTTGAACTCACAAGCATCAGTTACAGCATAGATAATTCATGGATTTAAAGTAGGCTCGGCAATTGTAATATTGTATGTATTGCGATTACGGATCGTACTACATCTATAATTTTTTTGCAATAATTATATATTTTTTTATATTTATATGTAATTTTATTAATTGCAGTGAAATTACAACTGCGACTGCAATGGGAATTCAGAAAACCAGATAATTCAATGCTCAAAAAGGGAAATCGATCGGAAAACAGATAGACACACAACACAAGAACAAACAAAGAAAACATACAAGACATAAAAATTAGCATTCAAACGTTTCCAGAAGCTGAAAATCATGCATCTCAATCTAGTCAGATTTAGTTAGAGAAAGAAGAAGCTTGGCTGTTTCTTATCAGTAGTCAACCTAGATGCAAGAAAGACCCTAAAATTAATACACCTTCTGTCTTAACCACTCTTACCTTTCTGTGGTTTCCCCAGCCTGAGTTCAAGATCCAAGTCTTCTATTCCAAGTACTATTCCATCAGAATCGAAAGCCAAAACAGGCAGAGAATTTGAGACAGCAGCAGTCTTGGCCCTTTTACGATCACTGATAGACCGGCCAGTTGGTAGTTTCTGTCCAAACAAAGAATTCAATCCAACCGACAAATCTGTTTGGACACAAATATTCTGATCTCCTTCCTTTGCATCCACCACTTTATCCCTAGAAGATGAAAGGCTTGAAATAGGGTTTAGATTATAGCAATCTTGTTCGCAGAAGATTTCTGCAGAAAACCTGTTGTCAGCAGCCAATGACTTTCTAGAATCATTGTGACCATGATTATGAAATGGTTCATTCTGGGGGCTATTAGCTGAATAAAGTTGAAGCCTAGCTCTGTCCCTCCTGTGGACGTTCATATGGCCACCTAGTGCCTGAGCAGACCTAAATTTTCTTCTGCAGAAACTGCAAGAATAAGATCTTGGCGGCCAAATATAGCCTCCAAGTATCCTCGCCGCATCTTCTGCAAAAGCTTGTTCTTCCCATGATTTGCTGTTACTGCTGGCGGCTGTGACCGGCGCTTGAAGGAGAAGATCATTGTGCGAATTGGAGAATTCTTTTCTTTTCATCCACATCAGGAACTGAGATTCCTCCATCTTAATTTCCCTTTTGCAGAGAAACTGAGAGAGGAAGTAAAGAATGAGGTTTATATAATAAAATAATATATGGAAGGAATTGACTAATTAAATATGTTCTTATTATAGGTTATATTCGATCTCGTTATAAGCCTTGCTTCCCCACTTTTGGCTTTACTGTTGATTTTTTGCTTGGGTTGTTACTACAGTGACTACAGTTTACAGTAAATGGTTGTATAGTTTTGGCTATGCCTAGGAGATCCTATTCCACTATTTGAGCTATGAGGATCACCGGTGGTGCATTTTGTTGTTTACAATGCCTTCCAATGGAATTGGACTCTGTCTCCTTTTGATGAAGGGGTAATTTTAAAAGAAAGATAAATATATATTTTTTTATATTGAAATAATAGATCTTGAGATAAAAGTTGTATCATCATATCTTTGAAGATAGTTAGGAAATAAAAGTAGAAAAAGAAGAGAATTTAAATCTTTTTAAATCAAATTTAAATTCTCTCCTTTTTTTTAACTAATTTCGGGGAAATAAAAATAAAAATTTTATTTTAAAGTCTATTATTTTTATTAAAATTTATAATTTCAAATAAAAAATTTTATTTTCATCTCTCTTCAAAATTTATTCGGTACTTTTCTCGGATCCGTTTCCCTTTAAATCACATTAAAAAGCTTGCAGGGAAAGTGTAATATTTTGGTGTTACGGAGGTAGTTGTAATGGGGGTACTGCATAATAATTAGAAGGCTTTTGCTGAAGCAAACGTCGTCTTGAATCTGACTTGTTCCCCATGCATGAAGGAGCAAACAGTCCCGAAGTAACGCAAATAATGGAAAAATAAATAAATAAAGGGCAGAGCTTCCATGGATCCATTTTGGGCAAGCACTGTTGAAGTTCTGAGATGACTCGCTATTCGGAGGTTGAAACATGAAGTGTCATTAAGTCCATCTACTATAATATTTATTATTACATCAATCTATGACAGTTTGTCTCTAATATCTTCCTTCTCCGAGCTCACAGCTCAATAACTTCCCATGTGAAAACTGCATGTCAAGAGAATGACAAATAATTAGCTAGGGTCATGCACAAGAGATAGTACCAATAAGCAACTTTTTACAACTTTTTTATAAAATATTTGCAATTTTTCTCATTAATGTGCTGTTTGTATACTAACTAACAAAACTGCAAGCCAAATCTCCTTTCCCCAGTAATATTAAAATTATAATTTACAATTTGAATCACAGAAATGATTATGTGATAATCAGTAAAATTGTAAAATTACAGTTAAAAATATAAAACCATGGGATTATATGTAGGTACAGAAATTGTGAGATCATTCAAAGAAAAATCATAGTCGTAAAGTTTAGTATAAATACTATATTTTATGTATTATTAGAATCATTAATCACAATTTAGAGTTACAGTCAAGTTAAGAAGCAATTAAAAGTTATTTCATATTATATTTAGTACTTTACTTCCTATCATATTTAGAATTTGAATCTAGATGTTTAGATATGCACATTAAACAAATTATCACTCATATTATTAAAAAAAATAAAATATAAAATTCATTTGTACATACATTTAGTATTATAGTGCAAATCAGGATGTTGAAGTCATTTCATAAACAAATATTTTGTGGTGGCAAAGGGTCAATCAATCTTTGATTAATTTGATCATCTGAGATGTTTTTTAATTCTTCAGCCTGTGTCGTTCTTATTTAAAGACAACCTCAGAATCTAATAGGCCTTGCCTCCCATATCACGTTAAGCTAACAATAGTCAATTTGATGACTAAATTTCTCTCTCTCTCTCTCTCTCTCTCTCTCTCTCACGCCCACCTGTCCGTCCAGCTGCAGGGAAAAACATAAAGTAGACTGTAGTTACTGTTTTATATTCATTCATTAAGTTTCCTTTTAACGTATTACGTAAATACTGTGAGCCTATTGACTTCACATTATTTACTTCTTCTGCAGCAGGGTTATCTAGAAACTCCCATCAAAGTCCAATTAATTAGCTTCCTGCATTTGAAGGTTTTAGGCATAACCATCCGTTCATATTTGGTTTCAATTCAAAGATTAATTGATATCTGAACTTCGATAAATTTTTGTATGTTCTAAGTTCCTGATAATATTATTTATCTTTAATCATATTTAATAAATAAAAAATAATTATTAATTTTTATTATTTTAGATGTTTAAAAAATTAAAATTTTTAATATATATGAATTTAATAAAATTGATAATTATTTTTTATTTATTAGATATGTATGTATGACTACATGTAATATAGTTGAGCTTATATACAAGAAATAGAGGAGAAAAGAAAATGGAGGAGAAAGAAAATAGAGGAGAAGTTATTTTCTTCAGGGTTGTTTGGTTGTAAGAGAAAATAGATGAGAAAAGAAAATGCAGGAGAAATTAGTATGTTTAGATATAGGAGAAAATAAAAGAGAAAGAAAATGGATAATATGAATTACTTTTATTGGAATGAAATCTACCTATAGTTAAATTTCATGAAAAAATAAATAATAATATATTCATATTTTATTAAATTATTCTAATTATGTTTGTAATTTTAAATAATTATTAATTTATGATATTGATAGAACTACATATTTATATAAAAGTTTTCTTAAAGAGTATTATTTTGTTAATTTATTAAAATTACTAATTTTGTAAACTGATCCAAATTGGAATTGGAAAAAATATTGTTTTAGAAAGATTATTAATTTATCAATTATTAATTTGTGAAAATTTAACTATAATATTTTTAAAATATAATATAAATTTTTAAATAATTTAACGTATTAGTCCACATTTATATAAATATATCATACTATTATATTACATAAAAAATTATCATCGTCATTTGAAACGCTGCACTCTGTGCATGTTATTGTCCCTCGCAGAGTACGGTGGGATGACATCCTGTTATTCTTTAAACAACGCCACCTCAAACTAGCAGACACCTTCACCGGCCGGCGTCTTGGAGTAGCAGAGACACCCACAACCAGAAACGGACATGGACGACGAACCGGAACCAACAGACGGAGACAGCGACGGATCGGAGAAATGCAACAGAACAGGCGACGGCCAACTTACCTCCAAGACGGCAGCTCTCCGACCAAAAACACGGTGGAACCAAACACACGGCAGCAGCTCCTCCAAAACGGCAGCAGCTCGTCCTCGCAGCAGCACTCGAAGGTTTGCAATTTTCTCCTCATTTCTCCCGTTGCTCGTGGAGAAAAAAAATACGTGGGACCCACGTTACTGTACAATTTTTATTTTCTTTTCTCTCCCAATTTCTTCAACAACCAAACAGCAGAAAATTACAATTTCTCCCTACTTTTCTACCCTAGTTTTCTTTTCTACCCTCTTTTCACCCCAACCAAACACACGGTTAAACTTCACCTGCATATGTTGTACAATGATTGGATTGCTTGTCAATGCCTGTAGGCGGAGGCCCAATATTACCCCAAATATGCTTAGGCAAGGGCATTTAAACCTTGAAGCCTCAACATAATAACCCCTGTCTGGACACTATACTGTTGGAGGAAGAGAATTCAAATTGAGAAACTGATTCTTTGGATCACTTTCCCTTTAAACCCTAAATACAACAGGGTTTGTTTATATATACAAACATTCTGACAATCAGTTAATTAGAAGGAGACTATATTTTAAGATGTTGGGATCCTGAATTCGAAAAAGAGATTTACAACTTTAATCCTTATTATTTTATTTCAATTAGAATAAATAATTTAGAGTTGGGCACTGTTTATCATCTAAATGTGTGATAAAAAGCACACTAAATATTTTATTATGGTATGATAGGTGGGACACTAGTTGGGGGGGGACCACATAAACTCTTTTAATTGAATCAATTTTTTTTGAATTTACGATATAAAA
Organism: Sindora glabra; assembly: GCA_020226215.1. Lineage (NCBI taxonomy): Eukaryota > Viridiplantae > Streptophyta > Magnoliopsida > Fabales > Fabaceae > Sindora > Sindora glabra. Next base: position 57,329,782 of record CM035230.1, on the reverse strand, counting down.
AACTTGACCTCAACTTATTCAAATTTAAAAATCAAATTTAATTAACCACTCAAATCGATTTCAGTGCTTTTGGGTGGAATATCATTAATTTCGGCATATATGTTGGAATTTTTTTTCCCCAAATTCAATTTGGTTAGGTTCACTTGACTGCTTCGTATTTAATTAGGCCCTATTTTTTCATTTAATATAACAATCTATCTACCTTGTAAGCCCTGGTAGCAACCATCCAAGCTACATAAATATCATATTTACAATATACAGTAAGTATATAGCTTTAGAGTCTCCCTGTTCAATGTATTTACGTGGAATATCTAAATATTACATGCACATTAATATTACAATAGATTTCCTTGTTTTAAGCTTTTTTATCGTCGATCATTGACGTCATTGCATATATAATATATTCAACGTTTTCGAAACCAACGTAAAATATATACAATGACATTAGTTTTTTAATCAAGAAAGTGATGTCCTTTTTAAAAAATATTTTATTTTTTTATATTTTACGTTAATTTTAATAGAAAAACCAGCATGAAATATTTATATAATAATTTTTTTAATGTCGATTCTTTATATCTTTGCCAAAATATTTATAATAAAAATTAAATAAATTTAAGATCTCATTAAAATATGTATTTTAAATTAAAAATTTTTACAAGTCATAATTTCATGGTTGGTTGTTTGTATAGGGCAAAATTTATGTTAATTTCATGTAACTTTTCAAGATTTATGTATTTGTAAAATTCTAATGGAATTTTGGCCCCTTTGAAATTGCAAAAAATGGTTGTTTTCATAATTTTTTTCACTTTTTCATCTTGTCATTGTTAGCCAGTTTCAAACTTCCCTATAATTTATTAAATACATAATAAACACCCAAACTCATATATAACCTCAAAAATTATATGAGGGAAATATAAATAATTTTTTTTTAAAATGCCTATGCAATAAGCATTTTTTATCATTGTTTGGCCGACTTCATTCTCCATTACAACATTTTATTAAATACATAATAAGTAATTAAAACTTAAAAATAACAAAAATATTATACAAAGGACGTACAAACAAAAATATCTTAACAAACTAACCTATGCAAAAAATAAGAGGAATGGAAGAGATACAAATATGGAATATAGAAGTAAAAAAGATATCTTTTATATTTTGAACTCACTTCATACTTGATACTAGTTAGAAGAGTATTGATAGTTTGTTGATGTGTGGTTAAGGATAGAGTGAGATTTAGTGCTTTATAGAGAGAGTTGGATGAAGATGAAAATTGAGTTAGGGAGTTTGGAAACAAATAAGGAGAATGAGAATGATAATGATAATGAGAAAAAAAATTACTATATTTCATAGTCCAAAAATGTCACTATTTATATAATTTTAGATATTGGTTATTTAATGAATCATTGTCTAAAGTCTTGCAAAAAAAATTCGATGATTTTTTTAAGAATTGACGTCTAAATTGCCTTTGTATTTTAAAAAATGACACTATTTATATGGCTTTAGATATTGATTATTTAACAAATTGATGTCCTAAAGTCTTATAACAAGAAAAGGTGATTTTTTTTAAGAACTGACATCTAAAGTATTTTCATATTTTGCTTGCATCACTTTGGATGTTAATTATTTTATGAATTGGTGTCTAAAATCTCATAGAAAGAAAAAATAAATTTTTAAAAATTGATATCTAAAGTTTCCCTATATTTTTAAAAATAGTATTACTTACATAGCATTAGATGTTAGTTATTTTATAAACTAATGTATAAAGTCTTATAAAGAGAAAAGATGATAATTTTTTTTAAAAAAATTAACATCTAGAATGTTCTCATATTTTTTTAGACTTTGATTTTTTTATTTAAATCAATGTCATAAATTACATTTACTTACAAAAATATTATTGCATCAATGTATACATCAATTTTTATTTAACTGACATTGATATGTCGATATCAAAGAACAGATTCGTAGTAGTGTGACTCGTTCTTCCTTATACCCTTGAAATAGGGAATACCAATGTAACATTTGCCATTTTTTACAAAAATCTTATAACTTGTTCTTAAAATTTTCGTGGTGCAAGTTTCACAATTCATTTTGCAAAATTTATGAAAAAATTATAAAATCTTATGAAAAATTATAAAATTTATGTGAAAAATACATTTCATAACTTATATCATTATAAAATAATTATAAACTTTTTATTAAAAAATTATGATTTTAATGCAAATGTATCATAAAATCCACAAGCTCCTTAAAGTAACCGAAGCAAACCCCATGCACATGCACGTGATATTTGTATCATAGTATCAACCTGAAGATATAATACTAAAATAAAATCAAATTGCAAATTTACCACAAATTAACAATTATTCCTAACGTGCCACTATCATATAAAATATTTATTTATATCACTAAAAAATAGCATAATCGTAGAAAAAATAGTAGATTAATCATGAGAAAAAAATGTAATTACACTACAGCAAAAAAGACCTTTAATGACGACAATTATCGTCGGTGTAGAGCGCTTAGTCGTCGGTAAATGCAAAAGTCATTAGTGAAAATGTTATCGGTATAGTTTTGTAGGTGAAACAACTAAGAACGACGACAATTTATTATCGCTAAAAGTACAATCTTTTATAATGACTTTGTCGTCGTAGAAAATATTTTTAAAATTTAAAAAAATTTGAAAATTAATTTTTTTCGATGACATTGTCGTCACTATAGGTCAAAATGTCGTTGCTAAAAGTTGCTTATAGCGACGACATTATCGTTGCTGAAAGTCCAGGATTTGGTGATGATATTTTCATCTATAATAACGATATTGTCATCACTGAAGTCCAGGGTTTTTTGAATTTTTTTAAAAAAATTTGAATTGAAACTATTGTTATAATTAAGTGTATTTCAAATAATATATTATATTTAACAATATAATCTAAAATATTCTTTATTTGAATTCATTTGAATTATATTTATCTTTCTTAAATTTAATTTAATGTAAATTATACAACTACAATAAGTCAATAGTACTAATAATAATGTATAACATTTTGATCCAACATAAAAAGAATGAGTACTCATAAAGCAATTGTATAAACAATATTTATATGAATAAATTATATATACACAATCCATATGAATGTGTACATATGAAAAAAAAATATACATAATATACTATGAGGAAGGGAGGTGGAAGTATGTCGATGCATTCTCATCAGTGCCAGCATTATCATCATCATCCTGGCAACGAAGATGATAAAACGATGGTGACAGCTAAGAAGGACTAGGTGGCTGAGTGGGAGGTGCAGTCGCAAATTTACTCAGCCCAAGCGGTGTAGTAGTAGCAATTAAAGGCGGTGGTAGGACAATACCTTGCTGTCTAAGAATGAAAGTGATCTCAGTAAGGTAAGTCCCAAATTGCTGCTGCATTTGACACTGTTGTACAATTTGCTGCTGCTACTGCTCCTAAATCAACCCCTGGCTCTGCTGAAATTGGTCTCGACTCTGCTGTAACTACTCCTAAAAATCACTAACCTAAGACACGGACTATGAGCTCCTTTTAGCACTAGAAGTGCCTACCGAATGATAGGACTGACAAGCTAGCACATGCCTAACAGCCCTCCTGTACCCTCGACGAGTGCCAAGCACCTTATCAGCAATGGCAGCCTTATTTATCTATACAGGAGTCTCAAGCAAGCTAGCGGATGATACACTAGACTATGATTATGCGTGCTGAGGCACTAGTTCAGTCATCCTCGCCTTAAATTGTTAAAAAAAATTCAATAATAAATATTACAAGATATATTCATAAAATTCTATTTAAAATATAAAATTCAACGAACTTACATATTGCCTCTGAGGGATCGGATGCACCCACTCTCCCGACCTATACATGTGTCGATCTCTAAAAATTCTCGGGAACTGACTGCAGCTCATCGGTATTTCTATTTTTCTATTCATTTTTTGTAAGAGAAAAAAAGGATGAAAATAAATAAACAATGAACAAAAAGCTAATTAAAAAAATGTATATTTAAAAAATAAACAAAAAATTAATTTACCTTATCAAAACGATGTGCAACAATAGACTTTGACCCATGTCAATCATTCACGACCTTCTGCGCTCTATTATTTGCATTCCTCCCAGACGACTCCTGCAAATTAAAAAAATATTAAATTTTTATATTTATAATTTAGATATATGAAATAATGACCTAATCCCATAAAATGTCATACTTATCCTATACTCATTGCTGTAAAAAAAGTCCACGCATCTCTGCTATGTCTACAGTGAGACAGATCGGGGCACACAATGTCTAGCACGATCTAAATTGTAGTCCTGGTCCCGATCGTCCCCATGCTCTAAAAAATGCTTGTTCAACTTGTACTTCCAATCCCTGTACAGGTCTGCAACAGTCCGCATCAAACTGGAAATTGCTCTATCTTGGTCACCCTCAGAGATGTCTTGAAACTTGAAGTAGGATTGCATTAGAAGACATTTAACAAATTTGTGAGTAATATATTTAGAAATTTAAATCTTAAAAGGATTAATTCAGCAAATGAAAGAGATAGATACTTACACAAATTTCCTGCATAACTCTATCTTAGATCTGTTGAGGTACAGTCTACCATGACTTATAGTATTGCGGCACGTGGGCTCAAATCATGCTATCAATATCATGAGGGAGATGGCTAGCATTTTTAACAACCGTATGCCATGTACCAGTCGTATCGAACTATATAGGTACCAGTCTCCCCCTACCCCTGCCTATCTTCTCATGCAACCTGAGGGATCTATTCGGACCCCTCTTTTTCGCAACTACCACTTCAATAGATAAGGAAAAATATTAAAAGCATAAACAGGATATTTAATTAATCTCAAGTACGTACAATTAAGAACAGATACCTGATGCCTCATACTGTGATGGAATATGGGTGGGTTGCTATGGTGGGTCAGCTCCAACATCACCTCCGTGGTGTCGTGCCTCGACATTGGCCATGATTGAAATAATACACATTATATAAGTAGTTAATGAAAAATCCATAGTCAAATTAAATGATTAAAGGGTATAACTTTTTACAATCATACAAATTATTTAAACAATCATGCTTACACGATTACAAGTTGTAGTTTGAATATCTTATTTTTTTCCCAATTTGAATTAATGTCGGTGAACCTAATAGACTCATGGTTATTAGTTTCTCATTCGTTATCAGATTGTAAAGGCCCCTCTTCTATATAATCCTCAATCATTTCGTCTTTACAACTACCGTTATTATCGACGAACTCCATAAGCGCCAAATCTAACATTCCTGAAAGGTGGAACGGTTGAAGGACCATTTCTTTGATTACTTAAATTTACTAGACGGAAATTTTTGAGATCAATTGTGAGGTTGAAATTAGGTGAGTTACTATCTTACAGAAATAACAAGTCCTGTGCACTGTCTCCATCACTGGGTAGATCCCATATGTTGCGATACACCCTCCAATTTGGTCCATCAAGGAGATCCTTAGTGTAAAATACTTGTTTTGCTTGGGTAGTAAGTATGTAAGGATCATCTCTGTACCATTGCCCATTAATGGAGATGCTTGTGATATTTTATCAACGTAAAGTTTCTTCTTTGTAGGATCAGTGTCATACCACTTGCATTTAAATAAAGTCACACTACACTTATTTAAATAAGTCAACTCTACGTTTTCTTCTAGTACACCATAGATCATGTTTCCATTAGTACCCGGAACAGAAATGCCACTGTTTTGTGTTTTATACTTTGCATCCCGAGTTTCGACTACAAAGCGCACTCTATTCACAATACATGCAAAGTATATCGTGATAGTAAAATTAGGACTGGAGGCTAATGATAATCGCTCTTTGGTGGCCTCTGGAAAACCATTCTTATGTAAATGGTACATCTATGAAAATTATAATTTTTTCAAAAATTAAATCACTAGATTAGTAAGAGTAATGAATAATATTTAAGATTGGTTTAATGCATCTGGGAAAAACAAACCTTTACCTTCGAGTAAAACCACGAGGGGAATTTGATTTTCTATAAGTTGTCAATGTTTTTAACACCACTTTGTTTGAATTCTAGTCGGTGCTTATTGTAAAACATAAACATTTTTGTCTATTATAGTTATTTAGGAGAAAAACACAAATGGGTATAGAAACTTACTGATATACTTTTCAATCTCAATACATTTATTCAAGATGTACCATACTGTAACATCTCGATCCTTCCTATTGATGTGAGAAATAATCTTCTTCCCTATTGGTTGACACTGGGATCGGAATATCGACAATGCCCTTCTTGTTTGACTAAGTGCTACATCTTAATTTCTATCAAGCCACTAAGTGCTACATCTTAATTTCTATCAAGCCACTAAGTGCTACATCTTAATTTCTATCAAGCCGGTTGAATCTAGTTTCCACTCTTTCACAGTACATAGAGAAAAATGTTAATGCCTCATCAACAATATACCCTTTTGTAATTGAACTCTCCGGTCAAGCACGATTTTGGATATAATCCTTCAACTTTTTTATATATCTCTTGTATGGGCACATCCATAAAAAATGAACGGGTTCGCCTTCCAATACTTCATTTGGCAAATACATCACTAAGTGAACCATTATGTCGAAAAATGCTGGAGGGTATATCTTCTTAAGCTTACACAAAATAATGATAATGTCTTGTTTGGCTTGCAGAATATCCTTCTTGTTAAGAGTTCTAACACATATTTGATTGAAGAAGTTGCATAACTCAATAAGTGGATATGATAATTCTTTTAGCAAAAAAGCTCGAATTCCTAGTCCTAACAATCTTTGCATAATAATATGACAGTCATGTGATTTCAGTCCTTTCAACTTCATATCACGATCTGTGACGTTCTTCTAGAGACTCCCAACAAACCCATTTGGAAATTTCATATTCTTTATATATTGGCAAAATCATCTTCGTTCTTCCTGGTTAAGCGTATATATAGATACGGCTTGAAAAGTTGACCTCTCTGCTCATATAGATGTAAATTGGGCCTTATCTTTATGTTTGTTAGATCTCATCTTGCATTATTTGCATCTTTTATTTTATGATCAATATCTAATAATGTACCTAGAATGCTATCACATATATTCTTCTCAACATGCATCACATCAATGTTATGTCTTAAGTTCATTGTTGGCTATTATGGGAGATCAAAAAATATACTTCTTTTGCTCCAATTAAGTTCATCGGCACCTCTCTTTCGCTTTACACCACCAAATTGAGCATGTTTTCTAAGAAGTTTCTATGCCACCTTTCCCAATTGATCTATGATAATGTTATTGGTAAGAGAATGAAAAGGGGTTCGCCTCTCCGACTTCCCATTGAATTCTTTCCTATTTCTCCATGTGTGACTTCTTGAAAGCTAATGGCGATGATCAACAAAAGCTATTTTTTCTCTAACTTGAATTGATGGAGTATCCAGATTGTATGTAGGACATGCTTTATATCCTTGTTTGTTCCACCTAGAGAGACTACTTCGAGCAGGAAAATCATTTACGGTCCATAAAAAAGCTAGCCGCATGTTAAACATCGTATTTGGATTCGCATCTTGAGTTTCAATTCCTTTCTCCCAAAGATACCTCAACTCTTCTACAACCGATTGTAAGAAGATATCGATATTCTTGCCTAGCAATTGTGGACCTAGGATCAATAGGGTTAACATGAAAAAAGATTAATTCATGCATATCCATGGTGACAAGTTATAAGTGGTCATCACCACTAGCCACATGCTGTAGGATAGATTCTTATAACCAAAAGGATTAAATCTATTTGCATTTAAACCCAACTTAATGTTTTGTGGGTTAGCGGAGAAATTAGGATACTTCTTATTAAACTCCTACCAGGCTTTTCCATCAACGGGATGTCATATTACCCTTTCCTCTTGTGACTTTCCAGTGTGATGCCATATCATATTCTTCACAGTATGTCTTGACCTATACAAACACTTTAATCAAGGAGTTAATGGAAAATATTAAACCACTTTTTGAGGCACCTTCTTTCCTTTTGTATTTTTATCTACCCATCGGCTCTCCTCACAAATTGGATAATTATCCTCAGAAGCATGTTCTTTCCAGAAAAGTGCGCAGTCATGTTTGCACACATGGATTGATTCATACCCCAATCCTAACTTGTTGAGCTATTTCCTTATACCGTAGTACGATTTAGGCAATTTATTATCGTTCAGAAATGCCTTTTTTAATAACCTTAAAAGAGCATCAAATGACTTATTTGTCCACTTATACAGAACCCTCAAGTGCATGAGTTTCATTAGAAAGTTCAAGGCTGAAAACAATGTGCATCCCGAATACAATTCTATTTCTACTTGCTCAAACAGATTATCATAACTACTATAATTTGTTCCACTATCTCCATCAGGTGCATTCTCACTCCTTTCCACATTAATGTGAACTACTCATTTAGGTATATGAGGGCCGATGAAATCGTGTATAATATTTGCAAGCTCATCTCTATTATTAAGAGATGCCCTCTAAGTTTCCTTAGAAGTCGAAACATCCTCTTTACCATGATGTACCCAATTTATATATAATGGATGAAATCCATTATCCATTATCTATAATATGTGTCTCCAATGTTGGTAATATTTGGAATAATAAATTCACACATTTTTTGTATTGGCATCTCACCAAATCTCTTTCATTAACAAAATTTTTAGCCCTTTAAACAAATGCCACTGCACTATTTCAATACTCATCCGATAAGCGATTTGGTAAATGTATCTAACTTTTATCTATAGACATTATATCATTGAACAGGAAGAAAATAACTTTAAGTGGAATAAAGTGTTGTGATTAATATTTGAAATGTATCCTAAATACACTGTATCACTTCAACTCTGAAAGGTAGGTTTCTATCCCATTTGAGATATTTTTATAGTTATGATTTTTTTCAATTTATCCACACTCGTCATTTGTTTCATGTAGAAATTTCAATAACATCTCCCCATGGTTCTCTAAGTGTGTAAACTATACGTCCATATAGTTTATACTTGAAGAATAGTTAGGATGCTAAGATATTTTCATAATATCAAATAAGAGCTAGATAGATTGTTAATAATAACCACATGACATATCTCAAACTGTCCAATTTTTCAGGATAATTCAATGATTGGTTGATGTATAGAGATTAACTAACCCTTGAACGGGTCTAAGCTTATAATACAAATGCAAATACAGTTCTATTTAAAATTATTGTAAAAATATGTTTGTAATAATTAAAATAAAGATACAACATTTTATGAGTATCGTTATTTAAGTATCAGAATTGTTATTTAAGTATCTTATTACTTGGATTGTTAATTTTTTTAAATATCCATAACAATTGTTATGTTTCATAATAAATTTGTGGGAATTCAAATGTATAACCTACTTCACTATATTTATAAGGTGCACAATTCAACATTTCTAAAGAGACGTGCATTTTATGAATACTTGTAAATTATTAAATGTTCAAATTCCTCAAATTTCTATTATTGTATAGTCGTTTTGGTTATTTTGTCAAGAAGTCCTTTTATAAGAAATATTACATATATTTTTATACAGATGTAATATGTTACAAGTTAATATAACTAAATAATAACATTGAAAGAAAGTAAGTTTCTATTCATAAAATAGGTAACCATTATTTGTCAATATTTCTTTTAATCTAACACTAAACATCTAAAATAAATTTTTTACATTTCAATATTTTATAATTCTATTTTTTCATTAAAATTTTAGCAAATTCTAAGAAGCTTTAGAATAAATAACACTAAATTAATATCCAAGAGATTATAGTATTAGTATATTGGGCTTAAAAAATATTTTATTGTACATTTATTGTTAATTTTAGAAGTTATTCATTAATGTAATGTTATTGTAATTTTAACTATTAGAATTATGTACATAACATATATTTTCTAAAATAATTAAGAAATATTTTGTATCTTTAGAAATTATATTCCTTATTTTAAAAATTAATTTTTAATCTAAAAAAAATTAGATTACATAGCAGTTGAAATTGTAAATAAAAAAATTATTCACTTAGTTACAAAATTAACATTGAAAATAACAAAATATAATTTAAAAGTATATAAATATTATTTATTTTAATTGTGTTCAGGGTCTAGCTTTAAAAAATAATTTTAAAAATTGGTTAATTATAGATTTTATTATTTTGAAGAGCAAAAAGTAAGTTTAATTTATCCATAATTAATTACACAAATTGTCATTGAAAATAATAAAATATAATTCAAAAAATATATAAATAATATTTATTTTGATTGTATTCAGGGTCTAGCTTTAAAAAATAATTTTAACAAACAAATTTTGAAAATTGATTATTTATAAATTCTATTATTTTTAAGAGTAAAAAGAAAATTTAATTTTTTCATAAAAGAGGTGATTTTCATGTGACCACAAGTTTAATTAACTTTTTCTTTTTATATAGTATGGATAGTATAATTTGGATTGGTAGGTTTGATTTTTATGTGGTCTCAAGTTTAATTGATTTTTTCTTATTATGTGGTGTGAACTTTAATAATTTGGATTGTTAGGTTTCAATTTTAATTTTAATTAAGAAAGAGATTATATTATTATAATCTCTTATTTTTTAAATTATGTTTACATACTTATTCTAATTTCCTATATTACATTATTTCAACAAAACTAATAATTTTGAAATTTCCTAAATTACATCATAAATTTTAGATTTTGTAGATAAAATATCATAACAACTCTATCTTAGATTAGTCTACCTGAATAATTTACACATATATCATATAATACAAAGTTATAATTTAAGGAATACATAATAATAACAAAATTTATATTTACAAATTTTATGCTAAGACAAATTTACGTAAACAAATTTAATATTTACAACATGCAAAGGTAAATAACATGAAGTTTCACATTAAATTAAATATACTATCAACTCTATTAATTCATTGCAAACTATTAATCTCACACATAATATTTTACAATAAAAATATCAATAAATTTAATTCACATATCTCAATGGAAAAAATCTATTGATCAAATATACTCTGAATACTCCCTATAAACAATGATGAATGCTAACAATAACTAACAAATTAAAATTACAAATATAAAAAATTAATACACATCAACATATATAAAAAATAAATATACTAAATTATAAAAAATTTATAAGAGAAACTTACCTCAGGTCCATTGCTTCTTCCTCCTAATCGTGCGAATGAGAGTTTAGAGGAGGTGCCGAAGTATATATAAACAGACTCTTCAGCAATGACAAAAAAACTCGATCATCGCTGAAGAGTCGTCGCTGTAGAGTCCGAACTTTTAGCTACGACAATATTATCACTGAAGGCTTCTTTCATTTTCGAAACAAACCTTTAGCGACGACAACTAAAACTCTCACTGACGACTTTGGTTATCGCTGAAGGTTGGCCTAGGAAATTGGACTAGGCAATTTCCCGGGTCTTTTGCGAGGACAAGTGTTGTCATTGAAAGTCAGGACTTTCTCTTCCTCGTTGCTGAAGGCCTGGCCCAATTTCCCAATCCGACTTTTAGCAACGACAAAAGTCATCGGTGAAAGTCCTAACTTTCAGCAACAATATTTGTCGTTGCTGAGGAATCAATATTCCCGCCTAGATTTTTTCAGCCTTTTTAACGACGACAAATGTCGTCGCTAATTCCTTATTTTTCTCATCGCACTTTTTTTGACTCCTTCCAAAAGTCATTTAGACATTACCGACAACTATGTTGTCGAAATACTTTTAACGACAACCGAATTTTTGTTGTCGCTACTCATGTTGTTGTTGTTACCCTTTTTCTTGTAGTGTTCAAGTGGATTCCGTTAGCAATAACTAGGAATTTTTAAAATTTCTATTAACCATAAATAGATTATTTCTAAAAAAATTGGCCATTATAAATCGACTTTAAATTTCAACTGTTTTTAACAGTCTGATTTTAATTTACTTCAATCGATTTTCTGGGGTTTTGACTTTTTTTTTTTCACTCTTAACAGTTTCAAAACCAAAATTACATGTAACAAGCGCCAAGTGCGTAGAACAAATTAGCAACAAGTGCATGTACACTTGTCAGTTTTTAGCTTTTGTATTTAGTGATCTCTCGTGGCTGCTAAGAGGCTTGCAACAATGTTTTAAGAGACAACACGTTGAATTGGTCTCTCATTCAAAAGCTAAATGTAATTAATTTACGTAATAACACACCCAACTTGTCAAGCAGGCATCAACTTTCTTACACAAATAGTCAACGCAGAAGGGGATACGTATGTGCATACTAAATGTGATGATTTGAGGCATTGGAGGTTCTGTTGTATTTATTCTTGTTCCTGCCTGGTCTCTCTCTCTCTCTCTGCACAAAGGAACAGCTAAGCTTCTGGATGAAGTTAGTAATGATAAAAAATATTAAAATTAATTTTTTATTATTAACAATTATTTTAATTAATGAATATACTTATTATAAAAATAAATGTAAATATCCTCGCACTTTTTAAGGGTGTAAATATCCGATGTAGTTTGGCTCTATTATTGACCATTAAATTCCAAAGGCAAAATAATGAGTTTAAAAGGATCTTAACTTCTATTTAAAATTCTTTTCTTTGGCAACCAATTTAATGATTTTAAAAATTTACTAATTCTAAAAAATTCTTTCATTTTAATACCAATATATGAGGAAATAAAAGTCCTCTAATTATCTTTAACTTCTTTCCTAGGTACGTGTGTGTGTGTCTATATATATATATATATATATATATATAACAGAAAGACTTATTCATATATATAGATATATATATTTCAACACTAAAAATATATGCTTTAACAGAGATAAGTTTCGAAACGTCTGCTTGAGTTACAAGGCGATGATATGACAGAACAGCTGGTTTCTCCATTCAGTCTGTTGTTTCTCCGGCTCTGAACAGCTTATAACTCCCAACAGCATTATTTTAATGCTAAATACTGTTACAATCTGAGATCAAAGATGGGGACCAAATGGAAAATGCCATTCGGCCAGAGAAGAAATGAAACCAAAAAGCAAAATGGACCAAAGAAAACATGTAGGCGTGCTTCTAATAACAGTGAATCTGTGTGTTTGTACGAGAACGCTGTTGTAAGAGGTCTATTATGAGGTATTTAGAACTCTGCCTGCAAACCAGCCAAATATTTGCCACAACTTTATTGGGCCCGAATAATTAATGATTGAGCCCAAAATGCTTGGAATGAGTTTAAAGGGGGTTATTCGATCTATATATTATATAATTTTAAATTTTTAAAATTTTAAATTTGAATTTGGGCTAAACGAGTTTATATAAATTTAATCAAGTAATTTGTTATATAATATAAAATTTATGTATCATATTATTTTTATATAATATAAAATTAATAACTTATTTTTAAATACAATTTGATTTGCAAAATTTTCCAAAATCGAGTATTACAAAGTTCCTCAACTGCTCCATTAATCAAATTTCATTCATTTAAATTTGTTTGAAAATTCAATTTTGAATCATGATCTTGAATTATTTATATAAATAACTTGACTCATTTGTATTTTTAAGTATATGTCATGTGAATGGAACAACAAAATAATTATACTCACTTATTGATAGGGTTGAAAATGGACCTTCATTTAGTTTGCGAATTTGGACATACCAAACTACTTAAAATTTGATTTTCTTCCAAATTTATATGGACTGATTTGTGAATTCATAATTAAAGTTTGTAAATTTGCAAACCAATTTATGAATATAGACGAATGACTTAAAATTTAATCTCTCTCTCTTTATGGGTTTATATGGACCGAAATTCAGTTCAACCCATTTTACTAATCTATTTATTACATTAAATATTTAAGTAAAGATAAAATATTAATTATTTCAATTTTTATGTTAGTATATATCATAAATACATTTTAAATATTTTTACACTTATTTTTAATTAAAACTTTTCTTTCATATGATGTAAAAAAAAGAAAATATTAACAATGATTAGTTCAAGTGGTTAAAAGTTTGATTTCTTTAAATTAAATTTTAAATTTAAATTTTGTAAATAAAAAAAATTATTATTAGAAGAATTTTACCGATCCAACTTAACTTAAATTTGGATTAGTTGAGACTTTAATATAACCTATCGGATGTTAGGCGGTTCAAACAAAAATAGATAAATAAATAAGGAAGTAATCTTATCTAAGTTATAGAGAGTGACTGAAATATTGTGGTGAGGGTAATTGAATAAGTAAATCTGTCACTGACAATTCTAGGGGGGGATACCCAGATGCCTATTGTATATTGAAGTATATATATTCCATCCCATCACAAAATTCAAATAAAATTTTAGGTGATAATTGGTTTAGGAATTTAGGATGATTTTAGATGCACGAACTAATTATTATTATTATTATAAAACATGGTTATATCATAGATCACTTATCAAAATCATTGACTCCTGAAGACTAAAATAATACTAATTGATTCTATTGAACTTCTCTTCACTCGCAACTGCTTGTTTTTTTTCCCCCTTTTTTTCCTTCTTTTATTCTATACATGATGGTTGAAAATTATATGCTTTTTTTTTTACTATTTGTTACTTGATCACAAAAAAACAAGAGGACGATGCTTAACGTACAAATTTATATTATTATGTTGAAAAGAGTAACAACTTTCCTTCTTCACCGCCTCTCTCTCTCTCTCTCTCTCTATATATATATATATATATATATATATAATTTTAATTATGTGATGAAATTTAGATTCTATTTCGTTGGAAAGTATTTTTTATAAAAAATGATATTTGTATATATATATTAATGAGAAGATGATATGCTATTAGTGTTGATAGTTTGAAAAAATAATATTCAAAGGCATGATAATAGAGGAAAGTAATTTTTTTTTCTTGAAATAAAGAAAGTTGATTTCTTCAAATATTTTATATTTAATATTAAATAAATAAAATATTTTTCATCACCTTAGCATTTTATAATTATATTTTATATAAAAAATATCTTTCATTTAAATAAATGAAGTGTTACAATGAAATTTAAGTGAAGTTTCATAAATATTAATTTGCTGTGAAGTTTTCAATTATAATTTGATATGTGTATTTAGTGCTCAATTAATTAATAAATGTATTTGTTAAATTATAATTATTAGTGGTAAGTTAAAAAAGTAATATATATATAAAATTATGATTGAGAACTTTGCAACAAATACATATAGAACTTCACTTAAATTTTCTATTAATGTTATGTGAAGGTTCTCTTTTCTAGTAAAAAATAATTATTTTTGTTTTGTAGTTATGCAAATATCAATAAGCTTTAAATTTGCTAAGAGCCTTTAGTTTAAATAATATTTGATATTTTTTGAAAGTTTTGTACCTTTCACTAATTGTTACATTCAGAGTCCGATCTTTAATTTTTACATGTATACATGTAATAATTTAATCATTTCTACAATTACCAAAAAAGTTAAATTTTATTTACTATCAATATAAATCAATTTTATGCAATAATCTATTTATAAATTGTCATATCAATAAAAAATTATTAAATTTTTTTACTGTTCTTAAAAATTAATAATTAAAAATTATTATTATTTTTAATAACATATTTTTTATTGATTAATAATTAATAATATAAAATATTTTAGATGGATAATGAGTCAAATCTACATTTGTATCAATATATGACTGCAAAAATAAGTTTTGTCATCCGATGATCCAAATATAGGCTAGCGTTCTCAAAGTAACATTAATGTGGCGAAGAATTGAAGGGTTGAACTTTGGAGATAAAGATAGGAAACGATGTTAGTTTGAATAAATGTTAAAAAATAAACCCTCACAGATCGATAATTGATTAATTGGTTGCTTTGAAAGATGAGATAAAATTATTTTAAAAAAAAATCTATCCCGCCGTATAAACCAGGTTAATGATAAGTTGAAAATTATGTACAAGTCTTTGAAGCACCGTTAATGATAAATTCATATACTATATGATTAGCTCGGTCGTCTTTCAAATAGTTCCATACAAAGAGACAAACAATCA
This sequence comes from Sindora glabra, assembly GCA_020226215.1. NCBI lineage: Eukaryota > Viridiplantae > Streptophyta > Magnoliopsida > Fabales > Fabaceae > Sindora > Sindora glabra. The sequence continues at coordinate 57,313,706 of CM035230.1, read as the reverse complement.
ATGACGTGAAGATTTCAATGATATCTTCTGCCATTATATTACTTAAGTAGAAATATTCTATATATTCGTATTAATTATAGATTATAGATTGAAATTGGAGATAAATGGACAGTTTTTTTAAAAAAGAAAATGGGCTCATATTATTTTATGGTGTAATTTCAGTGAATTAAATTTTTTAATAAGTAAAAAAAAAAAGAAAACAATCAACGAGTTACCTTTCTAGTGAAAATAACCCTCATAATATTAGTAGGAAGAAGAATCCCAAATAAGTATGAGGTGATTCAAATAGAGTAAGTATTAATATTTTGTAGACTATATATGATTTATTAATAAAAAGAATTATTATTAATTAGACCTTGTATAACATAATTGATGGTCAAATTGGTATTCAAACTCAATATTGATAGAATGAGTATGCATCTCACAATAAATAGGACCCACAACTTGAATTAGTTTATAAATATGAGATCTGTACTTCATATCTCTCAAAGTTTAAAGTTTTGTATTCTATTGATCAAACTTGTTACAAAAGGATGGAGAGACTATTGAGGGAGAGATTTTCTTAAACATTTGTGAAATCATCAAGGAAGGCCAATTTTAAGGATGTTAGGTATTTATGAAATATTAAATTATTAAAATTAATTTAATTTATATTCTTTCCTCTCTATCATACTACAATTGAAAGTCAAGATTATAGTGTTGAATTTTTCCAAATCTTTCTTGCAATTGGTATCAAGTATTAGAGTTAGGTTTTAGTTTTTGATTATGGTTGATTATAAGGAATTCTAAATGAAGATTATTGGCCTTTTGTCAGAAAAATTATGCCAATGATAAATTAAAATAGCTTTTGTCATATATGTGAATATGTGTGATTTATTTGGTCACCGTAAGATGTATAGGTAGAATTGCACCAAATACATACATGATATATATTTGCTTTCATGGCTATTGTTTCTAGGCTCTGTAGTTCTTATTTCAAAATTTTTCCATAGAAATATATTTTGATGAAAATTACATAAAAGATTAAGTGTAGAAAACCAAAAAAAAAAGAAAACCTAGAACCTATTTTGCTTATGTAGAGTATTGACTCCACTATTGAACCTTTTGTAAAAGAATCAAAATTGAACATAGGAACAATGGATAGATTAAATGGGCTTTTTAGGGGATTATGGTATGTATGAAGCATAAAATATGGACCATTTTTGTCCCTTAAAACTAGAACCTCCATAGTTATAAGCTCTAAGTTTTGAAAAAAAATTGAAACTTCAAATTTTTAGATAGTTTTAGGCTAGAAACCATTGGTTTAGGTTGTGGGATGTTCGATAAGGGATTCTAGGCATAATTTGTGTCAAAAGTTGTACAGAAAAATGGTTGGAAACCATCGGGTTTGATTTGAGTCAAAATAGATCTATTATAGCTTTTAAAGCCCTATTTTTGTTGAAGAAGAAATTGCTATAGTGCTTGCAGGCACATGGTCAGCCATGTAACCGGCACATGGGGGCCACACACCATTCTACCGGCAATGACTGGTGGTAGTGAAAATTTTACCATGCTCCATTCTTTAAGCACTTTACAATGAGCATTTTTTTTGAAAATTTTTTGGAAAAAAATAATTTCAATTATTTTTGTCCATTCTTTTTTAATATTTAAATGGACTTATTTTGAGCCTAAAATTTTCGTATGTATTTTTTGACATATTGTCCATCATCTGAAATTTTTATGGAATCTTTGGACATCATTTACATATTTTAATAATTTCTAGAATGTTATTTTGTTAAATGAAAATTACAAGTAACTTGTACTATGCCATGAAAATTTTTTGTAACTACGTACTTGCCTTCGTGGGACCAATTGTATGAGTTTTTGGTTCAATTTTGACAAGAAAAATTATTTAAAAGAGAAAGACTATATCAATAACATCAAATGCCTTTCAACATTATGTTATTGATACAATTTATTGGCTATAGTACAAGTGTAGAGTTAAGTGTTATGTGCCTAAAATATTTAAATGCCCTTCAATATTAGTTTTTTAAAAGTGTAACATTTGATTCTTATATTATATTATAAAGTCTAAAATACCCTTCGGCATTTGATTTTATGACATGATATTATGTAAGGTTGCATATTAAAATATTGTGAGAAAAACATTCGCATGATTATCTTATACATACATTAATGGTTAAGATATTTTTTCTCAGTTATTATATAACAAAAATTTGAAAATGTGTAAATAGGACAATAAGAGAGGACTAACTAAGCCAATGTTTTAAATCTAACTTGATGGATGTGCCATTAAATATATAGTGGCTAGACATCAATTCTACAATCCATGTTATGAATTCTTTTCAATCATTGAAAAATTCTTAGAAAATCAAATAATGGTATATTAATTGTTAGAATAGGAAAAAGTGAGAAAGTGGAAGTAAAGCTTATTAAGAATGTGTCTTTATGGTTGTCTATTAGGTATGAGATGGTACTGAAAAATGTGATTTTTATGCCTTTCATGAAAAGAAACCTGATATTAGTTGTAGCATTCAATCTCTAAGAGTATTCTTGTAATTTTAGAGGTAACAGAGTGAATTTATTCTAAGATTTAATTATAATAAGCACTAGTGAACTAATAATCAAATTGTATAAGATAGGTCTAAATCCAAGTTCCCTCAATATATTTAATATAGTCATAGAGAAGAAAAAGAAAATTTAAAAAAACTTCTCAATACTATGGCATAAGTGTCTGGGTCATATTTCTAAAAATTGAATCTTAAAGTTAATCAAATAAGGTGTTCTACATGATCTTGACTTCTTTAACCGAGATACTTGTGTGGATTATATTAAAGGAAAGCTTATTACCAAGGCTAGAAAAGGAAAGAAATTTAGAAAATAAAAAGCATTAGAGTTTATTCATACTAACATCTACATTCTCATCACACTTGCAATAATGTGAGGTCAAAGATATTTTATCACTTTTATTGACAATTATTCACATTTTGGATGGATAGAGTTACTGTAGAAAAGTTAGAATCCTTGAATACATTCAAGACATTTAGAGCAACAATTAAGCTTAAATACAACAAGAAAATCAAACAATTAAGCTTAAATACAACAAAAAAAATTAAATGTGTTAATTCTGATAAAATAAAGTACTATAATAAATATGATGAGATCGAGAAGAAAACATGTCCTTTTGATAGGTATCTCCAAGAGTGTGGCATGAAGCTAGTTATACTATACCAAGTATACCAGAATAGAATGGGATAGCTAAAATGTGAAATAAAACACTTTTTGATACGGTTAGATGTATGCTTTTCCATTCTTCATTTCCAAACTTTTTATAGAGAAAAGCATTAAAAAATGTAGGCTACATACTAAATCAGATACTAATTAAATCTGTACCTATGACTTCATATGAATTGCTAAATGGAAAGAAAATAAGTTTGAGTCATTTTTGTGTTTGGGGTTGTAGAGTAGAAGTGAAGTCATATATTCTTGTTGTTAGAAAACTTAATTCTAAAACTATATTTGGATTTCTTATCTACCTCATACCACCCAGGTTATTGAATTTGATAAAGCTATCTATTTTGAGGATGAGTTGGGCAGTGGGAGTCAGACATCATGAATTACAAACTTTAAAGAAGAAAGAACAATCATCCCCTTAATGTCTCAATTTGCTAGTTCTTCATCTTTTAGTCCACAACATTATTTAATATAGCATTTGGAGGAAGATAAAGATTCTGATATAGAGGCTTATTTAAGGAGTCACCTAGGGAGTGCAAACCAGCAATATTAAATGACTATATGGTGTATTTATATGAGCACAAATATAATTTTAATAAAGACATTGATTTAATTACATTTTTTGAAGTAGTGTCTAGTTTTGATTCTCTTCAATAGGTTATTATAACGATGGATAAACTAGTTTCAATGAATAAAAACCAATTATAAGATTTAATGGAATTACCTACAAATTACAATCTAATCATATTTAAATAGATCTTCAAGATCAAGTATGGCACTTGCAGGCAGATTAAGAGATACAAAGTCAGGTTTATAGCTAAAGGCTACACTCAAAGAGAAGGAATGAATTATAAAAAGACCTTTTAATTACTATAAAAAAAGGATTCTTTTAGAATTGCCATGACTTTTGTTGTTAATTTTAATTTAGAGTTATACCAAATGAATATGAAAATAACATTTTTAAATAATGATATGTCTAAAACCATATACATAAAGTAGCTAGACAAATGGATTCTGAGAGAAAGGTAAAAGCACTTGGTGTACAAATTAAAAAAATCCATATGTAGTTTAAAATAAGTTTCTTAATAATGGTATCTTAAGTTTCATGAGATAGTTACCTTTTTCAAATTTAAGGAGAATAGTATAGACTAATATATTTATATGACAAAAAATGCTAGCAAATTTTTTATTTTGGTCCTATATGTGAATAACAGTCTCCTAGTGAGTAATGATCTGGACTACATCATTTTGAAATGAAAGGCTTGCGAGATGCCTTATTTGTTCTGAGGCATTGAGATACTTTGTGACAAGTCCTAGGATATTCTTGGTTTGTCTAAAAAATTGTATACTGAGAAAATTTTGGAAAGATTTAATCTACTTGCTCTCAAGCTATTTCGCCTATTTAAAGGGGTGAAGTGTTTATAAAGGACTAATGTCCTTAAATTGATGAAGAAAAAGAAAAGATAAAGAAGGTCATATATACCTCAATTGTAGGGAGCCTGATGGACACTCAAGTATATATATGACTTGATATTGCATTTGTTGTGAGTGTATTTGCAAGATACATAAATAATTTGAGTTAGAGACATTAGATTACTATAAAGAGAGTTATAAAGTACCTACAAGGTAAGAAGGGCTTTATGCTGACCTATAAAAGATTAGAAAATCTTAGCATTATAGGCTACTTAAACTCGAATTATGCCAATTGTTTAGATAATTCAAAGTCTATACTTGGGCATATTTTTATAATGGTTGGAGAAATCATGTCATGAAAGAGCATTAAGCAATCAATTTTTTTAACCTCCATCATGGAAGCAAAGTATATCACTTATTATGAAGCTTCTTGTCAAATTGTATATTTAATGAATTACCTTTCTGAATTCCATCTCATAGAAAGTATTATTAGGCTCTTAACCATCTTTTGCAATAACTTTGTTGCTGTGAGTTTCTCTATCAATGACAAAAGTTCCATTCGTTTAAAGCATTCTGATGTGAAATATTACTATATGAGAGAAAAGGTGTGCAAATATGTAACTGTTATTAAGCATATTTTGACAAACTATATGCTTGTAGATCCATTGACCATGGGTTTAGTAATAGGAACTTTTATTGAACATGTAAACCATATGAATTTGTGTAAAGCCTTTTGATATTTTAGATCAGTAGAAATTAATGTATATGAGATTTTTTATGATTTATGAATAAAATTTTATGTTACGATATTTGTGCACATTTTGGTTATGACATGTTTATAGGAATATTTAGATCCTATCTCATTGTTATGCTTATATCATTGATATTTATTAGGCATCTTGTATGGATACCAAGACCCATTGTACATAGATTATATGTAATTAAATCAAGTTATATAAGTCTTATTTTATACATATTAATAATGTTGGTGAATAAGGCATGAGTATTTAGTATGTTTTGATGCTAATAACCCTTCAGATATAGTATTTCATATTGTTAGATACCTATGATCTTAATTGAACTAATGGGTGTGAAAGTACTATTTTTGTATTAACATTAATTCTTTTTGTGACCATTATTAATAAATAATATATGTCCATATAGGAGATTGTTAATCCTTGTGTGGATGCCAAGATCCATTGTGCATAGATTTATATGTAATTAAATTAAGTTGTATAAGTCTTATTTTGTATATATTAATAGTGTTGGTCAATAAGGCATGGGTATTTAATATGTTTTGATGCTAATATTCCTTCGAATATAGTATTTCATATTATTAGATACCTATGATCTTAATTGAATTAATGGGTATGAAAGTACTATTTTTGTATTAACACTAACTTTTTTTGTGGCCACTATTAATAAATAATGTATGTTCATGTAGGAGATTGTTAATATTTTATGATATACATCATTAATTAATAAAAAGGACTACAGTTAATTAAGCCTTGTATAACATATTGATAGGCAAATAGGTATTCGAACCCAAAATTAATAAAATAAGTATGGATCTTAGGATATGATTCACAAACTAAATTGGTTTATAAATATAGAGTCCCTACTTCACATATATCAAGATTTAAGATTTTGGTTACATGAGTTAAACTTATTACAAAAGAACTAAAAAACTACTAAGGGAGTGATTTGCTTGAATGTTTGTGAAATCGGAAAGATCTATTCTACAAATGTAAAGTATTCATGAAACACCAAATTACTAAAATTAATTTAATCTGTATTCTTTTCTCTTTGTTATGCTGTAATTAAAAGCTGTGATCATAATGCGAATTTTTCCAAATCTTTCGTGCAGTAAGTTCACAACTCTCTTTGGCCATTCAATCAATATGTTTGTTATTCTCTTCATAAAGATAACGAATCTGAACATTTGAATCTTCCATTAGTATCTGATAGATAGTTCTGAGAAGAGTTAAATTCATTCTCAAGTTATTATATATATTGTTTAAACATTGCCCAAAAGCTAACAAATCACATTTCAATATTATATTCTGAAGATTAAAAGAGCAAGCCAAATTTTAAAACGTTCGTAAGCTTCCCAAAGTTATGCCTGGCTAGCATTACATCTCCTTATGCCTTTAACAAATCCATACATCCCCAAAGTCGCCTTCATTTCTTTCATTTCTCGGCCAAGTGATATCCAGTTAATTGGACAGTTAAAATACAGGTAATCATAATAATAATTTTGCATGTCAAAATTTAAAAAATACAAATAATAATATGTATGTAATCAAATTCTTAACTTCTAATATTTAAACAATAAATCTAACGCCAACTATAATCTTGATTTATATAAATTTTTACAGATATAATTTATATGATTAAAAGCTTAAATTTGATTCACTTTTAATATAAAATATTTTATACTATACTTGTCATTAAAAAGTAATGCTAATTAATATTTTTTAACATTAGTAAATGAATTTTAATTATTTTTTATTGATATGATAATATATGAGTTGTGATAATATAAAATTAATTTACATTAAAAAAATTAAATTTAAATCTTACTATGAATATGTTAAAAAAAAATATCTTAAGTTAGTGTGAATTTATTTCTCTTCATTAATTAAATTATTGGTAGATGTTTCTTAATTTACATTACAATAAGTCAAATTTAAATCGTATAATAAATATGTTAAAAAAATATATCTTAAATTCATGTAAATTTATTCCTGCCCATTAATTATATTATTGATAGATATTTCCTGATTTATCAATAATTTATTTAGAAGTGTTGAATACAATATTTTGATCGTAAGCTCTGATCTCAAAATTGTTTACTAGAAATTACCACCAAAAAAAAAAAAAATGTTCGCCAGAAATTTAAAATATGTGCCAACTATTCTCTCGTGATCTATCCACGAAGCTATTTATGTGCCAACTCTTGAACCACAATAAGCTAGCCCCTTAGGTGTTCCTTCCGAGAATTCCTTCCTGCTCTAGTTACAATATATATTTGTATTCTCAATTAATAAAGGCAATTAATTATAATTTTTAAAAAATTAATATATATATATATATATAATTGATGATTAATTTTTATTTATTATTTAAAAGTAATAATACGTGTTATAAATATATAAAAATTTCTCGTCGTTCCTTTGATTTTTAACTTCTTGCGTGATTCCCACACTTTTCAATTGGGTAAATTGTATATATATTACATGCGAAATTTTAAGAGCAATGACAAAATATCTGGGCTGGGCTCATATATGCCAGTGCTAAATAGAAGATCCCAACTTAGAGTATCCAACTAGGCCTTCATACTTTAATATGAAGCTAGTAAAACTCAGGGGGGCTCCCACCATCTGTCCAAGCTAATAGCTTTCATAGAAAAAAGAAAAAAAAAATGAAGTATGGTACGATATTAATATAGTAATATATTATTAAATTTGATTATTAATACATTATTATATAATATATTAAATTTAATTTTCAAAAGAAATAAATTTATATATGATTAAATATAATAATATATTAATATACTATTACATTATAATCTATTTCCAATTTATTATTCATCGATTTATTGTAGTGGCAAATCACACCATTTAGATCGAATAAGGGTAATCACCGCAACAAGACATTCGAGTGTTAAAATTCAAAGTTCAACATTTTTGTAAATTACAAATATTCCACTTCTATCCCAGAGGCTCTTCAACATCGTGCTATTCTGGATTTTTTTTGCAAAATGTTCAACCAGTAGCGTCGTCTCTATTGACTAAATGAAAATTGTTATTACAAAGACATTGCATCCAAATAGACATCTCATAATAGATTTTGTAAAAAAAAAATAGTAGGATTCTTGAAATGTTGAAAAAAGCTGTTGTGTCCTATAAAATTGATACTAGCGCTTGGATTTTTCACTTGGAGAGATGAGGGAAGTGATGATCTAAAGGACTTCCATTGTCTCTTGTTGAAATCCATCCCTTCATATATGATAATGTGAAATCGTTCCTACCCATGTTTAAGTAACGAAAATATTATGATTCGTACACATAGATAAACTTAAATAATGAAAGTAATGCAATGATATCTCACTACATTGGATTATAATGATGCACTCCATCCGAAAAGAAGAAAAGTATTTGATAGCTAAACAAGATTAATTATCCATTCAAAAGATCCCAATTGATCAAATTAATAACTAGAGCAGGCAAATAGGCCATCACCTAAGATGCCCAAAGCTTAAACTACACTGCCCAAAAAAAAAAAAAATGCTGCTTACCATTCCAAAGAATTAAAACAAAAACTCAAAATACTGAACTAAAAATTTTATTTCTAAAGAAAAAACTGAGACCCACAGGATAAATCTCCAAAAATAAACAGGTACAATTGAAGAAGGGAAGCTTCCACTTACTCATGATCTGTTAATCGCTATAACTAAATCTGTTACCGAAGATTTCATTTAGGAATTGTAGGAAATGACGACCAATTTGCAATGCTTAATTCATATTCTCAAACTGCTAAGTTCAATTCAAGTAAGTGAGGGAACAAAAAGTAACATTTTTTTTTTTAAATCGATAACAGACCCAAAAGAAAAAACCATACAATCACCGAATTGAGCATTATTTAAAGTTGGTATTTGGGTACAAGAGGAAGAAGGGGAAATAAAGGGAAGCAAAGGCAGAGAGTATGTTGTGAAGCCAATAAAATATAACAAAAGTAGAATATGGTGGCTGAGGAGGAGACAAAGGTGGAACCTACGAGAAACAACACAACATTGGCCAAGGATCTTGGCATCATCAGTGGAAAAGTTATTTCAATTTCATAAATTTATTGCATAAAAATAAAATATTTTTCAACTCATCGCAAACCAATTCAGATGTATGCATGTCTCAATCAGACAAGCAGATTGATGGTTCTATTGACAGTAAGATCAACTAGTTTCTACCGAAGTGTTCACCCCACCCCACCCCTTCCCTTTTCTTTTTTTTTTCATTTTTTGATAATAGCTTATTGTTGGAGGAGTAGTTGCATCATTGCTTACTTGGACATCACTGAAGGAACAATTCAAAGTACTATTTAAGATACACTTGATTCTACTTGATGTATATGAATATTTTTTATTGGTGATTTGTGATGGTTTTTATGGATTTAATTCATGGATTTACCATATCATAATGTATCAGTATGGCTACTAGTTTTAATAGAAGTAAAAGGCTTTGCTCTCATCTAAAATTTTAAATTTAATGAAGATATATCATCTTTCTCTACATTTTTAATACTTATATAAACTACTTCTAAAATCAAAATAAGCACTACATATAACCCAAAAAGAGTTAATGGTAAAATATTTCGCTTATCAACCCATTAATCCCATGTTTGACTGAATAATTCCGGCCTTACTCAACTTAAATGTTGAAATATTTACTAAGAGTAATTATTATATTTATTTTAACTAATCGTCAAAAATTTATTGAGAATATATGCATTAAAACACTCAAAAAACTATAACAAAGTTAAAATAAATAATGGCATCAAACTGTTTAACGGTAGAATAAACATTAAAAACAAGCAAAAATATTTTTGGAAAGGATGCTTAATTTATTGTTAGTGATCAATTTTAATTAAAAATATAAGTACATTTTTCTATAAAATACTAGTACAATTAGTATAAATTTTTATTTATAGATCAAATCTAATATTTTGAATATTTAAGCTTGACATAGTATATACAAATATTATCATAATCTTTCCAAGGTTATGATTGGCATGAAATCAATCTACCAATTTCTACAAACCTTCTTATGCTAAGGCACTACTCAAACAAGCTACATCAATACTATGACAATTATGAATATGCTAGTAATCATATATGAAATATTATTATTTAACTAAATCAATTTTAACACAAAAGAAGAGTTAGACCTACTTATAATCTCTATTTCCTATTTAAGAATAAGTCAATTTAACACACACTCGTATCAAGAATGGCAAACATTTATATTGTCTACCTTGGTATATAACTTTTACAAAACCAAGGCCGTTAAGAAATGGTTCAAGGGTTCAATTCTAATTATAGTCAAAATACCCATTTGCAACCCGAATCAACTGATGATAGTTCCACAATTCTATCCATGCTATGGTGGTTGTGCATTCACTTGAAAGTCTATAAAATAAATGTAGAAAAGTAAGTTCGGGTCTTAATAAGTAAACATTCTAGTAAAGAAAATAATTTATAATAAACTAAACCTTATTGATCGAATTACTCCCTTCTTAGCCTATCTTATTTTTTATATACAATTGAACAATTTAAAACATTAGTATGACATTTCGAATGCATAAACAAGTATTATCAATTCCTATCATTACACATTTTCAATTAAAGTAAGTCATTATTATTCAACAACATAAATAAAAGGATAGGGAACAAATCTTCTTATAACTCTCATACATCCTTATTTCTTACAAGCCTATCCTTATCCTTTATAAGCACAAATCAAATTCAATGTTTGGTTTACAAGAGTATCGCATCATATTCATCTAAATTCTTATGAATAACAAGATAAATTAAACTCAAATATCATAAAAAACCATATCATATACCAAGACAATACCATACCTCATTGCATAGTTTTAAGATACTTAATCAATGACAATTTACAAGGATTATAATCAACTTTTAATAGAATTTAATGCTTAAACATACCCTAATTAATTATATTTGTTTTAAGATTCAAAACTGTAAAATTTGATTAGAGAAATTGATTTAGAACCTCCAATAATTTTCTGGAAGTCCTGAATTGATTCAATGCATAGGTGATATGATATCCTTTGACCTTTGTTGAATCAATATGACTTTCTAGAGTATAGATTATGGAAGGGTTTGAATCAATTCAAGCTTACAATTTCTACATTTCAAGTTAAATAAATCAATTCATCTATGAAATTTTATACTTTTACATAAATATTACTGTTCATTTGTGAAATAATCCATTACAAATTCATTCTTTAGGCTAGTACAAATCACACAAGCACCATACATTAGAAGAACAGCATCATATATGCCAATTTCATCTAATATTAGCTTTAAACATAACTTTACATCAATTTATATCAAATCTAATATAAGCCTAACCCAACTAACCATAATCTAAAACATTCAATCCACATCAGATAAAGTAGAATGTTTACTCATTAATTGTAAGGGAGACTATTGGTAAAAAGATTAAGGGTTAATTTGCTCCTAAACATTCAAAGTCAAAAGATTTAGGACTAGGGCTTTAAAAATCCTAATTAATCCTAAATGAAATCCAATCATCTAAAATTAAAAAGAGAAGTCAAAGGAAATTACCATAAGATTGGAGTGTGAGCATTATTACTTTACTTAGATTGAAAAGAAGAGGAGATGAGGATGAAGATTAGAATTTCTTATCTAGAGAGGGATAAAGAGAACAAAGACAAAGATATTAATGGTGAAATATGGAAAATAAGGCTAATTTGGGGAATATAAGCTCCCAAGGCTAAAATGGAGAACTCCCTTAAATCTCCTCCACAGTTAAATACTAATTTTTAATCATATTTAACTTTAAATAATTTTCACTTATTTACTCATAAACTAATTCATATAGAAGAAAATTTTATTATTAAACTTATCATAAGTTATTTTTCTAAATAAAGTGTTTTAAAATTTAATAGGTGTAACAAATATTTATACTTTATTTAAATTTATTTAAATACATACTTTTTTATACTAAATTCATCTTAACATTTTTTCTTTTCTTTTCTTTTCTTCTTTCTTCATATCCAAGTGAGTTGTTTTCTGAAGCTTCACCTTCAACCTTCGGCCTTTACTTAACCTTTGTCACCCATAACCTTTAATCAATCTTTTGCTCTCTTTTATCCTTTTTTCATTACCTCTTTGTAAACACTAGGTTAACAATAATGATGATGATGGTAGTGATAGCAATAAATGAAGAATTACAAACAATATCAATGATAAGCCATAAAATTAACAGGTGATAACTAGAGTTGTTAAGAGCTTTTCAATAAAAAGGAAAGATAAAATGAGCAAAGGAGAAAAGTAAAACAAATTGAAAACTTAAAAAAGGAATTGAGCAAGCTTTTTGTTATAAAGTACTCAAGACAAGAAAAATAACTCCTTGGTATGAAAACATCTCATGATACAAAGAATGGTAAACTTCAATTTTCTTAAGAGAGATACTTTAAGTTAGTGGAAAGATTTAATATTAGTAACTCTATACCTATTACCACTTCACTTGCAAGTCATTTTAAGTTAAAATTTCAACAATAACCTTCAAGTGAGAAAGAAAAAGAAAAAAATGATGATTATAGGTTTCCCTTGCTTTTGCAACTGGAAGTTTGATGTATGTTATGATATGCACAAGGTCAAATATTGGACATGCAGTTGGTATTGTGAGCAAATTTCTCTCTAATCCTATCAAAATACATTAACAAGCAGTCAAGTGCATGTTTTGGAATCTCATAAGTACATTTAGAGTTTGTTTATATTTTAGTAGAAATGAACCTATATTGATTGGTTACCTGGATACAGACATTATAGGTAATGTCAACTCTAAGAATTCTACTTTTGAACATATGATATCTTTTTCAAAGAGAAATGTATCTTGACAATTAAAGTTATAAAAATGTATTAATAATTATGTTATTAAATTTGGCGAAGGCTTTCTGCTTATTTTATTCAACTATTAGTGATAGATTCAATATAATAAATAAAAACATTATTATGTTGCAAAATATGTTGCTAATATTTTGAAAATAAATTAATAGACAAATTTTAGGTGTTTTATAAAGAATTTATGTCTTTATCATGGTAAGGGATTTAACAATGAATTTTTGAAATTCTATTCCTAAATTTATCACTAAATTAAAAAAATTATAAAAAATGTGACTACTTTTTTACAAAGTATTTTTTTTTTTTTTAGTTTAACAAAGGATTGGATGTGGAAAGCAATCATGTCATAAAATATTAATTCATAAATAAAAGAGATACATTTTTATTTACATGATTTTCGGAATGATTGAATGCAAACTTAACTTTAAATCCTTTAACCAACAAATAGTATTGTATTTTAAATTTAATTTTGAATTATTTAATAAATTAATAACACCATACTTTAAATAAAATTTGCTTTAAACAAAATGCATCATCATTATTGTATAGTTTATAATTTATATTATAATGAGTTTAAAAATTTATTAATTCATTATTAGATATAATATTCATATTACAATTCTATGGTCTTATAATGCAAATTCTTTTACTGAAAGCTCTAAAATGAGCTAAAGCACAATATTTTAAAGATAAATTTATAAATAAATGCTAAGTATTTTATAAAGAATTAGTATTCTTTGTCGTAACTCGAACTCAATCATAATCAACGTGGATCTCAATACCTGATATCTACCAACCTCACCATTAATTTCTCTAGTACTACTTAATACCAATCTCCATATTTCTATGAAAACTCAAATCATACTATAAATTCTTATAAAAAATGAATAGAGATTCCCTTATTTTTGGATATTTTCTGAGGGTCACAAATCCTAAATCGTAAAACGTGTATTCTTTATAGATACAATAGCATCCCATGTACTTATAATATTACACAACTTTAAGAAATATGCACAATTAAATAATTTAACACATCAAGTGTTAAATTCATATAAGCTCTAAGTATACATATCCCAATCCTAATCCAATTATCAGAATCCTTCAACCAAGTCATCTTTAATTCTCCATGAATGCAATAAAGCTTCAAAAATTTTTATCTTAAAATGAAAATATTAAAATTAATATAAAATAAGTTATGAGAACTCAATAAGTATATATTTACCACAACTAAATCTCAATTCTTTCATATTAAAAGGTTATAAGCTGATTAGATTTCTATTTAAAAAAAGTAAATACATCCCAACTCCTTGAGTTTCTAAAATATACTAAATCACATCTCAAATTTAGTATTAATTTGCTTATAACTTAGCTTTTATATTTCACATCATGAATTACAATAATCTCAACTATTCATTGGCACATAATGTCATCATCATGTCACAAACAACCCATTTTGAGAGGTTACCATATTAATAAATAGTCAATAAAGTTCAATCACAATCGAATCATAATAATCACATCAAATCTTTACAATAATATCAAATTGTAATATCCAATTACAATAAATTTTCAATATGACATCACATTATATAACTATTTATACTAAATATACATGTATTCATTTTTTTAACTTTTGAGTTAGCGTTATACCCTTCATAAATTACCCTATCCTTATCCCTTTAGGATGAACCTTATACCCTTCACAAATTATTGCTAGAAATTTTCTATCCAACTTTTACATCATCACCCCCATTATATTTCTCATTTCAAATGTCACGCATAGCATATTTCACATTATAATATGTATACTAGAGCTCAGCTTTATGAATCATCAGATCCAATGCAATATTAACATAAAATAATCATTCTATCATCATAGGGTAAATCATAGCTTATAACACAATAAATATATTAACACCACTATACTCTCTTACATGGCCATAACAATCAATCCATATCCACTCAATATCATACACTTTCATAATATATTATTTCATTAAATTTTAATGAGTAACATGTAAAACCAATGATAATAGAAATATCATTTATCATCAGATTTCCATTATAATCATTCAATAGTTAGTAATATCAGTTCATATGTTTTATAAACTTGTCATTCTTTCCATCAGATAATTACTAACTTATCACAAATATAATTTCCAAATTTCCACAATTAATTTCATAATATATATTATGATTCACAATTACATTATTTAAGATTTATAGATGAACATATATATTATCTATATCATTTATAAGAAGGACAATAATTTATGGCATTTAAACACTTTAATATTAAAATGTTAAATTCAAGTGAGATATATACTTACCTAATGATGTCTAACCACTTTTAGACATTTTGGGATATCTATAATTATCTTTCACTCCCTTCATTTTACATCATTTATAATAATAAATTATAAATGCAAGAGCATTACTTATCTTATTTTCAAATATTCTAATTTCAAGTTCAAATCATAACATAATAAATTATATTAGGTTATTGACTTCTTATACTTCTCTAATATTAACATTTAAAATTAAAATTTGTCTTTACATAGTTTTTTTTCTATTTAGAATTGAGCTTATATGAAAAAAATATTAAAATGTTAGGTTCTAGCTCTTAACAATCTTTATTTACATCACTTTATTATATTATAATATTACTCTTTTATATCTTTAAAAATTATCATAAAGAAATTAGAGATTTTCATAAATAAGGACTTTTTGAGTCAAGTGTAAAATAATTAAAATATTAAAGCTTTATAATTTAAGAAGGACTAAATCATATTATATTACAAAATTAAACACTTAATTCTTAATAATTTCAACACCATTTTAAAGAAATCAAATAACATATTTTAATTATTTGCTTGAATCAAACTTTGAACACTAAAAGGATTAAATTTTTAAGATACTGATTTACTTTAAGGATATCAGTATATTATTCTAAAGCATCCAATCCTTATCTTATCAATTCTATATTAGGTAAAAGAATATGATAATAAAATAGGATTCTCTTCTTTTCTAAATCTAATATAAGACAATTGAATTATTAGAACTTTACGCTATAAAACATTCTGTACACATCATTTTACAAAGTTATATATTTAGTTTATAATATTTTCATTTTTACTTTAATAAAGTCACTTGATCAAAACTAGTAGCATAAACTGAATCACATTACCATATATATATATATATATAACATAAGTTTGATATTTTATAGTATCTTGATCTCAATTTAATCACAATACAAGATAATTAATTTATCATCTTAATCATTCTCATTCACAATACCATAACTTTAAACATATTTACATTTGGATAAAAGCATCCTCGATTGTTAAACAGTAGTTGACACTTCCCATGTGTGATGACAAGCCAAGCATAATTACAATCATAATCATAATCTCAATTAAAGCATATATTCATCATAACCAAGGAATAACCTATACGATGTCATCATTACATCATTTGTAAAAGGTCAATTAATAGTAATTAACAAGAAATAAATGGTGCTTCCAAAACACCATTACACACCAGAATTTTTATCATAATAGGAAGCAACCAAGATCAGAAATTTTTCATACTCATTCATATTGAGGTATACATCTACACACATTTAATCTTACAACATATTATCTTAGTATATAGAATAAATAAAGTATAGTAAAATTAAGTAGAAAAGTTCCTAAAATAGATATATAATTACTTGGGAATGTCCATTTGA
The DNA here is from genome assembly GCA_020226215.1 of Sindora glabra. NCBI lineage: Eukaryota > Viridiplantae > Streptophyta > Magnoliopsida > Fabales > Fabaceae > Sindora > Sindora glabra. The sequence goes on along the minus strand of CM035230.1, from coordinate 57,296,652 downwards.
TCCAAGGATCCTAAATATTTCACTTTCATCTCTTTTTCCCTTTTTCCTACTTCACAAGTCACGAGGATAGTTTATAAATATTAATATTACTCATTTCATGATCATCTTATTATGTATTATCATATAAATATCATAAATTACTTATCTTTAATATTTAAAAGTCAAACACCCTATGTTGGACCCTTATAAATCATGAAAATATAAAATAAGTTAGATATGATTAACTATAGGGTCACCTTATTTATAACCTTTAAGGGACATTTTAGGAATAATTCAAAATTTATGAATATATTATGTATGAAACTTATTTTATATGAAAATAAATTCAATCAACTTTCATAAATTACTTATTCACCTAAATCTGTTAAAATTTAAAGGTGTTACACCTTTTAAAATATAGATATAAAAAGTCTAATTTTTAAAATTTTGAGTTTTTGACATTTATTCACTATTTTGATGATATCTCAAAATATATATTAGATATTGAGTTGAAACTAGTTCCATTTGCAAGTATATTCAATTAGCTTTAAAATGATAGGTATTTTGTTTAAAATGGACATAAAATAAAGGAGTTATACCTTTTTAAATTTAGTATAAAATTTTGTAGTCAATAAATTGATTGATCAATTGATTCATCCACCCAATTTTGCCTCTAAACCTTCAAAATCGATTAATTACTCGATTTACACATGAAAATCTCTTTTATGAAAATTTCACTATTCATGCAATCCTAAATGCCCTTTAAATGCATATTTATACGTTAAACCTTGATACAATCATCAATACACTTATTTAACATTTCATATCATCACTCCTCATCATTTATTACTCTCACCACATCAAACCAATCATGATTCAAGTAAAATTACAAAACAACTTATATTTCATCAATATCATCTTATAACCATAAAATCCATAGATTTAACTAGATTATTCACTTACCTTGTATGAAAGAGGATGCTAGAAAATTAGTTTAAATATATTTTAACCCTAATTACATCAAAATTCATGGGTTTTAAAGTTGAGGCTTAGAATACCAAACATAATCAAATAAACCTTAAACCTTTCATTAATCAAGAAGAAATAAGAGAGATTCTTAATAAAGTAATATTCTTACCTCGATTGGATGAAAAAATAAAAGAGAATGGATGTTCTCCTTGCTTGATTAATGAAGTAAAGTAAAGATTGTGTTAAAAGAAGTTAAGAAATGGGGAAATAAGAAAGGAATTAGGGATTGGGGGTTGAAATGTGAAAAATAGGGCCTTAAGGACATTTTTGAAAAATTTCTCCTAAATCTCTTCCATACTTACATACTCACTTATATCAATACAAAGCTTTATACTTCATTATTCCAATAAGTTTTTCCCTACCAATTTTTTTCACCAAATTTATATTTCTATATTTTTAATTTGATTGACCTTATTTTCTTTCATATTTCTCATATAAGATTCCTATCTCAATCAAATTTACCTGTTACTTTAACTATTCTTTCTCACAAAATAATTTTTAATTTATTATAATTTAAAAAGAGTATAATGTTACAGTTTAGCGAGGTATTTAGTAATGAAATTTTAAAAATCTATTTTTAAATTAAAAAACTAACATATAAAGAAACATGATTTTTTTGTAAATATTTTTTTTTAATTTTAGCAATGAATTTTTAAATTTTCTTGCTAAATACATCATTAATTTGAAAATTTTAATTCTAGTAACTATTTTTCTTAAAAAAGATTCCCAAACAAAACAAAATGCATGATTTACTAATGCTTGGTGACCGACATCTATTACTAAATTGTGAATATAATATGTTGCTAAGCTTTTCTTCTTCATATTGAGCTTGTTTTGTCACGACCCTTCCCTGATCACGACTAGTGTAAGTGTAAAGCCCACTTCCTAATTCCCACTAACCTATTCTAACTTTTATCTATTTGTATGCATCAGTTGATATAAATCATAGATATAATATTTAGATTAAAGGTAATGTCATGATTATGAATCTCAACATAAAAGAGAATAAACTAACTTAACTAACCTTGATTACAAAAGAATCCCTACCTTATATTCCTACTCTACTTATCAAGGCCTAAGAAATATTTTTGTATATCAAAATAGACTAACTACTACCTAAATCTTTAAGGAATTGGAAGTCCCATTCTTAAGATGGTGATGGTGCCTTTGTTAGAGAATTTGCAATGATAAACATGAAATGATAAATTCAGAGCTTAATGAATAAACATTCTATATGAATAACTCGTAAAAATTAAATAATAATCTTATCAATTAGACTACCTTCTTGTATACAAGACTTAAGCTTTAGACATTCATATAACAAAACATTAGTGGATAAAATGCCATATTTAAAGCACCTTCATAAAGAGGTTAGATCAAATAATAAAATAGTCCAAAAATAATTCATGAACGAAAAGGTAAAAATACAAATAAATTGCCTCGTGCCTCCTATCTTTTAACAAATCCAACCTTATTCCTCCAATGTTTGCCTAATCTTTTTACAAATGGCTACTAGATTGGACTTTTCAATCACACATGTAGCTAGTATTAATTCACCCCCAACATTTTTTTTCATATTCAATGCCATAACTCAACTCATGTTATGTAAAGAAATTCATAATAATCATCAGTAAAATAACTACACCCTAGTGTATAATTAACTATGCTTTACTTATGAATAGGGGCATAGTTAACTACATGTATCTAGATTGTAAATGGACTACCTCACAATCGATTATGAACTCCCTATAAATAGGGTCTATAGTCAACTACTAATTTCTAGAGAGCAATTTGCTCGCTTGTAATTGATTATATAGTTAACAATAAGCTTCCCAAGAATAATTTTATGGGATTATAGTTAACTATGTAATTAACTATATGGAATTAGAGAGCAATTCCTTAACCTTATAGTCAACTACACTTGTCTAGAAGCTAATTCTTAGGCGCCTAATCAATTATGTAGTTGACTATCACTTGGGATTTTGTAAGTTTTATGAATTACATTGTTCCTCTGAACCTTAAATATTCAAGTCTCATTTTAAATCATCACATAAAGCATTCCTATCGTAATACTCATCCATTTCATCAAAGAAATCAAAACGAAACTCTCATAACATACGAAAATCTTATAGTATGGGTTTCAAACATAAGCATGTAGTTTTTAACATTCAAATCATACCAAACCAATCAAATTTAACTAGATTGCTTACTCACCTTATATGGATGAGGTAAATGGAAAATGAATTCAAGGTTGGCTTACTCTATTCAAGCAAAATCAATAAGAATTTAGGTTAGGATTCAAAATCCTTTTTGAAAGCAAAACCAGTTGTCATTCTCAATTCAAAGAAAAAATAAAACCAATCACCTAAGAATTTAATGCTTAAGGAAGCTTACCTTAATTTAGTTGATAATTAAGTGTGATTAGTGAAGGTTATAGGCTTAAATTAATGGATAGAAAAGGTGAAGAAGATATTAAAGGAAAAAAGGATAAGGAATAGTAGTGGTTAGGAAAAATAGGAATAGTAAAAAAGGATTGAAAAAAAATGAGAGTGGTAAGAATAAAGTTATAAATTTGTCATAAATCTCCTCTATACATACTTACTTAATTTTGATCACATTATCTCTTTGAATACCTCATCTCATATTAAACTTTCACCTTATATGCATATTGTATTAGGTTTTTCAACTACTTTTTAAGCAAAAATTTCACCTCTATTTCCTTAATGAAAAACCAAGTAGTTATTTCCTATATATGCAAAATATGTTATTTATTTTTAAATATTTCTAAGAGGCATAACATGTCTCTCTCTACTTCATTTAGATCTCTTTGCCTTTCTCTTTAAATTTGACTAATACATGAAATTTTGGATTGTTGTGGCCACCACTTCCACTTAACGTGATTGGAGCATCCTACAAATTAAGATGCCATTAATTGTCACACAATGACCTATATAGATGTTTTGCTCAAAGCATGAGTAATTTTTCCCTTTTTACTTTTGCAATTTTGGGTTGACTTTGCATTCAACTTTACCTTGATCTAACTCTAGAGTTTATAATATATATATATATATATATATATATATATATATATATTTATATATGTGATATAATTCTTTTATCGCACAATGTATTTCTAATGAATTTGCAACATAATATTATGTTGAATTTGAATTTGTATAGATGAACTCATTATTAGGTTTCAATTTCATTTGCAAGTATAGTTGATTTATAGGTTTGGTGTTATTTGTGGATTTTGTTTAAATTAATAAATATGATTTTATTTCTCACTTTATATTGATTTAATTAACTTGTTTTTGCCATGAAATGTAGGTTTAGTTAGAACAGGAACAACATAAAAATCGTAATATACATACTATTTAGAAAAATTGTAGATACATGTGGATTTAATGGCAAGCTTCAAATATTTTTTCTGGTTTATTGATCGAATTAGCACCAAAATTAAAAAATTAAATTTATAAAATACAAAATTTAATGATAGATGCAGAGCAAGTTTTTTTTTTTCATTTTTCAAAATTCATTTATAGCAACAATTTATTTTATGGCTATAATTATTTATTTATTTTCTTAAAATAAATTAGACAATCGCTTTTGCATTTTAGCGATGATCATAAGTTCCCATCACTAAATTTTTAGTGACATTAATTTTAATAATGAAATATCATCTTTTACTAAAATTTTTTGTGATAATTTTTTTTAATTTAACTACAGAAAATTTTATCCTTAAATACTGAAATTCTAACAGTTTTTCATTCTTTCTGGGGAAAAAATATTTTTAGTCTTTGTGCAATATTAAAATATCAATGTCAACGTCTAAAATATCTTGATAAATCATAAATTTTAACACCCTAAAGATTGTACGATAAAATTAAAAAGATAACGTTTTAACTTGTCAAATTGAGAATTTTAATATTATATTAGATTTTTAAAAAATTCATTCAAATTTCCCTACGAATTTTAAAGGGTTTAGAGGAACTAATTGGCATGCCTTAACCAACAAATAAAGTAAATTATTTAATGTTTTAGAACTTTTTCCCCCCAAAAAAAATCTCTAATAGTATAGACCTAAATTTAAGGTTTTTTTGGTAATCAACTTTAGGTGGTATATTGACAAATACCTTTGATTACCTTGTTCCATTCATAAAACTCTGATCTCATTTAAATATCGTGTACATAAATACTTGATTGAGACCATAAAGTATGAGAAGGTAACAAGTGTTTGATAAATGTTTGTGTAGACATGGGGGACGGATGTGCATTTTTTTAAAAGATGTATTGGGTAAATTTTAAAGAGAAATAGATATAAAAAAAAAAATTATTTAAAACTGTGAGTTCCAATAAAAAAGCAGTGGAATTTAGAGTACAAATTATATCTTTATTTTTTTAAAAAAAATGATAAGAACATAATAGAAAAAAAAAGAAGGATATCCACAACCCTATCCATCAACTTTACCCTCACCGCAACCAAGCCAGAAAAAACTACTTCCTTGAGACACAAAGTTCTCTTCTCCCTACACCAAATGACCAAAGGCTTTGAGTAGGGATTAGCCCACAACAGAATAACATACATACAAATTTAAATAATAGAAAACAGAAAAAGAAGAAGAAAGTTCCCAACAATCATCAGCCCGAAGAGGTTCTTCATCCATCCATTCATCAATCGGAGAATGTGGAGACTGGGGAGTAACAGAGGGGGGAGAGAAGACAGTTTCTTTGGAATGTCGTACCCACCTTCTTCCTGATTGTAGTTTACGCTGGTTTTCTCTGCAAGTTTACCATCTCTTTCTCCTCATTTCATCATCATCATCTTCAAGGTATTTGTGAATTTTGATGTTGCAGCATCAAGGATAAAATCAAGTTTTATAACTTCTCAAGGGTTCAGGATTCTCTGGTTTTTAACAAGGAACCTTGGCAAATTCATAGGTCAGATGAACAGTTTTTCCTGGGAGCGAGGCGGGTTCATCAGCTAAATTTCTTCAGCAAGCCTTTTAAGTGATCAACATCAGATAAAGCTCGAGGTGTAATGTAATGATTTTAGTTTTTAAAGTTACCTTTGTTATATTAGACAAATTTGCAATGTAACAGGGAGAAGTGAACCAGTCCAGCTTGCTTGGAATCTTGTCAAGACCCACTTCATGCATCCAGATATTTTGTTGTCCCCTAAAATGCAAGGTCACGGCTTCATGAAGTGGATGAGGAGTGGTATACTTTCCTGCCTCCAGACCAAGGGGCCAGCCCCATTACCAGACCATTTACACGCCTTCCAGATTGCTTCAGACATTGATGTTGGACCTACAAACATCTCACATATCCCTCAGTATTCGTGGTTCTATGGACAGGTGGCATAATCGTAGCCAATACAGAAAGCTGTAGTGGGCTCCAAATGCCACCCGAGGTTTTGTTTGGCTTGAATGGAAACCTGAAGATGATGCTTTACACTCTGGAATGTAGATGCCATATCGAATCTTACAGGGTTGAACTCAGTTCAAGTACATGCATTTACAGTCTCATAAGAGCCTTAAACTTGGTTTGCCAATAGTGAGATGGTTTGTAATGGGAGATGATGACACTACGTTATTCTCTGTTTTTCTCCCAAGAACTTGGATACAGCGTCAGCAAAATATGGCCACAATCAGATGTATTATTACTTATAGCTTATTTACGCACCATGTATTTAATCCACTAATTTATTTAAAAAAATGAATCCTAATAAATTTCATAAGATACATTATAGTTTATAAACCGGTACTTTTCAAAAATTTTCCAACTTCATCTTTTAATTAAATGATAATTTATATCCTACTTATATAAATAAGTATTTAATATATCTTTATTAATTTAATATAAATAAATTAAAAATAAGTTAATAAATAAATAATATTACAAAATATAATTAATTTTATTATTATGCTACTGTTTTGAATAACAAATAAATATATAATATTATTAACATAATTAATTAAATTTTAAATAATCATATTCTTATTCTTATTTTGAATATTTGAATGGATTAATATAATTTGATTTCAAAATAAATATAAATTAATTCAATTTTATATTAATATATTCTTTTATATTATTTTATATTTTCCAATCAATTCAACACCTACTTTTACCAAACATTTCTAATACAAGTAATTAATTTATCAGTTATCAAATTATAATTTCAATTATTAACGCTACAGAGCAATAAAGTCCACAATACAAGAACCCAGTTTTCATCAAACCCAGCGAAATACATCTTGTCAGTCAGAGATGAGAATTGTGACAAGAAAAAAAGTCAGGTAAGAATCGTGAGTTCTGTACAAAAAAAGCAACACTTCCGGAAATCGTCAGTCACGCGTCCCTATGACCCCAGGGGCAGGAGGAAGCCTCCTAGCGACCTACTAGGAAGAGTACAAATCTAAAAACTCTCAAGCTATAATAATATTTTCATCTAAAATTACACTAATAACAAGCTTCCGTGGGGTGTATACGAGATAGGGAATATTAGTACAGCCAGAGAGAATACAAAAAACCAACTTGCTGCTGTTACCTGAGAAAACTACGTCTCTCCAACCAAAATTAAGATGCGAATGTCATTCACGATATTCTTCATCTTCATGTCTGAGGTCATGGGTTCCTATAGCCCCATAGCAAGTAAAGTTCAAGCGGCCATAACAATAAGGCTAAAGCTAACTAACAACACCAGTATCTTCATGGCTTGCTGTTTCATTCGAAGGAACAGTAACCCTTTCATCATACACCAAACCAGCGACTGACCCACCCTGGTTATGTTTCAAGTGTTCGGATTCCTGCTCAGGGAATACCTCAGCTTGCAATGATGGAGCAATGTTATTTACATGTAACCATGTCAATTCCCATAAACTATCACCCCCTAATGCACTCCTCTGTACGAGAATTCCCCTTGTCTTCATAACAAGTAAGGTATTCTTAAGAAGTTCAGGGACTAGTTCTTGAAGTTTATCACTTCTTTTTCCCCTAACTTTCACCTTCAAATATTTTTCCATTCGACTCAGTACACCCAACCATAGTTTGCAGAAGGTTGTCAATTGTGAAAGATCTTGCAGTAACTGAAGAAAAACTTTAGCCAAGAGCTTCATGGCATAAATAAGTGTGCCTTCCATGTTGCGGTAGTCCTTCTGAGAGTGTCCCTGTGCAATTTCAAGCAGGTCATCAAGCACAGTGAAGATAACCAGATCAAAACACTGTAACCATAAACTATAGGGGAGATAGATCCCATCAACTCCTGTCAAGCACTTCTGCAAAGACAATAAAGCATGATTTCTGACCTCCTCTCTTTGGTCTAAACACACTTTCCTCAGTCCCTGCACCAGCCTCAGCCACATCTCTCCAATATCCTGAGACAACTTTGCCACTTCCTCCTCTTCCATTGCTTCCTTACCCTCTCTAGTCCACCGGGCTAAACAATTGACAGAACCCGACATGAGTTCCAGTGCCCGTACAGATCGTTCAGCCTGTCCAACACGAGATTCAGCAAACTGCCTAGCAGCATCTACACAAAGAACATAATTAGCTGGTAGCAGGTGGTTTCCATCAGACATTATGAACAACAATGCATCAAATCCAGCCTCAGATGCTTCAAGATGTCTAGCTGTGATGGAAAGGAGCGATGTTATTGTACGCCAACCTAACTGAGATCTGATATGAGAAGCATTTGCCTTCACAAGGCGACTAACTTCCTGTGTAATCTGCTCACAATATGCATCAGCAACTCGGGCATCAAGCTTCAGGACAAGCTGCAAGGACCTCAGAAGTTCATCAGCAATGTTCTCCTTGTAAGGAAGCAAGCGCTGGCATATCCTCAGGAGTCCAAAAACAGCCTTTTCTACCAGTGCGCAAGGCATCACAGTTGACTGAACAATATTGGATATGTGCTCATATACACCCTGCCACAGAAGTATAATTCTATCCCGATTATTCAAAGTGATTGCAATCAGCAACTCTAGGCAGAATACTGCAGTATCTTCATCTTCAGGAGTGCTGTTCCCTTTCTGAGGTCGCCCTGCAGCCCAGATGAGAGCTCGTGCAAGCTGCAATAGAGATTCATCTTGCAAAAACTTACTCTCAGTGAATATACTGTCAATGTGACACTTCTGAATTGTCTGTAAGGTGCGCTGATGTGCAGCAAGTTGTTGTTCAGTAGGTTGAGATCTTGGTTCTTCAGTGTCAAGAGAGAGAAGTTGACTAAACCTGCCCATTAACCCTGAAGATCTCCTTGGTGTACCAATAGATGGTGGCACATGAGCTGATGATAAAGAATTTGTGATGGGTTTTCCCTGGCCAGTTTCAGCAGATGGCTCTGACTCATCAGCTGCATCACTGGCCACACGTGCAGGAAGAAGACCTAGCTTATGCAATCTTAAGATGCAATCAAGTATATTTCTCCACCCTGTGCGGATGTAATCACCATACCTATTTGCAATGGTGAAAACTGTAACGGTTGCCATTCTTGCTTTTGTGTCATCTCCAAACGCTAGGACTGGTTCCTCAACTGATGATGGGTTCAAAAGTGTAGTGAACTTACAGAGAGACACAACCAGATCATCCAGAACATCTTCAAGATGATGGCAAGCTGAAATCTTTGCAACAGCTAAAAATCCATCCACACAAGTTTGGTAAACCTCTTCATGCTCAGCATGATCAAACACCACAGAAATGGCAGCAATTGTTGGGCCTGACATTATAGCAAACATATCATGATCAAGATAGGCTCGGTAATCAGATAGAATGAATGGAGCAGTCTTCTTCGATTTGTGCATTAGATCAATCCACCGACTAGGGGTCATTTCAGGAAATCCAATACCCTGTTCAGGAGTCGTGCGAATCTCATTCTTACAAATTGAATGGTAAAGCTCTGACAGGTACTCTCGAGGAAGATCATTGCCATCATTTATATGCCGATTATTCTTGATAAAATCCTCTTCAGTCATCTTCTTTTTTACCTGCACATTATGCTGGTCTGTATTTAGCATTATCAGTGAATATGACAATAAGAGAGCAGCATCCTTGTTAGCCAGGATATGGGGTGACTGCTCATAATATCTCTCTGAGAAAGCTTCAAGCACCCTTTGAATCTTTTGTGATTCTCCTGGTAGTCTGAAAGTCTCCAGAAATAGACGCAGAGCAGTGTCTAAATTCATGTCTTGGAAATCAAATGTTCCAGCAAATTCATGAAGAACCTGAACACAGAATTCATCATGATTTCCAAGAAAATCGCCAACAAGATTCTTATCCAACCCAGCAGTGTATCTGAAAAAACAGGCAACACTTTGGGGATCAAGTTTGTCAGGCAAAAGATGTGTTCCTTGGAGAAACTCTAAACCTTTCTTAGGGTCACGATTAAAGTGGTCAGCTCCAATCATCAATCTTCTCTTGATGTACTTTCTCCGGCGGACAAAAGGAACCCAGTGATTTGGATCACTGTAGTTCTCACACTTAACCATCCAGAATGGAGTATACTCCTCAAGATTCACAGGAGAATACTGAGAACTTACAGATCCATTGCTTATCCTTTCAGCCATTCCCTGTATAACAGCAATGAGACCATCCAAAGCAAGAATATGCATAGAAGACAATGGACAGTTCACAGGAAATGCACTTCTTGACAACAAATTTGCAAGGTCTTCAAAGACATTACCGCAAGTAATGTCACAGTCAAAGTTAGCATACATATCTACCATGAATGTCTTTTGCCTGCAGAAATCAACAAGAGCCTCCATGGCAACCTCCTGCTGCTGATATGAAGCCCCATATCTGCTTTGTGCAAGCCTCAAAATGACACAAGAAAAGAAGGCCTCTAACTGTAACTTGAGCTCTGTACGAAGATTATGATAGAGGTTGAGAACAATGCTACACACCATTGAAAGTATAAGGGGACTCATTGACAAACCAAATTGCATTAGATTACGGAACAATTCATCCTGAATTAAGCTCAGTAACCTGGGGTGATAACGAATGGAAGGCCCTCCCAACTCTATAGCTGAATTAATCAAAGTCAAGGCAAAAAGAGGCATATCTTCATCAAATGCTGTTGTGTTCGACCTAGGACCCATTTCAGTATACTCAACAGCATTTAACAAAGAACACAAATGGTGAAATATTTCCACCATGCAGGGAACTCCATATGGTTCAGTCATGACATGCATACCATGTGGTGCAGTCTCCAAGCCACTACTAGCAACAGTTTTATTTTCATCCATCAGAGTTGCTCTTACAACAGTTACAGGACCATGAGCAAAGTACGAGGAAAATGGCTGATTATCATGCTCAGAACTCAAGCTTCCATTCTCCAACTGTCCACCTCCAAAAGGATACTCATTTTTCAGCCTTCCAGTCTGCAAAATTAGTCAATAAGTAAACACCCTCATATAAAATTGTCCTGAATGAAGAAATTAATGCTCTAGCCCACTCAAACATTTCATATCAGGTCAGATTCAACTGTACTAACTATCCAAAAATGACCCTTCCTCCACAGACTCGCAAACTAGAATCAAGTTATAATTGGTTTGTCAAATACAATTTGATATATAACATAAAGATTCATGATATAGAGTTCATTTGAGATAAGAAATTAATGGAACTTGTAAAATGAACATATCTGCCCTGCAATAATCTAGTTCGAGAGTAGAGAAACGAGGTCCTTCAGATGATTTACAATATTACAAACATAGACAATCAACTAATAGCATGGCACTAATTCAAGTACAATAGAGCTTCCAAATAGAGATAACAAAGCATCTGGCACACAAACATTAAAAAAGCAGAGAACATGGCAGCCAAAAAGAGAAAGGGCAACATGATTTTATACCTCTTGTTTCACAGTAGAGCTTCCATTTACCAATGCATGGTCTTTGTTGTCAACATCTTGTAGGTGTGAAAATATACATCTAACAAGTTCATGCATTGTGTGCTGCGCTATCCGCTGCAACAACTCCCCTTTGTCTCCAGCTTGATAAACTATGCGGTAACAAGTATTCATTATGGAGCAAACATGTTGGTTACTCAGCATTATAGATGCTTTGCTTTTCATACATGCTAGAAGAACTTGTAGTATCTTCATTATTACCACTTCTGATCCTGGATCATCGGCATTAAATCTGATGCTTGCAACAGCATCAACTACCAAGTGCATGGCATCCTCAACATTAACAGTGTCTTGATCAATCACATCCAGAGTTAAGATCTTGAAAACAGATGACAATGCAACACCTGTAATTGGCGTGTCAGTTTCATCTGATTGAATCACATCCAGAAAAGGCTGGAGATACAAGGCAGGATTGATAGCATGCCACTGATGCTGCCATGAAAAGATTTGCCTCCTTAATGCCTTCAAGGACTGAATAAGAGAGTGCTCTAACTGATCATCACCAGACATATAACGGCCACCCCATTTTACATTCCGTCGCATGACTGCCAAAACAGCACCAATTTCTGAGTTGATCATGCATGCTAAAGTAGTTTTATTAGGATAAGAGGCATCAAACTCCTCAGGTTCCTCCTCTATGGCATTGATTCCAGCTTGCAGCTTCAGACGTCCCATGATGATATCTCCACACAGAAGAGATCTAAATGAGCTTCTACCAATAAAATACTGAGATGCGCCAAAATCCTTGAAAAAGCATGCTTTTGAAGTCCAAAGAAAAGACAAATGCATTAGATTAGGGTTTTACATGTTAAATAACTTCAATGAAGCAAGAAATTCAAACCATAATAACAACCTGAGAATTTAATAAATTTTTCAAGGCATCATGTGCACATTGAATGCATAAGTCAACCATATAAACAATAAACAGACATACCAATCCATACAGACAAGTAGGAAGACAATTAGATGAGGTTATTATTTATGTTGGTATGAACAGGGAGATCTGGTTTCTTCATTTGATGCAATAGGAGACAACCATATAATGCAGGAGTATGTGTGTCCACTAGTCATTCCCCAAATCCTCCACTGTAACTCAAGTTCCATTTTTAGTCATAACTCATACTATCATACCATACAAGCATCCAAGAAAAAAAAAAAGGAGAGGGAGAAGCCCTAATATATAGTAGGCAATCAAAGCTCTATAAACTATTTTGGAAGATTTTATCCGAGCACAACACCAACTGAGATTGAACTCTAGCCAGATAATCCTAGGAAATTGCCATGCATATTAACATCCAAAGTGATTTTCCTCCACCCAAAAATAAAAAGGGGGGGGGGGGGGGGAATATAACAAAAATGTCTTGCGTAGAATAGCAAAACACAATATTCCAGGCTTCAAAATAAACCTATGAGCCAAACTGTCCAGTTGAAACAAAAGCTCATATCATAATCTATGAAGCACGAGTACTTCAAAATCTTAGGCATATCTATACCAAATACATATTGGGCACCGATACACCTTATGTACTTCATGGCAAGTACCGGCTACATATTTATTTAAAAATTAAAAATTGACTGCTCAAAGAATATGCATCAGGTACATATTTCTTTTGATGAATGTTAGTCAAAAACTATTTTTCTTAGTAATGATCATAAGATAAATTATGAAATTCATTCTTAGAAATTTAAAGATATTCTTTGCTATGCTTTTAACTTTTATCTTTATAAATTATAACAACTCTCATAGTAGTTTGATGATGGTTCATGTTATGTTTTACAATGTTATTATTATTTTTGTAATGTTAAATCTAATTATATTACCATGTAACTGACTTCACTTAATGGGATAAGGTTTTGTTGTTTTAAATCTAATTATATATAAATGATATATTCTTAAATTTTTATATTATATATTGTCATGCCTGTACCCCTGTTTTTTAGGAAAATGTTGTGCAAATGTACCCGTATTATACCAGGTACAATATTCGTACCCTTACCTGGGTAACACAGATCATATTCTATGCCCTACAGAAACACTTCAAACCTCCTCCGCCAAGTGAATTCAAAGGATTTCACTATTATACTTGCATTATAATTTAAAATTGATAAAGCTACCCATACAGATGGTTCTTGTTAAGTAACACTGCCTATTGACAACTCTAAGGCTACTAGATCAATAGTATAGACAGGTCCATTAGGCTACTAGATCAATAGCACAGACTGGTCCATTTCAATTTTACACAAAGTTTAGAAATTCGCTGGTGACTCTTAATTTCAACAATGACTTGAAATTTATGCCAAACAAGAAATGAGCTCACATCAAAATGAAACATCAATTGGAAGCAAAATAAAAATAAAAATGACGGCATCAACAACTCCTTCAAGCCCGGAAACTAATTCTACTCAACTTAAAATCAAAATCACAGCAAGTCCCAAAGCCAAAAAACCTTAGATCCACTATTAATCGCACCTTGTCATCCAAATCCATTTCCTTGCCAGCTCTTTTATAATACTAACCATAATCCATCTGACTTCCAAAACCAACTGAACATAATTCAGCTGGGATCGAACTAAATATAAAATAAGGAGTCCCAAACTCTACGGTTAGGTTTTGATTTTACGGTTATTCAAGTACAATATGACACGAAAATGATGAACATGAGCATATTAAAAAAAGGAGGAGGAAACCGAAAATGCAAGATGAATAGTGAGAAGAGAAAGTAGCATACCAGGATCTTCAGTTTGAGTCCATGAATCTGAGTGGTTGGGGTTACATTACGCATAAATCATTGGGTTTCTGCGACTTCCTTCCCACCTTCAGTTGCCAAGGAGCTCCCCTCCTCTGTAATGGACTGTCTTCTTCGGTCTTCCTGTTTTTCGTTTCCCTTTTTCTCTAGGAAAACGCATTTTATTTATTTTTCCATTTTTTATTTTTTTTCCGGTTGGTTGCTCTTGCAGTAAATTGAACGAATGGAAGAGTCTCTAATTATTTTTAATCTTTTAATGCAAATTACTAAATAGAGGTATTTATGGCATTCATACAAATACTGTATACCGTATTAATAAATAATACAGTTAAATATCAATTTTAAGGATTTTTTTCCTGAAATTTTAAGGATTGAGTGTGCTGAAAATTCAACCCAGAAAACACGCCCACAGACAATTACGTTAGTGCCCCTAAAGATAACTAAAAATGTAAACAATTAATCATAAAAAAGGGTCTAATTTTAATCACTATAATTATAAATAGATAGATTTTACGCTATCATGTTAATATGATTTGCCACATGACACATCATAAAAAAATTGATAACATTTTTCAATTGTGAATAAAAATTATTAATCGCTCTTTCATTTTTATGATGTTGTAGCATATATTTTATTTATTGATAATGTAATTTTACACTGATAACTTTTTATACTAATAATGTAAAAAGGCTTCGTATTGAGAAGTGATATAAGATGATGTTTAAACTCAAGGGAAAAAATGTAAATACACAGTCAAATAACTCATTTGATTAAGAGAATTATTTGTTGGAGATTGTAATTTTTTAGAATTAATTTTATTTGATGTTAATAGAAATGATTTTAACTTATTTATAAAATAAACAAATAATGATTTCAATTCATTTAAAAATAATTTTTTTATTTGGAATGGATTAAAAAATGCATGAAATTCATTAGAAAGTAGACGTTAACAGTATTATAATAAATACAATATTTAAAAAAGGGAAAATATTTTATATAATATATATTTTAAACCAAATGAAATAAATTTTAGTAAAATGTTTATTAAATTTGATGGATTTTATGATAATATAAATGTAATCATAAATATAATGAAGTAAAACTTCTTTTTACTTAAAATCAAACACTATTTTTAAAAAAATTCATTTAAAAATAAAATAAAATATTTTTTTAATTATGTGAACCATGAGTAAGAAAATAGCTATATTGCCTAAGTTTGTTATGCTTTAAGGTGACCCACTCTATTATTATTATTATTATTATTATTATTATTATTATATATTATTATTATTATTATATTATTATTATTATTATTATTATTATTATTATTATTATTATTATTATTATTATTATTATTATTATTATTATTATTATTATTATTATTATTATTATTATTATTATTATATTATTATTATTATTATTATTATTATTATTATTATTATTATTATTATTATTATTATTATTATTATTATTATTATATTATTATTATTATTATTATTATTATTATTATTATTATTATTATTATTATTATTATATATTATTATTATTATTATATTTTATTATTATTATTATTATTATTATTATTATTATTATTATTATTATTATTATTATTATTATTATTATTATTACAGGAGAAGTGGTCAAAGTATTAGATAAATTTTTTCGATCAATATCATTTACCACTTGAGCCAATTTCTCCACAACCCACTTTATTATTAAAACTTGATTTACCTAAATTACTCTATTTTTTTATGTCATTTATTTATATGATAAAGTCAAATGCATCAATTGAGGAGGTTAGAAATTTTTAATTTAACAATAATAGTTGGATTTTCTTATCCAGCATTTTTCCCCCCGTCTTTCGGCACACTTATTTGTTTAGTTGGTATTTGAATTTATATAGTTGTGGGCACCTGTGATTGGCTTTGTTTGTCTTACAGGATTTAAGAGATGTTCTTGTTATAAAGGACCACGGAACAATGTGTTTATGAATGCAGAGCAAGAAGGAAGACCATAAGCTACGAGTTTTAGGGCATGATAAATTTCTTGATATGTGGTTGAATTATTTCTTAGTTACTACTCAGTACTCAAAAAGTTAAAATATTAATGCTTTTTAACTAAAATTATAATCGTTATTAATTAAACAATTAATACTCGTCTAGTAATTTGATAAAAAATTCTTACAGCAAATACATAAACAACTTGTTGATCCTTACCTTAATTCATTGAAGTATTGGTTATACAAATTCTCTAAACTAGAGTATTCAAACTTGTTTCTGTGAATGCCCAAAAAATCACTTTTCTGAGAAAAAAATAATTTTCAAGGTCAACTTATGTTATTAGCTTATCATCAAAGCCGTCTAACAACGAATTAGTATTTGTAGACATATATCCTTACCCGTTGAAACCATATTTATCTATGATTATTTCAGAAAAAAATTCTGTTTGCAACATGCCAAATAAAATACATCTCACAACTAAGATATAATTTTGATGAGTTCTGTACATTTTAGCAAGACAAATACTAAAGGGAATTCGCACGGAAGGGCCCCTGGCATGGACTCATGGGGAGAAAATTCCTGTAAAAACCCTACTGGCAGGGTATTAATCTTATGCTTCTCAAGCTATAACATATCTCCATCTATAACTCACACTAACAACAAGCTTCTCATTGGGGAAAACACCAAGTGACAGGTGAACATGAAAATTTAACAAAGACCAATTTGCTCCAGCCACAACGAAGACGTGAATGAGATCAACATAAGCTGCTTTAATCAAGTTGAGAGCCCAGACAACCTCCAAGAAAAACGATGAAGGACTGCAATCATGGGTTCATACTCGTAGGGACAAGGCAAAACCGGTTCAAGTGGTCCCAGCAATACAGCTTGGTTAACCAGTACCACCTCCAGCTTGAACTGGTGTTTCATTTAAAGGAGCAGAAGTTTTTTCATCAGACCCTGAGCCTCCACCAGTTTGACCCTGTTCGTGCTGCAAATACTCTGAATCCTGCTGAGGGAAAACCTCAGACTGCAATGACGGAGCAATATTGTTTATATGTAGCCATGTCAGTTCCCACAAACTATCACTGTCGGAGGCACTGCTCTGCACGAGTATGCCCCTTGTTTTCATAACAAGTAAGGTATTCTTAAGAAGCTCAGGCACCAGCTCTTGAAGCTTCTCGCTTTTCTTTCCCCTGACTTTCGCCTTCATATACTTCTCCATTCGGCTTAGAATACCCAACCATAGTTTGCTAAAGGTTGTCGATTGTGATATCTCTTGGAGCAACTGTAGGAAAACTTTGGACAGGAGTTGTAAAGCAAGAATAAGTGAACCTTCCATGTTGCGATAATCCTTTTGAGATTGAGCCTGTGCAATTTCCAGCAGGTCATCAAGCAGGGTGAAAATAACTAGATCAAAACAATGTAACCACAAACCATTTGGAAGATAAATCCCAATAGCTCCAGTCAAGCACTTCCGCAAAGATACCAAAGCATGATTTCTAACCTCCTCTCTCTGGTCCAAACATACTTTCCTCATCCCCTGTACTAATCTCAACCACATCTCGCCAATGTCCTCCAGCATCTTTGCAAATTCCTCTTCGCCAACTGCTTGCTTTGCATCACTGGTCCATTTTTTTAAACAATTGACGGAACCTGCCATAAGATCCAATGCCTGAACAGATCGATCTGCATCTCCAATACGAGATTCGGCAAACTGCCTTGCAGCATCAACACAAAGGACATAATTAGATGGCAGCAAGTGGGCTCCATCAGACATGATATAAGTTAGTGCATCAAATCCGGCCTCTGATGATTCCAGGTGTCTAGCCGTAATGGAAAGCAGCGATGTAATGGTCCGCCATCCCAACTGAGATCTAATGTGAGAAGCATTAGCCTTCACAAGACGACTGACTTCCTGTGTAATCTGCTCATAATATGCATCAGCAACCCGGGCATCAAGCTTCAAGACAAGTTGCAGGGACCTCAGAAGCTCATCAGTGATGTTCTCTTTGTAGGGAAGCAAGCGCTGACAAATTCTTAGGAGTCCAAAAACAGCCTTCTCTACCAGTGCACAAGGCATCACAGTTGACTGAACAATATTGGCTATGTGCTCATACACACCCTGCCAAAGAAGTCCAATTCTATCCCTATTGTTCAAAGTGACAGCAATCAATAACTCCAGGCAGAAAATTGCAGTATCTTCATCCTCAGGTATGTTGTTCCCTTTCTGCAGTCTCCCAGCAGCATTAATGAGTGCTCTTACAAGCTGCAATAAAGATTCAGATTGCAGAAATTTACTCTCAGTGAATATGCTGTCAATGTGACACTTTTGAACTGTTTGTAGGGAGCACTGATGAGCAGCAAGTTCTTCTTCAGTTGGTTGTGACCTTGGCTCTTCAGTGCCAAGAGATAAGAGTTGGCTAAACCTGCTCATCAATCCTGAGGATCTCTTTGGAGTACTAACGGACTGAATTTGAGCAGATGATAAAGAATTTGCATTAGGCTTCCCATGCCCACTGTCAGCAGGAAGCTCTGACTCCTCAGCTGCATCACTGGCCATACGAGCAGGAAGAAGACCTAGCTTGTGTAATCTTACAATGCAATCTAGAATATTCCTCCACCCTGCACGGATGTAATCACCATACCTGTTGGCAATAGCAAAAACTGTCTCAGTTGCCATTCTTGCTTTCATGT
Organism: Sindora glabra; assembly: GCA_020226215.1. NCBI lineage: Eukaryota > Viridiplantae > Streptophyta > Magnoliopsida > Fabales > Fabaceae > Sindora > Sindora glabra. The sequence continues at coordinate 57,277,296 of CM035230.1, read as the reverse complement.
CATCTCCAAAGGTCAGGACTGATTCCTCAACAGATGATGGGTCCAAGACGGCAGTGAACTTACATAGAGACACAACTAGATCATCCAGTACACTGTCAAGATGATAGCAAGCTGAAATCTTTGCAACAGCTAAGAATCCATCCATACATGTTTGGTATACCTCTTCATGTTCAGCATTATCAAAAACCACAGAAATGGCAGCAATTGTTGGGCCTGACAACATAGCAAACATATCCTGATCAAGATGGGCTCTGGAATCAGATATAATGAATGGAGAAGTCTTCTTTGATCTGTGCATTAGATAAATCCATCGACTTGGGGTCATTTCAGGAAATCCGAAGCCTTGTTCAGGGGTTGTGCGGATCTCATTCTTAACAATTGAATGGTAAAGTTCCGACAAGAATTCTCGGGGCAGATCATTGCCACCATTTATGCGCCTATTATTCCGGATAAAATCTTCTTCCGTCATCTTCTTCTTGACCTGTGCATTGTGCCGATCTGTATTAAGCAGAATGATTGAGTATGACAATAGAAGAGCAGCATCCTTGTTGGCTAGAATATGTGGCGACTGCTCATAGTATCTTTCTGAGAAAGCTTCAAGCACCCTTTGTATCTTCTGTGATTCTCCAGGCAGTCTGAATGTCTCCAAGAACAGGCGCAGGGCAGTGTCTACTGTCATGTCTTGGAAATCAAACGTTTTAGCAAATTCGTGAAGAACCTGAATACAGAATTCATCGTGATTCCCAAGGAAATCACCAATAAGATTCTTATCCAACCCAGCAGTATACCTAAAAAAGCAGGCAACACTCTGGGGATCAAGATTGTCAGGCAAAAGGTGTGTTCCCTGAAGAAACTCTAGACCTTTCTTAGGATCACGATTAAAGTGATCAGCTCCAATCATTAATTTTCTCTTGAAGTACTTTCTTCGGCATACAAATGGAACCCAACAGTTAGGATCACTAAAATTCTCACACCTCTCCTCCCAGAATGGAGTATACTCTTCTAAATTCACTGTAAAATTTTCTGAACTTGGAAATCCGCTGTCGATCCTTTCAGCCATTCCCTGTATAATAGCAATAAGACCATCCAAAGCAAGAACATGCATGGAAGACAATGGACTGTTCACAGGAAAGGCACTCTTGGACAACAAATTAGCAATATCTTCAAAGATATTACCACATGTTATGTCACAGTCAAAGTTAGCATACATCTCAACCATGAACATTTTCTGCCTGCAGAAGTCAACAAGAGCCTCCATGGCAACCTCCTGCTGCTGGTATGTAGCACCATATCTGCCTTGTGCAAGCCTCAAAATGACACAAGAAAAGAATGCTTCAAGTTGTAATTTGAGTTCTGTACAGAGATGGTGATACAGGTTGAGAACAATGCTACACACCATTGAAAGTACAAGGGGACTCATTGACAAACCAAATTGCATAAGATTACGGAATAATTCATCCTGGATTAAGCTCAGCAAGCTGGGGTGATTGCGAAAGGAAAGACCACCCAACTCTATAGCCGAATTAATTAAAGTTAAGGCAAAGAGAGGCACATCTTCATCAAATGCTATTGTGTTTGATCTAGGACTCATTCCCATATGTTCAACAACATTCAACAAAGAGCACAAGAAGTGAAATATTTCCACCATGCAGGGAACCCCATATGGTTCATTAAGATGCAGTTCATGCAGATCAGTATCCTTGCCGTTACTAGCAATAGCTGTGTTTTCATCCTTTAAGGTTTCTGTCACAGCACTTTCAGCACTGGAAGAAGAGTTTGTAGATAATGATTGACTACCAAATGCATTTGAGCTCCCATTCTCTAATTGTGTACTCGCAAAAGCATGGTCATTGTTTAGCCCAACAGTCTGCAAAACACATCCATAAGTACAAATACTGATTTATGCATGTCTTGAATTTCAAAATTTTGAGTTTCATGCGAGTAAAGTCATCCTTCTATTTTTTCCCCCACTTGTATATTTTGGGAGGGTGTGGAAGAAGGAAGGTCTTGGAAATCCATGCTATACTATCAGCTCTAAAAACACTAAGTATGGTTTCTAACATCCCAAGATCAAAGGCAAAAAATATGTTGTGGAAACGAAAATTTTTTTTTGGTTAAAAAAATGAAAATTGTGTATTCATATATGTAATTAACACTATGCAAACCAAGACTAGATAAACCAAGTAAGACTTCATTTCATTTTCAGAAGATTTAATATTTTGTGAGCTGAGACTAACAAACAATAGCAAACCAGCAAGCAGGCATAAGAGTCCTCTCTCTCTCTCTCTCTCTCTCTCATTCTAAAGAGGATAACATATCCTCTTTGAACCAGGTAGGACACAAGTGAAGAGAGCAATTACTCTTACTCCCTAGCAACCGCCATAATAATCACAAGAAAATATTAAACATTGCAACCAAAATGGAGAAGGAGGGCATAAAACTCATACCCCTTGTTTCAAAGCAAAGCTTTTTACCAATGCATGCTCTGTGTTGTCAACATCTTGGAGGTGAGAGAAAATACACCTAACAAGTTCATGCATTGTGTAGCGTGCTATCCTCTGCAACAATTCACCTTTGGTTCCTGCTTGGTGAACAATGCGGAAACAAGTATTCACTATGGTGCAAATGTGTCGGTTACTCAGCATTACAGATGCTTTACTTTTCACACATGCAAGAAGAACTTGTAATATTTTCATCAATACCACTTCTTCTGATCCAGGATCAGTGACCTCAAATCTGCAACTTGTGACAGCATCAACCACCAAATGCATGGTATTCCCAACGTTAAAAGTGCTTTGATCAATCACATCCAGAGTTAGGATCTTATACACAGACGACAAAGCAACACCAGTAATTGGTGCACCAGTTTCATCTGATCTAATAACATCAAGAAAAGGCTGGAGATACAAGGCAGGATCAATTGCATGCCACTGATTCTTCCACAAAAAAATTTGCCTCCTTAATGCCTTTAAAGACTGAACGAGAGGGTGCTCCAACTGATCATCATCTGACATGTAATGGACTCCCCATCTTACATTTCTTCGCATGACAGCCAAAACAGCACCAATTTCTGCATTAATCATGCATGCTACAGTAGTTTTGTTAAGATATGTAGCATCACATTGCTCAGGTTCCTCCTCTATTGCACTAATACCAGTTTGCATTTGCAACTTTAGATGTCCCATTTTAACAAAAACAAAAAGATCTAACCAATAGTATGCTGATTGCCAAGATGAAATGGAATTCTGGGGAAAAGCATACCTTCAAAGTTCAAAGCAACAATCAATACAATGTAATTAGGATTTCCACATACTAAATAACATAAATCATTAGTAACAAAAATCATCCAACTTCAAAATAGTCACAATTGCAAAGATATGAAACTCAATATGATCATCTAATAGAAGTGCTCCTCAAAGCAAAAATAACATGTTGAATACATAAGACGACCCTGAAAACAAATAAGCATGCATATAAATAAGTAGGAAGATGATACTAGGTCAAATTGACCTGATGGTGATTTCAGATTCATCATTAATCCCTTGAAAGAGATCCCGTATTTCCACAAGAAACAGAATAATAGCATCTATCCCAGTTGCTGAATTATGACTCGGGCTCCTTAATATTCCGGCCATCCAGATTAACCTACTCTTACTATTACGTATTAGTGACTAGACCTTCCCAATAAATCAATCTTAGTTGAAAAAACCTGAAATCTAATTACATGAACACCTGAGCATCCAGAAAGAAGCCCCACTTCAGTGCAACAATGCTGTATAAAATATTTTAAAAATGTTATCCAAGCAAAGAAATGCCCAGTAAAGAACTCTGACTAGCACACCTTGAGATGAATCAAATTTAACTGTAGTATACACCAAGAAAAACAGTACAATAACTAAACATTTTCTTTCCTCAGCTTTTACATTAGAAAAAAATCAACTACAGAAAGAATAAGCTTTTGAGAATAAAAAGAATATCTCAATTTATAGTCAACACTAACAGTTCAAGTCCCAGTACCAAGTAAGATCTGGCTTTTTCATTACCGTACTTTGTTATAGTTGCAAAGTTAAGGTGGTTTTACAGCTGTATAATCACTGGTACTTCCCAGTGACCACTACAAGGTTACTAGATTAACGGTGTAATTTGGATAACCCCCTGCAAAGCTGGAAAATTCATTTGTTAACTTTGGCTTCAACGGCATTGTTGAAAGAGCACATTGGAAATAAACCAACATTAGGAAATAGATGAAAATATCCGATTAGAGGCATAAAAACAGAACATCAATAGCAATTAAACCATAAGACGAAATGACATTATGAACAACCCACCACTTCTGGATTGAAAATAGACCAGACAAAAGAATAAAACAACATCCACCCAAAATAATAAAGCTTGTTAAACATCTCAAAAGCCATAGATCTAGCAGTAAATCGAACCCTTTAATCAAATCGGAATCTTTGCCAGCTTTCTCAGCGTTCTGGCAAAAATCGTTTTGGAATTGAAGTGAATTCAAATATAAGGGTCGGAAAAGCTCCTTGCCAGATTTGATTTCCCATAAAATTATGTGTAATGGAATGAACAAAATAAATCTCAACACTAAAATATCGGTTACTATGCAGATGCAGCAACAAATGGAAGAGATGGAGATGGCGATGCAAAAGAAGAAGAACGAGAATCTTACCAAAGATCTCAAGTTGCTTCTACAAATCGGAGCTGGTGAATTACATTACTCAGAATTTGGGAATCATGGGCTTCTGCTGCTTCCCACCTTCAAATTGAAAATTGGTTGCACAGAAGCTCCTCCTATGCTCCTGTCGGGCTTTCTTCTCTACTTTTCTCTTTTTCTTTCGTTTTTCGACGTTTCTTGCTGGTGATATTATATTTTCAGTCCTTTAACTTTGCAAATTATTTTAATTTGATCCAAAAAATTTTGTGAGATGCGATTTCATCCCTTATCTTGTAAGTCATTGCCATCTTCCACATAACTTCATTTTGAGGGAGGGAAGGATAAAAATAGTAGTGGGAAGACACCTTCGACATAATTTTTAACATTCAGACAATTTTTTCTCATTAGGCGCACACAAAGTATTTCAATTTTTAGATTTTATATGCTATCTATTATTTATATTATAAAATATACAATGATAAGGGTATTATTTCTAAATTTGCTATTTAAATTTTAAAAAATTTCATATTATCCTTTTCATATATTATGCAATTTTTAAATAAAATGCTTTCATACTTTCATAAAAAACTATTATTTATATTAAAAACATAATTATATATATATGTGTATGTATGTATATATGTATGTATGTAGATTGTACATGCCAAAAGCATGAGAATCTCATTTCCATTGTTGTCATATGATATGACAATTGCTTTTTGAATTGCAAGCATCATTGTAACCAAAGTTGATGCACATTCATAATAATTGTACCATATGCCAAGCATATTCCTGTACTATTCTGAGCTATTACTGCCATCAAAACCAACCTATAAACCCAACTTGCATCCATATTAAATTTAATTGCTTCATCATGGGGAGGCATCCATCTTGGGTGACCCAAGCTAGTAAGCCCTATCTTTGCCTAGCACTGATTCCCAAAAAAAGCATCTTCCTTAATAATATTTCTCTCAACAATCTAAACCAAGTATTCAATATTAAAAAGTGTGCCATTCGTAGACTAGTAAATTTAAGCTTCCTAAGCTTTTTGAGGAACCATTGCCATGAAAAATAATTATTACACTTATTAAAATTTTAAAAATTTTATGTGAAAATAATTAATTGCAATGGGATAATAAATAAATTTTATTTCTTATGTGAAATGTCTTAAGAATGGATAAGGCGAGTGATTTAAGATTAGACATAGCTAATGGTGAGTAAATTGGTGTGGGAAAATCTTAGGAATTTTTTTTCCATTTTGCCCCTAGGGTTTGTACCTTTATATTTTTCTCAAAATTAGATAATTTCTTATTTCTTCTCCAATTCCACATAACTCTTCTTTTCCTTTTAACTTCCAAGCAAGGCTTCAATCTTCTTTAACTTCTTTATCTTCCTTATTCCATGCAAGGTAAGGATTTTCATGCCCTAATCTTTGTAACATTTCCCCTTCATTTCTTCTTTTAATTTTAGATGGCTCGAGATTTTAGGCTAAATGAAATCTTTAGTTCCCTAACCTCTAACTTTTACTTTTTAGATGATTAAGAGCAAGTCAATTCTTAATCCTACTACCTAGTGTCTCTTCACATAATGGTGAATAAACATTCTAACTATTGTTATGTGATTCGAATGATTTAGCTAGTATTGGATTAGGTTTTCTTTAAAATAGCTTGAATTGATGTTATATGTGGTGAAATATAATGTTTGGCATGAATTTATTAGAGAACTGGATATCTATAGTGTTGTTCTTATAATTGATGATGGTTAGGTTGTCTAATATTACATGAAAAATAAGATTTAGATATTTTCCTAACATATGAACAATGAAAATTTTTGTAGAGATGCAGAAATTTATATGTGAATTGATTTACTAGTCTCAATATACGAAATTCTTGCCCTAAATTGATTGACCTCTTATAAAACCAAACTCGAGGGTACTAAATTGATTGGTGATTTAATTTAACAGGGTCAAAGGCTAACTCCCTTGCACTAAATTGATTTAGGCTTTATAGAAATTTACTAAGGGCCTTAAATCAATTTCTAAATCAATTTATAAGGATTTATTTGTAATTCTTGCCATAAGATCATTCAAAAAAGGAACATTTATGATTTATTTATGTAATATATGAGTTGGAAAAGGTTAATATGGAGACATAACTCCATCCTAAGTGTGGAAATTTTTATTGTGATTTGATTAAATCAAAATATGAATATTTTTATTATAATTTATTTGCTTATTGCATATTCATTATTTGATTTTAAAGGTTATATATATATTACATTGAAATTAATGGTATTTGGATTGATACAACATTTAAGGCCTTTAATTATATACAAATGCTTGTATTATAGCTATAAAATGAAAAGTGTTAGTTAAGGCACTAGTTATTTTGATAGTTATGCTAGTGATGAGATTGATGATGTCAAGGGCAACTATACACATATTATGGCATTATGCACTAGATTTGCATATTTACATATGAGGGATAAGGCTAACTTGGAGAAATAAAGATAGGCTTGTGAAGGATAAGGCTAGAATTGGAGTCACAAAGAGGTTTATATGCATTTCTATTTACGTTTCCATAAAATGATATTAAAATGTTATTATTAAACTATTAAATTATGGAAATGAAAGTATTGGCCTTATGATTAAACCCCCTATGAATAGGATAATGTAAAAATGAATAATATATGTCTATATCCATTTCCTTGATAAACATGTTATTCTTTCAAAAGACTGTTTCTCTTTTCCTTGGTAAAAGCATGAGAAAGCATTTGCACTCAGATGAAACCTAAAGGTTTCTTATAAAAAAATTAATTATAAATCATGTGTTAGGGTATATTTTAACCTTAATTATTTCCTCATTACTTGTTATTTACTCACTAAGTTTTCAAAAAAACTCATACTCTCTTTTTCTTTTCTTTTCTATAAGGATTTTTCCCTTTAAGTGCTTAATTATTATCTGATAAGTTGAAAGTGAACCTGTTCAAGTGCTTTGGCATTAAGATAAATCTTGGGATAGTTAGGATGGATATTCATACATACATACTTGATACATAACACATGGATATTTGTCTATATTTGAATTTGACATTTATACTTTCTTGAATGTGAGATATCATTACAAGTAACATATTGCATCATCCATATATAAGTAAGACTAGTAGGCAGTTGCTTATATAACTCTCTATATTGGTCATACGCCTTAGGTTAGGTTATTACAACAATAACTTCTATTTCAACTCTAATTTTACATCAAGCTCTAAATGGTGATTATTAAGCAATAAACATTCCATGAATTCACAACATAACATGAATCAACCTTTCAATTCGAAGCCCCTATATGTAAAACAACAAAAGCCTAATTAATGAACATTCTTAGAGAAGATGCATCTTTGTTTTAGAAGCATTAGTGCACATAGGACACAAATTATTCCTTGATCTAGCCAAATATCTTATTGAAGCCTTAGTAGGTCATACTAATACCTCACTCATATAGCTTTATAATGCAATTTTGTATTTTTTTTATGCATATTAGGATTCCACTACTTATTCCATATCTTTGGTTTATTTGTATTTAATCTTTCATGAATACAATGGGATATTCTAGTCTTTTTTTTTACATACAAGTTAAGTCCTAACTTAGAAACTTTTGTCAAATTAAAAACTAAATATTATAGTTAGCACATAAAGTTTTAGTGAAACTCTACATTGACAATAAAGGTGGGTATTGTTCAATTAGAGGTGACTTACATGAATTTTTAGAATTGAATCAATTTTCTTGATTTTTAGTTTAAATGATCCAACTTTAATCAATTAAAATTGCAAAGTTAATTTTTATTCCTCAATCTTGTAAAAAGTGTTTTCTAATGGTTAACATTAGCTTAAACATATTAATTTTTATAAATTTGATTTTGTTATAATCATTTAACTTATTCGCACTAAAGCCTTATATTCTTTCTTAAGGGAAAATACAATATACCCCTTTAAACTTTAACTAAATGACAAAAATAGTAATATAAACTTTAAAATTTTACACTTCACCTTAAACTTTGATTGAGTTATAAAAATAATAAATAAACTTTAAAACCTTACATTTTGCTCTCTTAAACTTTTAGAAAAAAGTGAAACTATTAATTTTAGATTAAGCCTAATTGATAACATCTATTAATTTTACTTTTCTACTAGGTCAAGCCATTCTTTACTTTAGATAAATGAAAAAAAATTCAAGTTTGATAACCAATTTTTCAAGAAAATTATAAAAGAATTAAGTTATGAGGATTCAAAACTACTTTTAAAATTTGAAGTAAAATTTCTCTAAGTACATAATTTATTTTAACTATTTCAATTTACTTAACTTTTTAAGAATGTGAAAAATAAAATAAATATTAAATTTCAAATCCATTGTATCCCCACTGGATCAAAATTTTCATTTATATACTAACTTTTTAGATATTAATTTATTAGAACAAATTAAACAAAAAATTCTATAATATTCTTAAATTATATTCATTAAACAATATGGTTTTCAAATTAATAGATTAGATAAAGTTTATTTGCTTACATAAATATGAATTCGAAGATCTTTCAAAAAGAAACTTTTGTAAAATATAAGTGCATCAAATTTCAACATCATGTATTGTTCAAGTTTCAACAATTATCACAACACTTTTATAATTTTTGAATAACTTATCTTATATTCTATTAAGTCAATAAGGTCTAAATTTAATTTAAAACTAATATTTTCACTTTTTCTAAAAGTTTTGCGAGGTAAAGTGTAAAGTTTTAAAATTTATATACTTTTTTTACTAATTAAGTTTAAAGAGGTAAAGTGTAAGTTTTTAAAATTCAAGTTCCATTTTTGTCACTTAACTAAAATTTAAGAGATAAATTGTATTTTGTTACTCAATTAAAGTTCAGAGAGCAAGCTATATTTTCTTAATTTTCTTATATTTCATCCATTGGAAATTTATTCCAAATTTTAAACCACTTTTAATTATATAATTTTAACTTAATTTAATCAATTTTTTGTGATTTGAATTTTTTTGCCCCTAGTCCCAATTAACAATGACTGAAAAAAAATAATAATAAATCATGCGATACTAACAACCAAACTATATATATATTTTTTTTTGGTTCTAGGTGATCCCATGAGTTATTCAACGGGTAATTTTTTAACATGCGAATTGAGTTTGATGAATTTTACTTCATCTTACAATAATTGAAATTGCAGGTCTAGATTCCATTACAATTTGTATGTTAATTAGAATTTTTATTATTTTCAATTTAACAAAAGTTACAAAGTTCAGTCTAATTTATTATAATGATCAAAATAAAGTATCGTATTTAAAGAAATTAAATATAACTAGTTTGTATATTAGAAAGATAGGACCATTAGTAAGCCGATACATTAGATCATTGGTGTCCCATGCCCAGAAACAAACGTTCAAGCTTGATCTTAAAGTTGAATATTATTGTATCAATTTTGTAAAATAAAGGACAATTAAACCAAATAAAACTTTTGCAAATAGATATGAAATATGTGGACAATTCTAACGATAAAAATTTAATTTATCCCTTTTTAATCTAAATTTCTTTCTTTGCTATTGTGTCCTTGAATTAATTGCATATTACCGCCTCTGTAAACATAAATGGCATATTACTGGAAGACTTCCTTCATTTTCTTCATATTTCAAACATGATACCGTAAACAGTAATAGTTCTTACATGGATCCCTTTCATGTATATGTATTTTTTTATGTTACAGAAATAACAAAGGTCATCGGGATGAAAAAGGCCATTTATTGGGCCTTCTGTAACACCTACTTACCTCCAACCTCTATACATCTGCCTCAGTAATGACTAAATGCAGGTTTCGATGGAAAGCCACCTTCACCGTCTCAAACCGCTTGACCAATTGTACATAATACATATATTACACTTAAATTTTAAGAATTGAGTTGATTAAAATTTTTCAAAAGTAATCAGCTAAAAAAATTATTTTCAGAAAGTAATATAACATAATAATAAAGAATTCTCTAACCTTATTGTTATCATGGTAACATTAGTGGAAAACATTGTCGACCGAGCCTTTGTTTAATAAAAATTATTCAAGAACCATCTTTGATAATCATCAATCTCACTTTTTTGGTCCATGTAGAAAAACATGCATAGTTAGAAAGTTTACTTACACATCCTTTAGCTATAATTCTTTTTAGAAAAATAGATATACTATAATTAAATTCATATTAGTTGTATGAACTAATTTAAATGAAATCGTTGTTAGAAATTTTATTAATAATGCAATGTGAAAATATAATAGGCTATTAGCAATAATAAAGATAAACTTTACGGTGGTACTTAGGTTTGATAGGATTATTAGGTTCGTTTTTATTATAGGTCAACTCACAACTTAATTCAAATATCTTATAATAGGATCCCTACTTTTAAAATTCTAAATTGAACTAAGTATTATTCCATACAATATTTAAATTGTATATCCCTAACTTCTACGAGAAAGTTAGGGCCAATTCGAAAAGATCCTACAAGTAGGAGACTTGAAATCATGATTGTTGTTACTTGAGAATGTAGTTGGCATTTGTATAAATTGTGCTTTTCATGTTGTAATGTTTATGATCCTTTTCATTTGAGAGATCGTGAATATATTAGATATGGATAACATGTCAAATTCAAGCAAGTTTAATATATATCATATTATTCATAATATCAATATATAATTCATGTTATTTTTCACTTAGTTTGATTAGGTCATTTTATGTAAAATATTCAATTATTGATATAAAGGCCACAAACTATATAATTATGGTTGGATTATACGCTGATTTGAGAAAATTATTATAAAATGATAATTTTTTAATAATATGCAATGATAAATTTATCCAAATGAAAAAATTTGCTATGAATTTACAATAATTTCGTGGCCTTTGGTTGATTTGAATTTTACATTTAATATTAGTATATGATTTATTTTGAATGATCTGTACTATTTATAGATGTTGTGCATGTTTACGTAATTTTTGGTCTAAAAAAATGAATAAATATAAGCCAATTTTGTTTATGCAAATTAAATGAATATAATGGGTTGTTTGTATTAACCAAACATAAGTATATAACTATTTTATACTGCCTATTTTGCATTGTATATGTTGTATATGTTGGAACAAAACTTTTTGTTTTAGAAGGTGAATCTATCAAACTTGACCAACCATTAACAAGTTACCCTAGGTGGATTTGGTCAGGGGGAATTTCTAGTATGCTCTGATTCGTACGCTGCTTTTTTTGAGACCAAAAATTCCTAGTTTTGAGATATTCGCAATTCCTGGAATATTCTTATTGAAAGCAGTATATATATGTATGTATAATGTATATTTGTTTTAGTACATAATGTGTTTGTATTTCCAATGTTTACACTGCTTGTTTACTGATATGAACTACATTGAGTTAATTTTATAGTTTTTTTTTGTTTGTGTTGTGAAAATTACATCCATATCATGTGGAAAATTATTTTTGGATTCACCTTATTGCCAAAATTGTTTTGCCTATATGCAAATTAATTTTTTGCCATTTGAAGTTTTGAAAAGTTAAGAAATTTTTTTTGAAAAAAAATTGGATTAAAAAAGGAAGAATCTAAGACATGATTTTAGTTGTTTAGGGATTTTCATTAAAGAATACGTGTCTATCATTTTAACATATGCAAAATTGGAGGTGTTACCATTTTGAAACCATTAAAATGCATTCAAGTTTTTCCCTTTTTTTTTTAAAACAGTCAAACGGATTTATGATGCAATTTTTGAAAATATTTCTGCTTTAATATACATTAAAATGTATTTAAGACTAAATTGGAGTAAAAATGGTGTTGAAATTAAAATAACAATTTTGAGGCTAGATTAGAATCAAGTTGCAATTAGAGGTGTTAAAATAAGTTGGGCCTAACAGATTAACTTGAAATTAATATAATTTTGGATGGCTTGAAACTAAAATTGATACAAAAAATGATAATAATGACTTAATCTGATAAAAGATTGAGACTTTTAGCTTAATGTAATAAGAGATTGAGATTAGTAAATATTAATCTATCAGGTTATTGTGTTAACCTATTTGCCTAAAAATATATAATAAATAATAGACAATTAATTGATTAATGTGTGTGTGTGTGTGTGTGTGTGTGTGTGTGTGTGTGTAAAATTATAATTTTAGTGTGTTAAAATTATAAATGAACATTTATACATAGATTAAAATAATCTTAAATAATTTTTAATATTAAAATTAATGAGTTTATATATTTAATATTGTTAGTATATATTATACTTATACAAATTTATTAAAATAAATAATTACTTTAAAATTTAAAAAGTTAATAAAAATTTTGTGAAAAAATTATTATCATAAAATCCAAAAATTAATAAAATAGTAATTAAATGAAGATCAATTTATTAATATATTTATATGTATTTATTTTAAAGTAATAATTTTATTATATTAATATATGTAATAAAATGAATCACAAAATCCAATTCCAATTTTCCAAATCACTTGAAAAAATTAGTATCCAAAATCCCTCATTAAATATTCATCTTTAATATCCATCCTTCTACGTGACTAAAAAGCTAGTTATATTTAATATTAAAAATTTAATACTACTTTTAAATAAATATTTAACATTATTTTTAACTTAATTTAATTTTTTAAATATAACTAATTTTTTAGCAAATAAACATTTTTTCATTATCAAATTATTAAATTAGAAGAATAATATAATAAAAAATATTTATTTATAAAGAACTAGTACTAAATTTTCATAACGATATAAGTTTTTTCCTACTTAATCTTCTTCAATTACTTTACCTTTACTTTTTAGAGACCAGTACTAATAGAGATTAGTAAGCTAGAATAATCATAAAACTTTGTTATACAAATCCTTACTATTAATCTATTTGTTATATAGAAAAGAGTTTGATTTTGAAGTCAAAAATTTTTTTATTAATATTTTATATATTTCATATTATTATAGATATTCATTTCAATCAAACCTAATTTATACAACAAATATTCACTTTTTCTCTTTTCAATATCATTCTCATAATTTTCACAATTGTGATGCATTTTCATTTCTATACAAGTGTAAAAAATTAGAGGTGGAGGTAATGTATGAAGTTTTAAAGCATTAAGAATTTCACTTTAAAGAAAAATAGTAATGATACTCTTTAACTCTTTTTAATTTCTACTTATATTTTTATTATTCATATTAAGTTTTATATATTTCAATTTCATAGTATTATATAAACACTCTCACATCCTCATCCACTTTAGCAAAAAGATAGAAAATTTTTGAAATATAGAATCATTTTACTCTAAAAAATGTAAATGGTGTAATGAAAGTATTTTGGAAATATTATTCAAAAAATTATAACTATGATAGTTATAATAATACTAGTATAATGAGACATCATTATTCTATTAAACACACAAATATTGTAAATATTCTAGGTGGAAATTCTAACATACCTAATCAAGATAATTATAAGTATAAATTGTATAAATAGATTTCTCATGTTAAAATGCCTTTTAGTATAGTTAGTTCTCTAAAATTAAATGTCCTTCTTTAATACTTTAATTTTTAATGGCCTAGTATAAATATGAATACTAATATAAATAAATTGAATAAATTTTTTTAAGAATAAAAAATAATTTTAGCCAACTTTTTTTTAAATTCAAAAGTAGAATTGCATTTACATTTAATATTTGGACATCACCATCTTAAATGGGCTATATTTGTATAATTATCCATTATATTGATGATAATTTTATTTTACATAAAAGAAATATTTATTTTTAACTAATTCCACCACCACATGATATTTCTATTATTAATTTCTATATAATAAATACTTATAGTGAATACATGATATTGAATAAAATATTTTCAATTACTTTTGATAATGCATTTACTAATATTAATGCTATTAGAATTTTAATTTCAATTTTAAATCCTATTCTCGAAACTCAATTTTTTCATCTGAGATGTGTATGCCATATTTTAAATCTAGTTATTTAAGATACATTAAAATTTATTTCTATACTTGTACAAAATCTTAAAAGTATAGTTTTATATATCAAATCATTATCGATTAGAAAATATGATAAAAAATAATTATGTGTGTAAATGTCTAAAAAACTTAAGACATCTCTACAAGATATTTGTATATGATGGAACTCTACTTTTAAAATGTTAGAATTTTGCTTACGTTGAAAATATTGAATGGGAAAGGACACAAATTTGTATAGAATTTTTTACAAATATTTTATAAAATAACTAATATTTTATCTAATTTTTATTATTTGACATCTCACCCAATACTTGATATTTTGCTTAATTGTAATTTTATATTTTTAAAATTTGGAAGTATTAATAGGTTTGAAATTATAATTAATGATTTTTTTATCAAAATGGAATAAATGTTTTAGAAATATTCCCCATTTATACTCTATAATTGCAATATAGATTCTACAGTTAAATAAGAAAGAGTGAAAAATTGCTAAAAAAGTACCATAAAAATATGTAATATGAATTTGACTTAAAGCCTTACATGAATGATGTAAATAATTTATTATGAGAATATTTTAAGTATATAGTAATAAATTTAGTTTTATGCATTTATGCATGAATTTTTCATCTTATTCAAAAATGAATATCTTATATCGTGAAGAATATGATAACTTCTAAAATTTAATTAATAACACTCTCTTAATTAACAATGAATTAAATTCTCACTTATTTACACTTATTGTAACTAATATGCTAAATTTTGTTATTTTAAAATGATGAAAAGTACTAAGGACACAATATCTTGTACTTTTTTTATGGAACGTGATATATTAATCCTTCCAATATTTTCAATAGTATCAGAAAATGTATTTTTTTCTTGACAAGCAAATTTTGGAAAACAAATATTTAAAGGATTGATTTAATGTGGAAGATAAACAACAAAATCATTTGTAAAAAAATGGATCACCATTAGGTAAAAAAGATAATTAAAAATAGTAATATATTTATATATTATAAATTTAGTTAACAAAATATTTGTATTTATTTTATTTAATAATAATTTTTTTTAGACTAGATCTTGTGATTTTTACCCTTTTTAATGGAGACTTTTTATTTTAAAAATTATTATATCTTAATTTATTTTTCTATTATTTTTAGTTCTATTAAACAATGACGACAACAACAACAATAATAGTAATATTAATAATTTTTAAGTGATAATAATAAAATATAATTATATTTCATAATAATAAGAGTAATTACAACAACAATAACATATAATAATAATCAAAAGAAGGATTCTTAATCTAAAATATAAAGTTTCTCATCACTAATTAATCACATATAATTTTCAATATATGATTTTAGTTGCAAATCTTATTATACCTCAAATTTAAACTTAACTTATTTAAATTAAATATTTTTTATAAATAATCAAATTATTTTTAGTTAGTATTTTTTTACGTATTAAAGATGATGAGATTTCAATTTAAAATTTTAATATATTGAAAAGTTATCATTAACATTTAAAAATTTCATATTTAATATTTTTAAATTTTAAAAAATTATATAAATTTTATTTCTATTGTCTCAATAAATTATTATTGTTTAATATAATAACTAATGATATTTCATCCTTATTACACTTCAAATTTAAATTTAACTTAAATATATTTTTTATAAATAATTTTTACAAGTGGTTAAGTTATTTTGGTCAATATTTTCTTTCATATATTAAAGGTGACAAGATTTCATTTTGAAATTTTAATATATAGAAAATTTACTAGTATATACTAAGGAATTAGGAACAAAACTATATTAGTTTTTAAAAAATTTCTCACTTCCTTTTTTAAAAAATTTATATTTAATATCTTTAAAATTCAAAAAAATTATATAAATTTTATTTCAATTTTGTTAACAAATTTATCCTAATGTTATCCTTTTAATAAAATTTTAAGTGATGATAATAATGAAATATAATTATAGTTAATAATAATAATAATAGGTTTCAATTAATTAATGATATGAAATTAATAATTAATAAATAACTAACATAACAACAATGATAAAATGTAATGAGTTGTAAAACCCTACTAAATGCCGATCTAGCACTAAGACTGATATTATAGGAACCTGATTTGACCTGACTTAGTAAAAAAGTAAACTAACTTAAGATTAGCTGGACGTACAATTTTTACTAGTTAAGTTAGTTTAATAAAGTTGAGTTAATTCATTTTGACAGATTTAGTTGTAATTGGATTAAACTAACCCAGTTGCATACCTGACTAAAGGTAGAAGGTGATGAATAATGCATTAATGTGTATGCCTATACGCATTAATGACACATGCAATCCAAGCACTACCGTTTGATGTTAGACAGCAAAAGTGTAGATGCTAAAGGGCTCCACTCTCTAATTTGATTTTTTTAGCATTTTTTTATTTTTTTGGAATTAAAATATTTTGATTAATTTTTGACTATTTTATTTAAATTTTTATTTGAATATATTTAGGCCTGAAATTTTTACTAAGCGATTTCTATAGTTTAAGCCTTTATATATATTTTTGTGGAACTTATAGTTATTGTTTAGCTTAAGAATTAATTTTGCATAGATTTATACATAAAGAAAATATTTTGTAAAATTCAATTAAGCCCATGTTATACCATAGAATTTTGCATAATTATGGACCTACTTATCATGGGTTTAATTGCATAAAATTTTGTTAATAAATAATTCAAAGGTTAGATAAATTAAAGAGAGTGTTATGTCAACAATATTTAGGTGCTAAGTACTTAAGAATATAATATTTATTTCTTATACATTATAAAGTCTTAAATACCTTATTAGTGTTAGATCTTATAGTATAATATTGCATATAATTGTATAGTTTAATAAAGAAAATTTAAAGTATGATTCAAGTAAAAAATGCATTAACATATTTAGTTTTTTCCTTTATTAGAAGTGGTGTCATGACCTGTTCCTAATTGTAACCAACGTGGATTTTGATACCTAATTTCCATCGGCTTATTTTGTGAATTTACTTACTTTTACAATTAAACTATATGTTTATAAAGTTATTCATAATTTGGTAAAGAAAGGAGTTATCATTATGACATAAAAAAGATAATAGGTCTTCTCTCTATAGAGATGTGG
Source organism: Sindora glabra (assembly GCA_020226215.1). Classification (NCBI taxonomy): domain Eukaryota; kingdom Viridiplantae; phylum Streptophyta; class Magnoliopsida; order Fabales; family Fabaceae; genus Sindora; species Sindora glabra. The sequence continues at coordinate 57,259,414 of CM035230.1, read as the reverse complement.
CCCTTGCATTACTATTTAACTTTCTAATAATTGTTACCCTAGCCATACCTTTTAATTATAAAATGATAGGACATTGAGTGGTGGTGAACCCTTCTTGAAAAGAACCTATAGAGTAAAGTACAAATAGAAGTAAATCAAAAACTTAATGAATAAGTAGGCTAGCACAATAAAAGCTCAACATTAAAACACATCTTACCAATCGGAGATATGTTCCCACCTTCTTACCAAGTCAATAAGTTAATTATCATATCATATGAATGTTAATACGATCTCTATAATGCTTACATGTGTTAAAGCCATTTAGTCTCTGAAAGGTTTGCAATACATATATGCTAGAGTCTTACATACTGAAATTCAACATAATTTTTCATCATTAAAATGTTTATCACTATAAGAGATCAATATCATAAGTAATATAGTAATAAAAAAGCAGTCAACCTTCTTGTGACTCTTAGTTAACTTTATGCCCTCACAAACTCATCCCTATTTGTCTTGGGTCATCCTCATACTTTCACAATCTATTACCAGATTTAGAATTTGAGTAATCAACATGCCTATTGTGCATTCCTATAATTGTATCAATGTCAATTATGCTTATCCCCCATGCCTTATTGCATGGTCACATTATAATTTATAACATAAATATATCTCGATCAATTATAATTACATTTATAGCACATGACAACCTTCTCATGCCTTCAATACACATCCATTAAAGTTACAATAATATTGTCTACACTATATATCACTATACCATTAAATAGGAAAGCATCAAATAATCAAGTAGTGAACAATAATCCCCCTCTTACTTACTCAAGGTTTGTATGGTCGTTTTTAAGGATTAGCCAATCTAATATCAATATTTCTTATGATTACTATTACCCTATTTGTTTATTAGATTTATCCTTACCTTAATATAATATCATTTAGATCAATCTCATGTCATCATTATTAGGATAAAAGAACAACGATTAACCGTTTAAACCTTAATTGTTAATAATTTTGTTAGATTTTTGTAGAATTCCTATCATGAAACTACTATTCATAAGAGGTTTCTACCCTTTATAATTCAACCATTCCTCACCTTACACTTATCAAATCATTAATATTTCTTAAAGGAACCTAGTTTAAACCATTCATATAATTAAATTTCACTTTAAACACTACTAAAGCAAGATCCTTTAAGATATAAGGATTTATCATATTTTCTAAAAAAGCCTAATATTTTTTATAATTAGAGATTGATTTAAAATATTCACTCACTTTGCTTGAAGGAAAGTTGGAAAGGTTAATTCCATTGCTCTTTTACCTTAATCATCCCAAAATTTCAAGAGTTAATAATTAGTGTTTCATTTCTCCTTTTCAGCTTAAGATGAGCTTCATCTTTATCAAAGGAAAGAAAAAAATAACTTAGGATTAGTAATGGTTTAGGAGTTCTTACCTTCATTTCATGACAAATTTAGATAAATCCTCAATTTTCCTTCCAAGATTAATAAAGGTTTTCAAGGAAGTAAGGAGGAAGAAAGGGAGAAGAGGAAATTTTCTAGAAAGAAATGGAAAAATGATGGCTATAGGTTAAGTTAGGCATTTTATAAGAAAAGAGGTATTTTCTTTTACAGTCCATTCTTCCTTCCATATTCACTTACATATTTCCACTTATCTATAACTAGTGTCCATTCCTAAGTTTTGTCATTACTTAAACATTATATTCCCCATTTTCAATTGTTCCCTTCTTGTCTTTTGAGATATAAATAAAATAAAATAAATAAGTTATTAAAATAAAAAAAATTTAAAGGGTGTAACAAATGAAGCCATTATTGATATTCATTTTACTGTGGAATAGATGAATAAACATGAAAAATGGACCCATTCAAATAAAGTATAACTTATGGCTATATTTTAACACCTAAACTAGCCCAACTGATTAAACCAGTTGAATTAGGACTCAAGTTATAAAGTAACATAGGTTACTCTTCAAACTTGATATGCCATTTGACCCGGATTAGCTCGTTGACTAGGCTAATACTTAGCTAAATCCAAATGGGTCCAAAGAACCGTATGTTTTCTTATTAAGAAAATATCAACTTAAGGCTTAGGTGAAACATCAAACCCAATTATAGTAGTATAGAAGTTTAGCTCCTCACCATTAAACTAGTTTCTTTTTCTTATCAAATATATGCTTTGTTTTATATATAATTAATAAACACATTCCTTTTTTTAATGAAGTAAATAACTATCCTATAAATATAAATTCCTTTTAAATTTAATAACATTTTAAATTAAAATAATTTAATTAAATAATTCAAAATAAGTATATATAAATATGGGTGTAGGAAATTTTCTAATAGCATTACAAAATAGTAATATATAATAACATAATCTTATATTTTTAATACAAAATATTATTTCTTCTTCACACACTCATATACATACATAATAAATATACAGTTTGGTTTAACCACTTAGGCTAACTAATTGAACCAACCCATCCTTGACTTATTAGCTTTTTTGAGTGTTTGTTTGTATTGGGTTTTTAAACATTGCCTTATGGTGATGAAATATATAATAGATAAGACTAATAGAAAAAGCATTTTTAAAAATGAAAAATGTTAAGGTATTCATTGATTCTATGGAAAAAGAACATTAACTTTAACAAAGATTGGAAGGGATGCTACCTCTTATTATTAGAGAAAATTGTATATAATAGGGCCAGTAAAGTACAAGAACTCATTTTGAGATTGATTAATTAATATAATAAGTTGAAAAGCATGAAAGTTAATCTATGAGATAGTTATATAACGTGGTAAGTATTAAAATTTCTACTACTTTAATTTGATGTTTTGAAGATATCTTATAGTACTTAAAAGAGTGAGTGGACCATAAACAAGTTAATTTCATATGATTCAACTTCAAAATAACACATGAGGAGAAATCAAAAGGTTAATAAGTGCAAGCATACCTATGGAAGGAAGAAGGGTGAGACAAGTGGATAATATTATAAAACTAAGAAAGCCTAATTGAAGGGTAATTAGAGATTTTGTAAAACATAAAAGCATAAGAAAGCATATTACTTTAACTAAAAGAAATGCATTAAGAAAAAGAAGAAAGGTACCTTTCTAACTTTAGTATATCTTGCATCCAAAATTGTTAATATGTCATTAAACACTTGGCAGTTAGAAATGAAGCAACCATTCATGCAATGAATTGTTTATAAGCACTAAGAAATCTAAGGAAGCTAAATGAAAGAGAGTTGGTTGTTTGATTTGGAAATGGAGATAAAGTAAAAGTGGAGTATATTGGAATAATTTCCTTAAGTCTATCATCTAGACACGAATTGCTTTTGAAATGTTATTTATATATTTTCTATAAGAATGAATTTGATTTTTGTAGCTAACTTAGATTGTATTGGATATTTTTATCATTTAAAAATAGAAAATGTGAATTAATATATAATTCTTTTGTTATTAGTACTGGTTCATTATATGATGGGTTGTATAAAACTGATCTTAATCCTAACTTTGCCAATTTTATAAATACTATTGTTAGAAAGAAAAGAAGTAAAACTAATAAGAGTTCCTTAATGTTTTAGCATAAATATCTAAGGCATATTTCTTAAGAAAGAATATAAAGACTTATAAAATAGAAAGTACTTCATGATCTAAATTTCTTGAATTTTGCAAAATATGTTGATTATATCAAGAGAAAGCTTCATATAAAGTAAGAAAAGGAAAGAAAAGCAAAAAAAAAGAGTATCTTAAAAATGATCCATGTTGATATTAGTGGACCCATTGTACCAAATGCTATAGGTGGATATAGATACTTGGTTACCATCATTGATGATTATTCTAGATATAGTTAGGTGGAACTATTCTATGAGAAGTTAGATTCACAAGATGCCTTTAAATCTTTTAAGGTAACAACTGAGTCTAAATTAGGAAAAAAAATAAAGTGTGTTAACTTTGACAAAGGTGGTAAGTATTATAATAGGTTCAAAAAGAATAATACAAATTAGTGTATCTATATACTAATAAGTATGTGTAGTTTTATAACATTGATTCTATATGTTAATGACATTCTGCTTACTAGTAATGATGTAAACTTGCTAATTGAGACAAAGCAAATGTTGTTAAAGTATTTTAATATGAAAGATCTTGGGAATGTCTCATATGTAGTAAGCATAAAGATATGTTGCAACAAATCTCAGGGTTTACTTGGTTTATCTTAAAAGACATACATTAAAAATTTATTAAGAAGGTTCAACATGTTTACATGCTTTCAAGTTTTTGTACACATTCAAAAATGCAATATTTTCTCAAAGGCCTAGTATCCTCAGAATAATGATGAAAAAGAAAAAATGAAAAATATCTTATATGAATCAATCATAAGTAGTATGATGTATACTCATGTATATACACATCCTTGTATAACTTATGTTATTAGTATATTGTGGAGGTACTTAAGTGATTATATTTAGAGATATCAAACTGCTGCTAAAAGAATTTTGAGATACTTAAAAAGCATAAAAAAATTATATATTGACGTACAAAAGATTGAGAGATCTTATAGTTACATGCCAATTAGAGTTAAATTTTGCCAATTATCTAGGTGATTATAAATTGATATTCGTATACATCTTTATGATAGCAATAGTAGTTATATTATAAAAAAAGTATCAAGTAGTTCCTTATAGCAACTTCCATTATAGAAGTAAAGTATGTTGCATATTAGAAAGTTACTTGTGAAGCTATGTGATTAAGCAACTTTATGATTAGTTTTAATGTTAATCATCTATTATGACAATACTATTGCTATAAACCATTCATGGAACAATAAAACTTCTAATGGTACAAAACATTTTAATGTGAAATACCAATTTATGAGAAAGGAGATATATAGGAATAATATTTATGTTAAGCATATTGAAATAGATCGTATGTTCATAAATCCATTAACTAAAGGCTTAGCAATTGGAATGTATTATGATCATATAATTAATATAGGTTTGGCTAAGTCATTTGATATTTTAAGTTAATGGGAGTACTTTGATGTAATTGTTTATCTTGAAATATATATCAATGAAATATTCAGTATTTACCATATATTGTGCATATTTTTTAGATATGGAATGTTGATAGAGACATTTAAACACTCTCTCACTATTATATTGAGAGTATTAATCCTCATTTAACACGTTGGGCGAATATTGGAACCATTATGTGAAGATTTATATATAATCACATTTATTATTATGTAAATTTTATTATGCATGTTTATGTTAAGATCCTTATCAAATATTAATTTTATTTTGATCAGCAAGGTGTAAGCATACAATATACATGGCATTGATATCCCTATCATATGTGATGTTTTGCATTATTGGATACTTATGATCTTAATTAAATCTATAAATGTAATAATACCTTGATTTACTTTAACATTTATTAAGAAAGCCTTGGTTTTTGAATTATATAGTTTAAGTAGAAGATTATTAAAAAAATTAACAATAATGGACCTAATAATTCAAAAATTAATTAAAATGTTAAAATATAGTTGTCCATTAGTAATAATATAGTAGTCTTTGTAGTGACACTTAGGCTTAATGTAGTTATTGGATGGTTCACAACCTAGTTCATATATTTTGTAATAGGGTTTCTTAGAACCTTAAGTTAAACTAAATATTATCCTATACAATGCTTAAATTATGTATCCCCAAATTATGTGAGAGAGCTAGAGTCTAATAGGAGGAAAGAGCATTATGTAAAAGACCTAAAATTGTCTTTAGCGTTCGTATATATCATGCTTTTCTTGTTATAGTGTTCATCATTCTATTCTATTTAAGGGATCTTCAATATATCGAATATAGATAATATGTCAAATTCAAAATTGTTTATAATATTCATCTATAATTCATACTATTTTTTACATAATTTAATCTTATCATTTCATGTAAAATATTTAACAATCATATCATATGTTCAATTTTGTAATTTTAGATAAGAATTTTCATAAAGAAAGAAAAAAAAAAGTAAAATACCATCTAATTATTCCTTTTTCATCTTACTAATAACATTTCATAATGCACACATGAATAAACCTATATACAACAATGATAATGTCATTGAAACTAATCATTCAAATCAATGCTTGTTTTCAATTTATCATTCAAATTTAATAATAAAATAAAATATGAGATTTAATCTATAATGCCAAATGGCTTTCATCAATTGTACATGTTTAGGATGCTATTGAAGTCATAGACTATTCACTTTACTAACTCAAGGGTGAATTATTATCATAATCAAATGTGATTTAGAATCTTAATATTTTTTAAAATGTGATTCCTCAAATTTTAATTTTGGAAACATGATATAATTGTATGAATTTAAATTTAATTTATTATTAGCATAAAATTATTTTTATGCTATTACTCACTTATGTATTATTATGTTTATGAAAAATTATTAAAACACTTTTAGCGTAATCAAAATTTCTTAATTACTTTTAATTTTTTAAGGATATATTTCCTTCTCATTTATTAATAGTATAAAATATTTTACACTGTTAATGGATCAAATTTAAACTTTTACTATATTTGCTTTAATTAAAAATATTTTTAAAAATATTATAATATTATATTTTAATTATTTTATATATTTTTAAAAATATTATTAAATCACAAAAAGTGTCCTTACTAAAAATTAAATGGCCAATGATAATAGATGGTAGGATAACGATAGGTTGTGATTAATGATATTGAATAATAGCTAATGATTATCATTAATAAGAAATAGTAATTGATGATAATCATTGGTAGTGAGTGGTGGCCAACAATAATTACTAACAATAAGTTGTAATAATGGGTGATGATTGATAATAATCATTACCAATATATGGTGATAATGATAATGGTGATCAACAGTGGTGGATGATAAATTATAGTGGTCATAGCGATAAATTATGATTGATGGTAATCGTTAATAATAGTTATTGACAATGGATGAGCAATAGTCTTAATGGTAGATGGTGATGGTGATGGTGATGATTAATGATAATGAAAAGTAGTCGCCAATGGTCAATAACAATAGATAATCAAATAAACCATTAATGGTGGGATAACTTTAATAAAAAGTTGAGCAAATTAATTTATTTATATCACTAAAATATGTCAATGTCATAGGAACATAAAATACCACCTCCGTTTATGAACATATTTTAGAAAAAAAATGAAATAAAAATATTCCTGAAAATGTAAATATTCTCAAAATATTTTTTTAAAATTATATTAAAAATAAAAATATAACCTTTTGTTAAAATATTTTAAAAAATATCAGAAAAAATTATGCAAAGCAAATGCAACCTAGGTGCATCAAGACAACCAATCCATGATTGTTCACTATTTGGCTTGCACTTAACAAGCGAAAAAATATTTATCTATCCAATGTATTATATTGAGGAAAAAAATATAAATACCTCTTTTAATTTTAGGGTGATTGATTTTTTTTTTTTGAAATTTAGAAATTACTCTTTTAACTATACAAAATTTAAAATTAACATCTATTATTAATTTAATTAATCATTTTATCAAATTATATAGTTTTTATAAACTTTTTAAACAAAAATCATAATATTATAATATATTAGTTTATGTTATCATTTTTTCTTTTATAATCTCATAACTCATTTTGAAGTATTTAATTAAAACTTTGTATATCTAATTTAATTTTTATTAATTATACAATATAAAAATTATTTGTGAAAAATGATTATATAATTAAACATTCTATAATATTTTAATTTTTATTTAAAAAGTTTATAAAAAATATATAATTTGATAAATTGATAAACTGAGTTTATAATAAATATTAATTTCAAATTTTGTATAATTGAGGGAGTGATTTTTGAATTTTCAAAGTTGAAGAGGGCAAAATCCAACCATCCAAAATTGAAGAAATATTTTATATTTTTTCAATATTAAATAATCTAAAATATTTTTTTAAATACCAAGTTAACAAGGCTTAAATAATAAATTTAAATTTGGTCTTCTTTCACTATAAATTAATTTTATATTATTATTTATTTATGTATTACCTTGTCAGAAAAATTATTAAAACATTCTTACTATTAGTGTAAGAATTTTTACATTGATAATAAATTAAATTTAAAATTTTCATAACAAGTTTTTTTATAAATTAATTTATCTATCAGTAAACATATGAATTATCTCATGATTTATATAGCACGCTAGACATATGTAAGAGTGCTGAGTGCATAATATTCTTCCGCATAACTTTAGTCAGCTATTCATTCTTGGAATTTTGTTGGAGGAATTTTGTGCAACGAACATGCTAGATTGATAAATATGAGGATCACAAATAAATCTCAACATTTTCTAATGCCTCACATCTTGTGCTACTTGCAAGAAAGTATTTCCGAATGTATATTTACTGTTTACATAACAAAAATTAAAAACCGCAATTGATGAGTTGTGGCGGCATCCATACATAGCCTCAGATTCAAAATGACAATGTCCTCAGCAACGGAAACCTAATTGCACAACAACGTATCCCGTGTAGCATTTCCAGTGGTTGGGTTCACCCTGGCGCCAAGAGGAGCTTTGTTAGTGATGAAGGCATCCTAAGATAAATTTCATATTTCATATGTAAACGTAAGCTCACCCATCTGCTACTTTGCAGAGGTATTCCCGCTGGTCGTCTCTCAGTGGTACATCTGTGAAATCTGTCCTCATGCAGGAAAACAAGCATATCATTGTTAATTAACCCATAGTATAAGTTGCATATCATCAACCAAGCTCTGGGACATACTTGAAATGAATTGAGTTTTCAATAAAACTACAGGTTTATATGATCCCAGAGTTAGCTCCAGCAATAATAGGAAAGAAAGATTTAATTTTCTTGAACTTTCAAAATATTTGAATGGGAATAAAATAAGGATTTAAATTTGACCTATTTTCAATATAAATCAACTTGATACTATTAATCACTCATGTGTTATCATGTTAATAAAAAATTATTAAAACTTTCTCTACTGCTGTTAAAATTTTTTAATTATTATTATATTTTTAATGATGTATCTTTTTTTTATTCATTTACTGACAGTGTAAATAAAATATTTTATATTGATAATGAATTAAATTTAAACCCATATAATAATTGAATGTGAAAAAGATTCATTCTTTACTCTTATTTTCCACCTTATGCAATATATTTGCAAGTAAACTATTAGGACAGTATGTACCAAAAACAACCATTAGCGGGGTAAGTATCTCGACAATGAGACTGTAAATAGCTGCCCGTGAGATATTGCTTCAACTCATCCTAGAAACCAGGATTTGAAGGTTAAATGACAAAACTACTTGGAAAGTAGGCTTCTAGTGTTACTTCATATGAGTAAAATGCTAGAAATTTCTACTTTTAGTTACCAATGTCTGATGTTTTTACCATCTCATATATCACTTTAATTATCTGCTTCTGCTTGAACATCATCTAGTCAGATTGCATCCAAGCATATAGAGATATAAGTTTTATGCAGATAAATTGAAACAAGTAACACTATAATAGCTATAACTACCCTCTAGCATTAGGACTGCATGATTAGTATGTCAAAGGATGAAAGTAAATTGTAATTGAAGGTGAAAAGAATAGGAAGGAATTGAAATTGTGTTTTGACAATGTGTGAGAACAGGCATCAGGGTATTGTGGTGTAACTGTATAACATATGAATTATTTGTATAAGGTTACATCATAACTAAAAATATAGTTCAAGTAATATATTGTGTTTCTTGTACTCTAGGAATGAGAGGAGATTATCCATTCCAATAATATTAGGACTACATGAGTTTGCTATATAGAGGTTTTCTTATCTGTATCTGTCATCAATTTTTAATAATTAACTTGCATCCCACTATTTTTCTTCCCCCTTTATCTTCTCTCATCTTTCTCTATCTTCCTGTAGTCTATATTGTTTGGTAAACCAAACTCAGTTCTACATCAATTAGTCTGCCTGGATAAAATGTTGAATAAAATATTTAGCAGACAAAGTTTCAGGACTATAAATTTATTAATTAATCACTATCAATAACACAGTAATTCCACATTGCCCAAGAATCCACTAGCAGCATAAAACAATGAGCCAGTATTTCCTCATACCAGCGCCTGCTATATTTGATCCCTTGAAAGATGTGTTTCCTGTTGCAAGTGCCCCTTCCAAGTTAGCATTGCTCAGATTTGCCTACACAAAGTGGTGACAAAAGCAGAAGCCATCAGAACCAATAATGTGAATGCAAGAAGAAACACTCATTATTTACAGTGGATGCAGACAGCCTCATTAAAAAAGTGTCAAGGCATTAGGACCAGATGATTTGCGGGCCTTTCTGCCTCATCTTGCCCATTATGTGTAATTTACAATATTGTCTAATTGTATCTTCCAAACCATTGATGATTTGTCGTAACTGATATTGTAACTTAACTGCAACCTCTAATGTTATACTCATTGTCACCATATAACATCACCTTAAATACACAGCAGAAGTTACCTTTGTTACATTTGCCAGGGAAAAGTCTGCACTTCTAAGATCAGCATCTGAAAGATCAGCCCCTGGAAAAGGAAAGTTGGTGAGAGAATTATTATAAATGATTATCACTATCAGAGAGCATTAATAGGAGATTTTATTGCAAATCATAAATGCATTAACAGATTAATGTAAGCAAAGACTGCAGAATAGTCCCTACTCTGACATAACAGAAGGTGGTTTGTTCTTGGCTGAAATTATTTTGCATAACAGTATTCTTAGTTTTCAGTCAAGACAGTCCCTGGGTCAGTTTGGTTGATCACTCTCATGCACCATCGTATGTTACTGTGTTAGTTTACCAGAAACATTTAGTCAAAGAAATCAGGGGTGTATTTGCATATGTTCTTAAAAATTGTTCTCAAAATCTATTTTTTTAAAATTATTTTCTTCTTCTCAAAAACTGTTTTCAAATTGAAAAAAACTAAAGAATAGAGAGTGGTTAGTGTTATAAATAAGAAAATATTTCATTTAACTACAAAATTGATATCTAGAATAAAAAAATAAATTCAAAAAATAATTAAAAATTATTTTTATTTTTCTATTTTTAAGTTTTACATTTAAAAAACGGTTTTTAAAAATAGATTTTGAAAATGAATTATCAAACAAATTTTTCTGTTTTTTAAAAATAAAAAAACAAAGAACTATTTTTAAAAAACAGAAAACAAACAAATCCCAGTTTTTTTCAACTTGAAGAATATTTAATCCACTGGTTTGGCGATCCTTACCTTGAGCTATGTCAGAAAGTAATAACAGGACTATTTGAGAGTAAGAAAAATGCCTTTTCAGAAAATCGAGCTTTCCATCACAATGTTAGCAAAACTTTGAATAATATACATTCTTCTGCGTAAGTATCTGTTTAAAGAAAATGTTAGATACTACTTCATGTTCCAGTAGTGTAAGAGACCCTTTGCATAATACAAACCAAAAGTTGCTCCCCTAAAGCATCATCAATGGCTTGGCTTCACAAAATATAGAGACACTAAATTAATGAACGGATGCATAAGTACAATTTTTCCCATGTTTTGTTTCGATAATAAGAAACTGGTAGGCTGCATTTATATTATCGTCTGTTTTTCAATCATACCTGTTAAATCAGCATCAAAGAAGCTAGCCCCCAACAACTTTGCACCTTTAAAATTGGCTTGCCGCAATATAGACTGTAATACATTGCTTATTAGTCTCTCATTCAGAAACTATAATTGAAACTATCAGATTAAATGGATCATTCAAATAATTTACACCGTTTTGAAGTCTTGCTTGACCAGAGTTTTGCCACTAAAATCCTTCCCGCTGAGATCTTGACCCCTTGTCACTTCTTGCCCGTATGGGCCTCCACCCTGCATCCAATCCCTTGTCATTGCCATACCCATTAAAAAAATGCTCAACAAAAAGCCAATTCCTCTGTGAAAACTACAATTACTTCAACAAGTAAATGAGATGAGAATAGGTGAATGAGTCAAATTAGCAAAGCAACTTCAAACCCAAAAACATAAATTGTCTGATTCTGCAAGGGGGAAAAAAAACTAGTTCAGAAAATCAGAACCCATTTAGAACTGCTTGCATATGTGATTAAATTGAATACCTTGAAAGCAAGTGCGGGATCGACCAATAACAAAGAGGCAGAGAGGAGAGCAATTAAGCTCGCGCTAGAAACTGATTCACCCAACGAAATTTCAAGTTTTTGATAGGCTTCGCGATGCTGCTTCAGTTTGAGGCCCTGTCAATGAAATTAAACGGAGATCACCACAGATGAACAAAGTGAGCCAAGTTTTGAACTTTAGAGCAGAAAAGCAAAGATGGAATAATGGGTGTTGCGTAGTTTGCCGACCAGAGGCGTAGAATAGCTGGAAATGGAGGAAAATGATGGGATTGAGAGATGAGGCATAGCAGGGATTTTGGAAGACAAGGAGACGTTAAGAATAGCCATTGCTCGCAGAGGCAATTCTCAATGAAGACAGGTATCATATTATGTGGATAATGTAATGAGTTAAATACAGGGGACAGACACATACTTCAACTTTTTCCGCTCAAGTTTGAGAATGTACTTTCTTTGAATTCTTTTGGGATTTTTTTTTTTTTTTACTTTTCACATAAATAATTAGGTTGATAACCATTTTGTTTTCAACAATTCTATTATCGATTTATAAATTGATTACATTTGAGAGTTTTAAGTCATTGAATTAAATATCTTTATAAAAATAAAATAAAATGGAATGATCAAAATTAATAATTTTGTTTTTAAAATTATATAGCATTATAAAATAATTCTTAAATTATATGAAATTATAATTTCATCCTTAAATAATAATTTTTAATAATAATTTTATTCCTTGATAATTTTATTTTTGAATTATTTATTGACGAAGCAAATTATTTATATAAATTATTATTTAAAAATAAAATTATAATTTTATATAATTTAAAAATTATCCTAGCACTTTATAATTTTTAATATCAATTTATTAATTTTTTCATAAGTAAAATTCAATATAGGGAAGCACCACTTTTTTCCTCTTTTTGTCGGATACACTAGTAGCATATATATGCAATTACATGATGATATAATTATGATTTTCCAAATTTTTAAATTTTTTTCTTGTTTATATGTGATATTATCTAAAGATAAAATTAATAATTTTATTCTTAAAATTATAATGAATTATCTTTGAATTATACAAAGTTATAGTTTTATTCTTAAATTATAGTTTATAAATACAGTTTTATTTTTATATAATAATTTAAAAATAAAATTATTTATTTATAAAAAAAATATTACTTATATAAATTAATATTTATAAATGAAATTATAATTTTATATAATTGAAGAATACTTTTACTGATACCGTATAATTTTATAGACCGAGTTATCTGGTCCAAAAATTTACCAATTATATATGTCAACTTGATACGAGTCCGTATGATTCATACGAGTCTCAGAATCTAAGACAGAACAGATGACGTTATCAACTGATTATTGTTATGCCGGTCGGCCCGGTACCGCCACTTTATATATATATATATATATATAATATATATTTTAAACCGGAGACTTTACTTTGATTTTCATTTTATACTTTTATACTTTTTATTTTTTTTCGTAAGAATTATTAATTTAGTCACCCAGGAGGGTCCTTTGAAATTTCGACTCCAATAATCACCTTTTTTTTTTTATTTATACTGCATGTCTTTTAAAAACGTAATGATTTGCTTGTTTACTTTAAGTAGATTGTACATGTCCTCACATATTGATTTTCAAAGTGTGTGAGAAAGCCCATAGAATTATAACGAGAACTAAAAAAGTCAAAATTAACAGAGCTAGTCATTAACTCAGCCTATAATACAAAAGGAAGACCTCTTTTCTTTTTTTTTGTAAAATGCATTATTTGCGTGTTATTTTTCGTCATCTTCACGCAAGTTAAGCCAATTAAGTCATATAAATTATTTACACTGTATGCAATCAATTCCCACGGTTGCAATGGATAGTTGGAAAAGGGAATCTTTTGTACTTTAATCGTAACACATAATTCTTATCATGTTGAATTATTGATGATGCTGTCGAAGATCATATACATCCATAATGTGTTAAATACAAAGGGATCATATGCATAATGCAATTTATCATGCAACAATCACTCGAGTTATTATTTGCACTCTTTTTACTTACCATTCGCAATTGAACCTTATTGATTCCGTTTATAGGGAAGGAGATTCCCGTAAGAAGTCAATCAGCAATAAAGTAAAATAATGATGATAACTACAACAATTAGGGAAAGCCTTTAACACATGGTAACTAATATTCAAGGTAAATATGAGAAGTCAATCAGCAACAAAGCAAAATAATGAATATTCTCAAAACAGTTAAATAAGTTCTTAGTTGGATTAAATTATTCTAGTTAGCGGCTTTTTTATTTTTTTTGAAAATATTTGACGATTGTGCGCCTTTTTATTTTTATGAAAATACTTGACGATTGTGTGCATTTAGTGGCTTTACACTCTTATTATTACAAAAAAAAAAAAAATTTGACAATTTTACTCTTTTCTTTTTATTTTTAATCCAGGGGAGGCGAAAAGGGTTAGGTGAGGAGAATATGACTTTTAAAGCATATTAATGGGCTGCCCTTTGAGCTATTGGCATCCATGGGTGACTGTTTTGCTTTACATGGCAAATAATGCATTTTCATAGCAATACTAAGCTTACGTATAATTATATAATCTACCTATTTGAGATATTTAGAAAATGAAGAAAATTATGTAAATGAAAAAAAATTGAAAGAAGGATTTGTTAAGTAATATATTTTCAAGAAACTATCTTTTGAATATTAATTTTCCCATTTAATTATAGATAACTTCATAAAAATTTTACCTTAAATATAATGTCTAACCAAGAATAGAAAATTATAATTTTCTTATTCGTCAATCTAATAGGAATTTAGAATTTGGAGGAAGATAAATAGTTAAAAGAAGAGAAAATAATAACCTCAATTTATAAAGTTTCAAAGACCTTTTCATAAAAAGATATATGAACAAATACAACTATTAACTTTTGAACAAATACAACTATTAACTTTTGAAAGGACATGAGTTTTCATTCCAAAAGTTACAACTTTTCATTTCAAAAATTATAACTTTACATTTCAAAAGATACACCTTATTATTAATGCCTTTTTAAAATATTTTGTTATTTTATTAAATAATAAAAAATAATCATAGAACCTCCCACTTATTATCTAATAATAATAACATAACACTGCGATACAAGAATTTGTTAAGTATTTACATAATTTATGTCCAAGAGAGAGTTGTAGCTTGAACCTTTGAATTGAATATGAATCATAAAGATACCATATTCACATTGGACAATGAATTATGACTCTACAATAACATCACATTTTTTTATAAGGATCTTGCACCTAGAGGTGTTAAAAAAAATGCAACCCTTATTAGTTATTTCCATACCATGAATTGTATATATAATTTTAAATACTAAAAATTAGTCCACCACTTATGAAATTATTGAGTTATGATTTGCTTGATTATTATTATTATATGAGTGATTTCATCCTTACTTCCATACATATATGAATGCAATTTAATTATTATTATTATTGTTAACTTCAATATAATTTATTACATATAATCTACTTACAAGAGAAGAATTGTAGCGTTTAGGGTGAAATGTAGGATTGTTTATTGTAACAAATTACAAGGGAAGTTTTCGAAAGTCTTATCTGCATGCCAATGCATGGGAAAATTTTAAAGTGGACTTATTACATATAGAAGTACAAGGACAAATTCTTAAAGAGTATGAATTTCATTATTCATGATTAAAGAGTATGAATTTTATTATTCATAATGAAGGTGCACATTTTTGTTACCTCATTAATTATTAAAACATATCATATTGATGATCAAGATATGTTCTTATGAGTTTGATTGATCATTTAATTTATATTGACATATAATAAGTTATATGAATTTTACATTGTATTATATAGGTCGCTAATATGCTATATAATTTATAGATTATATATTTGTAGATAGATGGAAAAACTTAAAAAAATTAGATAAAATGAACTTATTATTGTTTTAAGAATAATATACATTTCGATTATATGATTGATAAAAATTGATATTTAAGTGTCATAAATTTTATGATATATGTTGTATTATGAATTGATCATATAATTATTTTGTTAAATGCTTCTTATAAAAGAAATTGAATTTTGATGAATTATGTTCAATAATATTTGTGTGAAACAATACTTATAAATACAAAAGCAAGACAATTGTGTATTCTATTACATATTGTGAAATATGTAAATAGAGATTATAAAATTTATTTTGAGAGCGTAATACAAAAACATTTGAACAGGCATTAAAGAGTATGCAAAAGGGTAATGATTTTAGAATTTTTGAACTAGTATTGAAGAGAATGCAAGTGAACAAATATTATGGTAAGTGTTCTTAAATATGAAAATAAAGTAAGTATTTATCTTTAATGAAAATAAGATAAAGTGTACTTTTATCTAAGGAGATGAAATGTAAATACAAATACTTATTGAATTAAGATAAAGTTAATTGTAAAACTTATTTTTGAATATACAAATACTTATTTATCTTGAGTTGAGATAAGATTAATTGTAGAACCTATCTATAGACATATTAAAACCTATCTATCTTGAGTTAAGATAAGGTAAATTATAGTATCTGTCTTTAAATACATAAATACTAATCTATCTTGAGTTAAGATAAGGTAAATTATAGCATGTATTTTTGAATCAAACACAATCAAATCCTTTATTAAACCTAATTCGAGTGAATAAGAAAAATTATAAATACCATGGAAGGTATAGTACTATTACCAAATAAAGAGATAATTTCAGTTGAATCCTATTCTATCATATTATGTCAATTAGTTTGATTTTAGTAATTGAAAATCATGTATATGAAAGTTCAAAAGTAGTTTCAAATAAAATTCTCTAAGAGATGCTAACAAAAAGGTTGCATTTGCATTTCCAATGCATTAAATAATTAAGAAATAGTAGAGTAAATCTATTTTTATCAAAATCTTATATTTGGTTAATGCATTATTACATGCAAAATGAGAATGATTGAACTTTTGTTCTTAATAGTTTTATAAGTTATGTGAGGTGTTAAAATAGTTATGGACACCTTTGATAAATCTACCTTTGCAAGTATGAAAGTGATAGGTTGCTTTCTAATAATCATTTAATAAGATTTAACATGTACTTGATAAATTAGGATAACCATTGCCCATGCCAATTATAATGAAATGGTAGTAAACATGTTAAATAAAGCCATTAAAACAACATATGTAATAAAACCATAAATAAAAAGAAAGGCATCATTTGAAAATATTGCTAGTTACCTTTTATTATAACATTACAAAAATGACCATTTTTCTTGCTAAAATTGGAATAGAAAATTTCCAATTTAAATTAAAAAAAGTTGCATAGAATGTTTCTTAGAAAATCTTAGTTTTTCAATCACAAACAAATAAAAGGAAACACAAATTCATCAATTTAGTATAATAGTAAATTAGAAAAAAAATTAACTCATCTCATTGTTATAATCCTAACACAAGAAATACCAAGAGACACCATTTATTTTGTCGACTTTATAAATGTACATATTCACATAAGATGATCTTTTGTAATTTGGTTGTCTTCCTTGTTATCCTTTAATTTAAAGGTCATATAATAAAAAAGAAAGTGAATTAGAAAATTATCTCAATTTAATCAAAAGTATTGACATAATTCAATTTAATTCAAATACCTGTCAAAAGAATTAAAAATAAAAAATAAATTCCAAATAACAAAAGATAAATAAAACCAAGAACTTGAACTATTGAAAATTGATTTAAAATAATAATGCAAAATTAATTCTGATTGTATTGCAGATTTGGTTTTAATAATTTTATTATCTTAATTAACATTTTTTATTTTATTTAATTATTCTATTATAGAGAATATTTGTTTTGCAGAATACTATTTTTCAATTTTATGCCACAAAGCCTTATAAAGCTTATATATAAACACTTTCACCTATGAAGTAAATCATTTTATTCTCAAATAATACTTCTTTGAACTATTTTGTTCTTTCTATTTTTTACTATTTTATTCCATTTTTTTAATTTCTTAAATTAGCATATATCACTTCCAATATTTATAGTATTTAAAGCAATTTTTTTAATTAGGCACAAAAACTTATAGCAACCAATGATAATGTTATCAATTTCTCTTAACTAGCAATTCCTATCTCTAAAGGAAATTGCTATGAATTCTAGAGCATCGAGATGAAGATGCTAAGTCTGAGGATCTATGAGATTTGCTTAAGAATGGATATCATAATCCTAATTAAAAAGGCAAGGTTGAAAAAGAATAAAACAATAGACTCAATAGCATTCATTCAACAAGCAATTCATGAGTTAATTTTTTCAACTATTATTGTAGAAAATACAATTGAAAAAGCTCGGATGATTTTGCAAACATTATTCCAAGGTTCATCATGGTAACCATGATGAAGCTTTAATCTTTTCATTGTAAGTTTGGAATTTTCTATATGAAAAATGAAGAATTAGTGTAGGACTTTTTTGTTCGAATTAGTTGTAATTGTTAATCAAATAAGATCCTATAGATAAAAGGTTTCCTATCAAACTATAGTTACAAAGATATTATGGTGTTTGACTTTAAAGTTTAATCATGTCATAACAACTATTAAGGAATCCATAGACGTAGCTACATACTTATTTGATGAAACAATAGGCTTGTTATATTCTCATTAGGTTTGATTGAATAGGCTAGATGAAAAGATGATGAAGAAGCCTTTCATGCGGGGAGGCTTTTAATTAGAAGAAAGCAAAACAAGAGACAAATGGTAGATAAAGTTGTAGAGGAGATCTTGTGGAAGAGTTAGTCATGGAAAGAGATGAAGTAATGACTAAATACACTTGATTGAAAAGTAAAAAGGCAATAAAAGTAGTGCTCAATGTTACTACTACAAACAACTCAAATATACAAAGTCTAAATGCTAGAAAAGGGAAAAACAAGCAAGCTATAAAAAAAAAGGAGGAGGCCAAGCTATTCATGGCCTATCATGAACAATAAATCTTAACAATATTTAGTTTCTAAACAAGTGTTACTCTAATCATATGATAGGAATAAAAGTTTTGTTTAAAGAACTTGATGAGTTATAAAAGATAAATGTGATGCTTGGAGATAACAAACAAATACAAGTAAACAGTAAAGATATTGTGGTAGTTAATAATGGTTATAGTCACATAAAGCTTTTTCATAATGTCTATTTTATTCTTAATTTATCTCAAAATTTTGTTGAGTGTTAAGCAACTTATGGTAAATGGATATGCAATTCTGTTTAATAATGTATCTTGTGTGATTAAAGACAAAAAGTTAGATCAAATTATTCTTGATATTCATATAACTCCAAATAAGTTGTTTCCACTTGAAATTTCTAATGTTGAAAAAACATACACTTATTTTCACAAAAAATAATGAGTTAAGACTATGACATTTACAGTATAGGCTTTTGAATGTAAAAAGGAATGAAATTCTTAAGTTAAAAGAAAATGGTGTTTAGGTTGCCTAAAATTGAGTTTTTAAATGTGTATGAAGGGTGCATATATGGGAAATAATGTAAAAAATCATTTCTAACAAGGGAGTATAGAAAGGCATCTAATTGTCTTGAAAATTGTATATACTGATTTGTGTGGTCCTATGCAAATGAAATCATGTGGTGGAAGTAAATGTTTTTTGTTGTTTACAAATAATTACAGTCAAGTGACGTAAGTTTAATTTGTACAATTCAAGTTAGATATATTTCACACCTTAAAGAAGTTCAAAGCATTTGTTAAGAAGAAAAATGGAAAATGCATTGAAACACTTCATACACACTAAAACAAAATGGTGCAACTAAATGAAAGAATTGAATTGTTACCTAAATGCCAAAAAGCTTATTAAAGGCCAAAGAACTACCAAAATTTTTTAGGCAAAAAGTATTGCTACTATTGTCTATTTGTTAAATTTATTTCTAATAAAAGCACTTTTAAACCAAACATTGTATAAGGCTTGGAATAATCGGAAACCTTAAGTAAGCTTGTTAAATATTTTTAGTTGTATCACTTATGTTTTGATTAATTCACATTATTATAGCAAATTTAATGACAAATCAATAAAATGTATTTTTGTTAGTTATTATCCTCAATCTAGGGCATATAAGTTGTATAATCCTATTAATGGCAAAGTAATTATTAGTAGAAATTTTATCTTCAATGAGAAGTAAGATTAAACTTCCATTAAGTTCAAGAGGATTTTGTAATAAATCTAAATTGACCATTATGAAATTGGGGTGATTAAAAGGTGATTTACTACTGATAAAAACATTTAATAAATTGAAAAATTTAAGGCAACATTAAATTATACAAGTTCAAGTGATTTTGGCTAGATTTTACAAATTTTCTTTATTTTTGTTCTTTTTTTATTTTCAAAATAAAGGATCTTTAAGAAAACTACTAATGTAAGTTAATAAAAGTAAGAAATAAAATTAAGAGTAGGAGATAAAGTTAATATTTCAAATTATTAGTGAAAGACAAGTCTTAAGTTCTTAATCTCAAGAAAAAATGAAAAAGAAAGAATAGTTGAAATAGAGATTTAAAGGAAGAAAAAAATAAAAGACCATCATCCTACCACTAGAAAAAAGAAATTTCGAAGAAGATGGAGGTAGAACAATAACAAATGAAAAAATAAGGCAAAATATTTTTTATTTGATATGTAGTTTATTAGTAAAAAGGATATACAAAGTCTAAGTTAGTAAAGTTAGTGCACTCCAATTGTCATCCAATGTATGTAAGTAACTAATATAATAATATAAAATATAGCCTTAGCATATACTCTTGAACTCAAAGCAGTGGAGTTCATTTTCAATATTTTCTTTTTGTTAAGACTAGTATTAACTAGTATGCAAGGAATTTTGAATATATATGTTTGATTCTGAACAAAACAAAATGTGAAATTAATTAATATCAAATAATTATAGGTCAAAATGGTCGATTTGAATTAGAATTCCAAAATTTGTTAACCTTTAATAAGAAACTAAGTTAAACTTAGCATGAGAATTCAAAACATGTTTAATTTGAAATTTCAAGTGAGAATGGGAAATTTGCAAGTTAATGTTCAATAATCTTCTCATTCAAGTTTACTTCCTTCAACTTCACCAAGTTTCTCTTTTAAGAAAGTTTAGAGCATTAAAGGAGCTTTATAAGACAACATAAGCCTTGTTTATAGCTAATCCAACAACATTTGAAGAAGCAACAGAGAAAAAAGAGTGGTGCAATGCCATGAAAGAAGAAATTGTAGTAATTCAAAAAATGAAACATGGGGGCTAATGGACTTACTCGACAGTAAGAATGCAATTTATCTAAAATAAGTATTCAAAATAAAGTATCATATAGATGGTAGTATATTAAAGCATAAAATTCGATTAATGGCAAAAAATTACTTGTAATAAAAAGGTATTGACTTTAAAGAAACAATTTCTCTTATTGCTCAATTTGACACAGTGAGGACCATTTTGGTGTTAGCTACACATTTGCATTGGCTTGCATATTAATTCAATGTTAAATCAATAATTTTTAAATAGAGAACTACAACAACAAGTGCAAGTGAAGGTTTCATAGTTAAAGGAAAAGAAAAAAAGTGTACAAATTGTAAAAAGTACTTTTTTAGTTAAAGCAAGCTCTACAGGCATAATACAACAAAATAGATTCTTATTTTCTTGATAATAGGTTTAAAATAAGCAAGAATGAACCTATCCTTTATCTAAAGAGACAAAGTAAAAATGATCTTCTCATTATTTACCTTTATATAAATGATATGATCTATATAGGTTGTTCTTCTTCCCTCATTAATGAATTCAAGGTTTGCATGATGAAGTTTGAAATGTATACTCCACTATTTTCTTGGGTTTCAAGTAAAGCAAGTTAAGGATAGAATCCTTGTATCAGAAAGAAAATATGCTATTGATTTATTTAAAAGATTTATGTGAACTTGTTGCTACATCTATGTATTTGAAAGAAAAGCTATATATTAATGATGATGCTAAACAAATAAATGCAAGATATTTTTAAAATATGATTAAAGGCTTAATCTACTTGACTTATACATGACTTGATATTACTTTCTTAGTTAAAGTTATCTTTAGGTTTATGCATAACTTTTCAAAGCATCACATTGGAGTTGCAAAAAGAATGTTGTGATACATTATTGGAAAATTGATTCTAGGTTGTGGGGTTGTGGTATGGTTAAGTTTTAGAATTCAAATTGATAATGACTTGGTTGGGTGGTTGAAAAATAAAAAGAGCACTTCGAATTATGTTTTGATCTCAAATGAGTTAACATATGTTGGAGTTTGATAAAGTAAGCAATAATGGGTTTATCTTCATTTGAAATTGAATATGAAGCTACAACATTGTCATCATGTTAAGCAATTTAGCTTGCTAATATAATAAAAAACAAAAGGAAGCAAATGAGATTTATTGCAACAATAAAGTTGCCATTGCAATAAAAAGGAACATGTAGCAAATGTTTAAACAAAGTAACTTCCTAGAGATGAACATATGCATATGAGATTTCAACTTGGAGTTTGCAATTTTGAATTAACGAGGAGTGTCGAAGATTGATTCAAAATGATGGTACAAAATTAGTTCTAATTGTGTTGTAGATTTGGTTCTGATAATTTCATTATCTTAATTCTTATTTTTTTATTTTATTTAGTTGTTCTGTTATAGAGAATATCTTCTATTTTAGAGAATATTGCCTTTTTGTTTTAGGCCACAAAGACTTGTAAAGCCTATATATAAGCACTCTTATTTATGAATTGTGAATTAATACTTATCTAAGTTGTTTTGTTCTCTTTGTTGTTGACTATTTTGTTCTATCGTTTTTTATACTCTCTTGAACCAACAACCACCACTTCCAACATGAACTTATCTCTTTATGTTTCATAAAAAATTCAAAATTTCACATCAATTCTGTGTCACACAACAAGACCATGCTATTTGCGTTTACTTGATTTTCTTTCTCTCTAACCTTTGATCTTTCCTCCATAATCTAAGTTTTCATTTGGAGAATGTTTGCTATCAAATTGTTGGGAGATATAAAAAAAAGGAAAAAAAATTACTTAGGTGAGAAAATTTGGAAGAAGAGAATGTGAAACAAGGCATTTCTAGAAAAATATCTTTAGGATAATAATTTGCCTACTTAATTACAAATAATTTCATGAAAATTCTACCCTTGAAATATAATGTCTAACCCAAAGTAAAAAATTACAATTTCCTTATTCTTATAGACAAAAGACACATAGTTGAGAGAGGAGAAAATAATAACTTCTTTTAAGAGTTACAAATACCTCTTAAGAAAAGATACGTAAATATACACAACTCTTAACTTTCGAAAGAACACAAAGTCTCATTCCAAAAGTTATAACTTTTCATTTCAAAAGATATTCTTTTTTATTAACACTTTTTAAAAATAAATTATTATTTTATTGAATAAAAAAAAAAACGCAACACTGCCTTCAGAATTCCACCGATTTTATAATTATATTCATAAAGTTCGTGTAATTGAGTGCTAAGATTCTAAAATATTTACAACTCAATCTTAGTGTGGTTTTGGAGCTTTCGGCATAATAAATAATTTCATAGATAGTTATAAAATATTAAGTTAATAAAAAAATTCAACTTATCTAATATTAAAAATTGAGAATGTGGTATAAACATTTTGTTTTCTCTCACCACCATAATGACATATATATTTTTTAAATCATAAAGATATATACATAACATAAGATTCTCTCACTTATATACACATATTTTCCCATAAAGAAACTTTACTAATTGCTCAATAGAGACAGACACCCTAAGAAACTGAGGAAAAAAATATTTTGTAATATTATCGCGTTAGTTCAATAAATAGCAGGATTGGTATATAAAAGCAGCTTCATGAGATAATGTAAGAATTTCATTTTATTTCATTTGGGGAAATACTAATGTAAATATTACTTATTATGTCCTTTTTAAATAATATTATTCAAATACTATCAATTAAGAATACGTCGATTCATTTTATTTAATAATCATTTAATTCTCTTATATTATAATTAGTAGTAAATAATTATTAACTTATTATTTCTATTTTTATCCAATAATTACAATTAATTATTGAATAAAAATGAATTCCCACATTCTTAATGGGTAACATTTGAATGATTACATATAAAAATAATATGGTAGACAGTACTTAAAGATTTCTCCTTTATTTGTTCCATTCTTTTTTTCTTGGATAAAATCTTCACTAGCTTCTTTCCTAAATACGAAAAAGCTAACTAACTCAACGATGTATATATGTTAAAATTTATGATTCTTCCTTAGCTCTATGTTCACCGTTCAGCACCGCATACAAGTTTTCTGCACAACTTACGGTTTGCATGTCTCTTTACATTCAACTTCATTCCACATTTGTATCAACGTCGTGGCGTCATGCACTGTTTATCTTCATGAAAATACAGAAGGGGGGAAACGTTGACTGACGTTGGTTCTGCACACCCTTTGATGATATAGCAAGTTTCGCGGGGACATTCCCTCGCAAATGTTAATGATAAATGCAGATAAGGAATATAAATGAATATAACATTAGAATGCATTTGTTTTGACCAAAAAAATTATTAAAATATAATTATAAAATATTATAACAGTAAAAAATAATCTATTTATTCAAGAAAAACACTAAAAAACCCAACAATGGTGTACCACATATGGGTGCCAGATTGTATGATCATATAATAATCTTTTGATTTGATAGAATTAAATTTCCTTGCTTTTATATCTAGCGGTTACATTAGTTTTGGAGTTGATTTTCGGAACAAACATCGGGACAAATAGTAAAAGTCTTTATTCAATATTAAATATAAAAATTTAATTAAAAAATCTATTATATTTTTTAGAGAAAAATATATTTACCCACCTGTATTATTAGGATTACAATCCACCCACCTCCTTAAGATTTAAAATACGAAGAAAAGGACCATCACCGGTGGTTTGTACTGTTTACACTTTATTCACCTGTAATTATTTTTCCTCTAAATATAATAGAATTATTCACATATTACCTCTCATGGGCACTTTCTCCTAATTTGTCAAATTGAAATAAAATTCCAAAGATCCAATTTATCTAATCAAAATTTCCCTTTCTTTCCTAATCTTAAACCCCAAAACCTTAATTTCTAAAAAATAATTGGTAAAAAGTGTAAAATTAGGGATACAGTAAAATCATGTCAAATTAGGATTAATGAAGAAACATATAATTTGCACATAATAATTTTTATTAGATTTGAACAAAAATATAATACAAATGAGCAAAAACATAAGTAAAGAAAGTGTTTAAAATTCAAACCATAAATTGCTGCTTTTTAAAATTTTAAACTAACAGATGAGAAGGTTGCAAATGGAAATAAGATCGTTCCACAAATGTACAAAGCACATTTTATAGGAGTGACACATCACTTCATCACTCGTATACTAAAGAAAATTTTCCTACAAAACAATCTAATTAAGGCTTGGCAAGTAACTGAACCAGAATTTTGATCTAGCTGAATTTTGACCTAGAATAATTTCAAGGAAAATGGTGATGTTGAAAGGCAGCTAAAATCGGGTATCATGTTTATAATAATATCTGGGAGAAAGCCTGGAGAACAATGGCAGTAAAGGGGAAGGGATGCTCTAACACTGTAATGACAAACCCTAGCACCAGTAAATTAAGAAAATAGAAAGCCTTTTGTTTGAACCGATTGCTTGAAATCACGATTTCTAAACAAGTAACCTTTCATTCCTTGGATAGGAAAACGACGTTGAAAAATTAAACCCTAAATTCCCAGTTCCCACTTAACACGTCACAAGCTGTTGACCATCAGAGACACCAAAATGCATTAATAAATGTAAAATTTTGGGGAAAAACTG
Source organism: Sindora glabra (assembly GCA_020226215.1). NCBI lineage: Eukaryota > Viridiplantae > Streptophyta > Magnoliopsida > Fabales > Fabaceae > Sindora > Sindora glabra. The sequence continues at coordinate 57,233,279 of CM035230.1, read as the reverse complement.
TAGATTCACACCAAGAATAAGATAAATTGTGTGAAATAAGTCCCCCTAGTTTTAAGTTCTACAATTTCTCAGGCCACTTCTACAATATCCAGATTTCATAGCACTTTGCAGAAGGTAAAATGCTGGGCAAGAGGGAAATTATAAATACCTATCTATGCAGACAATCAAAGACAAAGATCACCTGCGCTACCTTCAAATATTAAGCCAGTGTTCAATTCCAACATATATGCACAAATTAAGATCCACAAAAGGCTATTTAAAGATCACCTAAGAACACTCTACAAACCTAGGAAAAAGGGGTGTAGAGTATTGGAAGCCAAGAAAATCATCCTCTTGGGCTGAAAAAGACAAATTTTGCAACTTAATATTAACACAGTAATATATCAGTACACTAACAGATCTACTGATCATGTTCTAATAGATAACATATGATAATATATCAAACTTTAATTTGATAATATATCAGTATTTAGTAGTGTATCATAAACTCTCCCCTGCTTTTAATGTCTAGCACTCCAAATGTCTTCATATATCCAATTTCAACAAAGAAATTACCTAAAGAAACAAAAGTGAACCCAAAACGTAAGTTTAGACCTCAATCCTACTTAAAGAACAAGTTTTCCCGATCTTCTAATTCTAATATTTTCCTCATTCCTCATGCCAACGTTGGCCTCTTTTACTTGAAGTGGTTGGCTTCAAAGTAACGCCTTGAGAGAAGAAAACAATTCTTGTCTTCCCTATCTAATTTTTCATGTGCATAAAAGCATAGTTCTCTCTCAAATTAAAAATAAATAATAGAGTATATGAGTGTATTTGAATATGTTTTTATTTTTGTATTTTTTAAAACAAAAGTTTTTTAAAAATTATTTTCTTATTGTCAAAAACTATTTCCAATTGGAAGAAAATAAAAAATAAAGAATGATTAGTATTGCTAATATGAAAATATTTTATTTAATTATAAAATCAACATCAGAATAAAAAAATAGGTTCAAAAAATAATTAAAAGTTATTTTATTTTTTTGGTTTTCAAATTACACATTTAGAATTACAATATTTAAAAATAAATTTTAAAAATAAATTATAAAAAAATAGAAACTAATTTTTGAAAATATTTAATAAACAGACCCTATGCCTCTTTAACTTTCACACTAGTTTCATTTTTATCCTTCAAGAAACCCTTACCTTTTGGAAAGCAGGCGGTATCACCCAACGCTAAATCCATCTAATTTACTAACAGAAACCTACATAGACACAATTTACCATCCTAACTGTCACCAAATCAAAAAAAAAAAAAATTAGACACATAATAGAGCACTAAAACATTGTTTTCCCTTTTAAAAAGTAATAAATTTATCCTGTTTTATGTTTTCTGAAATGAGTTAACAGATTAATTTTCTTTCCTTCCATAAGTTTTAGTCCTCTGTTACACATCGAATATAATTTAATTAGAATACCAGATTATGTGCTATATATGAATTTCTGGTACTAAACTAGACATAGCATCCTCACATTGACATTGCGTACTTTCCCAAAGTCAAAGAGTTAAAATTGCTCAATATAATTCTGAAAAATAAAAAATGAAATTTGTGGGGAAGTTAGGGACATTTTAGCCATAAACACACGAGACTGTATTGGCTTGGAGAGTTCGTAAGCACGAAAATGATAAGACTAAATGCCAATATCAATAGCAGTAGATCCTCTATTCAGTGAAGTGCATGCAGTTTAACAGGTGTCAATTAGCTGTATTACTGTCAGAAGTGACCCAGAATTCTAAAGCAACACCAACACATGCAAGTAACCAGACTACCTTTTCAGCCACCGCTCACAATAGATGACGCTTAATAATGCTCACTGAGCTTTAACTCACCCCATACCAAGACTGAAAGCCTAATTCAGAGAAAGAGGAGATGAACCGACCCTACCACCATTCTTCATCTCTCCAAAATATAATATGATTATTCACTCAGCCGTATACATACAGTAGGTATATCATCAAACTATACAATAATTGCAAAAGAACATTCAAGTATGCACTAGAGTCCAATATCATCAATTCATTATCAAACTGTGCGACTTTATAGCAGCCTATCCACTGCTGGATGAAGTACAGCAGCTAAATGCAGAATGAGACACAAATCAAAACAATTAAATTCAGTACGCATACCATAAATCCATCGTCCCTTCATAGGGCTGCAATCTTTATTTCTGGACACCAGAATTCCATCTTTGGCCTACACAAGTCATATAATAGACTCTCCCACAAAGGTAGATATTAGACTGAGAGAAAGAAAAAAACAAACACAAGTACCATAATGACTTTTCGGAGAACATGATGAGAAATCTACTGGGATATTTTTTTAGAAACAAAACATATTAACATGCAAAGCAAACCATCCTACTCTTCCTTGCTATTCTTACAAGAAACTGTCAGAAACTATACTGCACAAAGTACATGTCAGTAATGAGATCAAAGATCATCTTCCCCTCTCTTCTTCACTTTCTCAGTAAGGAGGAGGAGGAGGGCGAGCTGGAGGAGTATTCCAGAATACATCATGTGACATTTGACCATGAAGTAGATTTGGAGGCAGATTGTATATTGGCATTGAAACTTGTTCACCTAAGCCTGGAGTTGGCGGAGGATTTCCAGTATTATTTCCAGAAATCACTCCTCCCGATTGTTGTTGCTGAACTTGTACTCCTTCCCCGGCTGCTGGCTCATCTTCCAAAGGCAATCTCTCATAAGTAGCATTAGCAAATGTGGCTGCTATCACCATTACAGGCCCGGAAGCTACTAAAGAACCCAAGACAGTACCGCCAACAACCTGCCCTTGTCCGCCGGCTAAATACACTGTTAATCCGGTAGCCCCTGGCGGCGAAGGACCAGGCAAAAAGGCGCCAGATAAGGATAAAATCTCGAACCTTCCGTTAAGTGTGATGACCCCACCCGGTGCAGCTGGCTGCCGGAGTGTTACGTTGGCCACAATGCCACTTCCGCTAAGGACGGATACACCTCTGTGGCGGCGGTTTGCGAAGGTGGCGATGCACTCTGCCACATCGCTGCCGCTGCTGATTTCCAAAACGTGGCTTCGAAGGGCGTTGGGGGTCTCCTTGGTTATAATGATGGGTGGTTTTGGCTTATTCTTCGACCCCGGTGGGCGGCCTCGAGGGCGGCGGGCGCTGCTGCCGGGCTCCGTCATTTCGTGGCTGCCTGGGTTTTGGTCATCGGCTGCTTCGCGCTCGTTGTCTCGGCTGTCGTCATCTTCAGCGTTCAAGCTGTTGCGGTTAGTGTTGCTGTTGTTGCTATTGGTTGGGGTGGAGTTGGCGTTGTTGTTGGTGTTCTCCATGAATTCTTGCTCTCTTCTATGGCCGAGTCGGTTGAATCCACCATGGTCGCCTTCTGGGTTTCTCAGCTGAAGTGATGGGGAAGATGACATGGGGTCTGTAGGTCTCATTGCCACATTCCCAGCCCACCATGGATTCGCCATTTTTGAATAGTTGGAAGAGAGAAAAACTCCTAATAAGGAAATCTAGGAACTAGATATGGAACTTCGTCTTCTTACTCCTCTCCTCTTCCTCTGAATGGTTCTTTGAATTGGATAATGACAAAACTAAAAAAAAAAAAAAAATGAATATATATCAAGTTTTTGAGCTGGTTCTATTCCTTTGTTCCTCGTTTGCCAGATCAGATCTCTATATCAGAACCCCGAACTCCAACAAATACAATCCAAAACCTTATCATCCGATCACATCTATCATCCCCAAGAAAAAAGGAGAAACTTTCCCAGCAAACTTCGATGCATGAATCAATCAGACATCAAAACACATGGAGGGAGGGGGGTTTGCTTGTTCTGCATGTAAACCCTAACGACATAGATTCAACTCCGAATTGGAGAAGTCACATCCACCTAATTAACATTAGGACACAAAACCCACTTCCCCAAATACCCAAAAAAGCTCAAAGATCCAACGCCAAGCAGTAACAGTCCTCTGCGCTTCACTCACAGAATGAAAAACCGAGCTGCCATAGCTGAATAACACCTGAATAAGCTTTTTGGAAAGTCGAACTGATATTCGATTCCAGCAGAAAGAGAGAAAGGTTAAGAAAACGAAAGCTGGCCTTTTTTCCAGTACCCTCTATCTATGCCGTTTAAAGGGTCAGATTAGTACGGGACAGCAGAAGAGAATAGTTTCAGATTGGGGGGTCCCCAGTATAAGCTGATTTCAGCACTTGTCTCGGTGTGGGTCTGTGAGGAAAATGGCACCATTTTCTGAAGCGTACGTTTTAGCGTTCTCTCTCTCTCTCTCTCTCTGTATGGGTGATGATCTGGTTTTTCCTAGTGTGCTTGGTAAACGGTTCTTATGAGTTATGTTCAAAGTTTTCAACTTCCCAAGTTGGCAGAGCTTCTTCCACTTGTTGCTCGTGTCATCCACTCTCTCACATTCGGTCAGTGTTTCGGCTTAAAAAATAATCAGACATTATTTATCATTTAATTTTATAAAATTTATTTATTTGTAAAAATTATTATCACCATTAATTATTTATTATTTATTTTAAAAATTATTTTTAGTGAAGATAAAATTAATAATTTTATTTTTAAAATTATAAAATATTAACAAAATAGTTAATCTTAATTATATAAAAATATAATTTTATTTTTAAATAATAATTTATATAATTTATTTTCAAATTATTATATGAAAAATGATAATTCTATTTATAAATTATTATATAAAAATAAAATTATATTTTTATATAATTTAAAAATAATTTTATTAATATTTTATAATTTTAAAAACAAATTTATTAATTTTATATTTAACTAAAACTATCAACACCTTTTAAAGAAGCTATTATTCGTTAAAATGTGATGCGTTGAAGTGCGACCACCGTCATTAATCATAGATAAACCCATCAGCCTGCGCCCGAGAAGTCTTTAATACACCGAGCCGTGAGCTTGTGGGATTATTATCATTATGTCCTTGTGTGCTCGCAGTCTATTTTACCTTGTGACAAAGTGTTTGGATGCACTTTTTTTTTATTTTTGAAAATTGCTTTTAAGATCTATATTTAAAAAATTATATTTAAAAAATAGGTTGATGATTATGAAATAAATAAGAAAAGATTCATTTAATTATAAAATTATAATAAAAATAAAAAAATTAAAATTTAAAAATATTTTAAATTATATATTATAATTATAATTTTCAATATATATATAAAATTAGTTATTATATAACATTTTTATTTTTAAAAAATACATATTAAAAATAATAAACAAATGTTCCCATTATTTTTCAATATAACACCATAAGAGTAGAGATTTGAAATTGGTTGAGAAATGCTGCCCAATTATTGAATATGGGCATCTATCACCTCACCTACCTTTCTTGTTTTTCATGTGAAAGTCACATCGAACTTTGTAGCATCATTACTGTCAAGATAAATTCTATTATACACTTCGAGTAAAGTATTATATTTTATTTTGAATGAATAAAAAGAAAATCGTGTAATTTATAATAATATAGGCTCATTCATATGGATTCAATCTATCTTTTTAATTTTTTTCTCTTTTTAAAATAAAGGATAGAAACTTAAGGGTGAGTTGATTTGTAATAATTGTATAAAAAGTTTTATTTTTTAAAATTAAATTAAATTAAATTATTTAATTAATTATTATCTAAAAAAATATTTAAAGAATTTTACTTTTTATAAAATATGAAAAATTATTTATTTACTTTCAACGTAGATAAGTTTTACTTTTTATATTTTTTATGAATATAAAGATAAAATTATGTTCATTAAATTTAATTAATGACAACTAAAATTTTTAGTACATCTTATAATAATATTGAAAATATAATAATTATTTTATTAATAATTTATAAAAAAAATTTAAAATTCAATCAAATAAAATATCATAAATTATTTTCTAGTAAGTGTCATTTTCTCAATGTTAATTAGGGGTGCAAATGGGTTCCTTAAATAGGCCGAGCCTGTATTACAAAACTTTAGTCCGGACTTGACCTATTAGCTTATATAAGACTTTATTTTAAGCCCGAGTCTAGTCTATTTTAAAAGTTTGGCCTAACCTATTAACCTATTTAAAAGCTTATTTTTAAATACAAGCTTTTAAACAGGTCAACAATTTAAGACTTAAAAGGCTTATTATAAAAAGGACTTAAATAATTCAATAACTTATATAAGCTTTTATCAATATATTCTTAAGATACCCCTAATAATACTAAAATTAATACAAAATTTTATATAATAATTAATTAATAAAGAAATAAATTCATATACTCATAACATAAAATTATTAATTTAAATATTCAATATTTAATTAAAAGTAAAATAATATCAAGTTATCATAACATCAAAGGTTAATAATAAAGATAAATTAGTTCATCATAAATTATATAACAAATATTTAAAATATTTAATCTATATAATTGGCTTGAAAAAAAAAGTCTATATATCATTACTTTTATAGAAAATAAATTTAAATAAAAAAATATTAATTAGGCATGTCCAATAGGCCTGTAGGTTAGGTTTAAAATAAAAAAATTTGGCCTATTTAATTAAAAAAAAATATTTGACCTTTACCTAACTCATTTAACTAAATAGATTAAACCGAATTAAGCCTAAATTAGGCCGGGCCATAGGTCTCCGATAGGCTGCCCGATCTATTTGCACCCCTAATATTAATCAAATAACTTTAAGCACTTTTCGAAAACTTTACATGAAAAGTTATTTCATAAGAAGTTTAACTTTCTGCAAGAACTTACTTCTCATGTGAACTAAATGAATTCTTACTTCTCAAATATATTGGTACTTTTGGTTAAATAAAATAGAATAATTATTTTATAACTATATTTAGTATTGTCATTTGATTTGTAATAATTATATGAAAATTTTTATTTTTAAAAAATAAAATAAAATAAATTATTTAGTCAGTCATTATCTAAAAAGTTATTCAACAAATTTTATTTTTCATTAAATATAAGAAATTACTTACTTACCTTCCACTTAGATAAGTTCTATTTTTTATATTTTTTATGAATATAAAATAAAATTATCCTCATTAAATTTAATTAATAATAATTAAAATTTTTATTATATTTTATAATAATATTAAAAATATAGTAAGTTATTTTCTAGTAAGTATCATTTTCCTAATATTAATCAAATAACTTTAAGTATTTTTCAAAAAATTTACATAAAAAGTTATTTCATAGGAGGTTTAACTTCTTACAAAACTTATTTTTCATATAAACTAAATGATTTTTTACTTCTCGAGTATATCAGTACCTTTGATTAAATAAAATAGAATGACTATTTTATAATTATATTTGGTATTATAAGGAATGAAATAAATATTTCATTCTATACTTATATTTAGTACAACAAAATTTTGTTTGAGTAAAATAGGAGAAAAATTTATGAATGATGATAATATTATTTAAAATAAAAGAAAATGTAGAAATAAGAACATTTTTATATAAAAGATGACAGCGTTATTTTTATTTTTAACTTTTTTTATAGTTGAACATATAGATAATTTACATTAAATTGATTAACTTAAATATTTTAAATGATTAAAATAAATTTAATTTAAAATTATATTATATTCAATTAAAAAATATATTATAGATGAATGCATAATAGCACTCTTTTTATATAGATTTGATTTGAAGTGTATGATTTTAATTCAAAAATAATTTTAATGAATGCGCTGTACTCATTTGCATTGTATATTATTAAGAAAAAATTATATGTTATTAAATGAAAGTATGGATGATTTAAAATGTATGTTATATTCATTAATATTGTATATTATTAAAAAAATTAAATACATTATATTTAGTAAAAAGTTTATAATATTTATAATTTGAAATATTTTCATACTTACAATAAAAGAGAATGGTGAAATAAGATTCATAATTAAAAAGGATAATTTTAAAATTTTGTAAATTTAATAAGCATGATATAGTAGAAAGTCCAATTCAAGAATGATAAAATGAATCATTTTATCAATTTTACTATGAAATAAATATTTCATTATTTGATGGAATAATTAATTCTTAAAAATAAAATTTTTTATTTTAAAATGCTTAACAAACATACTTTTGACTGATCCTTTCTTTTATTAGTATTCCATCTTATTAAACCAAACACATTTTAGTAGAATATTTGGTCGTAACCAGTGTTATTATATTTTGTCCAAAGCTGCATTGAGCATAAGTAACTTGGTTTAGACTTTAGATGCACAAGAAATAAGGAGAAAAAGAAAATGAAGAGAAAGAAATAAAGAGAAAAAAAGAAGAAAAAATATAATTTCTTTTATTATATTTGGTTAAAGAGAAAATGAGAAAGAATGAAAATAAGAGAGAACTCACTTTCTTTTATTTAGTTAAATAAACAAGTGAGGAGAAAGAAAAGTTAACAGGGTGAAATAACAATAATACTCTTAATATTTCATATCTAAATTATATAATAACAAATTTAAAATAAAATAAATTAGTAATAAAATTTTATTTCATATTTTAAAAAATTTTAGAAATATGAAAAAGGAAACCCTAGATTATTTTAAACTAAAATAGAAAATTGAGAAATAATAATTTATTTTCTCAAATAATTTGAAGAAAGATGTTATGAATTGTCTTAATTCTAAAATAAACATACAGTGATTTATAAAATTTAAATTTACCAATAATTACATGTGACACATTTTTTTCTTCTTTTTATTTTATTTAGTACTTTGCATTTTTTTATGTTCACTTTTATAATTCATAGGTTATATATTAATATTATTAAATATTATGAATATAGAATGAGATATTTTATTTTTATTATTGATATGTTTTAATAAATTAAGAATTTGATAAAAAATTACAAATTCAATGAATTAATTATATATTTCATTTTTAATAAAAATATTTATTTAAAATTATTTATTATTTTTATACCAAATTTTACATATTACATTTCAAATTAAATATACTATAACTAACATTTTGTAATGATTTTATAACTCGTGCTGTTTTCTTTCTTTTCATCTACAATATTATATATTTTTCTTTTCTTTTCAATCCACTCATATTATTTATAAATTATACAACATTGGTATTGATATAATACAATATAATTTTTACCATATTTAAACAAATATAATTTTATTTTATAATCAATAAATTATATTTATCAATAATAAAATAAGCTACGATGATTATTAAGGGATTTGAATCCTCTCCTTTTTTTTTATGTAATTTTTCTATTATTTTTGAAAAGATAAAAGTATAATTTTTACTATGAAATTTACTACTTTTTTCTGTTGAGACTTACAATTTTAAATGAAAAAAACTTGCATCTATTTTTCTCCAAATTACATCTATACATTCCCAAAAAAAAAAGTAATGATTTCAAATCCATTATTAAAATTTGAAATGGTTATTTTTAAATTTAATAAAATAAATAAGAAAAATATATATAAAAAATTCATTCACCTATGTTTAAACATTAACGATGCTTTTCAGCAAGACATTGACTAAGAATGCTTGCAGGTTGTTGTCCTGTAGCGGGTAATATGGGAAAAATATACTGTGATAATAATTTCTCTCCCAATTTCTGGTCTTCAAAGGAGAGATTTAAAATTTAGGAAGTCCCACAAGAAATTTCTTCCCAATCTTCTCACTTTTCTGACTTCTTCCTTCATCCAAATAGAATATATTCATAATTTTCCTCTCAATTTCTCCATTCTAATTTCTTTCTTTCCGGTCTTCTCTGCAATCAAAGGGGCAGTTTGAGTTAGTTCCAACAAAGTACATCTGATAGTGGCTCGAGCACCTTGGGGTTTTTTAAAAGTGTACACGGGCCGATCAGGTAGTTTCAGGTCGGACTGAACTTTAATTTAAGGCTTGAATTGAATCCGATCCGATCCGTTTATATTTTTTAAAAAATTGGTCCAACCTCCCTGAATTTTAAAATGAAAAATTCAAAAACTTGGCTTGAAAATTTGAAAAAAAATATTTTTTAGTTAAAAATAAATTTTTAAAATAAAAAATATATATTTAAAGCACTAATATAATTTTAAATATATAAAATATTTAATTATGTTAAATTAATTTTTTATATTTAAAATAATTAGATATAATTATATATTTTTAATATATAATTATATTATTAAAAATAAATTATTATTATCGGGTTGGGTCGAGTTTATTAAGTTTTTTATATTAACCTAAGTTCGATCCAATTATTAATCGGATTATGAAAAAAAGTTCCATTGAACCTATCGAATAAAAAAAGAGTACAAATATTATATTTTTTTGGACCAAACTCATCGAGGTGGGCGGGTGTACACCTCTAGGGTCTTTGAGAAGGGGTTGCCCTGGGCTTCCATGACAAATAACAAAGTTTTGTGAGCATTCCAACAGTAATTGGTGAGAAATTTCAGTGTATTTAACCGTGGTGGTAGAGTTATATATAATTTAATAATTTGGTTAAAATTTTATGTAATATTACATATTTCGTTTAAAATAATATAATTAAATTTAAATTAATATAATTTTTATTTAGTCAAATACAATACATATCAATTTATAATAAACTCAACATAATAAAAAAAATTAGACTTCATGCAAAAGTATTTTAAAGATTAAAATGAGACATGATGGTCTTTAATAAGAATATTAAAATTTATAATTTAATAAATAATAATTAATTAAAAATTATTTTTAAGATTATAATTATATATTTTCTTATTTTTATTAAAAATTATAACATTTTAATTTATTTTTAAAATATGTTTTTTATTTTAAAGAAGTTTATTTCAATAAAAAAATATATACCCAACGATTTCTTGGCTGATAATAAATAAAGTGAGTTCCACGAGTTTCGATCCTTGTTTTCACTCTTCTCTCCTCTTATAATGGTAGGAAAAAATTTTAGAGTATGTTTTTGTATGTATTTTTATTTTTATATTTTTAAAAATTATTATTAATAATTATTTTTAAAAATTATTTTTTATTTTTATAAATTATTTTTGAATTAAAAAATTAAAATTAGAAGAGGATTGATATTGTAAATAAAAAATATTTACAAAATTGACATTTAAAATAAGAGAATAAATTTAAAAAATAATTAAAAATTATTTTTTATTTTTAAGTTACATATTTAAAAATAATTTTTAAAAATAAATTATAAAATAAAAAATTATTTTTAAAAATAAAAAATAAACAAACCCTTATTTTTTTTCCACGAGTAAGGTAATATTTATCGCAGGTTTTAGGGTTTAAAGTGTTGGATTTGACGGGAAAAAATATCATGATTTCGGGGACAAAGTGTAGAAGTCAGCTCGCGGTTGATGTTGGAGGTTTTACTTTCCTTGAATTGGGCTTCATTCGTTGTTGAAAGGATAAGAGAAACAGGAATGGATGAGGCAAAAATATCAATATATGATTTTTTCACAAACTAATTTTCATTTTACCGTTATTTCAAAACGTATTACTAAAATAAGCAAGGTGCCAGATTGAATGGCGTCTGTAGGATGGCGAGGCGCCATATAGTGTGGCGCCCTTGAAGGTAAACCACAAATGGAAGGCGCTATTCAACTTAGCGCCATTTGCTGAAGTGTAATGTTGAAGGCGCCATCCAACTTGGCGCCATTAACTTGGAGGCGCCATCCGAGTTGGTGCCATTGCCAAATTGCCAAACTTGGAGGCGCCATTTAAGTTAGCGCCATTGTGGAGTTTAGAATTTTGGAGAGCACCAAAAGCAATGGCGACTCCTGGTTCTCCCCTTCTTTATAAACCCCTTTGCACCTCCCCCCTTCGCACCTCGTATTCGCACCGTTTCTTCTTTTTGCACCCACAAATCTTCATTGTTTCTTCTTCATCTGCATTTCATCCGGCAACATTTTCTTCTTTGTAGTTCATTCACAGCAAATCTGCTCTTCCTTCTTCTTACCGGTTAGTATTTTTATAATTTTTATATTTGTGTTATAATTTTTATTAGTTATTATGAGAATATATTTTACAGTGGTAGAGAAATTTTTTTAAGATATAGGATATGATGAAAATAAGATTATTTTTATTTTATGTTGATTATTATGATTTATGATATGAATTTTTTATTTATGATATGAAAAATTTATAAAAATTTATATGTACTGTGATAGTTTGTAGTGTTAAAAGAAGAACAAAGGAGATAAAGAAAAGTGTCTTAGAATAAAACTTAGGATTTAAGTAAAAATTATATTTAAAAATTTTTAAAATATAAAATTTTAATATATAATAGGAAAAGTAAAAAAAATAAATTTTTTTAAAAAATATTGAAGTAAAAAGAAGTCTTAAAAATTAAGATAGTATTATTAAAAAATGAATAATCTTTTATTTAAATAATAGATATTAAAAATGCAAGAATAATTTTTTATTATAAAAATATTAAAATATATAAGGAGGTACTGTAATATTTAGGATTCAGGATTTAGGGTTTAAAGTTTAGAATTTATGTACTGTAATATTTAGTGTATGTAGAAAAAAATTCATGATTTTAATCATAAAAATAAACAAACAGTAATATGTAAATATCTTTATTTGTTAGTCATTAAAAGGTGTGAAGGAAAAAAATTATTATGAAATGTTAAAAGTAATGTATTAAAACAGTTAATCAATTTAATAAGAATAATTTGTAAGCAATAAACAAAAAAAATAACACTTGGAGAAAATAAATTAAAATATAAATAAAATTATATAGTGAAACATTATATAGGATTAAAAATAATAACGTTTAATTGACAGGGCAAAATTATTATATTATATGATATGTTTGTTATATATTGAAAATTATTATGAAATGTTAAATTTATTGTATTAAAAAGAGTTAATCAATTTAATAATATTTTTTATAATTTTTGTATAATATTATAATTTTTATTAGTTATTATGAGAATATATTTTACAGTGATAGAAAATTTTTTCTAAGATATAAGTTATGATAAAAATAAGATTATTTTTATTTTATGTTAATTATTATGAGAATATATTATCTTATTGATCAATATTTTTATATTAATTTTGAAGTAATATATGTAAAAATAAATAAATATCAATTGAGAAAATTTTGTTAAGACTTTATATCTTATGTATTATTTCTCTTTATTTTATCTTTTTTATTGTATATTTTTCTTATTCTTTTTAGTTAAGTCATGGTATTTAAACCACATACACCAATATTTTTTAGCAGTAGGATATATCAATTTTTTATTATAAATGTATTCTATATAAATTATATATTTCATTTAATTAATTAATTTATTATATATTCTATTTTTTATTACTTTATACCTTACGTATTATTTATTTCTTATTTACTCTATTGTATTCTTTTTATATCTACTCGTATTGTTCATGATTTAAACATCAACATCATTAATTAATATAAATATAATAAATTATATTTTATTTTTTAGCTTATTTAAATATTTTAAATAAATTAAAGCTTTAATATACATTTTATTAATAAAATTAATTAATTTCATTTTTTATTTTTTTAAAAAATACTTAGTAATTAAATTAAATTTTATTTATATAAATTTTTTCAATATTTTATTGATAATAATTTTTAAATATTATGTTTTAAATTTAAAATACATCAACTAAGATTTCTCCAAGGGTCTAAAGTTCATACATTATTTTTTCTTCATTTCTTCTACTTTGTTTAATATTTTTCTTCTTTCTTTTTTCAATCATTCTATTAAAAGTTCAAATGTAATATATTAAATAATATAAATATAATGCAATATATTATATTTTTAATATAAAATTATTTTTAATAATCAAATATATTATTTAATAAAATTTATTGATTATATATTTCATTTTTAACAGTTATTACTTTATCTTTCACATAGCATTTCTCCTTTTTTAATTTATTTTGTTATATTTTTTTTATATTTAGTCATATTATTTATGGTTTAAATATTAGGATAATTACATAATATTGACATAATGTAACATATTTTATTTTTATCTTAAAATAATTTAAAAAAATTAATGTTATGGAACATATTAATTGAATTAATTATTTATATATTCCAGTTTTAATAAAAATAATTAAAAAAAAATTAAGTGTCTTTTAAAATTTATTAATATTTTCTTGATATAAAGTTTTAATCACTATATTTAAAATTAAATACACATCAATAAAATTTTATCTATATTATTATTTTTGTTCTTTTTATATATTGTATTGTAAAATATATTTAATTTAGCGTAATATTTGCATAATTTATTTAATGATACAATAATATCTGATAATTTTTACTTTGAGATGAAAGTTATTAAAATATCTAACAATTTTTACTTTCATACAGAGGCTCTTATTTGTTTGCTTTTCCTAATACTTACCGTTTAGTATTTTTATAAATTTTTTTACTTATATTATAATTTTTATTAGCCATTATGAAAATATCTTTTATAGTGGTAGAGAAATTTGCTTAGAATATTATGATATAAATAATATGAGTATTTTTATTTTATATTAATTATTAAGATTTATGATGTAAAATTATGATTTAAGATGTGAAATTATGATTTATAAAAAATTATGAAAAATTTATAGAAATTTATATGTACTGTGATAGGTTATGCTGTTAAAAGAAGAACAAACGAGATAAAGAAAGGTGTCCTAAAATAGGATTTAGGACCTAGGTAAAAATTATATTTAAAGAATTTTTACATGTGAAATTTTAATATATAATAAGAGAAGTAATAAAAATAAAATTTTAAAATATATGGATGTAAACAAAAGCTTTAAAAATTAGGATAATATTATTGAAAATGTGAATATTTTTTTATTTAAATAGTAGATATTAAAAATGCAAGAATAATAAATGTAGCAAAAAAATTATATTATACATGAGTTTATTCTACAAGTATTAAAATATATAAAGAGGTACTGTAGTATAAATATTAGAAGAACTTAGTGTATGTAAAAAAGGTTATATAGTTAGACATTATATACGTTTAAAAAAAATAACATTTATTTTGCCACAAGAAATTATTATATTATATAATATGTTTGTTATATATGAAAAATTGTTATGCAATGTCAAATGTATTGTATTAAAAAGAGTTAATCAATTTAATAATAATTCTAAAACAAGTAATCTAGACTTGAACATAATATAGTTATCAAACAGATATAAATTATATTGCCATAATTGATAATTTAATCATAATAAAAAAATATACACAAGCAATCATATTTAAAAATTAAACATTTTTCAATTGTGTTCAAGTAAATCAAAATTAAAATTATTGTTTCAAATATAAATTTATTTTTTTTGTAATAACTTATTTATATTACATCAGAAATTATGCAAAAAAAGAAGATTTAGAATTTAATTATTTATATCATACTTGCAAATGAACATTAAAAATTTATAAAGTATGAAAAATTATGATTGAGTATAAAAATAGCAATATATATGTTGGAAAAAAATGTGAGCCTGTAAAGGTCGGAATGGGTTTGG
This sequence comes from Sindora glabra, assembly GCA_020226215.1. Classification (NCBI taxonomy): domain Eukaryota; kingdom Viridiplantae; phylum Streptophyta; class Magnoliopsida; order Fabales; family Fabaceae; genus Sindora; species Sindora glabra. Next base: position 57,217,746 of record CM035230.1, on the reverse strand, counting down.
CCTGTGCGGGCAAATTATTATATACTATTAAATATATACCTTACAAAAATAGTAATACATATCGTTCATTTTTATTTGTAATATTAAATACTAGTTCATTCGTTTATAAATACAAAAAATGTATATGATAATATATGTGTCAGTTGTGAGGATGCAGTGAATGTTTTGCAGTTAAAAGTAACAAGATGAAAAAAAGTTTAATTACTTTTGTATATTCAAATGGTACAATGATTGAGGGACCAATAGGAGTAATGTACGATGGACCTCCCCCAAAGGCATTGAAATTGAAAGGATGCAGCAACATGGACGTTTTGCGAGAGAAAATTCATGCTCAACTGAAGCTTGCCCAAAATCAAGCTGTTGGGAGAATTATTTATAAGTTTCCATAGCATCAAACAGAGGCTCAATATATGGCATACGAATTGGACGATGACGAAGACTTGGCATGTGCCATAGTAAGCTACGAACAATATTCGACGATGACAGTAATGGAATTGTACATGGAGGTGATTACATTCGAACTGCATGCTGCCAACCTTGATTCACAAGAAATAGTACCAATAATTAGACCACCCGCAAGTCCAATGGCTCATGTCAGTACTAGTTATTCGATGGTGCGAGAAGGTCCTTCTTATACATATGGAATTGAGTTCCACATTTTTGATAGTTATACTCCTATATTGGACTCATCTGTGGCAGGTGTTTTCCCGAAAAATATATCACATACCATGATGGGTTCAACAAGTACCTTACCGGTCGTAGGGGAAGAATCCACTGATCCTATAATCATGGATGCCCACCTTGAGTCTGGTTTTGAAGACGATGAGGTGTCTTGCAATAGCGATGATAATCGTGACACTGATGATGAATAATGTGCAACGACACATGATGACAGTGTTGCAACTCGGTGTGTAGGGAGTGACAATGCTCCACGGACATCATGTGGTGTCCCTTAAGCTGCTGTCTTCTCTTACATTGATTGGGATGTCGTAAGGAATGCTAATGAATTTTTGGAAATAATGAAACCGAGCTATGACTACGGCATGGAGGACTTACATATTGGACAAGAGTTTGATTACAAGGAGGAATTGATTGCTGCAACTAAGCATTACCATATCAGAAGGCATCATAGTTATTACGTGGAGGAATCAGATACTAGAAGATTGAGTGTGAAATGTGATAATTATGGGGATGAATACAAATTTTGCCTTAGAACGATTAATCTGAAGAATTCTAACAACGATCAATTTGAAGAATTCTAACACTTGGACAATAACTAGATTTTTAGGGCCTCACACATGTGTCAATGCCAGTTTAACACAAGATCACAAGTCTCTTGACTCCGAGTATATCAGTTCCTTGATACTGGAGATGATTAAAGTGAAGCAAGATGTCCCAATCTCGCTTATACAAGAGAGGGTGGAAGGCATGTATGGGTATAAGATTTCGTACAGAAAAGCATGGAAGGCAAAACAGAAGGTAATTGTCAAGGTGTATGGAGATAGGGATAAATCATATAAAGTGCTCCCCAAATGGTTGGACATTTTAGGTTATTGTGATCAAGTTCTGTTCAAGTTGGAGTCAGAAGAATTCGTCACAGTTTACAACCGTGTTGATTCACAAAAACATATTTTCAATCGAGTTTTCTGGGCTTTCAAGCCATGTATTGCCGTATTTCCCTACTGTAAATAATTCATACAAGTTGATGGAACGTTTCTATATGGCAAGTACAAAGGTGTGCTATTAATTGCTGCAACACAGGACGGTAACAAATGTCCCGTACCTCTTGCCTTCGTCATTGTTGAAAAAGAGAACTTTGGAAACTAGAGTTAGTTTTTAGCATTATTATGGGTAAATGTTACAAACCAGCAAGGAATATGCTTGATATCAGATTAACACTGAACTATAAAAGATGCTGTAGCCAACGAAGGTCTAGGATGACAGCCTCCTCATGCTTTTCATCAGTACTGTATCAGGCATATTACCAGCAATGTTCACAAGAAATAGAGGGATGACAATGTCAAAAAAGATGTCCTTAAGATTGGTACACCTTATATGATAACTTTTTTGTTGAACCTTTGATCTATAAATTTTTCTATCTGGTAGTTCAACTTGACTAAACTATTTGTTTCCTTGTGTTCAGCCTATAAGCCAAATCGAGAAAAAGTCATGGAGAGATTGGACAACTTAAGCAAAGTCAATGAGGAGATCCACAAGAAGTTAACCGCTATTTCGATGGATAAGTAGACACTTGCTTATGACGAAGGAAGAAGATACAGTCATATGACGACTAATATAGTAGAGTACATTAATGGCCTCTTCAAAGGATTAAGGAAGCTACTAATCACAAGTCTTGTTCAATAAATATTTTATAGATGTGTTAAGTACTTTGTGGAAAGGGCAAAAGAAGCACATGCTAAACTACAACAAGGTCACAGATATGTAAGCAGATTCAGACACGAGCTTGCGACTATCCAGACACGTGCTTCTTCATTCCATGTTTGTGCGTATAATAGACAAGGAACTAGGTTTGAAGTGGTGGAGGGCCCTGATCTGACCAGGGGATCATATGGAAAGGTCGTCCAAGTACTATTAGACAAAGGCCAATATGAATGTGGATAATTCCAAGCATATATGTATCCTTGCGCTCGTATTATTGCTGCTTGTACCTCAGTCAACATATCATGGGAACCATATGTCGATCCTATATACGGACTTAACACCCTACTTAATTGCTACAAATCTGAATGGTGGCCGATCGGGGAGTGGTCGGAATAGAATAACTTACCACCATTTCCTATCCTGATTCTAAATTCTAGAAGATTGCGTGAAAAGGGAAGACCGAAGTTGACACAGATCAGGAATGAGATGGATTGGCCTCAAGAGAGTGGTGTCAAGCAAAAGTGCGATCTTTGTAAGATGGAAGGTCATAATCGTAGGCGCTGCCCACTTCTTCATGGAGATGAATGCCCTTCTTCACGTTAATTTTCACTTTTTCTTTTACAAATGTGTTAGGAAGTATGTTAATCAATGTCATAAGTGTAATGCTCGGCTGATGTTATTTGTTTCATTGTTGTAAAATTGTATACCATTATAGATATATATATGACCCCATGACTAGTAATGTTAACAATTTACTTTAATCTTGTATGCTATAAATTCTTGTGTGGATCTTTGTAGATAAATTGCACACGTATGCTATATTAGTGTGTGTTTATATTCCAACCTAATGCAATTAAGTTAATGGTAGATGGCATCCACATTCCAACGTGTCGATCTTGGACCATGGGATCCTTCACTTCTGACGGCTCAGGACTTGCACATATCCCAGTCGATTTGGGCAGGCCATGTATGGAAATAGTTAGATCTTAAATTTGGTTATACTTTTCCATATTATCAGTTGCAATAATTTTTTTTACAGCCTGACAGTGTGCTGAGGATTCAACCGGCTCATCACTACTATCATCAGCAAGCACTGGAGTTGATTGTCCCCTTGTTACAACAGGCAGGTTTTTACGGCTTGGCGATGTATGAGTTTGTTCCGATTGACCATCAGTTGATCAGTGCTTTTGTAGAGCAGTGGAGGTCGGAGACACATACTTTTCACATGCCACAAAGGGAGACCACTATTACATTGTAGGATATTGCTTTTCAACTCGGCCTACCCATTGACGGTCAAGCAGTGACGGGGCCCATTGTGTGGGGATGGGGAGACCTGATAGAGGAATATCTGGGATTGTAGTTATTGGTGGACAAGAATGTCATTAGAAGGGGGTGATTGAGGATGAGTTGGTTGGAGATGCATTTCACTCATCTTTTAGATGATGCGGATGAGGTGACAGTGTAGAGATTCACCCGTGCCTACATTTTGCGTCTCATTGGTGGGACGTTATTTCTCGACCACTCCGGCACGTATGTCCACCTCATGCACTTACCTTTGCTCAGAGACTTCCAGGAGGCTAGGACGTATAGTTGGGGATCTGCCTACTTAGCCTATCTGTACAGAGAGTTCTATAAGGCCACTGCTCTAGATTATAAGGAAATAGGAAGGTGTTACCTACTACTGCAGCTTTGGGCATGAGATAGATTTCCCACTATTGCCCCCGCGATTACTGTTTCAGATATACTAGATGGGGATGCAGGGATTGGCCCCCTAACCCGCAGGTTAGGAAAATTTTCAATTTACACTTGTAATTTAGTTAACTCTAAGTTGTTTAACTTAATTATTGTACTTGGTAGGTGGTACTATTAAAAGACGTTCCAGGATAGTTCGGCACACAGCCTGCCATATTATAGATACGTGCTGGACCGTTTTCGATTCGATTAGGTATGAAGGGGATAATATATATTTTTATTTCATTCCATTATCCATTTCATTGTTGCATTTAAATCATAACATAAATGTGTAATTTCAGATCACTTGGATCCCGTACACTGAGGTGGTCACCGCGTCACTTCCTCAGTACTGTTTTGACAGGAGTGACATTTGGATAGCAGTGGTGCCACTCATACACTTTCAGATTGTCGAGTGGCACCAACCAGATAGGGTTTTGCGGTAGTTTGGCCTTCGCCAACCTATTCCTGAGCCACCAAAGCAGGTGGTGAAGGTCCATTACCTTCATTTATCCGGTCAACATGATAAGGAGTGGCACATCCGACATTAGCCATACATTGCATGATGGGATATCCGGCGAGACTTCTGTGCTATCGGCAATCCGACCAAACGACTAGTCCTAGGCCCACGGTTCGAGTATATGGCATGGTACAGACGAGTTACTAGGTGATTTATTACACCAGTTAGGGGAGCACTAGACCTTGTGGTAGTACTGCATGCTAATCTGTGTTTGATTATTTTCCTGTGCATTAGTATTGTAACTAACTTTAATGTCAAAAATTTGCACAGATTGATGAGGTGTCCACATTGTACGACTTCACTACACCTGAGGGGTAGTCTAGGTTCACCTTCGATGCTCTTAGATTAGCAACGGACTCCATCCTTCATGCCATTCACGAGGTTGATCATGTGATTATTGACACACATGTGGAGCCAGCTCCTCATGCCCATCATATCCCTGACCCTGCGGAGGGTGACCATGATCAGCCTTGTACTCGTCGACGTCGTCGCACTGGTCCACGACCTATATCGCAGGTTGATGTTTCATCCACTTCGGTAGTGCACCAGACTTCATCATCGACTGCTTAGGACACCATGATGATGATGCCAGATATGACTGTCTCATCTCATATGTACCCTACTACACCAGATGTTCCTTCATCTTCCACCATATTCCCGGCTGCACTATATGCTCCCTCATCATCCCAGATGTACCAGTTTACTTTTGGTGTTCCATCTTCATTTCAGGCATTTCTACATATACCAAGAGTTTCATCTTCATTCCATATCTTTCCTTCCGATGATGCTAGTCCATCATAGCCATATCGTCCTGCATTTGATCTGCATACTTAGGATCAGGGAACAACATTTGGTGGCATGATTACAGATGACTCAGTACTTGCAGATAGAGGTAGAGCGAGAGCCAGAGATAGAGGAGCCACAAACACTGGAGATGTGACTCCTGAGCCTGCACAGAGAGTTATTAGATATGGCCGCCACATTACCGATCCTAGATATGGGACTAGACATCATTTACGTAGACATTAACTTTCTTTTTCATGTTTATTGTATATTTATGCACATCTATCTTATTACTTTATTGCCAAACATCAAAATTTAGGATGGTTTTAATTATTACAACATATTTATCTTTTTACGTAGATATTTACATCAATTTTAATTACCAAATCTTTTCATAAATACACAATCAATTGAATTCTCATATAACGCATCAAATATATGTAATTTTTTTCTAATAACATCTTTCTACTTAGAATTTTATTCTCTCCTTTCGTATTTTATTTTTATAACTTTAATTATTATAAATTATTAACTAACATAAATTAATTATAAATTTTTTACAATAATGTGTGTTTATTTTTTTCTAATGATAAGAATTAATTTATGTTCCACAGCTCGTTACAAAATATTTTATCATTGTAACGAAATAAAAAGGAATTAATTCATGTTATAATTTTAATTTCATTACAAAAAGAAAAGATTATTGTAACTAAATAATCACATTTCTTTTTATTTTCAATCATCTTCAACTTCATTATTTCATATTTATTTTGTTACAAAATAAAAATAATATTATTGAAATAAATACAAAGTAACAAGAATATTGTTGAAATAAATACAAAATAAAAGGAAATATATTTATTTTGTTATATTTTTTTTTTATTTTCAACCATCTTCAACTTCATAAATAAAGAATATTATTGAATAATTCATTAAATTTGTTTATGTGTAATAAAGTATTAAATAATTACTTATATTTTTATAATTCCGAATGATGGAAGTGTATAATTTTGAAAAATGATAAATATTAAGTGTCATTAGATTAAAATTTGAGAGACATTAATATTGATTATGTAATTATTCTTTATTGATCCTATATTTTATTTTAATAATATTAAATTATTTACTAAATATTCATTATTTTTACTAAAAATATTATTATCATTAACTACTTTTTTATTTGATTCCTATAATATATTAATGTATTAAATATCAAAGTGAAATAAAATATTTTTTTATGATATTAAATATAATTATGAAATGAATAATTTATTTTATTTACATTCGCATTTTAGTTTCGATCTATTACATCATATTGTTCATCTCATTCACTTATACCTAAAAAAGATGCAATTCAATACTGCAATTCCTTATCATCAACTAATATGTTGAGATGAGAAATATACTGATCCTAAATCATGTTTCATCGCAGTGACATTGATTATGCGAAAAAAATATAACTACCTCTATTTTAGCATAAATATCTAATTAGCTTCATTTGATCATACATTTAATTTTATCTTGTGAAGATGGGTTATAATCTAAATAATAATATTTTTCAAGTAATTCCTTAAAATTTATTAAATGCCTCATATCAAATTTTTTAATCAAGAACGACTATGTGAATTTAGAATGACTTGTGCACGGTAATAACATCTAAAAAGGTTAATCAGTTTCTGAATAAGAATAAAGAAAAAAATTACAGCATGAGCCCAATGAATTTAAAATAATTAGTATAATCATTGATCGTTTGATATTTATTTTGAAATAGTGGATAGTTATGTTAAGAGGCCAATTTTCAATTATTTAATATTTATTGTCACAGCAACAAAATTGACGTTTAAGAACTTAAATGGAAACAAAATAATGGAACATGATAAGGATGGGGACTAATTTACCGTTGTTTGCTAAACAAATTTTCTTTTTACAATTTTTATGAAATATTTTATCAAAATACGCATGGAAGCGGAGAGGCACTAGAGCGGATAGTGCCTCTGGCATCAAATATTAGCGCCCTTATGGCGCTATTCAAAATGGCTTCTTTGGTGGTTAGTAGGAAATGTATTGTCATCTAAGATATTGATAGCATGAAATAAAGGCTACAAAAATATTTGCTAAACAGCAGTGAGTCAGACGCAACATTTTATGGCTTTTCCTTTAGCGGAGAACATGTCAATGCTTGTGTCTGTAACAAAAAACTTACAACAAAATTTCAATCTATTTGAAAAATCACACAGTAATGGTGCCAAAAATGAAAGGACTCTTCTATGGTATGCTCTTGGAAAAATTTGAGCTTTTGCATAAGTTTAAAATAAAAGTCAGGTAAATTACACTTAACATTTTTACAATATACTCTTATTTCTTGAATCGTGACCAGCTCAAATGATCTTGGTGGTGATTTAAGCATATAAAAGCGATTACTGATTTATATTGAAACATTTCTATTATTTGAAAAATAAAAATCACATTATAATTTATGTAAGACAGTTTGTATGCTCTCTAGAAATAGTTATAAAAATTTGAGATCAGTTAGTTTTCATGTAATTTTTAGGAGTTCAACACAAACCATTGAATTTTCATCAAATTCTTTCTAGGTCATTCTTGTTGCACTAAAATTCATATTTTAAATTACATACCAATTAAGAAAGTACATATTGCTTTATCAGCAACTTTGGACCATCTAAAATACTTGAAATTAATAAATAGAAATTGAGCAAATACATTTTGAAGTGAAGTCCCACCAATTTTGATAAAAAAACTTTGATATTTATTTTATATTCATAAGACATGTACATAATTTTTATCTAAACTTATAACAACAATAAATTATATATATGCAGAGAGAGTTTTTTTTTTGATAAAATTGTGCTTCAAAGAATCACAGCGAGTCTTCCTTTATTTAATTTCAAATACCATAAAGCATTTAAGGTTTATGAAATCTATTTTTCCTCATGACCAAAGGCGTCAAATCATATGGCGCCTTCACTCCAAAGGCGCCGTTGAAAATGGTGCCACTATGTAGTATCAGAGGCGCCATCCGATCTGGCACCTCTCCCCTTCCGTGCATATTGTGGTAAAATATTTCACAAAAATGGTAAAATTAAAATTTGTTTAGCAAATAGTAGTAAATTGGAACTTTAACCATTTTCAACAAATTTATATTTTCTATAATTATTTTATTTTTATTAACAAATCTAAATATTATTTTATTACTTTACATATAGCATATGCCCTAAATTATATTTAATTTTATTCAATAGTTATAATCAAATTTAATTTATTTTTAAAAATTTATTTTGAGTCACAATCAAATTTAATTTATTTTTTAAAATTTTAATTTTGAAATGACAGGCTAAGGGCGCCATTCAATGTGGCGCCCTTAAAGCAGCCCAAAAGGCGTCATTCTGACTGGCGCCTCCTCCCCAAGGTCGCCATTCAGTCTGGCACTTCTGCCCTCCTTGCGTATTTTAGTAATATATTTTGAAAGAATGGTAAAACAAAAATAAGTTTGTCAGAAAATCGTAAATTGATACTTTTGCCAATGGATGAGCACTGTGTGTGGGGCAGTGTGCTCATGGCACGGACGGTGGTGGCAAGGGAATGCGTCATCGTCTTCAGGTTTCGACAATCTCATCGAACCCAAAGCCAACACACCCTCACAAATTCCCATATGTTTTACCCGTGCGACTAGTCGACATATTTTAATTCAAATAGTATACGATAAAAATTTTGTATCTTTTATTATATTTAATTTTTAATTTTTAATTTTAATATAGATATATATTCAATAACTTAATTATTTTCTTATTTTAAAAAAACTCATCATGAGTCAAGTTGGTTTAAATCCAAACTCAAACAAATTTATATTTTATTAATTCATGTTTAAACTTAAGCTCCATTTAAAGTAATAATAGAACTATAACAGTAAAAATATTTAATTTTTGATAGATTTAATTGTATATCATAATTATATATTTAACATAATTTATGATAATAACTAATTTTTTTATAAAATTAATTTTAATTATTTTTAGTGCAAAATTATGATTAAATAATAAGATATATTTTATATTTTAGTATCTTATTTTTAATTATATTTTTATCTAATTAAAAAGTTTTACATTAATTATTTTTTAATAAAATAATAATTATTAAAAGTTATGTTATTAGTGAGAAAATTACAATTATTGCACTTCATAATTAATTATGTCATCATTATATCAAATAAGTGTTAATTCATTTAATTAAAATTTGATATCCATCAAGTTAATTAATAACTCAATTTAGCTCATCAAATTCAAATTTATTATAATAATTATATAATATATAATTATTCATAATTTAATAATGAACTTAAAAAAATAAATATATTTACCAACTTATTAGTATAAAATATATATAAAAATTTAAATAGTAAAAGATAGATTTGCAATAGTATAATTTATAGCATAAATGGAAACTTTTATTTTAAAATATAAAGTTGTATTATGATTACAATTGCATATATGAAAATGAAATAACACATTCATAATAAAAATATCTTATATTTTATTTTAAAATTTTATAAAATGTTTTATATAAAAATATAATATATGTTTTTAGATATATTGTATGTGTAGTTGCTAAATGATCTGGCTAATTCATGAAAATTGTGGACTACGAGTCCGAGTTCTAACATTTGCTAATTACAGATTGTAGATCGAGCTTGTAAACTTTTTTTCTTTTTTAAAATAATTTTATGATTTTTAAAATAATTTTAAGTTTAAAATAATAATTATAAATTCAAATATCACATATGTAATGCACTCTTAATTCAAATCAATCATTTAAGATTTAATAAATTATAATAAAAATTAATTAATTTTAAAATTATCAATTTAAAAATAAGATTATTAATTTAAAAATAATTTATTTAAATTGAGTTACGTTGATAAAGAAAGAATTCTGTGAGTAAGTATTGGATTAATTAAATAAAGATTTATATAATATATTAATTTAATTTAAAGATAAAAATTTAAATTGAAAAAAGGAAAAAAAATGTAAAAACCTCTGGGTAGGTCCGCGCGGACTAGAGATTTGAAGGATTGTATCATTTTAAATTCCCATTTAAGCAGGTTCATACTTTATGACTCTTAATTTGCATTTTTTTTAACAAACTTGCAAATTCAACCACAGATCTATATCTATTTCAATGATCACTACAGTAAAAAGGACCTTTGCGGAAATATTTGTGGTCGTTGAAGAGCATTCGGTCGTCGTTAAAAGAAAAAGTCGTCGTTCAAGATGTCGTCGGTATACCTTCGTGCCTGAAACAATCATGTCGTCGCTAAAAGTATGACCTTTTACGATGACAATGTTGTCATAGAAAATGATTTCAAAATTCAAAAAATTTTGAAATTTAATTTTTAGCGGTGATATTGTTATCGCTATAGGGCAGAAAAGTCATCACTGAACATCGACTTTTAGCGACAATAAATGTCATGCTGAAAGCATAACATCGTCGCTAAAAGTTTGATGTTCAGCAATGTCACTGACAGCTGAACTTTCAGCAACAACTTATGTCTCGTTGCTGAAAGCGAACTTTCAGTAACAACTTTTCTGCACTATAGCGACGACAATATCGTCACTAAAGGTTTTTTATTTTTTTTAAAAAAATTAAATTCAAATTATCATTATGGTATATTTCAAATAATATATTATATTTAACAATTATTATCTAAAATATTCTTTATTTTAATTAATTTGAATTGCTCAATAACTTTTTTAAATTTAATTTAATGTAAATTATACAACTATAATACATCAGTAGTATTAATAATAATATCTAACAATTTGTTCTAACATAAAAAAAAATTAATACTCATAAAGCAATTGTAAAAATAGTATTTACATGAATAAATTATATATACACCATCCATGTAAATGTGTACACATAAAAAATATAAAGATACATATACAGAATATACTATAGGGATAGGGGTGTAAATATGCCGATGCAACATCATCATCATGGTCATTATCATCATCATCATCATCATCATCATCATCATCATCCTGGCAATGAGGATGATAAAACGACGGTGGTGGCTGAGATGGACCAGGTGGCTGAGCGGCAGGTGCAGGCATAAATCTACTCGGTCCAAGCGGTGTAACAACAGCAAATGGAGGCGGCAGTAGGACGATACCCTACTATCTAAGGATCGAGGTCATCTCAGTAAGGTAAGTCCCAAGCTGCTACTGCATCTGTTGCTGCTGTGTAATTTACTACCGCTGCTGATTAAGTTGCTGCTACTGCTCCTGAATCAACCGCTGGCTCTGCTGGAACTGCTCCTGCAACTCACTGACCTGAGACACGGTCTGTGAGCTCGTCCCCATGTTAGAAGTCCCTACCGAATGATAAGACTGACCAGCAAGTACACACCCAACAGCCTTCTTGTACCTTCAACGAGTGCCAAGCACTTCATCGGCGATAGCAGCCTCATCTATCTGTACAGGAGTCGTAGGCAAGCTAGTGGATGATATACTAAACTGTACGTGTTGAGTCATGACCTAAGTCATCCTCGCCTTAAATTATTAAAACAAAATTCAATGATAAATCTATCTTACAAGATATATTCATAAAATTCCATTTAAAATATAAAATTTAAGTAGCTTACATATTGCCCCTGACGGATCGGATGCACCCACCCCCCGACCTATACGTGTGTCGATCCCTAAAATTCTCAAAAATCGATTGTAGCTCACCAGTATCTCTGTTTCTCTATTTAATATTTGTAAGAGAAAAAAATGAAATAAATGTAGTTATCTAACAAGTGGATACATTTAAAAAAGAAACAAAAAAGTTAAATTACCTTATCAAAGCGATGTGTACCAATAGACTTTGACCCATGTCGGTCATTTACGAGCTTCTGTGCTCTATTATTTGCATTCCTCCTGAACAACTCCTACAAATTAAGAAAAAAATATTAAATTTTTATGTTTACAATTTAAATATGTGAAATAATGACATAATACCATAAAATGTCATACTTACCCTATACTCATCACTGTCAAAAAAGTCCACGCACCTCTGCCATGTCTACGGTGAGATAGATCAGGGCACACAACGTCGAGCTCAATCTAAGTTATACTCCTGGTATCGATCGCCTCCATGCTCTAAGAAATGCCTATTCAACTTGTACTTCCAATCTCTATACAGGTTTGTAGTAGTCCGCATCAAACTAGAGATTGCTCTATCCTGATCACCCTTAGAGATGCCCTGGAACTCGAAGTGGGACTACATTAGAAGACATTTAACAAACTTGTGAGTAATATATTTAGAAATTTCAATCTCAAAGGGATTAATTCAGCAATTGGAGGAAATAGATACTTACGCAAACCTTCTGCACAACTCTATCTCAAATTTTCTGAGGTACAGCTCGCCATGACTTATAATAGGGCAGCACGTGGGTGCAAATCATGCTGCTAATATCACGAGGGAGATGGCTGGCATTCTCACTAACCACATGCCATGTACCAATCGTATCAAACTGTACAGGCACCAGTCTGCCCTCACCCCTGCCTATCTTCTTGTGCAGCCTTAGGGACCTATTCGAAGCCCTCTTTCTCGTAGCTGACACTTCAATAAATAAAGAAAAATATCAATACAATAAATATGATATTTAATCAATCCCAGGTATGCACAATTAATAACAAATACCTGATGCCTTGCACTGTGATGGAATATGGGTGGGTTGCTACAGTGGGTCGCCTCCAGCATCACCTCCATAGTGTCGTGCCTCGACATCTGCCATAACTAAAATAATATACATTATACAAGTAATTTAAAAAGAATCTAATGTTAAATTGAATGATCAATTGGTTTAACTTTTTACAATCATATTGATTATTTAAACAATCATGCTTATACAATTACGAGTTGTAGTTCGAATATCTTATTTTATCTCTAGTCTGAATCAGTGTTGGTGAACTTAATAGACTCATAGTCATTGGTTTCTCCTTCATTATCAGATTGTAGGAGCCCCTCATCCATATAATCATCAATTATTTCATCTTTGAGACTCTCGTCATCATTGATGAAGGCGTCTTCTCCATAAGCACCAGATCCAATATTCCTATAAGTTGGAATGATGAAGGACTATTTCTTTCATTACCTAGATCTACTAGATCAAAATCTCCAAGATCAACTGTGAGGTTGAAGTTAGATGAGTTACTATCCTGTAGAAATAATAGGTCTTGTGCATTATCTTCATCACTGGGTAGATCTCATATGTTGCGATGCACCAAATTATGGACGACCCTCCAATTTGGTCCATTAAGGAGATCCTCAGTGTAAAACACTTGTTTTGCTTGAGTAGCAAGTATATAAGGATCATCCTTGTACCATTGTCCATTGATGGAGATGCTTATGATATTCTTGTCAATATAAAGTTTCTTCTTTGTAGGATCAGTGTCATACCACTTGCACTTAAATAAAGCCACATTGTATTTATTTAAATAAGTTAACTCAATGATTTCTTCCAATACATCATAGAACATGTTACCATCAGTCCCCGAAACAGAAATGCCATTGTTTTGCATTTTATGCTTTGCATCCCAAGATTCAACTACAAACTGCATTCCATTCACAAAACACGCAGAGTATATTATGGCAGTAAAACTGGGACCGGAGGCTAATGATAGTAGCTCTTCTGTGGCCTCCAAGGAATCGTTCCTATGTAAATGGTACATCTAAAAAAGTAGCAATTGTTCTAAGAATTAAATTGAAAGATCAGTAAGAGAGATGAACAATATTTGAGATATTGATTTAATGAATTTGGGAAGAAAGAACCCCTTACCTTCGAGTAAAATCACAAGGGGAATTTAGTTTTCTATAAGATGTCAATATTTTCAGTACCACTTCGTTCGAGTTCCAATCGATACTCACTATAGAACATAACAGTCTTAGTCTATTATAATCATATAAAGGAGAAAAACACAAATGACATTTAAGTTACTTACTGGAGATACTTTTCAATCTCAATACAATTATTCAAGATGTACCATACTGTAACATCTCAATCCTTCCTATCAAAGTGAGAAATAATCTTCTTCTCCATCAGTCGACACTAGGATCGAAACATCGATAATGCCCTTCTTATTTGACTAGGTATTACATCTTGATTTCGATCAGGTCAGTTGAATCTAGTTTCCACTCCTTCCAAGTACATAGAGAAAAATGTTAATGCCTCATCAACAATATACCCTTTTGTAATTGAACCCTCCAATCGAGCACAATTTTGGACATAATCCTTCAACTTTTTTATATATCTCTCATATGGATACATTCACAGAAAATGAACTAGTCTTCCTTCCAATGCTTCGTCTAGCAAATGCATCACCAAGTGAACCATTATGTCAAAAAATGCTGGGGGTATATCCTCTCAAGCTTGCATAAAATAATGATAATATCTTGTTTGGCTTGTAGAAGATCCTTTCTGTTGAGAGTTCTAGCACATATTTGACTGAAGAAGTTGCATAACTTAACAAGTGGATATGATAATTCCTTTGACAAGAAAGCCCAAATTCTTGGTCCTAACAGTCTTTGCATAATAACATGACAATCATGTAATTTCAACCCCTTCAACTTTAGGTCATGATCTGTGACATTCTTACAAAGACTCCTAACAAATTCATCTGAAAATTTCACATTCTTTATATATTGACAAAATCATTTTCGCTCTTCCTGATTAAGCGTATATGCAGCATGCGGCTTGAAAAGTTAACCCTTCTGCTCATATAAATGTAAGTTAGGCCTTATCTTTATGTCTGCCAGATCTCGTCTTACATTGTTCGTATCTTTTATTTTGTGCTCAATGTCCAATAATGTACCTAGGATGCTATCACATACATTTTTCTCAACGTACATCACATCAATGTTATGTCTTAAGTTCATTGTCAGCCAATACGGGAGATCAAAAAATATACTTCTCTTGCTTCAATTAAGTTCGTCGGCACCCTTCTTTCGCTTTAAACCACTAAATTGAGCATATTTTTTAGGAAGTTTTTGTGCCACCTTTCCCAACTATTCTATGATAACGTTACTGGTAAGAGGCAGAGGAGAGGCTCTCATCTCTGACCTCTCATTGAATTCTTTCCTATTTCTCCATGTGTGACTTCTTGGAAGCTAATGGTGATGATTAATATAAGCTATTTTTCCTCTAACTCGAATTGACGGAGTATCCAAATTACATGTAGGACAGGCTTTGTATCCTTACCCGCTCCACCCGGATAGACTACTTCGAGCAGGAAAATCATTTATAGTCTATAGCAATGCTGCTCACATGTTGAACATCGTATTTGTGTTTGCATCTTGAGTTTCAACTCCTCTCTCCTAAAGATGCCTCAACTCTTCTATGACCGGCTGTAAAAAGATATCGATATCCTTACCTGGAGACTTCGACCCTGGGATTAATAGGGTCAACATGAAAAAAGATTGGTTCATGCATACCCATGATAGCAAGTTATAAGTAGTCATGACCACTAGCCATATGCTGTAAGACAGGTTCCTATCACCAAAAGGATTAAATCCATCTGCACTTAAACCTAACCTAACATTTCGTGGGTCAACAGAGAAATTAGGATACCTCTTGTCGAACTCCTACCAGGCTTTCCCATCAACGGGATGTCGCATTACCCCCTCCTCTTTTAATTTTCCAATGTGATGTCATATCATATTCTTTGCAGTATGTCTCCACCCATACAAATGCTTTAATCGAGGAGCTAACGAAAAATATCGAACCATTTTTTGAGGCACTTTCTTTCCTTTCGTATTTTTATCCACCCATCTGCTCTCTCCACAAATTGAACAATTATCCTTAGAAGCATATTCTTTCTAGAAAAGTGCACAGTCATGTTTGCATACATGGATTGATTCATACCCTAATTCCAACTTGTTGAGCCATTTTCTTGCACCATAGTATGACTCAGGCAATTTATTGTTGTTTGGAATTGCCTTTTTTAACAACCGCAGAAGAGTATCAAATGACTTATTTATCCACTTATGCAGAACCTTCAAGTGCATGAGTTTCACCAGGAAGTTCAAAGCTGAAAACATTGTGCATCCTGGATACAATTCTGTTTCTACTTGCTCGAACAAGTTATCACAATTACTATAATTTACACCACTATCTCCGTCAGCCGCATTCTCACTCCTTTACTCATCATTGCGAAAATTGACTTTAGGTACCTCAAGGCAAATGAAATCATGTATAATATTCGCTAGCTTATCTCTATTGTTAGGAGATACCCCCCAAGTTCCTCTAGAAGTTGAAACATTCGCTTCACCATGGTGTACCCAATTTATGTATAATGGATGAAATCTATTATCTATAATATGTGCCTCCAACGTTAGTAATATTTGGAATATTAAATTCATACACTTTTTACATGGACATCTTACCAAACCCCTTTCATCAATAAAATTTTTGGCTCTTTGAACAAATGTCACTGCACCATTTCAATACTCATCCGACAAGCAATTTGGTAGATGTATTCAACTTTTATCGACAGATATTGTATCACTGAACAAGAAGAAAATTGCTTTAGGTGAAATAAAGTGTGGTGATTAATATTTGACGGTCACCCTAAATACACCAAATCACTCCAACTTTGAAGAGTAGGGTCCTATCCCATTCGAGATATTTCTATAGTTATTATTTCCTCCAATTTATCCACGTTCATCGTTTGGTCTGTGCAGAAATTTCAGCAACATCTCCCCATGGTTCTCCAAGTGCCTAAACTATATACCTGTATAGTTTATACCCAGAGAACAGTTAGGACGCTAAGATATTCCCACAATATGAAACAAGAGCTAGATAAATTGTTAATAATAACTACAAGATAATATCTTAAACTGTCTAACTTTTTATGACAATTCAAGGGTTAGTTGATGTTTAGAGAATAACCAACCCTTGAACGGGTCTAAGCATATAATTTAAATGCAAATGCAGTTCTATTTAAAATTATTGTAAAAATATATTTACAATAATTTTAAATAACGTTACAACAATTTATGAACATCGTTATTTAAGTGTTAGTACTATTATTTAAGTAACTTATTATGTGGATTATTAATTTTTTTAAATATCCATAACAACTGTTATATTTCACAATAAGCTTGTGGGAATTCAAACGTGTAACCTACTCTACTATATTTATAAGGTGCATAATTTAGCTTCTTTATAGAGAGGTGTATTTTATAAATACTTATAAATTATCAGGCATATGAACTTTTCAAATTTCTATTATGGTATGGTCATTTTAATTATTTTACTAGGAAGTCTTTTTATAAGAATTATTATATATATTTTTATACAACTCCAATATGTCACATGTTACTATAACTAAATAATAATATTTATCATTATAACATTGAAAGAAAGTAAAAGGATACTATCACAAAATAGGGAACCATTATTTGTTAATATTTCTTTTAATCTAATTCTAAATAAATTAAATAATTTTCATCATTTATATAATTTCTAAATTATATTTTAACTTTAGCTATTAGAATTACGTAGATTGGGCCTAAAAAATATTTCACCGTACATTTTTTTAATTTCATAAGTTATTCATTAATGTAATGTCATTGTAACTTTAGCTATTAGAATTATATACATAACATTTATTTTCTATACAAATTAAGAATTGTTTCATAATTTTCAAAAATTTACATTTCCTTATTTTGAAAATTAATTTTTAATCCAGTTAAAAATTCAAGATACATAGTAGTTGAAATTATAAATAAAAAAAATTAATCAGTTCATGGCAAAATTGACATTGAAAATAATAAAATATAATTCAAAAATTTTATAAATTATATTTATTTTGGTTGTGTTTAGGGTTTAGCTTTAAAAAATAATTTTAATAAATAAATTTTGAAAATCAATCAATTAGTAATTTTATAATTTTAAAAGAAAATAGTAAATTTAGTTTTATCTAAGGAGGGGGTGATTTTCATGCAGACTTCCTGATTTTTTGAGTTTTTTGTTTCTATGTAATGTGGATAGTATAATTTAGATTGTTAGGGTTTGATTTTCATGTGGTCTCGAGTTTAATTAAAATTTTCTTATTATGTGGTGCAAATAGCATAATTTAAATTATTAAGTTTCAAAATCAATTAAAAAAGAAATTATATTATTATAATCTCTTATTTTCTAAGCTATATTTACATACTTATTCTAGTTTTCTATCTTAGATTATTTCAACGAATCTAGTCATTTTGAAGTTTCCTAAATTGCATCATAAATTTTAGATTTTGTGGATAAAATATCATAACTACTTTATTTTACATTACTCTAATTGAATAATCTACACATATATTATATACTACAAAGTTATAATTTAAGGGATACATAATAATAACAAAATTTATATTTACAAATTTTATGCTAAGTTAAATTTAGATAAATAAATTTAAAATTTACAACATGTAAAACTAAATAATACGGAGTTTCATATTAAATTAAACATATTATCAACTTTATTAATTCATTACAAACTATTTTAGTAAATTAAATATAACATTTTATAATTAAAATATTATAAATTTTAGTTTACGTACCTCAATGGCAAATATCTACTAATCAATTCTGAATACTCTCCATGAACAAAAATAAGTGCTAATAATAACTAACAAATTAAAATATGCAATATACAAAATTAATACACATCAACATATAAAAAAAATAAATATACTAAAATAAAAAAAATTATAAGAGAAAGACAAAGTTGGAAAACTTATCTTAGCAACGACAAATGTCATCGCTGTAGGTTATCCTCGGAACTTGAGGCAAACCTTCAACAACGACATTTGTCGTTGTTGAAGGCTGGCACTTTCAGTTTCAGTGACGACTGTGTCGTCGCTGAAGACCTAGTCAAACGTCAACTCTGGCTCTTTAGCAATGACAAGATGTCGTCGTTCAAGGCTTGCCTTTTAGCGATGACATAGTCATCGCTGAAGTCTTGGCCAAATTTTGAGACTTGCTTTTTAGCGACAACAAATATCATCGTTGAAAGTGGAACCTTCACCGATGACAATTGTTATCGCTAAAAGTTAAATTTTTCCGCTAAAATTTTTTTTAGGCTTTTAGTGACAACATTTGTTATCGCTAAAGCCTAATTTTTCCTGCCTCAGTTTTTTGATTCCCTCTAAAAATCCATTTCATTTTTATTGACGACAATGTTGTTGGAAATACCTTTAGCGACGACCAAATTTTTATCGTCGCTAAAAACGTCGTTGCTGTTGCATCTTATTCTTGTAGTGGATTCTAATTATATGCGTACAGGAGCATATCAAATGGAAGTACTGCTCTTGTATAAAAATGAGAAGAATAAATTGAAATCATAAAATCTAATATAGATAATCATGATTAAAATATAAAATAAAATATTTTTTAAGTGACAATGATATTTAGTTATTTTTTAATCTTATTCACCCCTCTCAATTTTTTTATGAAAGTAGTGTTTTCATTTGTAGCACTTCTTAAATATAATATAATATAATATATAATTAATTTACAATACAAATAAATTGAGCCCTATGATACAAATATAATATAACTCAAATTAGTTTACGATACAAATATAATATAATATATAACTCAAATTTTACTCATTTATTATATGGGCTAAATAATTTAGCTCACTTATTTATTTCATGTATTCGATTTACCAAGTTAAAATTTAAATTGAATTATGAGCCGCTCACAAATTAATATTAGCCCACTGCTTCATAAACTTTTGTGTATGCCTTATGCATTGATACGAAATTTTATATATTTTTATATAAAAATATAATTTTAATATAAAATAAATTTTTAGTACATAATGAAATTAGTTTTTATGTATTTGTGATACGGAAGTTTCATACGTACATTTATATTTTTATGATAAATTTAAAATTTTATATAAATACAATTTTCATTAAAAGTCATAAAAATTTTAATGCATAAAAAAATATTATCTAAGTGTAACTGTATTTAAATAACAATTTATTATGATGTGCGACTTTAGTTTGTAATTAATATTATATAATGCATGTGTGGAAAACTTTATTTAGATATAAATATGTCAAATGAGTTGCTCTATGTAAATAAAAGCTAGGTTTATAACGGACTAATTTCTATATTCATATTTAAAATTAACTTAATTTTAAAGAGTTCAAATTTGTTAAAATTTGTAACGAATGTGGATTAATTTATAAAATTCAATTATAAATTTATAAATTAAATGAAAATAAATTAATTTATATTATTTATACTTAAAATGAATTTAGTTTCTGAATATTCAAACCAATCAAAATTTACAATAAACATAAATCGATTTGTGAATTTTGATCAATTTGAAATTCCTATTTAAACACCACCGCCAAATATTTTTAAAACGACAACGTCTACGGCCACCACCCCGGTCAGTCCTCCTGCTTCTCCACTACAAAAGAAACAACTGCTTTGCTTCTTCTTTCGTGTTTGAGGATTCAAGAATCCTGCGATATTTCTCTCTTCAAAATTCATTATTAGTTTTCTTTGAAGCTAATTTTGAGAGATACTCTTGTGTGAATCCAGTTGCTCATCAACAGTGATGGGAAAAGAAAGTATGCTAATTTCAAACTAATTTTATTTAATTAACAAACAAATATTGAAATTTTAGAAATTATTTTTATTAGTAAGGAAGAAATTCATTAATATTTTATTTTAAAAACATTTTTTAAATTTTATTTATTTTAATAAAATTATTTTTTATAAAAATATAATTATAAATTATTAAGATGATAGAAAATATTTTATATATTTCATACTAAATATGAAAAGTTGATGAAAGATAGTTTCCTCTTTTTTAATAAAAAAAGTTGTTTAGAGGTTATCTTTTACCATTACTATAGATTTATATGGAAATAATATTATATTTTTTTTGCAAAAAATATTTTATGAAAAACAAACTAATCCTTAGGCTTTGTTTATTTTAATAGAAGACACTTTTTATAAAATATAATTATAAAATATTAAAATAAAAGAACATTTTATTTATATAATATTAAATATAAAGAATTTTAAAAAAATAATTTCTTCTATTTCAAAAAAGAATTTACTTTCTTCTAATAATACTATATTTTTAGGTATCATTTTTTAATTATTAATATAAGTAGTATATTTTTTTATTAATATATACGTAAATAATTTTTTATGAAATTTTTTTTTGAGAAAATAAAAAAAACTATAGTATCTCAGCCAAAGTTTCTTATCAATTTAAAAGAAAGATAAATGTAACAATTTGGACATAGTATGAATGAATTTCTCAAATATTATATCTATTTTATTTCTTAAATTCACAGGAATTTATCATCCATACAAAAGCTAATTTCAATTTCAATGGCACTATTATTTAAAACTTTTATTTTTATTTTTAACAATGATAATACCAGAATTGGAATACTTTATACAAAATATTGATTAATAAAGGGGGTGTGAAACTGTGACCGACTCGCAGAAAGTGGATAAGGAAATCAAGAATTTTGTAGCAGGAGTTAGGTTAAATTCCGTCGCAATCACAAGAAATGAGAGAAACGAGGATAGGAGAGGCGGAAGGATGGGCTGGCTGAGCCTCCCCCAGACAACAACACACAGAATAGGCGCAGCAGGTGACATGGGAAGGAAAAATAACTGGGATCGCCTTCTTTTGACTTTTCACTTTCCACATATTTGAGGATTAAATTATACATAAAATATTTATAATTTCACTCCTTTTTACTTTTATCACATTTATTTTGTTAGAAGATATGTTTTATCAAAAAATTTATTTACTTGTATAAAATAAAAAGATAAAAGAATGATATATTATTCATATATTTTAATTAAAAATTTATTAATATCATAATAAAAAATAATTTTTAATATTTTAATATTATATAATTATATCTTCACAAAAGATAGTCTTTATTGGAACAAACATATCCTTAACTTATTGTAATTTTAAATATTAAAACTTATGCATCTCTAGTTTTAAATATTAAAATTTTATTCAGTTAAATTATTTTTCATTTCAACTTACAAGTGATATATACGTATTTTTTTATTATTGACCTAATTTAACTCTCATTTTTTAAATCAATTTACCCCTAAATTTTTTTTTTACATACATGAAATAGAAAATATGTGTGTCAATTTCTTCGTATGTGTGCTGTTCAAATTCTTCATATGTTTGTCAAATTTGTGAAAATAAAAAGCCTATATTTCTTGTATGTCTTCCATTAAATTTTGAATAAAAATAATTTATTTATTCATTTTTTTACTAGGTATAAGCAGTAAAATCACATAAGGCAGATAATATGCATATTTATAAAATGTCTACTTATATACCTAATACACAAATATTATTATCAATATGGAGATTGAACCCCACTCTCGGCAGGGTAAAAATAATTTATTTTAATAAATTATTAATAATTAAAAATATAAATAAATAAAATTTAATATTTAAAATTATATGTAAATTAAGCAAAAATATAAAGTCATAATTAAGTAAAATATAATTTATTTTATCTTTTATATTAAAAATATAAATTTTTTATGTATTATGAATTTTTAGATATTTTTTATATACAATAAGACCTAAAAAATAATTTTTTTTTTATCTTTTTTCTCCATTATAATAAAAACATAATAAGAGGAAAGCGAAAAAATCCAAATACGAAAAATTGGGAGTTGCGTGATGGAGTGTAATTGAAAACATTCAAAAGTGCGAGCGGTTCGCCTGTAAGTGGAACATCAAACGCAAGAATTTAATTTGACAAGACGACAATGAACTTATTCATTGATTAATTAATTCTTACTAAGGGAAAAAGGTAACGATGATTGATGATTAAATGTATACAATCATCTTGTAATAATGTAGACGTAGAAGTTTGACGTTATTCAAGTCCATTTATTGACTATATCTATAATAAATTTTGGGATATTTCTATTAAAAATAAAAAATTAATTAGATTAAAAAATTAAATTATTTAATTAGAACCACAAATAAATTAAGCACAAGAAACAGAAATTTTTTCATATTTTTTTAATGAACAATTAATGCTTCTTTACCTACAAGGTTTTCATGAAATTTTAAGATGAAGATAATGAAAGTTATTTTTTAATATTAGTTTTTATAAATATTTTTAAAAAGTTATAAGCATTTACAAAAAATATTAACTATTTTTTATTTTTATATAAAAATATATAACTTCAATAAAAAATTATAAATTTTTTTATAGAATTTACTATTAAGATTTGACTCAAATTCTGAATGTCACCAATTCTAATTTCTAAATTTTCATTTGTGAAGAAGATGGAACAAATTTAGTGAAATTCTCTTTAAATGTACACTTAAAGTGCTAATTCTCCATTAAATGTGGAGTTTTAAAGACATTATTTGTCTATAGAGAAGATGAGTCAAATTTAGTGAATTACTTGATCTAGGATTTCTTGATTTGGAATTTGAAAACTTTTAATGATAGAATTTCTATTAAGATAAAGATAGTTAAAATTTTGACATAAATCCTATTTTTTATAAAATAAGATAATTACCTATTTATATCTTCATCTTATTTAAGTTTGAATTTTAGTTAGGTAAGGATTCTAATATAAATCCTATTGTTTAATATTATAATCAAATTATACTTACCATTTCTTAAGGATTTTCACTTATAAATATTTGTATTATATAAGAATTTATTTTATGTTGAAAGTATAGAGGTCGGAGAGTTTGTATTTGTCAATCTTATAAAGATGATTTAAGATCCCACATTTTGCATTTATGTGATTGGTGACTTAAGATCCTACAATTTGCTTTTACTTTTTCCATGAGATTATTGAGAGAAAAGAATGTATATACTATTTTAGGGAAAATATACCATTGATTAGAAGAAGATTATGAAATATTTTTGGTGTATTTGAAATGTGGGTTTGAAAATGGTAAAAAACTTTATATTCTTTTTGTAATTATTTCTTGGTGAATTTATTTTGCATCTTTACTTGTGAAGTAGGCTAAAGGCTAAACTGTATTAAATTATTTGTGTCTTGTGATTTTCTTACTTCTTTGAGATAGATTTATGTTAATACAATGCTTCTATTTCATCATCATCCAAAATTTTTCCAACAAGTTGTATTAAAGTTTGGCAAGTTTGAATCCTATTCATTTAGATTATTTTGGTTGGTTATGTTATCATATTCATATTGATTAAAGATATTTTAGCATAAATTTATTTTGAAGTTTATCAATTCTAGATTTTGTACTAGCAATAACTTTGTTTTCTAATTTTGGTAATTTTGTATGGAAAATTCTTTGTGGAGAAAATGAAGTAAATTTGATGTATGAGTAAAGTGCTAGTACTCCATTGGGGGTGGAGTTTTGAAGATACTTGTGATCTTTCAAAAAAAAATAATTCAAGATTTAAAGTCATAAGACTTTTAATGATAAAATTTGAATCAAAATGGAGATTGTTAGAATTTGACTTAATGTTATACCCTTAAAAAATATATAGAATTTAATTTTAATTATTCGATAATATTCATATACAAATCAATAATTAAAGAAGTTGTAAAAAGGTGTAAATAGATGCTTAATTAAAGAGAATGAAGTTTTAATACGAAATAAGTAAAGTTAAGCTAATATTAAGGTTATGTAAAATTATATTTGTGATAAGATGCATGGAGGAGATCTAGGGTAAGTATTTCCTAAAATATCCTTAGAAGAGTCTAAAATTTTAAAATTCCTATTATATTTTTAGAAAACTAAATCTACCTAAATGTTTTCTCATTTTTCTCTTAAGCCTTGCATCAACTCCCTTTCTCCCTTTCCATCTTTTTACTAACCTTTTCCAGGATTTTTGCTTTACATTCCTCAAGAGAACGTGAATTTAAGTTAAGAACTCTCAATATACAAGCACTTATAACTCTCTTCATAAGATAATTCATAAACTTGCTTAATTTTGTAGTATTTAAGTATGAGTAAAGGAGATTAGAGATTTTAAGTGTGATTTGGTGCTCATGTGTCTAGAATTAGCTTTTTCAATTGTTCATCCTTCTTATCTCCTCCACTTCTTCTAATTAAGATAAGTAAATAATGTATTTACTTACAAACTCTCAAATTTATTAAATTTGAGTTATTAGTTGACAATTCTTGAGCTTATTTAATGAATTGAGTTAGGATGGTATGCTTACAATGAACTTAATTTGGTTTAAATTGGAAAATGTTAAAATAGGTTGTATAGATTGATCTTTGATGAAATAGTGAAGTTACATGTTAGGTTAAAAGAAGTTTGGCTGATTTTTCTATAATCTTAAGCAATTTTTTGAAAAGTCAAGCAAATAGTTAAATATTGTAATTGTGTACTACCTATAAAAGCATAGTATTTGAATATTCTATTTGAGTATTTAATAGCCTTAACATTCTGTTTGAAAGTTTTTAAGTAAGGCATTTGAATGCTAGCTCTATTAAATTAGAATGTTATATTCAAGTATCATACTCAAATACTGAAGTTTAGTTTGTGTTATTGCCTTGAGATACTCGGATATAGTACTCAAGTATAAACCCAATTTGAGAGAGCATACTTGAGTCCTATAATCAAGTATTCCTTGGAAATCAAAACTAATTTTAAACTTGGAATTAAGTGTTATAACTAATGTTAAATTTGCTTGGTATGTTTATGATTATACATATATATATATATATATATATATATATATATATATATATATATATGCGGTTGAATGACTGTGATGAATAAATAAATGAATGAATGATGTGTAAGCTATGGAATGATGAATGATAGTGAGATGTAAAAAGTTGTAAAGATAAGGAACATGAGTATGAATTGCAAAAGGTTATGAAACACCGAAATGTGATGATGATGAGATGACATGTTGACTATTGATTAGTAATGAATATACTGGGTTTGATTAACAATCGTGGCTAATACATACACACAAATCGAGAGGCATAAGACAGGTTAATTTTTATCATTAACACACTGTTTGTCATTATTTTTTGTTATTATTCAGATTAAACATGAAATAATTAGTTCATGTTAATTATGGAATTCCTTTGTAATTAAAATTAAGATGCTTCATTGTTTAGTTAAAAATGTGAAATGCATATTTGGAATTGTTAATTACAAATCAATCTAGATAAGTAAATTATTTGTTTATTAGGACTCCGAATCTCATGATTTACCTTTAAATGTTTTCAGATGCTTAGGTTAAAGTTTAGTAACCACCATTAATAATTCATAACTAGAAATGTTTTAGAAGCAACCATAATTATTACATAAGAAACTAAAGTATAAAAAGCATGAAGAAAATTTGCAATGGTTTGTAAATATTAGAAACATGTGTTAGTAGAACCCTTTATGTAAATAATGTTTTTGGTAATAGAATGTGGTAATTAAACTTAATTAATTCTCTAGTTATTATGCGATGATACTAAATTAGAATTGGATAGGCCTTGGGTTAACAATAACGAGATTCACACTAGTCATGGCCAACCGAGTCGTGACACTTAAATTTTAAATATAGCCAATTCATGATTATTTTCTTTTGTGAATGATTTTCCAATTCAAATTAAGATTTTTATTAATTATTAATTATTTTTATTTTAAATTAGGATTTTTTGTCAAGTAAGTCTTAAAGGCTTATAAATACATTATATTTAGGTTAAAAATAATTTGTCAAAGAGATTAAGGTGAGAGAGTTTATATTTCTAACCTTTGTAAGGGTTATCTGAAATCCCACAATTAACTCTTACTCTTTTAGTGAGAATATTAAGAGTGAAAAACATATGTATCATAAATTTTTTTATGTATTTAAGGAATGAATTTAAAAGTTATTATACAGTTTGTATCATTTCTGTAGTTCTAGAAAATTAATGAATTTTTTTTTTCTTTCCTTGTGGAGTTAAATAAAAGTTGAACCATATTAAATTTCTATATCCCTTTGATTTTATTACTTCTTTAATATTGAATTGTACATCATATGCTTTCACATTATCATTATCATCATTTGAGAAAAATTAGCTACCATTTTCATAAGTATTTATTAGAATAGATAATCTCTATAAAACCTATCCAACCATATCTTTTTTTTTAAAAAAATATAAAATATTCCTTTAATTTTAAAGTGATTGGATTTCCTCCCTTTTTATTTTAAAATTTTTGACAATCACCCTCTTAAATTTTATAAAATTTAAAATTAAGATTCATTGTCAATTTAATCAATCATTTTATTAAATTATATGATTTTTAATGATATTTTTAAGTAAGAATTATAATATTGTAATATATTAGTATTCTTACCATTTTTATATGATTTTACGACTCATTTTGAATTATTTAATTAAAACTCTATATAAGTAATTTAATTTCTATTAATTATATAGCATAAAAATTATTTTAAAAAATGATGAAATAGATTAATATACTATAATACTATGATTCTTATTTAAAAATTATAAAAACTATATAATTAGATAAAATGATAATTTAAATTGATGATGAATATTAATTCTAAATTTTATATAATTTAAATAAGTAATTTTAAAATTTTTAAAATTGAAAGAGGTAAATCTAATCATTCCAAATATTTTATATTCCCCCCTTATTTGCTTTAGGAATCAAATCAAACCAAGGAAATGAATAAATTAACAATAGCCCTGTGAACGTTTTGGAACCAAATTATGAGTGAAGGGCAACATATCGTAATTCTAGGTCCATAGTTGGATGCGTTTTTCTTAAGAAGGAATAATTCGCATGAAGATTAAGGCCATGGCTGCTCCTCCTCCTTCCATATACTGCGCGCTCAAACCAGAAAAAGCGATACGCTTGAAAGCATTCCCATCTCCAAATCCCTTTCCATTCATTCAATGTTCCATGTTTTATTTTTATTTTTTTTTATTTATCGTCAAGGTAGTCTTTGTCTGTGAAATCTTTTTCACAATTTTAAAAATATTAAATTTTTATGTTAAATTAAAAATAAAAAACTTACTTGGGGGCATAAATATTTTCAAAATTATTTTTAATAAAATATTCTCCTAAAATAATTTTATAATTGAGGTGGATATTTAATATTTTTATAATATAAAAATATTTTAATTCTATAAAAAGTTACCACTTTATTTTATCACAATTTATTACTATTTACTACTACCATTTCATGCCTTGCTATTTACCATGGCCCATAGCCATCAAGCATAACCCACCTCCATTTTCATTGTTTATCATCTGTGCTACACTCCTAAAATTAGGAAAAAAATTGTTTTACATTAGCTTATTATTTTAATTCTTTTATTAATATTTAAACGAATGCATAAATAGATTAATTGTTGTGGATGCAATTAGAATAAATTTTTATTTGAAGAAAGTAAAGTCTTATAATGAAAATAAGAAGAATTAAATGAAATTGAGGCAACAGTGAAATTAGAAGTAAATGAGTGTGTATGGAAAAAATTTAGAAATTATTTTTTTAAAAATGCCCTTGAAATCTCTTTGAATTACCAAAATACTTTTGGATGTCCTTTAAAAACCTCCCTCACCCCAATTCTATCCTTTGCTAGGTTTTGGCTTCTCCCTATTTCATCCTCTAAACTTTTTTTTACACAAAATCTATTACCTTTAGCAAGAAAATTCAATTAAGAGACTTTAAGAAACATAACATACTTCTTTCCATTTAAAGTAATTTCTTGTAGCTTGGGCTTTGGATAGAAAAATTTATTTAGGTTTTGTTTGAAGCAAAGTTTTAGGAATTTAAG
Organism: Sindora glabra; assembly: GCA_020226215.1. Taxonomy (NCBI): domain Eukaryota; kingdom Viridiplantae; phylum Streptophyta; class Magnoliopsida; order Fabales; family Fabaceae; genus Sindora; species Sindora glabra. The sequence continues at coordinate 57,188,510 of CM035230.1, read as the reverse complement.
CTAAAATCTCTAATTTTGTATTGTTTAGGGTAGCTAATCCCATTTTAAACCTTCTCCAATCTTCTTTTTCAAATTGTAAGTAGATAATTTACTTAAAAGCTAATGATTTTTGCATGACTTCATTTTATAAAGTGTTAATGTTGTCATATTACCAAAAATGAGAATTAGTTAATGAAAAGAAATGTTATGGCATGAATTGTTGATATTAGTAGTGTAGAAATGTGTGTAGGTGATGAATTTATGTTGGTTTCAAGATCTATTGGTGTGTGTGTGTGTTGGATTTGCGAAAAGTTGACCTTATTTATATGTTTTTGTAAAAAATTTGCAAATATAAGCTTGATACTCGAGTATATAAGCAAATATAGTATATAAAAGTTAACTTTATTTTTTAGATATCTATACTTGAGTATACTCATTATTGGAGCCTTTGAATGGCCATACTCAAGTATAGGTTGACATCTAAAGTTGCTTTCTGAACACACATATGTGAGTGTATATTTGAGTTAATGCCTGAAGTTGTTCTAAGATGCCTACAAGCAAGTACATACTCAAGTATGAAGGCATAATTTACTTTTGTATCTTTAAACTCAAGTATCTATTCAAATATAACCTTTGTGTACTCTGTTTTAATTATTTAGTGATAGTTTAAGGTAGTGTATTCCTATATAGTTTCTGTATATAAGTGTTAAGCATGTGAACATCTATATTTATGATTTTGATAATGGAATTCTCAAGGGACATATGGTTATGATTGATATGTGTTTATAATTATGTTGGTATAATTGATCATGGAAATCCTGTTAGGAATATGTTATGGAATGGTAATGTGAAACAGAGGGATTGTTATAAAAATATTATGAAATGGTATAGAAATTGAAAATAGTTTGTGAACAATTAAAGGAACAAAAGGAATAAGATTGAATTTGTAAATGACTAAGGATGAGAGGGGTCATAAGGTGATTAAATTATTTATTATATTTGTGATTTAATTATCTTCTTCATTTAATATTCTTAATATTATTATTGCTCTTTGATATTGATAAAATATATGTGTTGAAATATGATGGAATATGGTCGGGAATGAGAAATGGGATAATTAATTAAAGATAGGTATGGCAAGAATTATGCTCATTAGGTAGATTATTTGCTTATTAAATCTATGACTTGCTATTTTTATTTAAAATATTTTATAGATATGCTTGCAGGAGTTTCCCCACCTTTACCCATAAGTCAAGAGTAAAATTCTTCAGTGCATAACTTGTTAGGATAACCATTGTTATTTCGTAGCTTGTATATAAAAGCACTTAAGTTATGAAGCAATTTGAGTGAAAATATTATGTTTATGTTTATGGAAATATGGTTTTTCTTACAAGCAATTATGTTGTGATACCAATTTCCTAGAAGTAGATGAAATCAGTGAATAAGCTCCATACCAATCACGGTTAGGTGAGTCATGGTAGTTCGACACTTATTGCTTTTTATTATTGCTTTAATCACTACTTATTACTTGTTATTATTATTATCCATTATTACCTAATGCTACCTATACCACTTGATCTTCACCTGTTGACATTATTTAATTATTTAATGAAATTTTTTAATGTTAACTACTGAATTATTAATAAAAGAAAATTTTGTAGTGTAATAATATTTTTAAAATATATTAATTAAAATAATATGTTAATATTTCTAAGAATTTTTTAATTGAATCATATATGGTAATATAATATTTTTGAAAATCACACCATATTTTTAAAATTGTTAAGATTCTTGACAGTATGGCCCCATTTAGCACATTATACAAGATTCAATAATATACAATAAATTATACAATTAGAGCTTATATAATATTTGGAGATTTCAAATGGATTATTTAGTTTATTCGAAATTCTCATCTTACACATTTAGTTTTGTATAGAGCTATTCATATCTAGTTTCGTATAAAGCTATCCACATCTTGAAGGAGAGGATAAGGGTTGATAGTATAGAATTAAGATAAATACTAAATTATTAAAATTATAAAAACTCTTCTATATCCTTCTCTCCATTTATTAGAAAAATAATTTCTTTCATTTATTAAAAAAATTCCTTTTTATCTCTTTTTCTCTCTCACATATGTAAAGGTATTTTTATCAAATTATTTATTTTTTAACCTATATATTCTTATAAAATATGATAATAAACATAAGATAGAATAATTTTATATAAATTTTTATTTTATATTATTACAGGTCAATGTTGTATAGTCTACTACTTTATCTTATATAATAGTATACTATACTATTTAATAGTTTTTATACTATTTTATATGGCATATCAGACAAGGATTATTATATGAATTAAATGTCACCTCAACAAACAATGAAAAAAAAATTTAAGAATAATTATGTGTCTATAATTAAATTTAAGCATTTTGAGCACAATACAACCATTATTGCAACTTATTGACTAAAATCCTATTTTATTCTTGAAATAAAATTTGTTTCAATTTGATTCCTGAAGTTTTAAATCCCAAAAAAATTTTAATTTCTTTAACAAATACTAACTATTTAGGATAGAGATTAAAATTTTACTTCAACTTAAAATTTAAGGGATCAAAATAGGAATGAAATTAATTTAAATTAAATATTTTGAGAACTAGAGTTTTAGTCCAACTTATTTTATCATATTAGAAAGAGTGATAAAAAAATTAATTACAAAAGATGGACTAGATTGACTACAAAGTCTTAACACTAGTTTCAAACCATCTGAAAATTGTACGTTGCAAGCATTTAGACTCTTTCAACAAACGAATTATTTATGTTTTTATGCTCTGACTCAATCCTTGTGGCTAGCTTTTGTGTTCAATGATAACAGAATTTCATTCACCACCATTGCCCGGTCTTTTTTTTTTCCCTTATCCCTTCTAGATTGCAAAGAAAAAAAGAGACAAAAAAATTATGAGAAATTTTTTTAATTTGGATATGGAAAAAATAAAAGGAAAGAAAATAAGAAAAATAATTTTTTTACTGGTTTAGATAAAAAATAAGTGAAAAGAAGACTAAATTAAATTAAATGATAAATTTACTCTTTAAATTAATAAGTTAACTTTTAAATTAAATAAAATTAGGAGTAAAGTTATAATAAGTTAATTTTTTATTTATATGCACCGAATTTTTTTTAGTAGATCCTATGTTTTCCTATTTTTTTTTATCTCGTCTCTATTCTACAACGAAGGACAAAAATATTATTTTTTATTCTCTGTTCTTAGAATTTTTTGCATTCATTTTCCACGGAAATAATAAGTGGTTAATATTCATAGATTCGACTGGTGAAATAAATTCACAATTGTCGGAGAAAATTTTAAAAAAGAATACACAATCTTATGTAAGTCGTTACCCATCTTTCGAATTTCGAACTGATTATGTTAATTCGGGCCATGTCAATGTCTTCACTGCTGCAACCGGGAGTTTTCTACTACTTATTGCGGCCATTTTTGACGACATTCAATCCAAACAGTAGTTTTAGGATGTGATCGTTCAGTCCAATCGAAGCCATGGCCACCGAAAACATCAGAAAATTATAATGTAGTATTCTATTCTTGTGGTTGAAAATTAAAACTCAGATTTGGAAGCTTCACACCGAAATTCATATTAGTCGAAGTCTCGAAGATAATGTTTTTCACTATGATGACTGATGGTGATTGATGGCAACGGTAGCGGTTGGGAGGACTTCTACTCGGATTCAAGCATTAGAATTCAGCTTATGATTGAATATATCTTTATTGTTATATTTTTAAAAATTATTTTATAATTGAAGAAAAATAAAAAATAGAGAAAGATAAGTATTATAAATAAAAAATATGTTATTTAATTAAAATATGACATTCAAAATAAAAAAATTATAAAATATCTAAAAATTATTTTTATCTTTTAAGTTACATATTATAAATAAAAATATTTTATTTAATTTATTTTTAAGTTACATATTTAAAAATAGTTTTTAAAAATAAGTTTTGAAAATAGATTTTTAAATAATTTTTTATTTTTTTTTAAAATAAAAAATTATTTTTAGAAACATCAATTAAACATATCCTAGAATTTAACACACTTTGTCAGCAACTTGCGCATCTGCCCTTCTTGCGTAGGGGTGCTTAACGAACGGATAGGACCGGATCGAGTCAAAATCTGTTTTGATTCGGTTCATTTAAGCTCATTTTTAAACATGCCCAAATTAACCAGTCCGATCTGCAAGTCTGTAAAATCGAATAACAGATCTATTTATTATTATTTTTTACTTATATTTTATCATTTATCATTTGTTATATTTTTATATTTATTATTTTATTTTTATATTCATTAATTTTATTATTTATTTTTATTTTTATTATGTTTAATTATTTTGAACATTTGTGTTCAATTTTTTTGACAATTAAATTGTATTTTATATTAAATTATAATATAAAAATAATTTATAATTTATTTTATTTTTAAAAAGTAAATATCATTTAAATATTAAATATAATTTTTAAAAAAAATAAGGATTGGTTTGTTTAGGTCCGAGTATCGGTCCAGTTCTCATTTTAGGATCAGTTTGCTTTGATTTGTGGCTTGCACAGACCAATTTGTTTAGACCCTTTTTTAATGGGTTTAAATTTTAAAATTTGGTTTGTATGAAGTTCGTGGGCCAAAAATGAAGTCCATGGACTGGTTCGTTTAACTCGCGGACTTCCAGCTCATTAAGCACTCCTATCCCTATAAGCTCCATAAATTAATGATTGGCTTGAAATTTCTGCCTAAGTGCTTATATTATGAGAAAACTTCCTAATTTTATCATGTATATTAAGCGACTTAAAACAGATCAATGATCAGTTTGAAATTTTTGCATGGGTTTTCATGATACAAGATTTTTTTTTACTTTATTGTGTGTATTAAATTATTGCATTTGACTCAAATTTTGATTATTATTAATTTTTTATTACTTCTTATTATGCATTATTTTTTTATTCAAATTAGATATTTAAATTAAAGTAAGATTAATTTTTTTATAAAATAAATATTTTTAAATTATAAATATTTATATTAACTACAAAATTGAATTATTAAAAAAGTTATGATGTAAATATTTACAAGAATTATACGGAAACCATTTTTATTTGCACTTAGGTATTCTCACATCTTTTCGAGGCCAGAATAGGAAATAAATTTCTTTTAACATAGCATTTTAAGAATTAAATTTAGGACTTTTTAAATTTAAAGTATTTTGGAACTCAATTAATTATTACCAAACTAGTTAATTGATGATAAATTCGCATATACTAAGCCGATGAAAAATGAAAAAAGATATATCATTACATATAGGACAGAAAATTTATTAATGTCTAGTATACTCTGATTGATTTAGTGTAAGAATATTTTTCAGATAGATAGGTCCGGGAACTCATTTTCATATATGAAAAGAAAATGTATTTTTGGTTATGTTTATTTTCCTTTTCAAATTCACGATCAACAAAACTCACATAATACCTTTTCATTGCATTGAATATTCAAATTCAATTTGTGAAAACCCTTGAATTTGTGCAAGCTGCTGAACTCTATTAAATACAACTTGCATGGTGGATATAAACCTGATCTTGTAGCATCCCCTATAACTTGGCAATGGGAGACGAGGAGTTGAAAAATATGTGTTCTCGTAAGCAAAGTCTTCAAAATTAGTAACTAAGCACCATCTTATCACTGATTGTCAAAGCTGGCTTGTTTAAAAGTATAAGCTATGCACTTCTATTATGATTATGATTAAAATGTCACAATAATGTTATAAAAAAAAGGCAAAACCTAGTTCTCCCTCAGAATGAAATGAAATCATCAGTTGGTTGAGGACTTTCGATGATATTAGAATAAGACCTAATTGATTAGAAATTTATTCAGATGATTAGAGCAATACTTTCCTAATTGCGTTGCCTCGAGCATCCAAATGCGAGCTTTTAGAACCCCCGTCATTTTTTTTATCTCCTTTTGGATTGATTGATTTCTGAAACTGTTTTAGGAGAACCTTCCAACTTTCATTTAGGTTTTGTGGTCGGTTTCCATTGTTTCCTCGTTACAGTTTGTTTCAACATGAAGAATATTTATGCTCTCCAACACACACACACACACACAACAAATATATTACTCGATATTTCGTTTGTCTTGTTGGTAAATACTATAATCTGAAAACTTCAAATGCACAAAGATCTCATTCACTCTCATCGAGTGAGAAAAGTGAACTAACATAAATCGTGATCGAGGAGCTAAATATAGAAAAATGTTCACAACGATTACATAAAATTAGAAATACCTTCTTAAAACATTTTGCCCAATGTGCGCCAAAAGAGATTAATTTTGGCCTATATGTCTTTCAATTTTTGTCTCATCCATAGTTGCCAAAAATTTCCGCTGTTTCATTCTTGCACCTGTAAGAAAATCTTACATGTATTGTGTTTCTGGTAACTATGTTCCAAGCACATCAACAACAATCGATATTCCGATCTTCCGACCATCCAAACTCCTCCAAGAAGGCCAAAACAACTCCATTTGACCATCCAAATCCCGTCTGCATTGAAACATAAATCTTACTATATATGTTTCTCAGATGTTTTTCTTGATCCAATTTTGGTCTCTTAATTATAGACCGAAACAAAGTAACTTATGGTTTGTGAACTATGTCTGAGATGCAAGATAAGATAGTCAAAAGTCTTACCTGGGGTACATAAAAGCCTCCCCCTCCAAATTGGCCCAACTGCCGCACGTCAAACTTCTCATGCATTACACCAGTTTTCTTGTAAGCTAAATAGTTGGTTCTGATCCATCCGACAGCAATTTCTTCGGCCAGTGACAATGCTTCTTTTGACCCTGATTTTAGCAATCCTTCAACCAACATGTGCTGAATTGGAGCCCAGCCATTTGGAAAGTCCCTATATCAATTCTCATCTTACAGTTAATTAGTGAAATTGAGGGCCGATAAGTGGAAGTCATGTTTCAACATTGCTTATCACTTACCATTGGTGTCCTGAATCAGTCAAAGAAGTTGCAATTCCAGCAGCACAAAGCAGCCCAGAAGTTTTAAGACTTTCAACAACTCTATCCACAAGTGAATTATCTTAAAGAATGAAAAATAAAACATAGAAATCAGCAACTTAAATACAAACAGGCTGTTGTCCTAACATAAAAATTAGCAATTTATATTTGACACTACAAAACAAAATTCCAAGTGGAATTCAACATGTACCTGAGTAAAATGGCTCAATCCACAAGGGAACAAAATTGGAAGCAAATATATTTTGATTTTGGTTCTGAGCTTCCCAAACTTCGGCTGTCTAGAACAAAGTGGAAAATAAGAAAGTTTAACATAAATGCATTGAGGAAACCAGTGACTGAGAATTTCTTCTAGAGATCACAGTACCTTACATGATGTGCTATTATTGCCGAGCCAGTAATCAAGCCATTGGTTCATTTTTGAATTCCAGAAAACAGAATCCACAGCTTTCTTTCTGACCTTGGAAGCTTCCAGAAACTGCTTAGCAGTGCTCTCATCTCCAGTCACATTTGCGAAGAAGGCAATATTAAGTTCCATCTGCATTGCTAATCTGGTTAGACAACCTCAGATTTGTTTCAGTACGTTGTTTGATTTGGCTGATGTTGCCTTTAAGAAATGCATACCCCAAGTATAAATGCATTTAAATCAACAGGTATAATTGACGTTGCAGCCAATGTAGTGAAATCTGGTGGTTGTCTGCATAAAAACAGCAGCATACATAGATTGCATCAATTTACATCTGTTAGACAAGCACAAATTAGGTGGTTGTTCAGAAAATAGGAATAGTGCCTCATCCATCTACTGCTAAAATCCCATCCTGATTCGGCAGTTGATGCCACTTCACGGTAAAAATGTTGTTTTTCTGAAGCATTCAAGATCTTGGAAGCTGATGTCTTGTCCTGTGGCATGGAATGGAATTACCATAAATTTCGTGTTAAAACTGTCTGTCTATTGTCATTTGGTTTCATTAAAAAATACCACATTTTGATATTAAAGCCATTGATGCACACCCTTATGAAAGCTTCTGGCCGGGGTTTGTTCCACATTGCATAATAACGATTTAAGGTGTGAGTGCAAGCTTGGCCATCATCCTGAATCGTCACTCTATGTATATCTAGAACAAAACATAGAGCAACAGGTAAAGAAAACTCATAAATATTAAGTAACTGAACTGAAGCATACACAGGTGTTGTGTCTGTCCTTTAATTTCTTACCTGAACTCCAAAACTCATATTCTTTCAGTAGTGCAGGTAGAGATCTTTTAACCAATTCTATATCACCAGTTCTTTTGTATATTTCATATATCATAGCGCTTAAAAGGGGAGGCTGGCTGCAAAATCATACTCTTCAAGCTTATAGATATATATATTTTTTTAATGCTTTTAAGAGCAAAGCATTGTAAGTAGAGGAACTTTCACATGAAAAAGGCTGCAGTCGATATGAGAATACCTCCTGTTGGTGTAGTAGGATCTAGCACCGTTAAGCACGAATCCATATTCTTCTGTGAGAGAAATGAGATTGCTCGCAATTGCTGTAGCAGTTTTGTACATTTTACTCACTAGCAACCCCCTGCAGTCCAAAGTACATCCGTACCAGATCAACCCACTAAATAACGGCAAGAGATACAACACTCAGTCGTTTTATTTCAGCTGCACCTGACAAAACATGATGTAACCTGACTCTGACTCTATTTATTACTATTTCTCAGAGATGTGCTGATTTCGTACCAAGCTCCACAGGCACGCAGAAATGCATGAGAGAGGTGAGACCCACATATGAATTGGGTCCCAAACCTATCTCGTGAGTTCTGTTACATACATTTTTTTAATAATTCAAAGTTAATCTTTTTTCACAAAATATGTAAGAGAGAAATTATGTGCAGTATATTAGTATATTGTTAGATTTTGTTGCATATTAAATTTATTTTTAAAAAAAGTTAAATTTGATATATTATATAGTAAGAAATCAATAATTAAATTTAATAATTCACTTACTGTATTAATGATATATCATAATCTTCCTCCATATAAAATCTACAGTTTTATAGGTCATACTGTCAAGAGAGAGTCCATGATCCACTCTATTTTAAAAGTGCATCAAAATTTTCTGTCCTGGCTGAATGCTGAACGCGGTTAAGAACTTGTGTAACAAGTCTTTTTCCATTAGTGTGTCTTGTTCAAATTCTCACAATTGTACATTTATCATTTTCCAAATAATGGACCATGAAATGAGATATTTTCAAACTAACACAAAATACTTAGGATCTAAGTCTAACTCCAAGTTCGGCACAATTAAATATTTAAAAATGATACCTTTCTTTTCCTAGTTGATTATGCTAGCTGTGGTTAGAAAAATTAAAGCAGACAGACCTGATAACCCAGTAAGAATCCCAGTAATAAACCTCACGAAACCGTGAACCAGGAATGACGACAGAAGCAGGCAGAGGGAGCAGAGTATGCAATTGCGGCTGCGTTTGGACCTCATCCGACACCTTGCGGCTCAAACTTTTCCAAAGCGAATGAACCTCCAAAGCCCAGGCTCTCACCTCAGGATGCTTCACCTTTGCTAAGAAACCCTCCGGCTCTTCAACGAAATCCTCCGGCACCAAGTGATCCATATCGTCACCGGCACCGCCGAAGTACGTTTCTACGAAACAATTCAGATCATTGATCGACACAGGCCTAGGAAGTTTGTCAAATGCCGCCTCTGTCTCCGACAAATCGAACTTCAACGGCATGTCCACGTAGGTCTTCGGATCGAAGTTTGATTTGCCGAATGTGTCGAAAGCGGTTTCTTGTAGGCGTTCGAGAAAGGAGACTAGACGGGACGACGCCTTCACAGGGCCTGAAGAAGAATCCATGATCATGAAATGGAAACTTCGCAGTTGTTGGAGACAAGTGCCGTACAAGCAGCAAGATTACGATGAGCAGTATACGCTAATGAAGGAAGTAGACAACAATTTGAGGAAGGCCGGGAACCGTGAAGAGAGGGCGGTCGCAATGAGCTGGAGAACGCTGCCCAAAAGTTGTTGAAGTGCAGTGAGTAGAGTAGAATATTGTTGGGAATCTTTTCTCTCTTTGGAAGACGCGAACCAGTTACTTGGAGAAGTACGCTTAAAACAAAAGGAAGGGTTAAATAATAAAATGGAGGTAACTTTGGTATTGTACGCATTGTAAGCAGAATGCCGGTGGGCAACACGTGTATTTCGAACTTTTTTAATAAATTGTAATTTTTGACAAAAAGTTTATATTACCCTTCATATAAAGCTCACCTCGTAAATGAAAAATGGTATATATCTATTTTATAACTTAAACGCGGTAACGTATAAAATGTTTTATTAAATTATTATATTAACATTATTCAACAATATTAATATCTCATTTAAATTACTTTATTTTTTTCAATTATCCTTTAATCATACTTTTTTAACTCCTGTTACTTATATCTTTTTATTTTGTTTCTTGAAATATTAGATTTCTATTAATTTAGTTATTAAAATAATATTTGTATCAATTTATATTTTTGAAGATTTAAGGTAAAATTTAGTTCATATCTTAAATAGTTAATATTTGATAGAAGAATTAAAATTTTATTTAAACTTAAATCTTAAAAAGCTAAATTGGTACAAACAAATGTTTTAAAGACCAAAATAGGATTCTAATCTAAATTTTATTTCTCTTCTTTTTATATTATTTGCTTCATTGCATTTTTTTTTTGTGTTCAGTTTTATTGTTGACAATTGATATATTAGTATCATTGAATACTATAAATATAATATAATATATATTATTTTCATAAAATATTATAAATAAATAAGAATTTTAATTTAATTAAATATTAAAATATTAAAATTTATTATTTTATACAATTTTCACACTATTTTTTATTTTTTATCATTACATTTATTTTTATGTTGAATTTTATTATTTATAATTCAAATACTAAATTTTATTAAATAATATAAATATAATATAATATATTTCATTTTTATAATAAATATTTTAAATAAGTAAATATTTAATTGAATTAAATCATTTCATTAGATATTTTAATTATAATTATTATCACTTTTGTATTATTTTTATTTTTTATTTACTTAATTACATAGTTTTATTTTGTTCAATTTTAAAAATTCATTTCTAATGTTACAATTCAAATATTCATATTAGTAAATAATATATATTAATTTTATTTTAATATATTTTAAATAAATTAAAATTTTAAAATTCAGATGTTAATATTACTTAATAGAATAGATAATAAAGTGATGTAATTTACTTTCATTATAAAATTATTTTCAATAAATTAAAATTTTAATATAAAATGCATTAATTGAGTTTATTAATTAACACTATTTTTAGTAAAACTATTTTAAATTAAAATTTATTTATTTAAGTTTTACAAATATTTTTTAAATATCAATTTTTAATTAAAATATTTACAATTGAACATATATTAATTAAAATTTTATTTAATCTTTGCAACTGATAAGCTCTATTTTTATTATTTTTATCTAATCTATTGCATTTTTATATCTATTTCTAAGGTTTACTATTTATATGTTAATATTACTATATCATATAAATATAATATAATATATTTTTTATTATAAAAATATTTTAAATAAATTTAAACTTTAATATAGAATATGTTAATTGAATTAATTAGTTTAACACTCTATTTGTAAAACAAAATTTTTAAATTTAAAACTAAAATTATTAATTTATTTAAAATTTATCAATATTATATTTGAATTTAAGTTCAAATATTATATTTGAAATTAAATATATATTAATTAAAATTTTGTCAATATTTTTTAATGCACTCTAAATGTATAAAAAATTTTATTTACAAAATTGAATGTACATTGTAAAGAAACACGATGAACTAAATTCTAGTATTATTATAAAATACTTTTATTTATAAGCTAATTTCATTTGAAAAAGATGTTTAAATCACCTTATTAGAATATTCTTATAGATCCTTCTCAAAGATCTTTCCTCAAAAAGAACAAAAGGGTAAAATAGAGAGACTCTAATTTTATTCTCTTTCTTTGTTCTTTACTTAGGTAGATAACAAATTTTCATAATGGACGGAGATGAAATACATTCTTTGCTTTTGTAACGGTTGAGATTAAGTATTAGTTTGGTACTCAAAATTTTAGAATGAATATGGTAGAATTCCGCTGATAAAAATTCAAATGGAATTTAAACTCTCCGGCATTTTTTGTTTTAATATTTCGGTTAAGTTGACAAATATTACACATCAACGTTTACATTCAATTTATTTCGTGGAAAGACAATCTTCGGAAAAATTTTTTACCGGCCTTGTATATAAGCAAGGGATTAAATTTAATCTATGGAAAATATCTGCATAGTAAATAAATATAAAGAAGATATATTATTAAAAATTAATAATAATTATAAACATTTAATAATAACAAAGAAGTTTTGATAATTTTTTATTGATATAATAATACATAAAAAGTAATGTAAAATTAACTTATAGTGATAATAAATTAAATTTACATCCGATAAGTAAATAATTGACGAGTCACATGTATGCATTAAAAATTTATGATATTTAGGACCATTATAATAAGAAAAAATTATTTTATTCTTGAAATAAAAATGACATTTTTTAATGAAAATGCTATAACTCTTGATATAGAGAGTTGAATGCGAGCACACAAAAATTTCTAACTATGTGATTAGTTAATTTAGATTGGATCCACGCTTGATGAATGATGAATGGGTTACATTACTCTTTCGACACACAATTTCAACTTTTGGATTCAGTGCAAAAAACACCTCTCATTTTTAAATATACTCTTCAAATTTAAAATATTTTTAATTATCTTAATATTTTATAAATATATAAACTAAATGTAATTTTATTTCCTCTGCAATACAAATAACTTGATGTCAGTCTCCATGAAATAATCTCTTTGTATCCTCTCTAATACATAATAAGTCAATTTTTGTCCAACCTAAGCATTCCGTCCACTTTTTAATTGAACGGCTATTTTTACTATTTATGTCTCCTCCTCCTCCTTTAACCTTCTCTCTCCCGGAACTTTCTTTTCCTCTGCTCCGTCACATTTTTGCACTGACTCTTTTCATCGACATAACTTGCTTCGGTGCTTTCCACTGCAACATGAATTTTTTAAACATTTTACAAAATACTTTTTCATTAGAAATTGTGAGCTTGTATTTGTGAGTAACGTAGATTTGATAACCTCACATGGAAGCTCCTTAACAATAGTTACCCAATCACCCCATGAATTGAAAGGTAAAAATCAAAACCAACTCTTCTCAAAAGCGATAGTTTTCGTCAATCTTAAAATAAAATATATGGATTGAAATGGGAAAATGCAGTCAAGTCTACCAGGAAACCGAAAACTACAATTAAGAAAACAAAAAAAAAAAAAAAACTTTTTCTTTGACTCTCGCTACGTTACCAAAGATTGGATTAAAAAATCACATGTAAATAAAATAGGTTCTCACTTTTGTATATTCTACCAAAGGTAAATCCATTAACCTTCATCATGAACAGAATCTGAGACCATGGCAAAACCATTGTTCCTTCTCTGTTCATGAACAAAATCAGAGAGTGGTTCAGTAATGGCTTGCTTTAGTGCTTCACCCTTTTCGCCATTAATGGTGACATCGGAGCAGTAGTGTGGATCGAATGACTAATGGAAAGGAAAAGTGAGAGAGAGAGAAAAGAAAAAAAAACTTGCATTTCCGTTTGAAGCGACGGAATATATGTGAGGGGACCAAAATTGATTCGATTAAAGATTTAGGGGAATGAAAATAGGTTATTTTAAATAAAAGGGACCAAAATTAAGTAATGTATAGTTTAGGATGATTAAAATTACAGTTAAGCTCAATTATATTCTATATTTGTCGTAAAAAGGACCTAAATTATCCTTTTTATTAAGAGTGAAAATAAACTAAATCGAGTTAAATTTTATTTAAAATAGGTTAACCCTATATAAAAACAATAATCTAGCTTATCTTATAAGTTTATAGTAAGCTTAAAACTTATACCTTTCTGGTTCATGCAAATTTTTTTCAAGATTTGTCATAGCATATTAGCCTATATAATTCTATTAATAATTAGTAAATATTTTTAAAAATATTATTAAAAATAGAATTAAATTGAGTTAAATTGAATTTTAATATTATTAATATAATTCAACTAATATAAAAAGTTACTCAAAATCAAAGTAATAATATTTTAATTTTAATTTGCCTTGATTAGAAATTGTAAAGTTTAAAGTTTGGCTCAATTTAAACTAGTTGGAGCTTGATTTGATTCTAAAATAAATATAAATATCATAGTAATAATTACAAATTATTTATTTAAATAATTATAGTATAAGTTAAAATTAAGATAATAAGGATATATTAGAATTTTTCATACACCTTTTGAAATGATTATCAATTTGTTATAAATATTATATATATGTATATGTTATATAATTTAATAATATGGAGTGGCTTGTTATGCTAGATTTTAAATATTATGAACTATCCTATTTTGTAGAATGGATTAAAGGCTTATAAGTCAAATGACTTGTTTCTACCCCTTACTTTTTATGTACAAGTAGAACATTAAATCATTAATCATAAATTGTGGCTATTTATGACTTATATATATGTAGCAGAAAAACATGTCAAGTGGGAGGAAATATATATGAGAGATAAGAAGAGTACATTTTAACCATAAGATCTTGTATTAATGATTAGGATTGACAGATAATTGATAGCCATGTGACTATTTAAAAAAGTCATATGATAACTTAAAAAAAGGTTATATATTTTTATGCTTTAATCTTAATCTTTCAATATCAAATTTCATGATCATGGTTAACTACTATAACTCTCATAAAAATAACCCTTTTATTTAACACACTTCTTATGTAATACATACTTATAATCTTATAAAATAATTTAGAACTATACAAATGTAATAGAAATGCAAATATTAAAAGCTAATAATAATATTTGTTTATATACTAACTTGTGAAGTATATATTGTCTGTTTATCAAGAGGCACAATTAGTTAAAAAGAGTAAATATTTTAATGAATAATAAAATTTTATATAAAAATTAAAATTTAAACCAAAAATCTATATCAGGCACAAGAATATGATGTGAATGCTATGCAGAATAGTAGTATTGTACTTTTTAATCCTCATTATAAATAAATCAAGTTAAGTCATGAATCATTTATAATTTAACTAACTTGATTTGATAAGTTGGATTTATGGATTAAATAAATTAAACCTGAATTTGAAAAATTGACTCATTTACTAAATAAATTAAACTAAATTTTGATTAGTTCAACTTATTTGATTCATGAACTAACTTGATAAGTAAATTATATTCATTAATATATTTGATATTAAGTGTAATATTGCATATTGTGTGCTATATTTAAATGAATTTAAAATGCATTTTATATGATTTTAAATTAAATAAACTAAATAAATTGAACTAATATACTAATAATATGAGCTCACTTAACTTATTTTAATTCTAATTTATTTCTTTTAGATTTTAGTTTATTTATTTAGAACAAATGAATTATTAAGTTAAACATGTCACAATTTTTCTTTAAATAATTTTTTTTAACTCATTTGAATATGAGTCGAGTTGCAAGTTAAGCTAAGCTAAGCTAGTTCATAACTCCACTTTATTGGAATATTCATTAAATATGGCCCTTAATTTAAAGGATATGAATAGTTCTTGGTGAATTCTATGGTATTTCCAAGATTTTGAAACTTAGGGTGATATGACAATTTTAAAAATTCTTAGATTAGGATTGGTTGATTACATCAATTAGAAAATGGATAGTTGCAATTAAATAATTTCAATCTAATAGTTACTATACTTGCTAAGCTACCCTAAAATTTGAAATCCTAAGTGTATTGTAACAAATACTATAGTTGTTTGAATCCTTAATATATATCTTAGTGATTATAATTTCTTATTAGTAATTATAATTATTACTTGTTATAACAAATTTCAACCATTTGATAAGATATTTTGATTAGAATGATAAACGTACGACAAATAAAAATATATAGATTGGTGCTTTTTCTAGCCATAATGGTGAATTAAAAAAAATTCATTTAGTATAGGGTGTGGAAGTTCATATTCAATTTTAAATGTGAAAGTAAAAAGCAATGTGATGTTTGTTTTGTGAAATTTCTCACATTTTTTCAAATATTTTAAAGGAATGTGGTATTTTTATATTTGGTTCAAATTTTAGAAAAACATTCCCAAAAATCTTCACATTTCTGGGAATGATTTTAGTTTAACATTCTCTAAAAATATTTTTATAGTAGGAGGTGGATATCCTACATTCTTATAATATGGGGATGTTTAATTAATATGAAAAGATTATTTTGCTCACCTCATTACTCATTATAATCAAACATTGCTCATCACTATTTATTTTAGGTAACCATTATTTATCATTACTTACTTTTAGTTATCATTATTCATTACCATCCACCATCAGTGATTATTATTTATCACCACTCATTTTCAGTGAACATTTTTAAACATTACCCATCACTTATGATCATTATCGGTTACGACTTACCACCAGTGACTATTATTTATCATTACCCATAGCTAGTTACCACCATTTACTATAGATCATTATTTGTTACCATTCATTATTAGTGATTGTTATTAACCAATATTTATTGTGAATGACCATTATCAACTACCACCCATTATTAGTAAACACGATTAGTCACTATCCGTCATCAATGACCATTATTAGTCACCACTCATTGCTAGTAACCTATTGTGACCATTGGTAATCACCATTAATCTTTAATGATTACTGCCAACTACCACCTATTTTCAATGATCACTGACTAACATCCATCATTAGTAACCATCATTTGTCATCACCTATTATTAGTGTTATGACTTGAACTTGATCATGATTGGCATGGATTTTGCTATTTGGTTTCCACTTGCTTTGACATTATTTACACTAATTCTATTTAATGAAAATCTTTCTATTTTGTGAGGACTCAAAATTTACTATAAATTTTATAGAAAAATAGATATAATCTTTCCTGTTTTTAAACATTTTCTAAGGGATACACATCTTAAGTCATACAACTTGTTTTACATATAACTTAACAATAACCTAGAAACATATATTCGAATAAACAATTCAACACATCAAGTGTATAATTAATGTTATCTCTATCTCTAATACTTGAATTTGGTTCCTATAGAGCCCTAACTTAATCTTAACTATCAAGTTCTTCTTAGATTACCCTAGACTCCTACTTAAGTTATGTAACTTGATATTCTCAAGTTAAATTCTAAAAATGTTAAATGAAGGAATGAGATTTACAATCTTAGTAAATGTATATTTATTAAAGGAAACATTATTAGTAAATGATTACAATCAATCCAAGTAGTAACATAAAATAACTACCAAGTGATTTCTAGTACTTATCCTTGGCAACTTTACCTTCTTTAATACTAACAGTCATTCCCCTATACCTATGCTTGTATCAATAATCACTTATGTACAAATAATAGAACCTAAAAAAAGCTTTTTTATAATTTTATCATCACTCAATTTAATTATAATAGTTAAAGAGAAGTCAATTGAACATTAGAAGTGAAGTAGAGCTCCATTTCGATTATATTATTTCATATACTGTCATCCACACTCTACATTTTTTGCATTAATTCAATCTTAAAAGTTCAATCATGGCCAAATATATAATCACTATAACATTAAATAGAAACATTCAAGGATAAAGGGATTATAATTTCATAACACATTGCATAACAATTTATAATAATTTACATACATCCACCTTTTGACTCTTAGTTCAGCCTTATACCTTACTCACTTTTCCATTCTTATTCCTCCAAAGTGAACTTTATATATTACTTGCCTTTTTGCTAAAAATTTTCTATTTGGTTTTCACATCACTCTTTTTCACAAATTTCTCAATTTCAATATTGATCATGGCATAATTTACACACTAAAGCTCAAGCTCCATATATTACAATTTTAATTCAATTTCTATATGAAGCAAATAATTAACTCATCTTCATGGACCAATATCAGAATATATAATGATATATAATAGTACCATTATACTTTCTTGTATGACTATAAATATTTAATTGTAATGTAAACAGTTTGTACTATATCCTTTAACATATTTCCATCATATACATAATAATATAATTTTGATTACAACATAACTGTATCATTGAACATTACAATCCAATCACAATCAGTCAATAATTAATGATAACACTACCATGCCTTTTAAGCATGTTCAATCAACATTCACTTAAATTAATATTCATAACTTTATCACAGATATCATTTTCATATCACTCATGCATAGCCATAAGGATGATTTAATAATAATCCATAATATGTAATTATACTTTTAATGATAACACTACCATGCCTTTTAAGCATGGTCAATCAATATTCACAACTTTATCACAGATATCATTTTCATATCACTCATACATAGCCATAAGGATGATTTAATAATAATTCATAATATGTTTGTCTAAGGATGATATATACTCACCTAATGATATTTACCCACTTTTAGATACTTTAGGACATCCATAATTATCTTTTATTCCCTTCCCATTATAAACATAAGAGCATTACTTATCTTATTTCTAAACATTCTAATTCCAAGTTCAAATCATAACCTAATAATAATATTCTAGGTTATCAACTTCTTACATTTTTTCAAATGTTAGCTTTTAAAATTAAAATATACCCTTACATTGTGATTTTTGGAATTAAGCTTATACAAGTAAAATATTAAAATGTAAGGCTCTTAACAAACTCAATTTATACTACTCTACCATCATATATCATCACCCTTTTATATCTTCAAACTTGTCATAGATAAATTTGGAGATTTTTCATAAATAAGAACTTTCCATATCAAATGTAAAATAATCGAAGCGATAGAGCTTTATACTTTAAGAAAGCCTATATCATATTATATTATAAAATTAAACATTTGATTCTTAATAATTTAAAATCTATTTTAAGGAATCAAATATCATATTTAAGGATTTACTTAATTCAAACTTCAAACATAAAAAAATATTAAAATTTTATGATATTAATTTACTCTAAGGATACTAGTTTAACATCATAGAACATTAAACCCTTATTTTATTTGTTCTATATCAGGCAATTAAAATAAAATAATAAAATAGGATTCATTTTCTTGAATTTAACATAAGACAATTGAACTAATAAAACTTTATGCTAAAAAAATATTCTATTCACATCATTTTAAAACTATACATTTAATTTATAATATTTTTAACTTTACTTCAATAAAGTTATCCGATCACAGTTTTTATATCCAACCATAAGCCATTTTTATCACATTCATACTAGTTGAATAACAATAGCACGAATTGAATCACATCATATATAATACATACATAGATAAATACATACATACATACATATTATATAAATTTTACATCTTGTAATATCATAATTTCAATTTATCCACAATACAAGATAATTAATTTGTTACCATAATTATCTTCATTCATAGTATCATAACTTCGAACACATTTAAATTTTAATACAAGCATACTCAATTGTCAAATAGCAATTTCAGACTTCTTACGTATGGTTACAACCTAAGTACAATCATAATTATAATCTTAATTAAAGTTTACATTCATCACAATCAAGTAACAACCTATATGATGCCTTCATAGTAACATTTACAAAAGGTCAATAAAAAATAATTAATAAGAGACAAATGATGCTCCGAAAGCACCATTAGACACCATAATATTTAGCATAATAGGATGTAACTAAGATCAAAAGCTCTTTATACTCATTCATATTGGGGTACATAGCTACACATATTTAATCTCACAATTTCACAATATATTATCCTAGTATATAAAATAAATAGAGTGTATGAAAGTTAAATAAAATAGTTCCTAAAATAGACATATACTTACTTGAGAATGCCCATTTGCTCTAAAGATCCTTTAAGTATTCCATTTTCATCTTTTCTTTTCTTTTTTACTTCACAAATTATAAGGATAAATTATAAACATTAATATTACTCATTTTTTAATTACCCCATTGTATACTTATCATATAAATATCTTAAACTATTTTATCTTTAATATTTGGAGATTAAATACCCTATGTTGGACTATTATAAATCATGAAAATATAACATAGATTGGATATGATACATTATATGATCATTATAACTGTGATTTTTGAATGATATTTTATAAATAATTAAAAAATTATGAATACATTATTTATGAAATTTATTTTATATGAAAGTAAATTTAATTAGTTTTCTATAGAGTAGTTATTTGCTTAAATTGGTTAAAATTTGAATGTGTTATATTTTTCAAAAGATAAACACAAAATTTTCATTTTTTGAAATCATGAGTTTTTGTCCTTTGCCTACTATTTTAGTTATATCCATTTGAAACTAATTTTATTTGAAAGTAAACCCAATTAGATTTCTAACAATAAGTAATTCGCTTAAAATGGGTATAAAATGAAAAAGTTATGTTTTTTTAAAATCGATATGAAATTCTAGGGAAGGTGAATTGAGTATGCAATTGATTCACCTATCCTGAACTTGTGTTTATGTAAGGAGAATCAATTGCATACGCGATTCTTATGCCTAAATTTGCCTCTAGACAATGAAAATCAATTGTGTACTAAATTCACACATGAAATTGATAATTTTTTTTTGAAAATTTTACTATTTATTTGATTACAAATGCTCTCTAAACACATATATTACATATCAAACCTTGATATAATCATTAATACACTTATTTAATATCACATACCATTCATCTTTATCATTTATTACTCTAATCACATTAAACCAAACTTGTTTCAAGCAAAATCACTAAATAATTAATATTTCATTAATATTATTATATAATAAAAAAAATCATGAATTTACTTTATTCATTCATTCACCTTATATAGAAGAAGATGTTAGGAAGGTAGCTTGAAGATCTTTCAATCTTAATCATATTAAAATTTGTGGTTTCTAGAGTTAGGATTTAGAATTTTCAATAAAATTAAATAATTTTAAATTTCTTCATTAATTAAGAAGAAACAAGAAGGATTTTTGATAAAAATAATATTTTTACCTTGATTGGATGAAGAAATTACAAAGAATTGATGCTCTCCTTATTTGATTAGTGGAGTGGTAGAAGAGATTATGTAGGGAGAGGTAAGAGAAATGGAAACATGAAGAGAAATGAAACATATTAAGGATTTAGTGCTAAAATAGCTTAAGCCCTAGAAATATTTTTGAAAAATACTTCTTAATTTCTTCCATACTCATATGCTTACTTATATTAATTTAAAATTTTATACTTAATAATTTTAATACATTTTTGTTATCAAATTTTTACCAAGTTCATATTCACATAATCTCAATTTTATTAATTTTATTTTATTTCATATTTCACATATAAAATTTCAAATTCAACCCAAAATTTTCAATTACCTCAAGTATTTCTTCTCATAAAATAATTTTTAATTTACTATAATTTAAGAAAGGTGCAACAATCAGTTACCACATGTCACTGATAACAACTTAATTTTTTAATAAGAGCATTTTTTGTAATTAAATAATATTTTAAAAAATATTTAAAATAATTAAAATATAATATTATAATATTCATATAATATATCTAATTGAACCAAATATGAAAATATTATATTTTGACAACTTAAATTTTTAGAAATTACATCCTTAGGAATGTTTGATTTCGCAAACCAAATGTTACCTAAGATTAATTTATGACTAATTAAAACATAGTTTTTTTCTTATATTTTTTCATTAATATTATTTCTTAAAAAATGATTAAAACTAATAAATAGAGGAATAGATCCTTAGTTTATGTGGGTTAATTAATAAATTATTATAATTATCCATTTTTTGGTCATTAATTTCTTTTAATCTTGGATAAGGTGGAGTCTTACCATTGAAAAGAATTTTAAAAAGTGAACCATAAATAATTATTTATCTTTTAACTCTTAATTTTATTTAATCTTAAAAAAGAAGGTATATTACCTTAAAAAAGGAATTTGAGAAGCACAATTGTTAATGGCTCAAACTAAAATCATCTACATAGATTATGTTAGAAATATAAATAGAAAAATATCATTTAAAATTATTTTGTAATTAACTAATCTTATTTTGTTTTATTAGCATACATCTAAATGTTTTGAATTTTGAAAGTATGTTGTAAATTAATTGTGAGAATTTAAAAATAATTTTGAAAAGAGTAAACATATTGAGGTAATGTAATTACATATATGGTAAAAAAACTTCTTTTCATTTTTTTATATATAATATTTAATATTCAATTGAGGAAAAATTTACAGTTTTGCATTTTATATATATATATATATATATATATATATATATATATATATATATATATATATATATATATATATATATCTCACGCATATATATAATAATGTCTAAAAGAAATTCGGAAGTTTAATAGCTTTACTTCCTCTCACTTCCATGAGAGTCGTTTCGTTAGGGAATTGATGAACAATTTTAAACTTTATTAAAGTTTGTGGTTTTATCCATGGGTCGTATTATTATTGTAGCTATTAAACAGGTTGAGCTACTTGCATCTTTCATGGGTCATTGTATTAGAGGCCTTAGTTTAGTTTGGTATGTGCAGATCTGTGGGCCTTTTTTTAATTTTGAAATATTTTAAAATTTTAAACTTTTAAATTATAAAAAAATTAAAACCATTTCAAAGTACTATATATCTAGACATAAATAAGTTATAATACATTTAATATATATATAATCTTAAAGAATAATATACATACATAATATAAGTCATAAAATACTTATAAAATAAAACTATCATTTATAAATAATTTATAACATAATTTTACATAATTAAAAGTGAGAGAAAGAATTGTGATTTTGTATATGTTGAAAATTAGGCATATATAAAAAATTAAAAAAAATTATATGTAGGTCATCCCAATTCATCCTTGGATTAGCCTACACAAATTTCAAGCCATGGGAATTAGGTTAAGTTTGGTTCAGATTTAAATAGGCCTTATATTTAGAGGGTTAGATTTGTATAAGCCTGTGAACAAACAAGCCGTCTCACAAGCCAAAATCAATGACTCTAATTATTATTTCTTTACCATTATAAATATCTAACCTTTAGAAAAGCTTCCGGAAAATTGAAGTCTAGATTTCAAAGTTATGCTAATTTTTTTAAGATGTTTTAATTCTTAATTTTTTTCAAGAACAATAACTTCATTGCGTTCGTCAAGGGTAAAATGTCCAAGTTACAACCATGAGAAATATCCGGTAGCCTAACAAAATGCACAATATAAATAAGGGTTAAATTTCTCAAAAAGAAACTACAATCATAAGTAAGTTAGAAAGCGTCAAATCCACTAAGCATTTGTTAGAAAACTTCAACAGATAAATAGATCTAATTTTCATTCCTCAAATCAGTTTAAGATCTTATAAATAAAACTTGAAAGATTTATACAAAGGAGTAGGTCGCAAAATAGGAGTTTCCATGATTAAATTTTATATGAATCTTGATGGATCAGGCACAAAATATTGCTATGTACAAACTCCATTTCAAAAGCGCAAGAGCTCCACTGTACAAGAATCGAACCAAAAATTGAAAAGAAAATTATACACATATTTGAATCTCAATTTGCAAATGGTGGAGAATTGCTCACAGAGGGAAATCTAAACTAAAACTAAAGCCTTGACATTCCAAGAGAGACAATCTTATGAAAACCAAAGTTTCCAGTGCTACTCTTTTTTAATTTTGCAGGGTGTTAAATGAATGAATTTGGTTAGACTACCAAAAAAAAAAAATCTGCATGACCGGGCCCAAATAAACTTGATTTTATATGGTCTAATTTGATCAAAAGATGGATTGTATCATTGTAAAAGTGTCAAACGGACTACAATTTATATGTCAATTCAATCCATTTCATGAATTTAAGCATATCAAGCTACTTAAAATTTTATCCATTTTAATTGCAAGCTTATATAGACTAATTTATGTGAATAGATCCAAATGAGATCAAACCAAATTGAACTGCCTAAAATTTTATTCATTTTTTATGTAGACTTATATGGATTGATTTTTGCAAACTAAAGTACACATGGATTGGTTTGAACAAATCATTTTTCACCCCTATTAGTCTATGAGTTGATATTTATTTTTTTTTTAAAATATTAGTTTAGAATTTGATATTCATTCTTCTTTCAAACTTGGATTGAAGTACAATGGGTTTTATTTATTTTTAAAAATGTTCTATTTGGATTTAATTGGAGTAAGCTCTATTTTTTTTAAATAATGTATATAATGTATAAACACATAATTCAAAAACTTTAAAATTAGGGAAAAAAAAAAGAAAGAAAGAAAGAGAGAGAGAAAGAATAAAGGAAGAGGATAGGCTGCAAGCTGAATCAAACTGTATGGGACCTGCTCGGATTGTGATTCGCAGGGGATAAACTCGTTTAGGTCCTTATTAATGGACCTTCAAATTTGAATATATGTTGTACGATTTTAAAATTTTATTTCTTTTCCCAAAAGGGAGTGTGGTTTATAGGTTGGAGTAGTGCCCTGAATGAAGAATGTTAGGGCGTTCTAAAGCCACAAGCATGATATTGCACTTCACACAAAAAATGGGACAGGAAGATAAGAAGGGGTCAATCAATTCTGGGAAAATATCTTATGGTCACCAAATTTCTAATTATCGTCCGACCACAATAATAATTCATATTCAAATTTTCTCTAACTGGAGACATTCGTTATAATTCCACTGGAAATTGACTAATAAAAATCTATGGGCATCTTTGTGGGCCACTTTTCTGGGTTATGAAAACTCCATAAACACAACAAATGAAAAGAGTTAAATGATTCTGGCGCCCCAAATATTTCATAGAAAAGTTAAATTGAACAGAACCTCATATAAAAGTAATGACAATTACAAATAATTTTAATTATGAAACAAACAGCAACCGTCGCGTCATTCAATCTGATTATTGTGTGGTAATAAACTTAGCTTAACATTGGTGGATCAGGAAACTGCTTGAACTTCAACCTCAGGAGTCTAAGAGAGCTGCGTGAGACTAAGAACCAGCAGACAGATGCCACGTGGCAGCCATGCAATCTTCATTGTGTGGACGTCGGGATTTTACAACCAATCCAGTGGATATGAATTTCGGTACACTCGAGTGCAACCTCTATAAGTCTCATCTTCGGTCATTTCTGCTCCTCTCATACCACAACTTGCTTTGCATTCTCAAGTGCCAACTCAAACTCAAACCCCAACTCCAAGTAGCCAATGGCTGCTTCCGTCTCTACAATCGGAGCTGTCAACAGAACTCCAGTATGCTTTCCTTCATGCCTTTTCCACGTTGCTACATTAACTCCTGTCCTTCAAATTCACTTATCATGTGCATTTATATGTATATATAATCAAGAACGTTTAGTTTAAGTGGTACCGACAATTTTTTAAAAGGTTTAGGTTTTATTTCTTTTTGTCTTTTAGATTCGATTCCAAAATCCTTTTTATGTGTGTAGTAATTTTATTGCTCTTATTATTATAAAAAAAACTAGAGAGAGTATCAAATGAAATTAGAATAAATTTGAAAAATCCAGAGAGGTTTTAACTTCCTACACTGTGCTTTACTATGGTTCTTAAATGGGAGAGTAGTGGTTTTTCCTTCTTGATGCATGATCATAAAGAAGAAAAAACGGAAGCTCACTTTTAACAAGTCTGAGACCGAGAGTAACTACTAACTGTTAATGGTGACACTGCAGCTGAGCTTGAATGGTTCAGGATCAGGGCCTTCAGTCCCCAGTTCGGCCTTCTTGGGCTGCAGCTTGAAGAAGGTCATCTCAAAATTTCAAAACCCCAAGGTTTCCAATGGAAGCTTCAAGATCGTTGCAGCAGAGAAGGAGATTGATGAGGACACACAGACTGACAAGGACAAATGGAGAGGTTTGGCCTATGATACCTCCGATGACCAACAGGACATCACAAGGGGAAAGGGTATGGTCGATTCTCTATTCCAAGCTCCCATGGAAACTGGAACTCACTACGCCGTCATGAGTTCTTATGAATACCTTAGTACTGGACTTCGTCAGTAAGTGAAAATTTGAAACTTGATTAATGTTGTTTACAGTTCTTTTATACACAACTGCACATGCATAGCATAATCTGAGTCAAATTACGCTATGCATGCAGATTGAATTCTAAATGGTTGGAAACGCATATAGCAATTTCCATTTGGGAAGTGGAATGAAAGTGAAGTCTGTTTTTTGGTCTAAAGTTGAGGGTTGTGATGTTTTCAGGTACAATTTGGACAACAACATAGATGGATTCTACATTGCCCCTGCTTTCATGGACAAGCTTGTTGTTCACATCACCAAGAACTACATGACCCTGCCTAACATCAAGGCACGTATTTGCATATGTGATTTCTTCTGCAGATTTCTTTTGGAGTTTCATTAAAGTGGATAGCAAAAACTTAATATCACTTCTGTTTTCACAGGTTCCTCTCATTCTTGGTATCTGGGGAGGCAAAGGTCAAGGAAAATCCTTCCAATGTGAGCTCGTCTTCGCCAAAATGGGAATCAAGTGAGTTCTTGATTTTACGACAAGCTTAGTAAACTGATGCATTTTTTCTAGTACTTATACCAGAATCTTACAAATATGATGCTTCTGGTATAAATATAAGGTCGTCCTTCTATATTCATCTTCCTAATTTTTCATTATATGTTCAATTCCAGCCCCATCATGATGAGTGCCGGAGAGCTGGAAAGTGGAAACGCCGGAGAGCCCGCCAAATTGATCAGGCAGAGATACCGTGAAGCCGCCGACATCATCAGGAAGGGAAAGATGTGTGCACTCTTCATCAACGATCTTGACGCAGGAGCTGGTCGTCTTGGTGGAACCACCCAATACACAGTCAACAACCAGATGGTCAACGCCACCCTCATGAACATTGCTGATAACCCGACAAGTGTGCAGCTTCCCGGTATGTACAACAAGGAAGAGAATCCTCGTGTCCCTATCATCGTCACCGGTAACGATTTCTCGACATTATATGCTCCTCTTATCCGCGACGGTCGTATGGAGAAGTTCTACTGGGCACCAACTAGGGATGACCGTATTGGTGTCTGCAAAGGGATTTTCCGCAGTGACAATGTGCCCGATGCTGACATTGTCAAGCTTGTTGACACCTTCCCTGGCCAATCCATTGGTAAGCTTTTCTGCTAGAATTAGAAGAAAGAAATCCACTTGAAATTTCATTGAAATTCTGAACTTTGATATTGAATCATACCATTAAGACCCCAATTTGATTAAAATTAACATTTGCTTGGAATGGAAGAAACCCAGTTGAAATTTATTCAAAGTCTGAAGCTTTGATGGGGAATTATAAGTTTTAAGACCCCAATTTGATTGGAATTTCTTTCATCTTTTGGAAATGAAACAAACCCAGTTCAAGTTTTATTGAAATTTTAAAACTTTGGAAGTAGATTGAACGTTTAAGGTACCAGTTTGATTAAAATTTCCTTCTTCTGCGAGAAATTGAAGACACACCGTTGAAATTTCATTGCAAAATTTGAAACTTTGATGAAAGGTTCAATGATTTGTCAGTGAATTACATGTTTGAGACCACAATTCGATTGTGTTTCCGGAAGTGAACTAACTTGTAATGCTATTTGGCAGATTTCTTTGGCGCACTGAGGGCCAGAGTGTATGATGATGAGGTGAGGAAGTGGGTTTCTGGTGTCGGAGTTGACGCTGTTGGGAAGAAGCTTGTGAACTCAAAAGAAGGACCACCAACCTTCGAGCAGCCAAAGATGACAGTGGAGAAGCTGCTTGAATATGGATACATGCTTGTTCAGGAGCAAGAGAATGTCAAGAGAGTCCAATTGGCTGACAAGTACTTGAATGAGGCTGCTCTTGGTGATGCCAACGAGGATGCCATTAAGGGTGGATCTTTCTTCAGTTAGATCTGCCTTGATGGGAGGTCTGCATCCACTCTTCTGTCAATCACTTGGAAGAAATAATATTTGAAAAAATTTATGGTAGAATCCGATAAAACTTGGTCTGAAATTGCTGTTTTTGTGTTCCCCCCCCCCCCCCCTTTTTTTTTTGCTGTTTTGCAGGCGATGCAGCCCAGCAAGTAGTGTTCCAGTCCACCGTTCCAAACCAGATGCTTCAAACTTTGGCCCAACTGCAAGGAGTGATGATGGAAGCTGCTCATGCACAATTTAAGCATTCTCTACGTATTTAGGTGGAAGAAGATGCTAAGATGTTTTGAAACCAATAGTTTTGCATGCTTTGTCGTTCATAACGGATTGTTGTCCTCTAATTTTGTGTTGCACAATGTTCAGTTAAAGCTGTGATTTTCTCTTGCTTTTTTGTACTCTAATTATTAGTTTTTGTACATTGGTTGCTTCCTCTGAGTGATTGCACAAAGTGTCTTTTAAGGACTAAATAATTTGGGATTTAAATTTGATTTATTATCTGTTTAAATTTTTTTTCATTAATAATGAACATGAGACATTATTGAAAATTAATAATAATTAAAACTTTTTATTAATTTTAATAATTTTTAATGATCTAATGACACATAAAAAATTATATGTAAAATCATTTTATTACATTAACGGTGAATTAAATTTAAATTTATATATATGCTCACATCACCATCAAACAACTAATTTAGATGACACCCTTCTTAACCTAATTGTGTGTGATAAACAAGGTTTTACCAACTTGTATTGAAGTAAATTGTTATGTTTCGTTTGGTACGATGGATTGGAATGACACCATTTTATAATTTATTATAAAAATTATGCAATATTAAAATGGCGCCTAGAGAGATAATATAATTTCAGTCATTTGTATAGGTTTTTCAAAAAATTTCTTAAAAAAATTAAAATTTTTTATATAAATGATAAAAGTCATCTTCATGGGTTTTGCAATTTTTTTTTTAAATGAGAAACTCTATACACATGATAAAAAATTATTTACATAGATCTATTATAATTAATTTTTTAAAAATCTACACAAATAACATTTTATTGTTTATATAGATTTTATAAAATTAAAAAAAAGGAGATCTACATAGATGACAAAAGTCATCTATATAGGTCTTTTTAGAATTAAAAAACACTTTTTTAACTTTATATAAACAATAAAAAGTCATTTGTATGAAGTTAAATCAGGCAACAAAATTCTAGCAACCAAATTTGAATAAAAAATATAGATGACTTTTTTTATTATATAGGTGACTTTTTGTTATCTCGATATACTTGAATGATAAAATAGCGCACATGCCCCTCTCTTTAGATAAATATAGATAACCTTTTTTATTATAAATATGATATTCTGTATGTTCCTCACTTTGAACCAATAGAAACAATCGAATATGTTATATAGATGACTTTTTGTTGTTTATATATGCCTAGACTATAAATTGTCATCATGCACCATTTTCCTCATTTTGTTTGTAGCTATAGCTCTCTCTTCCTTTGAATTTTCAAGTAAATTTTCTCATTTTCTCTTTGATTTTTTTCTATATTTTTATCTTTTTTATTTATTCTTATATTTATTTTGTCAAATAATTAGATTATATTGTTGCATTCTTAATTAAAATTTTTTATTATTGTTTAATTATTTCATTAAGGTGTGTCAAAAAAATTCATATACTAAATTCTTTTTATAATATTGATATAGTATACAAGAATAAATTTTTACTTTATTAATCAATTTGATATAATTATTATTTTGTAAAATTTGATATATTTATTGCTTTAAATATATGATGAGTGTGAATCATTATTTTGTTATATTATAATATGATTATTGCATCAAATATCCTATAATATTGGTATAATAGTTGAATATAAATTTATTTTAATGCTTTGTAGTATTGGTTGGTAAAATTAATATTTTGTGGAAGTGGAAATGTTTATTGTCTTAAATATCTAGTGAATTTGATAGAAAATAGGATAATAAAATTTATAATAATTTTGATAATTACATTAATTGAATTATTAAATAATATTAAAAATAAAAGTGTATAAAAAATGAATGAACATAAATTTTGACAATTACATGAATGAAAATATAAAATCTCTAATAATGCAAAATATTTAGTATTTTAAGCAATCATTTGAAAAAACTAAAAAAATGAATAATTTGAACATTGACAAAATCACTTAATTAAATACTCATAAAAAATTACTGAATAACAAGTATTTAACAATTAATAAAAGTATATCACTAAATAGCAATAGAGAATAAAATATGTAATAATTTAATATAAGAAGTAAGTCATATAGTTTTTATTAAAATTTTAAATTATATAAAAATAAAAGTAATTAAAAAATTGTAACATTTAATTTTGACAATTATAGTAATAAAAATAAAAAAATTATAATATGTTTTATAATTTAAGTAATAATTTAAAATAAAAAATATAAGTAATAATAGATAATAAAATATATACTCATTTAATATTAGTAGCAAGTCATATAATAGTAATTAATTTATTATATTATGTAAGAATAAAAGTAAAAATTTGAAGTATTAAATATATATGTAGTAATGGATAACAAAATGCATAATAATTTAAAATTATAATTAAGTTATATAATAATAATTAATTTATTATATTATAAAAAAATTTGAAAAATGGTAGCACAATCATGTCGTAATTACAATAATGAATATAAAAAGATTTCTTTAATTTCAAATATTTTATAATTTTAGTAATATTTTAAAATACTAAAAATATAGGTAATAATGGATAATAAAATATATAATAATTTAATAATAAAAATAAGTCATATAATTTTTATTAATTTGCTAAATGGTATAAGAATATAGGTAAATAAATAATGGTCACACAATATTTTGACAATTTTAGTAATTAATAATTAAATATTTTATGATGCAAAATATTTTATAATTTAAATAGTGATTTAAAGTAAAAAAAATATAATTAATTATGGATAATAAAATATATACTCATTTAATATTAGCAACAAGTCATGTAATGATAACTAGTTTATTATATTATATAAAAATAAAACTTATACTAAGTGGATACTAATTTATAATAAATTTTAACAATTAAATTAATTAAATGTAAGCAATATTTAATGATGTAAATATTTATATTATTAAGTAATCATTTAAAATACTAAAAAATAGATAATGTTGAAAGATGAATTAAATATTAGAATATATATTATTCAATTATCAACATAATAATACGTAAATTGATGAGGTTAGGTTATTATTAAAATTATTTAATAAAAATTATAATATATTAAATTTAAAATGAATTTACATTATAACTCTAGACCTATTTAAAGGTTGGTTGGTCTTTTTATACAAATCAACCCTAAAATTATCCTAAAAATTTAGATAGTTTGGGATATGTTCTTTAATTATTATGCTCAACTTATTTGCTTATCATTTCACTTTGTAAAATTTTTTTATCTCACCATTATTTGCACCAAGTGTGTACTATATCAATATATAATATACACACTTATAGAATTATGGGGAAATATTGTTGAAATTTCTATATATATGAAATGTATTGTGGATAATTAGAAATAATAATTGTAGGAATATCTCAAATAGAATAAGGCTTGTAGGAATATCTCAAATAGAATAAGGCTATACTTATTAGAATTGGAGTAATAAAGTGGACTTAAGGCATATAACAAATATATGAACATAATTGAATTATATGATAACTTATGACATTGTAGGTTAGTTACAACATGTTTGTTAACAAAAATTGGATAATTTTATGAGATTAAACCTACCAAAACGGGTTAACCTAACCCTATCGAGCTAACCTAATGGATAAAAATTATATGTCAGATCAGTCTCAAGTCGGGCTACTTTTTTATCAAGTCAGATCCAGATCGGGTTGCTATGGTCCCAGTCCTAAGTTAATAATTATCAAGCAGATTTTTATAATTCGTTATATTTTATTATTATTATCATATTATTTATTTATTTATTATTAAATTTATATCATTAATTAATTAAAATATATTATTATTTACAAAATGTAATAATAATATTATTATCATATATATTATATATGAAAATAAATGTATATTATTAAAATCTAATAAATGTGTGAATTTACATTTAATAATATAAACATTTAATAAAATAATTTAAATTTTATATTAATCAAGAATTTTATATTTATATATTTATTTTATTTAATAAAAAAATTATATTATTAAATATATATTGATCAAGTTCAAAGTATTATATATAAAAATATAAATATATTTAATAATTTATATATTATCAAATATATATAAATAAATAATTATATAAATAATATATTAATAAAAATAATTATAATAATTTATATATAATAAAAATAAATAATAGTGTATTATATTATATATATGCATATAATGTATTTAAAATTAATGTCAAAATTATTTATTTAAATTTATTAAATAATTTAAATTTTTAATATTAAATTACTAATTCAAATTTTAATATAATAATTTATTTTGATAAAATTATATAATATATATTGATAATATTAAATATATAAATTTATTAATTTAAGTATTAAAAATATTTTATATTGCTCATATATATAATTTTAATATTTTATATATTAAAGTATAATTTTAATATACTAAAATTATTATTTTAATATCTATATAAAAATTAAACATACAATAATAAATTAATTATTCATTATTTACTATTATTACCAAGCTAACAGATTAATCTAATAACTTGACAAGTTAACACTTACTAGTCCTAATTTTTTATTAGGTTGGATTAACCAATCTCAGTCTCTTAGTAGGTTGGCCCATTCTTATAATTTTTCATACCAGTCTCAATTTCAGGTTAGGCAAAATTATATCAATCCTAAATCAACCTGTTAAATCCAACCTATTATAACACCTCTATATAAGATCAATTATCCAATAAGTACTAGAAGTACTACTACATTTGTAGAGAGAGTTAGAAACTTTGTTAATGATAGGAGGTTAGTAAGATATCTATGTAAAAAGTGTTTAAATATGTTGTACTAGATATTAGAAATTATGAAAACACATCTAATAAACAATGGGTTTGATCCGTTATACAAGCATCGAGTCCATCATGATGCAAAGTATGTATCTATTACTGATATTATGCATGGGGCATCCTTTAATGATGCTAACAAGATAGTTAATATTATATATAACTTCATTAACCTTTATGCTGTGGATCAAGTAAATGATAATGATGGAGATTAGAATAATGACACATTAAGAGGAACAAATTTTATAGCCAAAGCTTTGCTAACTTATTTGCAAAAATTGGAACAAAATTGTACCTTGGTTATACAACCTTTTCCTTACTAAACTTCTTCATTAAGCTTATGCATCTGAAAGTGATACATGATTAGGTTAATAAGTTGTTCAACTTTCTACTAAAGTTATTAAAGGAAACACTAACAAAGAATAATAAATTACCTAGATCATATTATGATATAAGGAAATGGCTCAATAAATTGAGATTGAGTTATAAATTAATTCATATCTATAAGTATAATTGCGCATTTTTTTGGAAAAAGTATGCTAGATATGACACTTATCCAATTTGTAACGAAAGATAGTAGATTGAAAAAAAATACAAAAGGAAAAAAAGTTCCTTAAAAAGTATTGTGGTATTTTCTGTTGACTTCTAGGTTGAAGCAGTTGTATGGATTAAAGTGCAAAGGATATGATGTAGTATCATACAGGATGATCTATGAAAGATAAGAATATATAATACCTTGTTAATGGAAAAGCTTAGCAGGATTTCGACAGAAGGTATCCTGATTTCTTAATAGAATTAAAGAATTTGCGACTGAGTTTGAGCGCAAATGGATTCAATCCTTTTAGTGATATAAATTTGTTATATAACATATGATTTATTATGATGATTAACTATAATTTGCCACTATGAATTTGTATGAGAAACTCATTTTCCATATTAATGTTGTAATCCATAAGCCACAGTCTCCAGGAAAAGATATAAATGTTTTCTTAATATTGCTTGTTAAAGAGCTGAGATAGTTGTAGAAGATAAAAGTTGAAACTCAGGATGCTACTACCAATAATATGTTTAAAATGCAACGACATTGTTATGGATTATGAATAACTTTCCTATATGAAGTAATGGGTAGAGTAGATAAGGGTATAAAGCATGTCGAATTTGCAACAAAGATATGCCATCAATATAGGTTAAAGAAAAAATAGCTTATGTTGATCATTGTTGCTTTTTTCTAAGGAGCTATGATTAGCAAAACAATAAAAACTTTAATGTAAAGACTAAAAGGAAAGCCTTCCAAGGTAGTTTACTAATGACATGATCGTAGATTAATTAAGTACAATAAAGACTTCCTAGAAAACACATGTAGTATAGTGAAGTGAAGCGAAAGAGAGGTGGAAACAAACATTTATCCCACAATGATCTTAAGGCACAATATTGATATGATACATGTTAAAAAGAATGCATGTGATAGTATTATGGACATATTGTTAGATACTAAACACAAATCAAAGGACATAGACAATGAAAGATATGGTCTAGCTAACATGAATATGAGACTAGAATTATATCTATACGAAGAAAAGTGTAAATGGATAAAATCATATTCTAGATACACGCTCAATTAGGATAATCAATGGCAGTTTTATTAGTTCATTAACAATGTCAAGTTTTCAAATGGGTTTGCTAGAAATCTAAGGAAGAATGTAACTAACAATGATACTATGATCAAAGGATTGAAATCCTATAACTGTTATGTCATTACATAGTGAGTATTGGCACTACAATACGAGCATTTTTTTATAAAAAAGCTAGCATATCCAATTATTAAGTTGTGCAATTATTTTAGCCAAATCTATGTAAGAACCCTAAACAAGTAGGATGTTAAGTAAGTTAAGGAAGACATTATACTAATTATTTGCAAACTTAAAAGGATATGCCCTTCAACATTCTTTGACATAATAATGCACTTAGTAATGCATTTGCCTGAAGAAGCATTACTAAGGGATCTCATTTATTTTTTATAGATGTACCCGTATAAAAGATACATAAAGAAGCTAAAAGACTATATCAGAAACTGTGCTTGACTTGAAGATTCTATTGTTGAAGAGTATATCGTAGATGAGGCATTAATATTTTTTTCTATTTATCCATAAGAGGAAAAAATTAAATTTAACCAACTTTACTAAAACTATGATATAGTTAAAGTGAGAATAGAAAGGTGATTATCGATTTTTAAATTTCAATGTTGACCCATTGGTAAAAAAAATTGTTGCTGATTTGGATAAGAGTGATCAAGATATCGTAATATAGTACATTCTAAACAACTATTATAAATTCCAAAAGTATCTAAAGTAAGTTTCTCAAACTATCTAGTATTTTTATTCAAGTTTTTCTAGTTCTTAATGAATAACTTGTATTGTAGTGAATATATAGGACAACTATAAGCACATGGTGGTAAGAACATTGATCATCTACAAAAAAACCTAGTTTTCTCCCTAATTTTACTTTAAAGTAATTCCTTATCATATTCATTTTAGTCTAATACTTCATAATTTTAATTTTTAGTTGCTCATGTTGTTATTTTTCATTTAAAAAAATATTATAGATGTACTATTTTTACAAGAATGGATCCTATAAGGCAATTAATGAGCTATAGTCTTTGGCTTCTAAACTAGGTTTCATAATTATGTCATGTTCGATGTATGTGATAAATAAAGTTCGATTCATAATCATTTCTCGAGATGCTAAGCATAAGACATAAAATAATGAAATATTTATACTTGGAACTAATGATAATACATTTTATAGTATTTTAAAAGATATCACATTTAAATAATTATTATGTGACTTTGTTTAAATATACATGGTATGACATTAACCATAGAAAGAAGAAAATTATCAAAGATTAGAATATAACAAGCATTTCTACCACTACTCAATAACATAGAGATGATCCGTATATACTAGCATCTCAAGAAAAATAAGTTTTCTACATTGATGATCCTATTAATGGATTGATTTAGAGAGTTGTAAATAATATAGTGCATTGTGATGTATAAGATCTCCTTAATGATAATAATGTTAGTGTCAATGCTATATCCTACTTACAGGATAATAATTTCATAAACTTTACATTCATAGTTGATCTTGGAGATTTTAACTTGATTACCTTATAAGATTAGAACCACGATCTTCATTGTGTTTCATCTTCTAGAAGTGTTCATCTTGCTACACAAATGGTTAATGACTTCATAAATGACGATCACAATTTAAAAGATGAAATAACTGGTGATTACATAGAAGATGAGCTTTTAGAGTCCAATGATGATGATGAAACTGATGAAGAAGATAATAACCTCATAGTATTCACTGACAATGAGTCTAATTAGAGTCAATACTTTTTAGTTTTTTAAATTGTAATTAAGCTTTTAGGGTATCAATTTGATATTTTGTAGTAAGTATTATTTGTGTCTTATTATCCTAACTATTTCAAACAATTCATTTCATAAGTGCAAATATAATTTACTTTTAAAGGAAATGTGACATTTTATCATAGGTATTAATTATGTCATGTTGTAATAGCTATTGTTTATGTGATCATATATAATAATGTTTAGTAGTCATGACTAATGTTATATTATACTATCATGGAAGAGACTATGGATATGACCTACCGTGCGACCTCACTTGCATTCCTTCCTAATGCGAGACAAGTAAAACTACTTATACTCGATTACTTCATTTTGCATCTTTTTTTTATAAATATATGTTATTAATAGTGTACTATATTTAAAAGTTGGATCAAGTTGACAGTATTGCAATAAGTCAAGGTCTTTGACCCTCCACTAAAATATCTATACCACTGCCTATCTATTTTGATAAGATAGGTATATGGCAAGCGATCAGTCCAAACTTAAAGCATTTTACACATGACTTAGAAGTGTTAGTTAGGCAATATTGTGAGTCCTTTCACAAAAATTAGAAGCGAGTACTTAAAGAGTAAAGGGAGTGTGTTGTGCATAAAGTTTATATAAGTATCATTGAATGTATCTTTGTTATTATTTTATATTTGATATTAAGATTAATGGATACAATAATTGAAACATTTTTACATGTCTTTCAATGCAATCTCATTTCAATTTTATAGATGTTGAGCCTAAGGAGTAAGGATACGTGATTATTAGTATACAGCAAATGACAATTGACTAATACAAAAATTGGAAGTTCATACTCTATTAGCATTTCTTGGAATATGAAGGTCATGATGATATTCATGATTTACATAATGCAAAATGAACTTTTCCTGTAGATATTTTAACAAATGATTGGGACAAGTTATACACATACTTTGATAGTTACAAGCATAAGGTAAGGTTAAAGTAAAGATTAATAACTTTTCATTTTTAATTGGAAATGAGCATAGGGTAAGGTTAAAGTAAAGATCAATAACTTTCCATTTTTAACTTTCACTTCTAATTGTAAATGTTTTAATTTAAATATGTAGGAGCTATCTAAAAAAAATTTGGACAATAGGTTGAAGAAAGTGTACAATCACCATGGATTAAAGTCCATTCTAGTAGTGTAATACAATAAGGTATTTTAATTTACAGTTCTTGTATTGTGCCATTATAAAAAATTTTACTAATCGCTAATGCCATATTTTAAAATTGGCATAAAAAAAAATGACATAGGTGAATTATAGTCAATGAAAGAGAATTTTTATGGGTGTTATACATATTATACAAAGGAGTAAGTACATTCAAATGCCTAGACTACTTATATAAGTAACTAAATTCTAATTAAATAATTTTAATTATCATAGAAAAAGTTTTTTACTCAAACTTTATTATTTTTGTTGAAAAATCAAGACTAAGATGTTATAACTAGTCACTTAAATGCAGTCTAATGGTGCCTCCAGCAACTCCTTGATAGGTTGACTGAAACTTGATGAGCTTGCTATTACTAACAAAGTGTTGGATATGTTGGCCTTGGCAACCCACACCTAAGAGTGGGTGAATTAAGTATTTTTAAAACTTTTCTTAATTTTCAAACTCTTTTTGAGAAGCCTCTTATTTTGGGAAGCCATAAGAATAATTTTGATTCAAATACTTCTAAGAAAACTTTATGAATATGTTTGCACTTAAGATATAACAATTCAATTTACTTGTGCAAAGCAACTCATTCAATTATGCATAAATAAGAATAAAGAAGCCAATGCATAAATGAATTTCTCTTTCAACCATTCAATCATTTAAAGATCAAGATCAATATTGATGCATAATGTATTCAACAATTAACAACAACAAGAATAGAGCTTTCAACACTATATCTTATCAAACAATAATAGTAAAATAGAGATGAATTTCTTTTTTAATCATTCAAATATTCAAGCAACAACATAAGCTTTTAAGCATAATATATTCAACAAATTACAACAACAAAATAGAACATATACAACAAGAAAAATAGAGCAAAAACTAGAGAAACAGAGTGTAGTGCAGAAATAATAGAGAAATAGGGAAGATAGATCAAACACAAGGATTTATAGTAGTTCTTTTCTTAGATATCCTCACCAAGGTGTACATCCACTCTCCAAGCTCTCCAAGCTTATGTTAATCCACTATCTCTTCAAGTTTCAATTGGCACTTGAAGAAGCCTTAAATCCTTGCTCTTCCTTGAGCAAAAATATCTCTTACAAGGGATTCCTCACCCTTTCAATGATTCTCTAAGAGATACCTCACCCTTTATAGTTCTAAGGTGATACAAGATGGATATCAACTCAAATAACCTCTCTTAAAGAGTGGATAATACAAATGAAGCACTAGGAATAGAGAAATTTCACAAAGACAAGCTCAAATCATGATTTGGATGAAGAAAGATGTAAAATGATGTTTGTAATTGATGTTCAAGCGCTCTCTACATTGTATTTTGTGTTTCTTAGCTTATATATGAAGCCTATGAAGTATTATAGCCATTTGGGGTTGTTAGGAATGAAAACTAACTATTACTAGCCATTATTTGCACATCAGAACTAATGCAATCGAGTGGTAAATCGATTCAGGACGTCCAGAGTGCTCTCTGGATGTTTGGAATCGATTGGCCAATCAATTCACCTAGACAAAAATGTAAACTCAATTTTAAAAGGTCATAACTTATTCATTTTAAGTCCGTTTTAAACAAATGACCTATTATTGAAAAGATAATTAAGTCTAATTTCAAATGGGATTAGTTTCATGCTCATATCTGATGTTATTTTTTAGATATGTTCAAAAAAATGAGCAAAGGTCAGAAACAGTGAATTAGTGAAAATATGATTTTAAGACTCAACTTGTAAAAATCATAACTTTTTCATATTTTGGTCATTTACCAGTACATGAAAAGCTCTTTGAGTCTATTTCATATGGTAAAATTTTAACAATAAAATCATGAGTATTTTATGAGATATGATTGAGATAATGACCAAAGGTCAAAACTAAAAATATTAAAAACTCATATCTTATTTATTTTTAAAATGTCCCCATAGGCTATCTTGTAAAAAAATGATTGTGGGCTATCTTTTAAAGAATTTTGATCAAGCTAAGATTATGAAAAACATGTTTGAGCTCTATATCATGAAATACTCTATTTCACAAGAAAGTCTAAGCCTAAAATGAAAAGACTATACTAATGAAGTTCCTTGGCTTTTCTTGATGCTTCCAAGCTTTTGTTCTTCTTAATCTTCAATACTTGGATCACATCTCCTTTCTTGTCTTTCTTTCTTGTTATTAAGTTAAGCATAATATGATATTCTATTTCTTTACTTCAATGCTCACTCTTCTTCCTTTTGGACTTTCCTATATATAAATTCATAAACTTTGCAAATCATATAGTTAATCCAATCTCATATATCTTATATTGATATGCATGATCCATATAAAACCAATTAGCATAAGAACATGCATAATCATCCTTTTATATATCTTGATTAATCATATGCTTAATAATGCTTGTATAAAGTATAGATCTTTTAGCATATAATCAAGCATATGCATAAACTATAACATAGTATGTCTATAAGGCTTATATAATATATCATTTTAGCATAAGACATGCAATACTATTTCAATACCTATTTGTCATCATCAAAACTCATCAAATATAATCTTAAGGCTAACAGGATATTTATTGAAGGTATAAGAAGGCAGTTGGTTATGTATTTATTAGGATGTCATATGGCACCCCTAACATTAAGTCATCCACTGTAGTATTTCCTTTGAGGTAGTAGCAAATTATAGGATTTATGAAGGATATGCAAACCTATATTATTAAGAGTTAGCACACTTTAGTTATGGCAAAACAACAATTTCTTTATTATGAGCAAGTTTAATAGCAAACCCAGATTACCCTCAAGGCGATGCATATTACTTTACAATCCATGAGATTCTCTCTACCTTGTCTCATTATGTTTCTTCTTCCTCTTTGGATCAATATCCCTCAACTAAGAGTACTATTCAAATTCATCTCCTAATCGTCCCTTACTCTACAACATCCTTTAGTTCCCTAGCAATAGCGATCTTTGCCCTTACTATAGCCATA
The DNA here is from genome assembly GCA_020226215.1 of Sindora glabra. NCBI lineage: Eukaryota > Viridiplantae > Streptophyta > Magnoliopsida > Fabales > Fabaceae > Sindora > Sindora glabra. Next base: position 57,147,683 of record CM035230.1, on the reverse strand, counting down.
ACTACACCTGCCTTCACCCTAACCCTTACATGTTCCTTTAGCTGAAGGTGAGGACGAAAATGAGGATGATGATGACAGTGATTTTTATTTTATATAGCTATTATATATATATATATATATATATATCATGCATTTACTTTTTATTCAATACTTTATATGGATATGTATGGACGTGGTGTTTTTTTTTATTATATATTATTAGGAGTTAGTTTTTATCTTATTTGTTTTTATAATTGATATTATAATATTTCTAAATAATTATTAATAATTATCAAAAATATTTTAGTCCATATTGAATTTTTTTACATTGTTGAGTTACAAAAATAAATTCCCTAAATTAGAATCAAATATGTTAAATTAAAAATTATCAATAAAACATCTATATAGATGATAAACCTTTATACAGACAATATTTGTCATTTGAATAGCTCAAATCTATGAAAATGACAAAGTTGTTTGTATAAAAAGATTAATCTTGATCGTTTTTCCACCGTAGATAAATGACATGGTAAAGTTGTCTATATATGTGAAAAACATATACAAATCTATACAGACAATTTAATACAAATGATAATGTTATCTCTAACATCTATATAGATAACAAATCAACACTATACAAATAACTTTATCATTTATGTAGCTCTTTTTTTGTAGTGATTATGTTTGACATAATTAAGAATAAAATGAACATTTTATTTCATTTTTATATTTGATATATTAAAATAATGTAGGAATAGAATGAAAAAGGAGTATTTAATGATAATAATATCTTTATTACAAAAATAATAAATATTTAATTAAATAAATTAATATAATAAACATATGTAATATAATTAACAATAAAAAGGTCATGTTTTAAAATTTATTATCAATATTATAATTAGAAAAAAATTATGATAAAAATTCTAATTAACTAAATTTTTTAGATTAAATAATTTTCATAAAGAATATATAAATATCCTATTTTAAATTGTACTAATAAAAATATAATTTCCAAATATTTTAATAAAAATATTAAAAACTGATTTTTTTATTATTTATTAATGAATGATAATATTAGAATATATAAAAAAAAGTGAAAATGGAGTGTAAAAAGGTCATTTCATTAATAATAGAATGGTCTATTCTATCATTTTTGTTATAAAATAAGAATTGCATCATTTGATGAAATGACTATTTAGGATTTGGAAAATTGGAGTTTAAAAAGGTCATTTCATTAATAATAGAATGGTCTGTTCTATCATTTTTGTTATAAAATAAGAATTGCATCATTTGATGAAATGACTATTTTTTAAGGAATGAATATTTTCATTCCATAATACATACTAAACAAATTTTTTGACCATCCTCTCTCTTATTATCTTTCCCTTTTATCTGACAAAACGCAACCTTGGATCATCGCAAGGTATGTGTTTATATTATAAGGGATATTCGGAGAATTAACAATTACAATTTGTAGTCAATATTCTTGAAGTTTTATTTAATTATTTTTCAAGGTGATGTATGAATTGCTTGTAAATGATCATCGTCTAATTAAATATGCATCTGCATCCTCTTAATATTCAAAAGAAAATGAGATTGTGAATTTACGAGAGAAGAATTCATTAACAGAGAAGAATAGGGGTACATAGCAACCAGAATGCAAAAAGACCAAAATTCGAAAACATGCCAGAAAAATATAGAAAAGAAGAAACACAAGAAACCTAAAATAAGAGCACAGAAAAATAATTAACAGTAACTAATCGGGAGATAGGGGCCAGATTCAGGAATAAGAAATTGTACAAATTCAATTCATAGGATGCATATCCTCTTTAAATACATATGCAAGTATATTAGTTGCAAACTTGCAATGTTGAAACCATCACAGTACCCAGAGACATCAAAAGAGAACTACCCTGCCTGAAAACCAAGGCAAAAACCCCAAAATAAGGTCAAAATTTAGGTTAAAGAAGAAGCTAAATAAAGAAGGGAATTTTGGGAAAAACTAGAAAGAGAAAGGAAATAGAAGAAGGTGGAGATTTGAAAAGGGAATATGCAAATGAAAGAAGTGCAAACGACAAGAGAAGAGTAGGAGTAGGAAGAAAAAGAGAGAAAGATGGAGGAAGGAAGGAAGGTTACAGAAAGAAAAGGTAAAGAGCTTGGATAAAACTAGGGAGACCTCTCACTATAGCGGAAGAGAAATCCTAGGAGAGCAAACATTAGCAGAAGCTTATTGCTGGAGTTGATCATAAAAAAATACTAATAAATTGAAGAAAATTGAAAAAAATTAAGAAAATTCAAATCCTTATCTAATTGCATGTAAAAAATGAGAATAATTACTTTATCCCTCATTTATATGACTAAATAGTATGCCATTTACATAACATTAAAAGAAGGAAGAGTTTGGAAGAATGAGAACTTTTTAGACATAAATATTTTTTGGGTAGAATAATGTGTTGAGTCCAACTATAATTTCATGCGTTGACCGCAAGAAATTGGTAATATATATGTGAAGAACAAAGAAATTGAGAATTCTCTTTTAATTGTTAGCATTTGGTGAGAGTGAAATGATAGGCTCATACTTTAACCGAAAAAAACGTAGCCGCAGTCATCGTGGTGATATCAAGAATAGGCAGAAGTCAACATTAATACTTAAGCTATGCGATTGCAAGCTGTTAGATGGTTTTTCATTACAGGTGCATATATATATATATATATATATATATATATATATATATATATATATATATATATATAACATGATAATAATAAAATTCTCACGTGATTTGGTTACAATTACGGTCCCAACGGTGTTACACAATATACGATGTTCAATTTAATTTCGGTTATTGCGAAATGAATATGTTTTTATTAATATTTTAAAAATCAGAACAGTCGTTAAGTTAAAAATGAGAGTAATTTAAAATTTAATCATTCTAAATTTTAATATATAATAATTAAAAATAATTAAACTATCATAAAGTTAAATTTATGTATATAAAATATGAAAATATTTCAAATATTATTGAATGATTTTATAAGTTTATAATTTAAATTATAAAAAAATTAACATTAAATCCAATTTTCTTATTATGCAACTTTCATTTACAATGATAACTTAATTTTTGACTACTTGAACTTTCAAATATATTTATATACATATATATAATACCAAAGAAAAATAATGTCATTTTTAGAGTGGTAGTAATTTCTTTTTTAAAAAAATCAACTGGTTGAATCATGAAAATTGTGATCAATTTGTATAGTTTGAACAGTTTGCTACCAATTCAATTTTTTTAAGGCCGGCTTTAAAGGTTAATCAAACCAATCATATGATTGGTTCATAATTTTTTTTATTGAATTGACTAGTTTGATTTAATTTGTAAAATATTAGCTTTTACAATTTTATCAAAAGGCTAATAATTTTAATTTTTTTATCAAAAATTAATTCCTCTTATGTTAAATTCATATTCTTAAGAGTTCAAATGCTTCAATTATAATATTTAGTTTATCTTCAATCATATTAAATAAATAAATATAATTATCAATTTTATTATTTATTAATTTTACAGGATTCACACAATTTTAAAACCTGATTTTTCAAATTTTTAAAATTAAAAAAATATAAAAATTGATAATTAACTTATATTTATTAAATGAGATTAAAAATCAATGTTATAACGGGAGCAACAATAAAATAATAATTCAACATTGTTAAGGCAACTACCTTGATGTTTTTATATACTGTCAAATGTTTTTTCAACATTTTATTAGATTTGTATACATCAATAATTCACGGGGCTAATAAAATTTTGAATTCAGAGCTTGCCGTGATGGGTGCCAATATCGTATGATTTTTTGCTTAACATTACACTGTAAATTTTTACCCTGAAGTAAATTTTGGGAATGAAACAATATTACTGCAATAAAAAAATATATTTTTATGCCTATAATGTTGGAAGTATGAATTAAAATCACAAAAATATGTAATTAATTATAATAAAATTATGAGCGTACCTGGACCATAATTTGATGAGGCCATGACTGATCTAAATGATGATGAGTAGAATTACAACCTACTTGGCCCCTTAGGTTATCAAGATGGAGAGAAAAGGGAGAGAAAAATTCAAAAGAGTGGGAATCCTTATTCTTCTGTGTGTCAAAATAATAACCCTAATCTCTCTATTTAAGGTCAGACTTGTGATAGGAAACTACTGACTACTAAAGGGCTGTAAGTTGGGACCTCTACCCATATGGGCTTATGCATGATACAACCTATCATGGATCACACACATTAGACTAGGGCCCAATCTGTTCCATACTTAATGTTAAAATACAAAACTAATTACTTAAATAAATATTCCAATAATTGATTAATGTTAATTCATATAATATTTCTAATAAAATTAATTATTTTATTTTTAAATACAACATATAATTGATATAATATATATTTATATGCTCGGTCAATTTAATAATTTAACTATTAAAAATATTATTTTATTCTTTTTTAAATTTATTTTTATTTAAATTTAGAACAAGGTAAAAAAAATTACCTAGTTAATTAAAACAAAACAATTTTCGGCGTGAGTGATTATTAACCTAGCATAGCAAGAAGCGATTGCAGCTCTTGTTCTTCACTCTGCAGCACAGCCTCGAGCCAATATCATTCGCAAATGAAGGGTAGGCATGGTAAATGTGCATGGGGGACTGGATTGAGCTAAGGCGTGCACGAATCAAACTTAATTAGATCTGGGAGTTCGTTTGGTTCATGAGAAATAAATTTCTACAGAAAATTAAATTTTCTAAAAATTTTTGCAGAAAATTAAATTTTTTAAAAAATTATTTTTTATGTGAATTATTTAGGAAATTTTCAATGTTGTTTGAGTGACACAAAGAAAATTATATTTTTTAAAAAATAAAAATTACTTAAAAAAAGTAAGTAAATAATTTTTCATATTTTATGGATAATCAAATAATTTATAATTTTTTATTCTTTAAAAAATATAAATTTTTATATTTTTACTACGAACCACGGTCCGATCCGTATATAAATACCGATTAAATTTGCAGGCTTTATTTATAAACGAATTTGACTAGTGAGGCGATCCGTAATCCGTGCAAATTCATCCTTTTTTTTGTAAATTTATTTTTAATAAATTGGATTCGTAAAAAGTTCACAAATCGATGCATTAAACTTGTGGATCAGAAGCCCCTTAAGTGTTTTTAACGATAGGGAAATTTCTGTCCAATACATTCAGTGGATTAGACTTAAAACATTAATTTTTCTTTTTAAGTGCCCATTTGGTGTAACTGTAAATTGAAATGTACGTGTTTGTGTTGCAAATTTGAGAGTTGGAAAACTGAGGGTTGATAAATTTGATTATTAGGGAATTTGATTGAAATATATAAATTTTAATTTTTTTTTCCAATTTTTTATTTTTAATTTTAATTTTTTGCAAGGCATCGTTATCCCGCAAATTACAAGATCGATGTACTGAATTATCCGCAAGCAGGGACGGAGTAGAAGGCAAGATTGCGGAGAAGGGGTAGTACGGGGCCAATCAGTCCCGTCCTCTTACATTGCCATTCCTAATTAATGATAATATTGGGAATGTCCTAGTATGCAACCTCCGTTGACGAGAGTCACATACCCTTGCCACATCAGCACCTTTCCTTTATGTTGCTTCTAAAATTGAGAAAATTCCGTTCTAATTACATCATATATAATTAGTCACGATTAATAAATAAATAACATTATTAATTTTTATAATTTTTATTGTTTTAAAAATTTTTAATGTTCATAGAATTCAAATAGATTAATAGGTATTTTTTTATTTATTAATTATGATTAAGGATATGTGGTATAATTGGAATATATAAAAAATCTTTAACTATTTTATTTAATGCATGAAATTTAATAATTCACATTGAATTTTATATTTTTTAAGATAAAAATATTTAATCTACTAACTTGCAACTCATCAATAAAATCAATTTATGTATATTTTAAATTTTACTTAATATATGATAAAATTCGCCGGTATTGAATTATTTAAAAGGTAATATATTTAAACAATTGAATAAAAAATCAATTTCATCAATTTGTCATAATGTTATCTTTACATTTTATCTTCCGATTTTATTTCATTTTTATAAAAATTGATTTTTCCTATAAATCACACATTCTTCATAAAAGAAAAGTAATAATTTCACATTTTTAGATATTAAAATAAACCATATCCCTTGATCTGAAGAGTTGAAACTTGCAAGAGATGGCATTCGGCTGTTCTTGAAAACCAGAAGGAATAGATGTAAGAAAAAATAGTATTTTCAGTATATTATGATCTTAGATAATAAATTTCATTTTGAAGGAAAGTATTGCTATCAAGGAAAGGTAAGAAAAAATCATAGCAATAATTTTAGCTCTTCGGGGCATGCTGCTACTTTCATGGTTGGACTTGAGAGCAAACTCTTGTATCTTTGCAAATAACAACGTTTTGAAGCGGATTTTTAGGGAAGAAGATACTAGGGGAGTTGCGGCTGAGTGCAAGAACATTGTTTTGAAGATTTGGGATTTGGTTAAGCAGTTCGATGAAGTTAATGACTATTATCGAAAAAGGCGGACTTTGGTTTTGGCGAGAGATGAAGTCAACGTGGTAGATAGGAGTAGCTTAACTGTCAATAGCAATAAATGGACTCTTTTACCCTTATAATCTTCCGTTTCTTTGAGCCATAGAAAAAAAATATTGAAATAAACCCATTATTAATTGCTTCAATTTTTTTCCATTCATTATTTTATAAAAGATTCTCATAATATATAAGGTGTAAATATGAATTGGAGGTTCAATTACTAACAACAAAGACATGATTGCAGTCCACGCGTTGCAAACCGTCCTAACTTGGATGGGACCAACAGAAGTAAACGCCCACACCAAAGTTATGCATCAATAATCCATTCATTGCGTGTTGTATCTTTCGTGAATAAGCAGTCAAACACAAGGACCATATGGATAATGCGGTGAGTGGCCATTCAGCGCTTAGTCCGAGTTGAACAAAATACGCTTCCCAACTTAGCATTTTTTCATGTTGGAAGAAAATTTATATTCCGTTTCTTTTTATTTCTTTTATCTGTCGCTTTAAAATTTTAATGAAGTATTAAATATTTTTTTAAATTTATCTTTCTCTTTTATTAATAAATATTTTATTATTCCACACTATTAGTTAACTTGTATTTATTTCTTTATATTTTTCTTTCTTTTTTCAACTATCTTAAATTTTGTGCATAAAGGATAATTTTATAAAGCTCATTAAAAATAAATAAATTCAATTACTTTTTTAATATATATAAAATCGATTAATGACGACACATAAATAGAAATAGAAGGAATGTATTCGAAAGGAAATAGTATTTGACAAATGTCAAACTCCCACTGTTCCAAAGTTTGGACTTCATAAATTTTGGGAAGAATTGCACTTTTCCTTCTGGGATACGGTTATATTTGGAATATGTTGAATTGTCATTTAAAGCATAGAAAGAAACTAGTTGCACTACAAGAAAAAGCAGCAATAATGATGACACTTTTAGCGGTAACAAAATTTCGATCGTTGCTAAAGGTATTTCCGATGACAAAGTCATCAGTAAAAAAGCAAAAACTTTTTAGAGGGAATCAGAAATGTGGGCGGGAAGAATTAGGCTTTTAGCGACAACAAAAGTCGTCGTTAAAAGCCTAAAAATTTTTCGGCGAGAAAATTTGGCCTTCAGCGACGACATTGTCGTCGCTGAAAATGCAACACTTTCAGCGACAACACTGTCGTCACTGAAGGGTGCACCATCAGCGACGACTGCATCATCACTGAAAGTCTAAAAAATTTACGACAGGAAAATTTGGCCTTCAGCGACGACAGTGTCGTCGCTGAAAATGGGAGACTTTCAACGACGACCAGCGACGATAAAGTCGTTGTTGAAAGTCCCCCATTTTCAACAATGACTTTGTTGTCACTAAAAGCCTAGTCCGAATTCTGAGACAAGGCTTTAGCGACGACATTGTCGTCAGTGAAGGCCAAACTTTCAACAACAACAATGTCGTCGCTAAAAAAAAATTCAGTCATCACTGAAAGCTTCAGCAACGATCGAATTTTTTGTGTCATCGCTAAAAGCCAAAGGCTATTTATTCCGTGGTACCTTCCTCCCTCCTCATTTGCGTGTTTGAAATTTTGAACTTGAGGTAAGTTCCTGAACTTTCTCTCTCTTTTAATTTTTTTAATTTTAATATATTTATTTTTTATATATGCTAATATGTATTAATTTTGTATGTTGTATTTTTTAATTTTTTAGTTATTATTAGCACTTAGCTTAGTTCGTGGAAAGTATTCAGAGTTGATCGGTAGATTTTTACCATTGAGGTACGTAAATAAAAAATTATAATTTTTTTGTGTACTAATATATTTAATTTACTCAAATAGTTTGCAATGAATTAATAGAATTGATAGTATGTTTAATTTAATATGAAATTTTATATTATTTAATTTTGTATGTTGTAAATTTTAAATTTATTTATGTAAATTTAACTTAGCATAAATTTTATAAATATAAATTTGATTATTATTATGCATCCCTCAATTTATAATTTTGAAGTATACAATATATGTGTAGATTATTCAATTAGACTAATGTAAGATAAAATAGTTATGATATTTTCTTCACAAAATCTAAAATTTGTGATGCAATTTAGGAAACTTCAAACTTATTAGATTCGATGAAATAATGTAAGATAGATAATTAGAATAAATATATAAATTTATCTTAGAAAGTAAGAGATTACAGTAATATAGTCTATTTTTTAATTGAGATTGAAACTTAACAATTCAAATTATATTATTTACACCACATACTAAGAAAAATTCAATTAAACTAGAGACTACATAAAAATAAAACCCTAATAATCCAAATTATGATATTTACATTACATAAAAATAAAAAATTTCAAAACACTAGGAAGTTCGCATGAAAATCACCCCCCTCTTGGATAAAACTACATTTACTTAAATAAAGAAGCTGAATTGTGCATCTTATAAATAATATACACCTTATAAAACTAAACTTACTTAAATTTACAACTAGGAAGTCCATTCACAAAATCTAAAATTTGTGATGCAATTTAGGAAACTTCAAACTTATTAGATTCAACGAAATAATGTAAGATATAAAATTAGAATAAATATATAAATTTATCTTAGAAAATAAGAGATTACAATAATATAATCTCTTTTTTAATTGAGATTGAAACTTAACAATTCAAATTATATTATTTACACCATATACTAAGAAAAATTCAATTAAACTAGAGACTACATAAAAATAAAACCCTAACAATCCAAATTATGATATTTACATTACATAAAAATAAAAAATTTCAAAACACTAGGAAGTTCGCATGAAAATCACCCCCTCTTGGATAAAACTACATTTACTTAAATAAAGAAGCTGAATTGTGCATCTTATAAATAATATACACCTTATAAATCTAAACTTACTTAAATTTACAACTAGGAAGTCCGTATTCATAGTATACACCTCTCTATAAAGAAGCTGAATTGTGCACTTTATAAATATAGTAAAGTAGGTTATACTTTTGAATTCCCACAAGCTTATTGTGAAATATAACAGTTGTTATGAATATTTAGAAAAATCAATAATCTACATAATAAATTACGTAAATAACAGTACTGACACTTAAATAATGATACTCATAAATTGTTGTATCGTTAATTTTAATTATTGTAAATATATTTTTACAATAATTTAAAATAGAACTGCATTTGCATTTAAATTATAAGCTTAGACCCGTTCAAGGGTTGGTTATTTTCTGAACATCAATCAACCCTTGAATTGTCCTGAAAAGTTAGACAGTTTGAGATATTATCATGTAGTTATTATTAATAATTTATCGGGCTCTTGTTTGATATTGTGAAAATATCTTAGCATCCTAACTGTTCTCCGAGTATAAACTATACAAGCATATAGTTAAGGCACTTGGAGAACCATAGGGAGATGCTACCAAAATTTCTGCATGAATCAATCGATAAGCATGGATAAATTGGAGAAAATAATAACTATAGAAATATCTCGAATGGGATAGGACCCTATCCTTCAAAGTTAGGAGTGATACGGTGCATTTAGGGATGACTTGTCAAATATTAATCAATACACTTTATTTCACCTAAAGCAATTTCCTTCCTGTTCAGTGATATAATGTCTATCGATAAAAGTTGGATACATCTACCAAATCGATTGTCGGATGAGTATTGGAATGGTGCAGTAAGATTTGTTCAAAGAGCCAAAAACTTTATCGATGAAAGGGGTTTGGTAAGATGTCCATGCAAAAAGTGTGTGAATTTAATATTCCAAACATTACTAACATTGGAGGGGCATATTATAGATAATGGATTTCATCCATTATATATAAATTGGGTACACTATGGTGAAGCAGATGTTTCGACTTCTAGAGAAACTAGTGGGATATCTCCCAACAATAGAGATGAGCTGACAAATATTATACATGATTTCATTGACCCTGAGGCATCGGAAGTTGATTTTCATAATGACGAGTACAGGGGTGAGAATGCAGGCTGACGAAGACATTGCAATAAAATATAGTAACTGTGATAACCTGTTCGAGCAAGTAGAAATAGAGTTGTATCCAGGCTGCACAGCATTTTCAGCATTGAACTTCTTGGTGAAACTTATGCATTTAAAGGTTCTGCATAAGTGGACAAACAAGTCATTTGATGCTCTTCTTCGGTTGTTAAAAGAGGCACTTCCAAATGATAATAAATTTCCTGAATCGTACTATGGTGCAAGGAAATGGCTCAACAAGTTGAGATTGGGGTATGAATCAATCCATGTATGCAAACATGATTGCGCACTTTTTTGAAAAGATAATGCTTGTAAAGATAATTGTCCAATTTATGGGGAGAGCCGATGGGTAAATAAAACTATAAAAGGAAAGAAGGTGCCCCAAAAAGTGGTTCGATATTTTCCTTTAACTCCTCGATTACAGCGTTTGTATCGGTCGAGATATACTGCAAAGAACATGATATGGCATCACATTGAAAAATCAAAAGAAGAGGGGGTAATGCGACATCCCGTAGATGAAAAAGCCTGGCAGGAGTTCGATAAGAGGTATCCTAATTTCTCCGCTGACCCACAAAACGTCAGGTTAGGTTTAAGTGCAGATGGATTTAATCCTTTTGGTGATAGGAACCTATCATACAACATGTGGCCAGTGGTTATGACTACTTACAACTTGCCACCATGGGTATGCATGAACCAATCTTTTTTCATGTTGACCCTATTAATCCCAGGGCCACAATCGCCAGATAAAGATATCAATGTGTTCTTACAGGTGGTCATAGAAGAGTTGAGGGATCTCTGGGAGAAGGGAGTTGAAACTCGAGATGCGAATACAAATACGGTGTTCAATATACAGGCAACATTGCTTTGGACTATAAATGATTTTCTTGCTCGAAGTAGTCTATCCAGGTGGAGCAGGCAAGGATACAAAGCATGTCCTACATGCAATTTGGATACTCCGTCAATTCGAGTTAGAGGAAAAATAGCTTACGTTGGTCATCCTCGTTGGCTTCCAAGAAGTCACACATGGAGAAATAGGAAAGAATTCAATGGGAGGTCAGAGAGGAGAGCCCCTCCTCAGCCTCTTATCAATAATGTTATCATGGAACAGTTAGGTAAAGCGTCACAGAGACTTCTAGGAAAACATGCTGAATTTGGTGGTGTAAAGCGAAAGAAGGGTGCCGACGAACTTAATTGGAGCAAGAAAAATATATTTTTTAATCTTCCTTATTGGCCAACAATGAACTTAAGGCATAACATTGATGTGATGCATGTTGAGAAAAATGTATGTGATAGCATCTTGGGTACATTATTGGAGATTGAGTACAAAACAAAAGATACAGATAATGCAAGACGAGATTTGGTAGACATGAGGATAAGGCCTAACTTGCATCTGTATGAGCAGAGAGGTCAACTTTTCAAGCCGCATGCTAGATATAGGCTTAACCAGGAAAAGCGAAAATGATTTTGCCAGTATATAGAGAATGTGAAATTTTTAGATGGATTTGCTAGGAGTCTTGGTAAGAATGTCACAGATCGTGACCTGAAGTTAAAGGGGTTGAAATCACATGATTGTCATGTTATTATGCAAAGACTGTTAGGACCAGGTGTCCGGGCTTTTTTGCTAAAGGAATTATCATATCCACTTGTTGAGTTATGCAACTTCTTTAGTTAAATATGTGCTAGAACTCTCAACATGAAGGATATTCTGCAAGCCAAACAAGACATTATCATAATTTTATGCAAGCTTGAAAGGATATACCCCCTAACATTTTTTGACATAATGGTTCACTTGGTGATGCATCTTCCAGACGAAGCATTGGAAGGAGGACCCGTTCATTTTCAATGGATGTACCCATATGAAAGGTATATAAAAAAGTTAAAGGATTATGTTCGAAATCGTGCTCGACCGGAGGGTTCAATTGCAGAAGGATATATTGTTGATGAGGCATTAATGTTTTTCTCTATGTATTTGGAGGGAGTGGAAACTAGATTCAACCGATCTGATAGAAATCAAGATGTAACACCTAGTCAAACAAGAAGGACATTGTCGGTGTTCCAATCCCAATGTCGACGATAGGGAAGAAGATTATTTCTCATTTCGATAGGAAGGATCAGGATGTTGCAGTATGGTATATCTTGAATAATTGTACTGAGATTGAAAAATATCTCCAGTGAGTATCTTAAACTTCAGTTGTGTTCTTCTCCCTTATGTGATTATAATAGACTAAGATTGTTATGTTCTACAGTGAGTATCGATTGGAACTCAAACGAAGTGGTGCTGAAGATATTGATAACTTACAGAGAACCAAATTCCCCTCGTGGTTTTACTCAAAGGTAAGGATTTTTTTCTTCCCAAATTCATTGAATGAATATCTTAAATATTGTTCATTTCTCTTATTGATATTTCAATTTAATTCTTGGAAACAATTGCTACTTTTTTAAATGTACTATTTACATAGGAATGGTTCCCCAAAGGCCACCGAAGAGTTACTATCATTAGCATCCGGTCCCAGTTTCACTAACATGGTATACTCTGCATGTATTGTGAATGGAGTACGCTTTGTAGTCAAAACTCGAGATGAGAAGCATAAAACGCAAAATAGTGACATTTCTGTTTCGAGGATTGATGGTAACATGTTTTACGGTGTACTGAAAGAAATAATTGAGTTGACTTATTTAAATAAGTACAGTGTGACTTTATTTAAATGCAAGTAGTATGACATTGATCCTACAAAGAAGAAACTTTATACTGACAAGAATATCACAAGTATCTCCATCAATGGACAATGGTAACAAGGATGATCCTTATATACTTGCTACTCAAGCACAACAAGTGTTTTACACTGAGGATCTCCTTAATGGACCAAATTGGAGGGTTCGTCCATAATATGGTGCATCGCAATATATGGGATCTACCCTAGTGATAGGAGATAATGCACAAGACTTGTTATTTCTGTAGGATAGTAACTCGTCTAACTTCAATCCTCATAGTTGATTTGGGAGATTTCGATCTAGTACATCTAGGTAATGAAAGAAATAGTCCTTCAATCATTCCAACGTACAGGAATGTTAGATCTAGTGCTCATGGAGAAGATGCCTTTATCGATGATGACGAGAACCTTGAAGGCGAAACAATTGATGATTATATGGATGAGGAGCCCACACAATCTGATAATTAAGGAGAATCCGATGACCATAAGTCTGTTAGGTTCACCGACACTGATTCTGACTAGGGATAAAATAACATATTCGAACTACAACTCATAATTGTGTAAGCATGATTATTAAAATAATCAATATGATTGTAAAAAGTTGAACCATTTCATCGTTCAACTGGACATTGAATTCTTTTTAATTACTTATATAATGTGTATTATTTTAGTTATGGCGGATGTCGAGGCACGATACTACGGAGGTGACCCATCGGAGCGACCCACCTATATTCCATCTTAGTGCGAGGGATCAGGTATTTGTTATTAATTATGCATACCTAAGCTTGATTAAATATTATGTTTATTTTTTTAATATTTTTCTTTATTAATTGAAGTAGTACCTGCTAGAAAGAGGGGATCAAATAAGTCCCGAAGACTGCATGAGAAGATACGCAGCCGTGGAGGCAGATCGATACCTGTACAGTTTGATACGACTGGTACATGGCATGCGGATTGGTGAGGAATGCCAGTCATCTCCCTCGTGATATTGGCAGTATGATCCGCGCCCATAGTGCCGCCCTATTATAAGTCATGGCGGGCTTGTACCTCAGCAGATTCGAGATAGAGTTATGCAGGAGGTTTGCGTAAGTATCCATTTCCTCCAACTGTTGAATTAATGTCTTTGAGATTGAAATTTCTAAATATATAACTCATAAATTTATTAAATATCTTTTAATGCAATCCCATTTCGAGTTCCAGGGCATCTCTGAGGGTGATCGGGATAGAGCGCTCTCTGATTTGATGCGGACTGCTAGCCGACCTGTACAGAGATTGGAAGTACAGGTTGAATAAGTATTTCTTAGAGCATGGAGGTGATCGATACCAGGAGTATGACTTGGATCGAGCTCGACGTTGTGTGCCTCGATCTGTCTCACCGCAGACATGGCAGAAGTGTGTGGACTTCTTTGATAGTGATGAGTACAGGGTAAGTATGACATTTTATGGTATTATGTCAATATTTCATAATTAGTAAGTTATGAACATAAAAATTTAACTTTTTTCTCTTAATTTGCAGGAGTTATCTGCAAGAAATACAAATAATAGAGCACAGAAGGTCGTGAATGACCGGCATGGGTCAAAGTCTATTGCTGCACATCGCTTTAATAAGGTAATCTAATTTTTTTGTATCTTTTTAAAATGTATCCACTTGTTAAATAGCATTACTACCTTTCATCCTTTTTTTCTATTACAAAAATTGAACAGAGAAATAGAGATACTGGTGAGCTGCAAGTCGGTTCCCGATAACTTTAGGGACCGACACACATACAGATCGGGGGAGTGGGTGCATCCGATCCCTCAGGGGCAATATGTAAGTTATTTGAATTTCATATTTTAAATAAAATTTTACAAATATATCTTGTAAGATAGATTTCTTATTAATTTTTTTTAATAATTTAAGGCGAGGATGACTGAGCTCATGACTTAGCATATACAGTCTAGTGTATCATCCACTAGCTTGCTTACGACTCCTGTACAGTTAGATGAGGCTGCCATCACCGATGAGGTGCTTGGCACTCGTCGAGGGTATAGGAAGGCTGTTGGGCGTGTATTTGTTGGTCAAACTTAACATTCGATGGGGACTTCTAGCACGGGGACGAGCTCACAGACCGTGTCTCAGGTTGGTGAGTCGCAGGAGCAGTTACACCAGAGTCGGGAGCAGGTTGAGCAGAGCTAGCGATTAATTCAAGAGCAGCAGCAGCGGCTTGATCAGCAGCAGCAGTTGATGTAGCAACAGCAGCAGATGCAGCAGCAGCTTGGGACTTATCTTACTGATATGAGCTCGATCCTTAAAAGCAGGGTATCGTCCTACCGCCGCCTCCATTTGCTGCTACACCGCCTGGGCCGAGTAGATTTGCGCCTGCACCTACTGCTCAACCGCCACCGTCATTTTATCATCCTCGTAGTCAGGATGATGACGATGATGATGATGATGATGACGACGACGATGATGGTGTACTATGATATTTACACCTCCCTGCTTCCCCATAGTATATTTTGTCTATGTATCTTTATATTTTTTATATGTGCACATTTACATGGATGATGTATATATAGTTTATTCATATAAAAATTATTTTTACCATTATTTTATGAGTATTAATTTTTTATGTTAGATTAAATTATTAGACATTATTAATAATATTACTGATATATTATACTTGTATAATTTATATTAAATTAAATTTAAAAAAATTATTAAACAATTCAAGTTAATTAAAATAAAGAATACATTAGATAATATATTATTTGAAATATACGACAATTTGATTTTAAAATTTTTAAAAAAAAATCTAAAAAAACCTTTAGCGGCGACAATTGTCGTCACTATAGGAGCAAAATGTCATCACTGAAGATTAAACTTTTAGCGACGACTTCTGCCCTATAGTGACGACAAATGTCGCCGCTAAAAATCAAATTTCAAAATTTCTTGAATTTTGAAATTGTTTTCTGCGACGACGTTGTTCGTCACAAAAGGCCTAACTTTTAGCGACGACAATTTGTCGTCGCTAATAACCTTTTCAGGCACAGACCTATGCTGACGACATTTTTAACGACGACTTTTTATTTTATGACGACCAAGTACTTTTTAGCGACGACAAATGTTGCCGCTAAAAGTCTTTTTTGCTGTAGTGTTGTATTTTGTGTTCTTAACATTTTGCCTACCACCTAAATTAAAATCTTGACCAAATCTAACAAAAAGATAATGGATATATTTGTCCCTAAAAGATAATTATAATATCAAATTAGTCTAACATTTTATATTGATATTAGTTAAGTCTAATTCTATTTAAGACTAATGAAAAGACTTACAGAATTAGATTTAATTAATGTTAATATAAAATTTAAAACTAATTTGATGTCATATCTGTCATTCACGAGAGAATTTATGAATTTTTTATTTTTATCTTCTATTTCATTGTGTATTTTACTCTGAAATGCATTTTTAACGCGTGATAAACATTTCTTCTATTCTACGTTGAAAGTAGATGTTATCTTTGTTACAACACTTCTGCCTTTTACATTGGGTTAAAATCTAGGTTGTTAAACATCCATGTAGACCAGATCCAACAGTCAAAGGACGAGTTTGCCTTTTTTTTATTTTATTTACATTTCTTATCCTTAAACTAAGCTAATTTACTATACTAATTTTGACTTAATCAATTCCTAAATCCAATTCTTTAAGTCCCAACCTAATTCAACTTAAAATAATAATTTTGTTCATAAATTAATTATTTCAAAGTTAACTTTTTTTTTTTTTATAATTTCTTTAACCTTGCGTTGTTGGTTTATATTAAAAACGTTTTAATGTTAGTTAAAAATTACGATTATAATTTTAGGCTTAAAGTTCTTTAAAAATATTTTAATTAACTTTTGTTTAAAAAGGAGTCCACGGACAGCATGCTTTAGGACGTTAACTCGAATTCTCACTTTGGTAATATGCAACTTTTGTGCGATTTGATTTGTTTTTGACAAGTGTGCACTGATTGGTCCGCGAATGGATCGAATAGGTCCATTCAATAGTTTCAGGGACAGCCTACCGATAATTGGAGAAGTGATTTGCAGATTAGAGGATAAACAAATTCATTCTTAAAAAATAAACATGGCATCAAATCGGTTCTAAACCTTGTATACGAATATCAAATTGGTTCTTCCACAAGTTTTCCTGTTGGTCTTAATAGAATTGAAACCAAATAATGTACATATAAAATTTAAGACCCGCCAGAGCTTTTGACTTAAGTGCCATTCGATGTCTCTTGAAGATTTTGTACTTTTTACTGCATCTAAGATTCGATCCTTGATCTTCATGTGTATATGTCTAATGGTTTAACCACTCCTATGATTACAAAAAAAAAATAAAAATTTAAGACCAATTTGATGACATACTTATTTTTTAGGGATGCATTTATCCATTCTTTTTAATTAAAATTAATTTGATTCATGATTTTTACATGTACATATTTAATTATTTAATCATTTTTTTTATTTACCAAGAACGACTGTATTTCTTATTATCCTCAATTTAACTTAATTTCATCTTAATTTATTTAATTTCATCCATCTTTCTAAATTTCCTTTTCTGTGTCAATAAGAAGTAAATTGATTGGGTATTTTAAACAAGGGAAAAATTTTCTACAAAAATTTATGAGTTGTTATGACATCCTACAAACAGGTAGAGAACTGCAATGCAAGAAAACTCTATGCTGTTTTGCAATGTGACAAACTGAGCAAATACCTAATTTTGTTGAAACTAATGTTGAATAAAAATTAAAAAAAAACGTGAGATTGGGGTGTTAAGATTCTAGATTGGAGGAAAAATGAAGGAAGAGATAATACGATTACAACTTTGAAAGTTTCATTTCAATTTAATAAAAGAAGTAGAAGATGTAACAAATTTCATTATATTTGTAAGAAAATGAAGCACATATGAAAAAGGAAAAAGTATTAATAATGCAAAGTACATGTGGCCTCTTTTTAATATTTTAAATCATAATTGTCTAAATTGTAAATATAATTATATCACATATGAATAAAATATAATTTTCCCCTAAATTCTGTAAATTAAAATGAAAGTAAAACCCTATCCTTAGTCATAGTCCAATTTTATATATGTGGGTACATACTTGAATACTGAATGCGGTGCCAATTCACCTACCAAATCATGCACAAGCCAAACCTTGTCGCAAGTAGTTTGAAAAAGAAATAGAATTATCCTTCGAGTTTGAAGCATTTGGATTAGTCAATGCTAGAATTTGTATTGAGAACACGCACTAATTAATAGTGTAAACTTCCATATCACCTGCAGACACGGGAATAAATAAAAGAGTCAAACGTGGCTTGAAGACCTTTTTATTAGAATTTTGATTTTCGATCAAGTTACTTTATGAGCAAGAATTGGCTCATAAAACATATTAGAAAAAGGGGATTTGACAAATCACCAAAATATTTACTGAGTATTAGATCAAGAATTCCCCCTCAGTTGCAGCCAATCTCTTGAGGTTGAGAAGAGCATGATTTAGAGATAGCAAAATGACCCGCAAGGATTGCTCAGATGAAATTTGGAGGTTGTATTTTTTTTTTTTTTTTGCAAAATAAGACACGAAGTAAGTTACAATACTAAGCAAAATAGTTGAGATTGGGTAATAATATCTTGCGATACCATGTTATTATGATATTATATTTTTGCTCTAGGTAATAATACACACGCATATATATATATATATTATTTTATTAATTTAAATATTTAAGAAAAATTAAAAATACATGTCTCATCAGAGAGATGAGAGATGAAAGTAAAAAAAATCTAATATTTTGTTAATTATATATAAATTATATTTTCTTAAATTTCAAATTGTTTAAATTATTTTTGTATAACTTTGGATCAATTATTCTAATAATTAATTGATTACGTATGATTTGCTATATCTAAATATAAATTATTTTCTTTATATTTTTTACCGATTACTTTTTGGAATTACTTAATAAATATTATGAATTGTAATCTTTACTTTCAAGATTTGTATTTTCTATGGAGATATGTTATTTCGTAGGTATAGGAATGAGATAAATTTTATTTCCAATAATAAAGAATGAGCCAAGACAAAATTTAATGTTTGATAATGGGATATGAAACAGGATAAGGGTAATATGCTTTGGCCTTCCCGTCGTCATCTCTAACAGAAAAATTAAAGACAATTCCATATATATTAAATCTTTTAAGAGTTTAAATTTGATCACTGTTAATATAAAGTATTAAATACGTTATTAAGAAGGTGATATTAATTAAGAATTTTTAATAATAATAAAAGAATTTTAATAATTTTATATTGACATAATAATGTAAAAAATGAATAATAATATAAAATTAATTCACACTAATAATGAATCAAATTTAAATCTTTTTATAAATCAATAATATTTGCATATAAACTTTTAAAAAATCATTAAATTTTGTTAAAAGTGGCTAAAAAATTGTATATATATATTTTTTTATATTACATCATGAATTTAACATTATTTATACGTGTAGATTTAATGACACAATTCCTACTGTTAATCCAATTTTCTATAAGCAAATCTAGCATTTACGTAAGGCTTTCTCAGCCCAACAAAAGAGATATTTTTAGAAATATCATTTATTTATTTAATTATGTTAATTGATAATTATCACTATTTCATAAAAGATAATAATTTATTAACTGAACCAAATCCTTATTTTGACACGAGATGATCCAGAACATATCTTGCCTCAGAGACATACCATTTTCGTACGAACTGCCATAATTGAAAATTTGTACCTCACTTATGACAGACAGTAGGTTTTTTGAGTTCGTTTATTAATCAAAACTAGTTCAGTTAAATTCTTTTCAAATAATTGAGAGAAATATTCATATCACTCTCTGACCTTTTAGTCTACCTCACTTTCTGACATTGTAGCAGAAACTGCAATTCATTCCTTATTTCATTTCTTATTTTATGTTTATTGCCTGACCAATTGAACAATTGAGGCAAATTTTGTACTTCAATGAGTAGAAGTTAAATGATTTCATAACATAAACAGAAAAAAACTTAGTACTCTAACTTGTTTTGTAGTTTATCGAATCTGATATAAACTCATATTGATTGTATCTGAACTTTATGTTTTTGAATCTTGTCTTTTATATATATATATATATATTGGCCAGAATCTTGTCTTTTATATGACTAAACATCTTATTGAAAATGGATAATGATTTTTAGAGTCTTTTAGCTTTCTAGGTTACCTTCCAAGCCACAAGGCCGCTGAAAGGCATGGACCATTCTGATTTGTATTAAATGCATGCATCGAGGATAACCTAATTTATTCACAAAAAATATATCATAACAATTTATCATATTATTTTTATATATCTGATGGTATTAATTTTTATTTAAAAAAAGTAAAGCTAAATCTAACTATTTGTATTAATCTTACTTTAATATTATATAAAAAATTTAAAAATAAATTTAATGGTACTAACTAATTCTAAAAGTACCTCATAAAAACTTAATCTTAAATATTGTAGTTGTTAATTAAAGAAGTTTTCTAGCACATGGGCTATATATAATTATTGTAATGAATATATATAATTATTTCAAAATAAAGTAAAGAGATTTAAAAAATTTATACAAACATGAAAATTGGATATATGATTTTTGTTGAAAAATTATATTGTAATACATTCAAATATGATTTAACATGTACAGTCCTAATTAGTCAACATAAAAGGAAAAAAATAATAGTTTTGTACTATTTTGAAATTTTTAATTTTATTATAATATCAATTTTGAATTAAATAAATTGTATTTAATGTATGATAGTATTAAAATATTTGGTCAATCATATTTAATTTTATGAATTTCAATTTTAAAATATATATTAAGAAAATAATTATTTACATCATAAAAGATAAAGAAAAATTAAAAATTTTAAAAGAGAGAATTAAATTTAATTTAAAATTTCTAATAGCATAAGTTTGTCTTGAAATGGGGGCAATAAATACAACATAGAAGTAGAAAAATAATATCTGCAAAAATAGTAAGATATAAAATAAAAATAATATAATAAATAAATAGATAAATTAAGCTAATCATATATTTAAAAGTTATAAATCATTCATAATATATTTAAAATTTTATATTAAATCATAAATAAATTAATAATAATTTATTGACTTTTAATCCGATCCATATTTATCAATTTGCACCTCTCTAATCCTAGATGTATTGCTGTAGGAGTTAGGACCTTGAGGGAGGGAAGCGTTGGCAACTTCCTAAGGAGCAAGTAATTCTCTTACTAATTACCTTTTAATTTCTTTTCATTCTCCTGCGATCTAACTCAAGAGAGGTCTCCAATCCCCTTATAAGTTACTAGAGAAACTCCTTCAAGTATCCACGAATTTCGTCCAGAAAGAAACAAAGAAACAACTTTAACCCGGAGAATATGTGATAAGTTAGATTTGTGTTGAAAAATTGTAGCACTTTCTATCCAACCATAAGCATCACAATTTAGCATAGAGGACAAGAGGGCTGTTTGGGATTGTGATTGATTTGCCATCATTTGGAACTATGTATGATGGGAACTCGCTTTTTGTTTTTCATAAGATGTTTTGTTTGCGCAAAAACTTTGCAAAAATGTCACACATTAAAAATTGTTGCATGTTTGTGGCCATATTTATTAGACTTGTCAATTCTAATCTATATTTATTTATTCATCCATATTTATTTTTATTTTGACCCATTTATATTCATCCATTTTAATTTTAGGATAAATATAGTATAGGTTGAGTTATTATTAACTTACTTGAAATGAGAGTTATATTGAATAAATTCATGAATAATCATTGATCTATTTATATTTATAGGAGGTGGGCTCGTATATTATACAAATTAATATTGTAAAATAAAAAATATTAATTTAATATAATTTGAATATTTTTAAAATTAATTATTTAAAATAAAATATTATAATATTTTTATATACGTGAAGATATCAATCTCTTTTATAAAAAAGTAAAATAAAGTCTAGTTGCTTATATTAAAATTCATCTAATTTACTATTTTTACTATTAAAATTTAAAAATAATTTCAAAATTATTTTTTTAATTTTTTAATAAAAAATCTTATAATATTATGTGCTGCATGTAATGTTTGTATATCCATAGGGTAGATCCTTAACTATATTTTGTAAACATTAACACATTAGTAATGCTAGTTTTTATTTCTTAGGTGATGATATATATGCAATTTTAGAAATACAATTTATTATTGTAAAAGAATTCATATAATTTATTATTTTGAATTTTTTAAATTTTATTATAATGCTTATTTTAAATCAAATAAGTTTTATTTAAAGTATACTAATATTAAAATATTTAATCAACTACATTTAATATTAAAATAATTTAAGAAATTAATGTTAAGAAAATGAATAAAAATTATAATTTTAAAAAGGAAATAAAAATAAAGAATAAAATTTTAATAGCATAAATTGTTTTGAAATAATAACAATAAATATAAAATAATGATGAAAATAATGTTAATAAAAATGATAAAATATAAAACAATAATAACTTAATAAATAAATGAATAGATCAAATTAATTATATATTCAATGGTTATGGATTATTTATAACCCATTTAAAATTTTATATTGAATTATAAATAGATAAGTGGATTATCAATAACTCATTTATTTTAATATAATTCATATCTATCCTAATTCATTTATTTATCACCTCTAAATTATTTATATATGAGTTCTACGAAAACACATTGATTGCTAAAAACTAAGCTAGTAGTTGTTGTCATAATAAATAATTGACAGAATCGATCTACACCTCCACATTTCTAATTTTTTCCATTTTCACGTGTAATACCACATTTCTAATTTTCTCCATTTTCACGCGTAATACCGGGTTCAGTGTTTTCGTTAGGATAACTAAATAGATTTCCCATTGGAACTCGGGGAGAAATATATAGCTGTAGATTTTCGATTCCGTATAGGAAATGGGATGCATGCGGCTTTTCAGTTGCTCCATATGGTGCTCGAGGTAAAAATCTTACCAGCTATTATATCCATATGATATTCTGCTATTATGTGTTGGGTTTTTCTACTTGTTTTGCTTCCTTAAGTGCTGACAGCAATCTTTGTACTCAATTATACTGAATTTTAATTGTCTGTCTTATTAATTGAATTTTGCAGCACAGTGTTTGGTTACACAATGCCTTTGATGTAGCAAGCCAACATTATCTTGCAAATTTCCAATCCATCCCCTAGTAGGTAAAACTCACATCTATACAAAAAGTAATGGCAGCAATGTTAGATGGAGATGGGAGACTCATTGATCCCCAACTCGGAGCGCTACAAAATTTGACTCTTCAATATGCAAAGAATGCATTAATGAATTAATTTTCTTTTCTTTCTTTCTTTTCTTTGGAATAGTATGGAAGCTTGCCATTATTAAGAGTATATTTTTATCCTATCATTATATTAAGATGTCGTTTCGTGTAATAAATAATTTAATTTATAATTTATTATCTTATTCAATAAATTATAAACTAACCTTTAAAAGTGTTTCGTATACTAACTTATTGAAAAAAATAAATTCTGATTTAATAAATTATCTTAACTATTTTATTTTTTTAATCTATTCCTTTTTTTATTAATTTACACCCTATATTCTTCATTCATATGAATTATTTTAATTTATATATCTATTTCTATTAATATATCTTTCTATATCATTTTATAATTTTCAATTAATTTAATAATTAATTTGATAAAATGCTTCTTACATAATTAGTTATAAGCTATTCAGCTATTTATATGAAATAGAGCTTAAGATTTTGTTTCGCATAGATAATTGATAAATTGCCTAATTGCATAACAAATATTTCACAAAATTAATTATTGAGTTAACTAAAATTATAAAATAATATAAAAAGATATTAATAAAAAGAGATATATAAATAAAAATAATTCATATTTATATAAAGATCAAATTATATTAATATAATTAAAATAATTAAAATAAAAATATAATATTTAATATTTAATTAATTATATTTTATGAACTTACATATTTATTTACTTATATAATTTTTATTTCATTATTATTTATAATAGCATTATAATTACTTAAAATATGATTAATTATAAATACATGAAATATTATTTCTAAAAATTAACTTATAATTTATTAATTGGATTAATAAATTGGAGCCTAAACCACCCAAGTGCTTTTTTTCCTTTTAAATATTTGCTCTTCAGGTAAGCATTGTAGGGGATTTCGCTAAGGAGGATATTGAATCCTGCATTCTGGAGTTTCTTGGAACTATTCAGGACACATGAAGAGAGCAAGACATCTTTATCCGATTCTTGCCCACCCTCATTTCAAACATCTTTATCCGATTTGCAATTTCAGAAAGTGAGAAACTAATTCTATATTGTCATTAATGTTGGTTTGTTCTTTAAAGTTTTGATACGTACCATTCGCCATGCTTTAAAGTGCTATCCATATGAGGCATGTTTATCAAAATTATGGACAGGTATTCGTAGAGGACATTGATGAGTGGGCCCATGCATGTATCAGCGGGTTATCATTAGATCGTTGGGGTTTTATTGTTGATGGAGTGGGGACCTGTTCGGGTGAATTGGTAATACGGTAGTAGCTGATGGTACAGAAAGTGATCTGCGTGGAAACCTTCCTGGTCATCATCTTTTCTTCGGCACAACAATGTCATTGTTGGCTGAAGTTGTAGGCAGCAGGTACCTTTTCTCGCGAGATAAATTCTGAGAGGGAGGAACTTCCATGCACATTGGTAATGTTACACCAACTAATCTAATAATTTAGATTTATTAATTTGTGTAATACTACCTAAATTAAATAAAATTTAACAATTTTAAATTATTAATGCATGATATAATAGTGTAACTTAGTCTACGCCACCTTGAAAACTACAGCATGAATTTCTCTAAGATCTGAAGTATTTCATGTGAGGTCTATAGGCTCTAAACAACCTTAAGATTTTGTTTGGTTAGAAAAGAAAATGGGAGAGAAAGAAAAGAGGGAAAAAATTATTTTCCTTGAGTTTATTTGGTTGTAAGAAAAAATAGGAGAGAAAGTAAATGAGAAAGAAATTGATTATATTTGGTTAAAGAAGAAAATAGAAGAGAAAAAAATAATTTATAATTTTTTTAATTTTATTTGAATATGAATGAAATTGATAGGAAGAAAATTTACTATACTAAAATGATTACAAGAGTTTCTCCTCTTAAAATATTAAATCAATTACAGTATCAATATTTCAAAACTCTAATTTATTTATATAAACCCAACCATTAAATCAAAAATACCATAGAAAAGTAGATTATACTATCAATACTTCAAACTTTCATATAATTTACATAAACCCAAATATTAAATTAAAAAATACCATAAAAAATGCACAAACAATTTAATTAAATATATGTAACCTTCAATTTAAAAGTTAAAGTTTGACCTAAATTGAAAATTATGATACAACATTGCAAGGGAAACAATCCATGAGGTTTTAAGTCTAGTAAACTATCACCTTCCTTCTTTTGTCATTTTTTTTTCTTTTTACAATTTATAGTAGTCAAATCCCACAATTAGAGAGTCACACATGACATATTATCCAATTTCATGTAGTTTCATAGGCATCATGCAAGGTAAAGTCTCCTAATATATAGTTACATTAAGTCAAAAAGTAAGTAGCCCATTATTAGTAATTTATTGAATTTTTAATATAACAATGTATATATATATTTTAGATTGAAATACAAGTAGCTCATTACACGAGATAGAAAATCTTAAAATTACCAAAAAGCAATAAATTTCTTTCAATAATGATACTTTTAGAGATTGAATTCTTGAAATATTTTAGAATTTAATTTGTTATCATCAGGTCAATCACTTGTTGATAAAATTTTATTTTATTTTCAAATATTTTTTATAAATGATAAAAAAAAGGCAATAAATGATAAAATATTTATTTTCCAATATTTTTACATGAATTGCTTACATAAACAAAGCAATAAAAATTTGAAATTCATTACATTAAAATCTAACTTTTTTCAAGTATTCTTAAATTCTAAAATTTTGGATTAAATTGTACATGTCCAAACTAAGTAGCTCATTAGTTTGAAAATAATTCATGTAAATATATATATATATATTCCCCAATTAATAGCTGAACTTAAAAAAAATTTAAGAATCGGATCTATGTGAACTATGTGACCTGGACAACCAAGTTGGACATGGATTCGAGTTGGATCTAGTCGACCATAGTAGCGGGTCACACAGGCTTGCGGCCCCTAACAAGAAGAGGAGAAGCTGCACTACCCTTTCTTCTTGCAAATCGGACTGGCAATAATCCAGAGAGGGTAAAGGTATCTAGTCTCCAACTTCTACTAGCACTAACAGTAAGAAGTGACCATCGTCTCTAACCAATGGCTAGTAGCATCTAGGCGCACTAAATGGCCAGCAACAACACACAACAACACTAGTTAGGAGAGGAAGAGGATAGAAGTCACTTACTAGAGCGGTCATTGCCGGAGAATGTGAAATGGCTACTTCTCCTCATTGTGCATGAGCTCTCTCTATTCTATTGTAACTTTGGTTTGTGTCCATGTATTTTTCTCATATTTGAAAAGAAATTTTGGTTGTGGAACCCACCCCTAATTTTCAAACAAAAATTTCTCTTCTCTTGTAATTTCTATTGCAACCAAATGGAGGAAAATAATAACTTCCATCCTGTTTTTTTTTTCAAAATTTCTCTTCTCCCTAATTTCCCCTACATCCAAACAAGCTGTAAGAGAAACACTAAATTTGATATATTTTATATTTGGCATCACGCCTGTTTGACAGGCTTAAATTTGGATCAAAAATTTAAATCGCAATTGCGATTTTGTATAATGTAGGAAAATGCGGTTATCAAGGAGCAAAATTATAGATGCAATGTGGTCAAAAACCACAATAGTTCGTGCAATTCTTGATTTGGATGGTATAGGATGGATTTGCCGTCTAACATAGACAGGGACCATATTCCATTTTTTTGTAGTATATTGTCTTTGGTATGTAATGCTATCAATTTCGGTTTGCTTGCAGATTCTAACAATAGTTACTTTTCAGATATCTGAAGCTCTTGATCTCTCCAAGAATGTTCTTCGAGATCTGCGTTGCGACAAAATCACAGATTGGGAATTGGACATAGCCAATTAGAAGCATATTGCATTTGAATTTTGAACTTGTTGAATATTTCAGACTATGGTGAATATCGGTTTTAAATGTATCCCAATTATTTATAGTGAATTTGAATTTTATATTAATTGGATACAAAAATTCATATTGAAAATCCACGTAATTAATTTGTTCAAAAATGTAATTTATTTAAATTAAAAATAATAGAAATTAAATTAATTAGCATATTAATGATCAATTTTTTTTAATTTTCAGCAAGAAATCAGTGGTTTATTTAAGTTAAGTGCACTAAATTTGTTCAAAAATATAATTTATTTAAATTAAAAACATAATAAGTAATCCCTTAATAAAAGATATCAATACCAACTCTATTAAATTGTTACACACACACACACACACACACACACACACACACACATATATTCATTAACGACCCACTAAGTTATGACTAGTATAAAAATCAATTCTTAATTTTCACTAGCCTAATTTGATTTGAAAATTTGCTATTGTCACCAGTAATATGCATATTTTATAAATAATATTAAAATATTTACAATCAAATATCTTTATTTTTCACATTCTATGGTATCCTATAAGGTTCAAAGGATATTCTTATCTATAAACAACAAAAATAATTAAGGTTGCCTTTCACAAAATATGACTTAGAGAATTTATTCCTACAATGTTGGTAGAGGAAGAGTTTCCATTGTAGTATTTGGAAAAGTAAACAATAAAAAATAATGAGTCTAAAATTTAATTAGTAAATAATCTATTTAACATTACATGTATAAATGTATGAGTAGACGAGTACTACTACACTCTTTTTCACTTAAATTAATTTTCATTAACATGAATATTCTTATATCCATCAATATATATAACACTAATAAATAGATAAATAAAAAGCATTTAAATCTTTTTGTGCCTACTAGTTGACTTTATCTTTTTACAAATTCATTCTTATTCTTCCATGATTTATCTTATCCCCTCATAAATGATTTTTTGAATCCAATACTTTATTACATTTTGCATATATCAATCTCCTTCGTTTATATTTCATATCATAATCATATTTCATTTTGGGATTTTAACATCATAGTCATATATAAATACATTTGCAAACTAATTATGTCAATAAATGAGCCATATAACCTTACAACATCATAAAAATTCCATAATATATACAAAATTGGAATAATAAAGTGATAATGGACTATTGTAGTCTGACTACCTATTGAGTTTGCAAACCTCTTCTACATTTTTATTGTTTATATGGTCATTTTTCACCAAATTATCAACATACTCCATCACAAACCCAAATTTCATCATAATACAAACATCCATACTCATTTTCAAGTTATATGCAACAAGACCCATTCATAACACAACTTTACAACATTTATTTATCAAATTTCCAATATATCATATTTTAAACCCAATAGCACCAAATCATACAAAATCAAATTATTTAATTAGATTGTCTACTTACTTGTCTACAAGGAGATAAAAGGAGGGTTGAGAACTCAAGATGATAGTTAATTACCCTATTCATCCAGGATTTCAAAAGATTAAGGTCAAATACTCAAATTTCCCCAAATCTTTTATTAAAAAAAAATATATAAAAACAATCACTTACAAGCTTTGAATTGGAGTAATTACCTTAATTTGCCTAGGTCTATCCGCCTGTAATTTTCTAGCTTGGTCTTGCTTAGTCCACTTGAAGAAGAAGAGATGAAGCAGAGGAGATAAAGTTGAATAAAAGGGGAAAAAGTGGTGGTTGGCTTAGTGTTTCAGGAGTTATAAGCCTGTGTTTCTGGAGTTATAAGGTGACACGAGTTTCCAAGGGCAGTTGAGAAATAATGTAACGATTCAGGGGTAATTTCAAAAAAATGATTCATAAATCTCTTTTATACACATTTATGTAATTATTTAATTTTAACCATACATTAACCTCTTTATTATTTAATTCCTTTAATTCATATCATTTTACTCTATATTTTATCATCACATTTTATTATTTTCTAATAAATTCTTATTATAAATGCAATTATAATAATCAAACAATTATTTCGACACACTAACATATCCTAATTATTTATAATTTTCTAAAACATACTAATTATTCCAATCAACTAATAAATTCAAAAATATTAATGTTAATACCTCAGTAGTGCTATAGCATTTAATGTTATCTAAGTGCTTTACTCCTTATCATATCTAAAACTCGAACTTAGCCATTCTTGCCAATGCAAAAAAAAAAAATTATATTAACTGCCAACAGTAGTATATAATTATAAGTATTTGTAAAATTAATGGTTAGTAATAATTATAATTGAAAATAGAGAACACAACAAAAATAGGAAAGAAATTGAGGAATATTTGATTTAATATGTTAATTAATAGTCACCATTGGATAAAAAGTGCAAAAAGCTAGTCTTAAACAATTTTAATTGTCAAATGTATATTAAACAATCTCCCGATAAAAGATATCAGAGTCAATTCATTAAATTATTAAGTACTAATTTAAATGACCAATAATAATTATTATTGTTAAATTAATAATTAGGAATAATTATATTAATGGTCACTATTAGTATAAAATTTAAAGTATTTATGAAATTAATGGCTAATAATAATTATAATTGAAAATAAGAAATATATGTAACAAAAACCAGCAAGAAATGGATAGATATTTAATTTAATTTGTTAATTAATAAATTTTATTAAAAATATATTTGAGTATAAATTACTAAAAACGCATAAAAAATAAGTATGTTATGTAACTATTCTATACCTTTTTCAATTCTCAAATATACAATAAGAATTTTCTCAATAAAAATTTTCAGAATCAACTCCATTAAATGATTAAGTATAAATAAAGTAAAACTAATAAATGCTTATAAAATACTAATTACTCTAATAAGCATTTAGAATTCTTATAGCATACTTAAAAAAGCATTTAATATATATATATTCCAAAAACCTCATATAAAATTTTCAAACTTTTCGAAAAGTTTTTAATTTCAACTTGGGTTATATATATAAAAGTTCGCTCACATAAAAATAAAATGACAATTCAATAAAAATAGATGCAATATTTTCTATATGATATCTAGCATTCTATTGAATTCAACTTCTAGCTCAATTTCCAATTTATGCTTGCTAAGTAAAAACTTAAAAAAAAATAAAAATGATTAAAATAAAATTGAAAATTATAATGTAATTTATGAAATAAATAAAAATTTAAAGTGATTACAAAGTTAATTCTCAAACTCTCCTTTAACTTACAAAGTTATCAAATAGATATATTTAAATTATAAAAACAAAAGCAATGAAATGATAAGTTATAAAATTTAATTATGTACATCCAAAAAATTAAGTTATATGCCATTAGAACGCACCTTTTAAACCTAGCCATATAAGTATTGGGAAAAAATAACTCTCGGGAAAAAAATAACTCATCACTCAAACTTGTTTGATTGATGCATGATAGGAATAAAAATCAAACATGTTTTATAAAATAACAGATTATCTAATTGTCAAAATATATATAACAAAGCACATAAAATTATTGAATATAAACCAAATGATTAATTCTAGAGAATATAAACAAAATTCAATTCAAATATTCAATATTTGGATACAAAATTTAAATTCATAATCATGTAAATATCTCATATTAAAAAATTAATTACTGGGATCTAAGATTAAAGAAAACAAACACACTTGCTTGAATTATGGGCGAGACAAATTCCACAGGATGAAAAAATTAAAATTATCTTTCCGGGTTCCCATCCAAAGAAAAATCAAAATCAATTGACTATAGGACCCATAATGTTTTTTTTTTTTTTTTCCAGAAAACGCATAAATCAATTAGTGAGTGATGTCACAGTAGAGGTTGAGCAGAATAAAAAGGGTTAGGCGTACGATACGTTGGGTTGACAACGAAAGAGGAGAAAAGACGATCCGGGGCAATCTAGCTAAAAAAGGTAGCAAAAGGCGAATGACTGATGGAACTGATGCCCAATAAAAGACTTTGATAGAATGGGGGAATTTTAGGGTATGTTTGGCTGGAGGTGAAAATGGAGGGGGAGGAAATGGAGATGAAAGTAATTTCACCTGAGTTGTTTGAAATGGGTGAAAATAGGAGGGGGAGTAAATATGGGTAAAATGAATTTCTTTTGTTTGGAATGGGTGAAAATAGAGGGGGAAGGAAATGTGAATGAGTAAAATGACTAAAATGTCCTTTTGTTATGTTATGTTGAGATAGTTATAATATTATTTAGTAAAATTAGATAACAAATAATTTAAAGGTGAAAGAAAATATATTAAATTTTTTCTTGAATCCTAACATACTTATATTTATAATTTTTAATTTTCATATAATTAATAAATATTAAAAATGTGCATTATATTTTGTTCAATACTTATGGTGAGGTAGTAAAATTACTATACTATCATTGTTGAATAGAATTATACATATTTGATGATAATAATTTCATTTGTCAAAATTAAATTACTTTTAATTTATTTTATTCTTAATAACATTAGTAATATTAAATTATACATTTTTTAAAGATTATAATTAATATATTTTTATTAAAGAATTAATTAATAAATGATATCTCAATACATAGAATTAATTAGTAAATAACACATTGCTCTTAATATTATCAATTTATTTTTTGGTAGCAGAGGATATATATCATGTTCATTAACTGTTGCAGTACACATATACACACATACACATAGAAGCAGTAATTTACTTAGCGAGAATAACATTCAACTCACTAAGGTTCAACGAAAAACACTTGCTTCGTGGGTGCAACATACAAATATTGCACTACTCCAATAATTCCAAACACAACAAATACCTACCACATTGATTAAATGTTGCAGTGCACATATGCACACACAAACATAAAGGCAATAAGTAGCGGAATAAAAATATACAAACTTCTGGTACAAAAATCAATATTACATAAAGTATAATATTGTCGTCAGTTCTCATACTGTACTAATTATACACACACACAATACATTACACAACATGGATGTGTCCAGTCACATGTTCCTGTGAATAACCAAACAAAGAGAATGATTTTATCCAAGAACTAACTCCCACCCTACAATGATCAGTGTATAGTCTAGTGTAGCCAACACTTCCAGATCAAGCACATTGTCATGAATTAGTGAAGTTGAAACACCTACAATTAAGATAAACACATAGTCAGAAAACCGCGTAAGGAT
Source organism: Sindora glabra (assembly GCA_020226215.1). Classification (NCBI taxonomy): domain Eukaryota; kingdom Viridiplantae; phylum Streptophyta; class Magnoliopsida; order Fabales; family Fabaceae; genus Sindora; species Sindora glabra. The sequence goes on along the minus strand of CM035230.1, from coordinate 57,114,861 downwards.
ATGAATAACAACTGTTAGGACATAAATACAAACAAGCTAATTAACTATCGTGCAAACTCAATATAGAACAATAAATAACCACATTACCCTATATTCTTCTCCAAGGTGGCCTTGTATCCTTCCATCCTCAGCAACTCAATCATCTCCAAGATTCACCATGAGTTGGTACAACAATTGTAGACGAAAATGAGATGGGACACCAAAGAATTTATTCCTAGCCTTCTCATTATCACACAAGAAGTTATAACACATCAGCATGTTATCTTGAGGCACTCCTATGTTTTCCAACTCTCCCCAAACTTCTGCCTCGCTATAGTAATGAGGTCTACTACTCTGAAAGATTGCTACACTTTCTCTAATTGCCTGGGTGTGTTTGTCTGCCACTTCTCTCATTACATCTGATAACTTCTCCATTCCTATGTCTAGTCTTTCATACCCTTTCTCAATGACATCAACCATTGGTGCTTTTCTTTTAGAACCCTTTGAAGATGAAGTTCCTTGTGAATGAGTGGAGGGATTTGAAGGTGCATACTCCTGAGAGTGGTGGGATGGAGGTCCCTCAGAACTGAATGCATCAACATGCTGTGTGAAATTTGGAGCCTCACTTCCCCATTGAAGATCCGGACCAGACATAAATTCAGAGCTATCATTGAGGTCAAATTGGGCACTCTGCCACCTATGAACTTTGTCCCTTGATGTTTCAGCGTTTGCACCAGTAGCCCTGTCTCTAGCAAATAGCTCTAGTAACTTGTCATAATTATGGATAGGAGTCCTTTTCCACTTCTGAGCTTCTGGCTTGTCCTGCAAATCAAACATTCCAATGGATAAAAATTTAACATGGATAATCTCTCACTCAGTGCCCCACAATCGAAACATATGTATTTTTGTGCAACACTATAAGTAAATGCATCCCATTTTAAAATTGATGCCACTTGAATCATTACCGCACAAATCTCGTTCCATACTTCTGGCTCAGCGTCAAACATTCTTGTAGTTAGATTCCAAGCGACCCCACTCCATTTGTGAAACAAGTCATAGCACTCATTAAAGTGCTCCTTCAATGTTCTCAACCTATTTTTGAAGTGATGCTTCTGGAAGAATGGTCCAATGGATTCCTTTAACCCCGCTACTATGGTGGCATATGCCACTGTAGTGAAAGTCCCATCAGGTCTGTTGCCTTTGTGGACTTCCTCCAGTAAAGCGTCAAGCAACAATGCATCCATTTCAGGGGTCCATCGAAGTGTGTCCCTAGTTGAGCTTTCTCCCCTGCTGTCAGTTTTCCTGTTCCTTGGCATTTTTTATCTGTAAAGCATCAAACAATGGTGATGTTAGCATCAGCATTCTGATATTAAAATAGTGAATTCACCAATTAGAAAGATCTTCCCTAACAATCATAGTTCAAGCTCGAGATGACACTTATGTCACATTGATGATATTAATTATTGTTTAAGGTATATAGCCATATTGATTAGATTACATTATGAGCACATGCATGGAGATAACTTTGAAACTAATAAGAACTCACACATATAACCTTTGCATTCAACATCATCGTAAATGAGACAACATACTTCTGCAATTGTCATACATCATACTAGTGAAATGTCATGTTTACATACAGTACAACTCTTTCAATACAAATGTAAAATATTTAGATAAGCTCCAAGTTCCTTGACAAGAGTTATCCTCATCACTCTCAAAGTTACAAAAGGACCCAAAATACAGAAAACTCTATCCATCACAAGTTTAGATCATAGTCATTCCACATTTGGGTGGCTATTCGTTCCCTTAGGTATCCTTCCCGATAGTCTTCCTCATTATTTCATGCTTCATGGTCCCCAGTATCTTCTATCTCATTGTGCAACAGCTCATGATCTACTTCATCCATCAGTCGTGGATCAGGATCAACATCCATCAGAAAATTATGTAGTACACAACATGCTATCGTGATATTTGTCATAGTGGTGAGAGAATAAAATGGTTCCGCTCCACTGGCTATAATAGGAAACCTTTTTTTAAGCACACCGAATGTTCTTTCAATCACATTTCTGAGTGAAGCATGTCGATGGTTAAATATTTCTTTTGCATTCTGTGGACCACGTGTTGTGTACTCCTTCAGATGATACCGTACACCTCTGTATGGTGTTAATAGCCCACTTTTCAAGGGATAACCTGCATCACCTAGGTAAAATTTGCCTAGGTTTCATTACAACCATACATACGTACATCACTATCTTCATATCAATCATCAAAAGAACTTCTAGGCAACAAAGTTATCCTATTATTTAAAAGCATGTCATTCTAAAAATTTATCTTACCTCTAGGAATTTTCAACCTATCCCCTCTTTTAGTCAATGCATGTTTAAGGACTCTAGAATCAAACGCAGTTCCTTCCCATCCAGATAAAACATATGTAAATTTCATATCAAAACCACAAACTGCTAACACATTTTGCGTCGGGTAATCCTTTCTGCCTCGAAACCGAGGAGCATCTTCTCTTGATACCTTGACTCGTATATGAGTCCCATCTAAGGCTCCAATACAATCCTGTATTATATTAATTTTTTGAAATTTGAATTAAATAAAGATTGCAATTGGAACAACACACATGAATGAAACAATTTAGCATTCCTAACTAATAAAATTACCTTGAAATAAGGATAAAATCGACTATTATTGAAAATCTGTTAAGGAACCTCTGATCCTGTAGGTTGAACTAAATACTCTTCGCCAAGCAGAACTAAAGATCGTAAAACATTATGAAAGTGACGACTAATTATCTCCCCAGATCGATAGAAGAAGAAAGACATAGTCCTATTTTTTACATTATGAGCTAACATGTGCAAAAATTGGGCAACCTGCTCCTCCACTATTGCATACTTAGAATCTCTCACTCTACCAGTTCCTCTCACATTCTGGCACAGTTGATGGAAAGCATGTGGGCTCATGCGTACAAGACTATGGCATTTATCAGGATGTAATAAGTCTTGAAGTAGTTGTTGACGCATTTGATCTCTTGAATCACTAGACTCATCAATAGGAAGTTGCAGAGAAGAGGCTTGTAATTGTAACAATTGCATTGACTGAACAGTATATGATACCATTTGGATAATAAACATATTACATAAATTTTCCCACTCTTCTATCATGTCTACATTAATGAATTTGAATAGCTTCATCCACTCTTCGAATGAATCATCCATATTGTCGTCCACGACAACTTCTAAGATACTGCAAATGTCTAACTATTAACAAAAAACCATCAGCATGTTATCATGACATGGTATATTCATTACTATGATCCAGGTGAACATGAGCTACAAAGCATCACACATAAGTTTCAAATACACTTGACAATCATGAAATACTACTACTAATAGACAACAGTTAATCACCCATATAGCTCTATAAGCAAGATTAATAGCTATGGATATGGATGTGCATTTACCTTAAGCAATGGTGAGGTACGACTATCAATCTTTTGTTGTTTCCTTGGACAAGGATTCTCACTTTTTCACTGGTAGATCTGTATGTGAAACAGCTACATAAGAAACTCTTCTAATGTGTACTCGTATATATAACAAGAATGAATTAAATACCAATAATTGTAATTGTTTGATTCACTATTATTTATAATGTGAATTAAATCAATATATAATTTTTAGAATTAAAATACTTCTAATGTGACATAAAGAAGGTATTTTATTAATTCTGAACCTATATCCGGACATTAATTTTTTTTTTGAAATAATTATTTAAAACCTTTATATAGTTGTATATATATATATATATATATATATATATATATATATATATATATATATATATATATATATATATATATATATATATATATATATATATATATATATATATATATATATATATATATATATATATACTTAGGATATTCCATCATATCTTCGCAGAAGATTATTTGTTTCCCAAATATATTAATAAGTTTGTTAGAAATTTCAAGTAACTTATATAAATATTTTATGCGTGTCAGACATTAATTTACGTGATAGAATAATTATATTTTGATCAACAAAAACTAATATATTGGTGTAAGAAGTGAAATTTGTATTTTATTACAACCTTTTAACATATTTTCAAATTAATATTAAGTAATTTCTCAATACAAATGACATCACACTGTGCAGAAATTTATATTTTGCCAGCATTCACAGTTCCAAACGAAATGATTTAAAAATTAATCTACCAATCTATCATTAAATATTATGTCATATACCATCCACTATTTTTAAAATGAAATGATAGTATTCTTACTTATTTATAATTGTAATATGACATCAATATATAATTCTGTGTAATTTAAATATTCACTAATTACAATGTTCCCTTTTAACAATTTTAATCAAGTTAGTATTGATTAAATCTTTAATAAATCAAAATACTAGCATCAGACAAATTACATAATATTTATCCCAAGTAGAATATGACCACGTTCTTTAAACTGTTATATTAATTAATAAGAAAGTCCTAAACATTCGGTAAAATAACAGTAAATGCAGTAATAAAAATAAACATGGACAAAGCATGCAATCTCCATTTCCGAATCAAAATCCCACTCTGCCTCTGCCAATATGTGTATCAAACTAGGAAGAAGAGAGGAAGGAATACTGGGAATGTAAAAAATTGGAAATTAAATTAAATTCATTAGAAAAAAAATTCGGATCGGTTCAGCCTTCTTTGGATTTCGGGTCAAATCAGACCGTTGCAGTTGACCCGACCCGACCCGGATTTCACCCCCATCCGCCTGGTTGAACTCCACTTCGTCCCCGCCGCACAGCAGCCGATCGTTGTCTCCAAGGTGGCTTCCGGCTTTGGCACAACGTCTGGCCGCCGTCTCCAACTCTCCCCGAACGGCCGAGTCCAACAGTTACACAGATCAAACAAGAAGTTCAGCAACCACACAACCACATGGAAAAACCAGAACCAGAAAAGGCACAAACCTGTTCCGACGGTGTTCTGCTCCAACCGACGGCCTTCGATTGCGTCCGACACGGCTGCTGTTCTCCGATCGCGACCGAGTCCAACAGTTGCACAGATCAAACAAGAAGTTCAGCAACCACACAGCCACATGGAAAAACCAGAACCAGAAAAGGCACAAACCTGCTCGACGGTGTTCTGCTCCAACCGACGGCCTTCGACTGCGTCCGACGCGGCTGCTATTCTCCGATCGCGACCAAGCAGGATGAAGCAGCGGCAAGGAAGCTGATGCGATTCGGTGGGTTGTGAGGGGCACCGAATGGAAAAAGGCGTGCTTGGCATTTTTTCACCCGAATTTCACTTGGTTTACGGGAGGGGGACAATTTCACCTGGGCCCACCAACTTTTCGTAACTACATTTTGCCCCCTCCCAATTTCGCCCCTAGCCAAATAGGCGAAATTACCCACCCCACCCCCGATTTCACCTGGTCAATTTCACCCTCTCCCCTTTCACCTATTCCAAACACACCCTTATGGTACTCCGGGGTTTCAAACCCGGAATGATGTGGTACATTATGAATCATTGGATGAAATTATTAAAATTTTTAATAATCTCATTCAATGACTTGTATTGTGCTACGTCACCCCGAATTTGAAACTCCCGGATACTATAGCAAGCACCTGATAGAATGTGGGTTCACATTAGAAATGAGATGAAAAAGGCGAGGAAAAGTAAGGGCAACCTAAGTTATTAAGGACGGCACTGCATTGGAGAGAGAATGAGTCAATGAGGGATGAAGGAGGACAGAAAGGTGGGGAGATGGATAAAGTTTAAATTTTAGGAGAATATAAAATGTTAAAAGTCTGTAATTAATTTTAAATAAATACATATAAAAATGAGTTAATTAATTTAAAAATATGCATTAAAATTGTCACTAATTAATAATTGATTAATTAATTACTACTGAATTATAAAACATAAAAATGTCAAAAATTAGTAAGGAGTACTCCTTTCATTTTTTAAGTGTTGTTTAAGGTTAATGTACAATAATTAAGAAATGTAATAAATAATTTCAATTTTAAGAGAGATAAATTATAATTTATTAATATATTATTTATTAAAAATTAACTAATAAGTAAAATTATTAAATATTTATTTAGATAATAAATGTAATATTTGAAAAATAAATAAATGTAATTTTGACTTCCTAAAATAATAAATAAATAAGAATAAATTTTTTCTCTAAAATAATACTTAAAGAAGAATGGAGAGAGTTATTAATCTAGATTAAATGCTTATGATAATGTGTATTACTACTCATTTTAAAATCAAAGATATCAAATTATTACTAATTAGTAATTAATTTATAATTATAATAATAAGAAAATGTTAAAAATAATAATAAATATACATAATTTAAAATAAATTAGAAATTAGTATTTAATTATAAAATTATTTATGTTGGAAATAAAATGCGTTAATTGCATTCATTAGATAGTTTCTTTTGTTTAATCATTTTAAAACTAAATGGAATCTTTTGTTATAATCATTCAAAATAATAAATACACTTTAACTAATTAGTAATTAGTTACTAATTATGAGAATATGAAAATGTCAAAGAAATAGTAATCAATAATTATTTGAAATAAATGTATATGAAAATAAAATAATAAAAAATTAGTATCTAATTATACAATGATAAAGTGTTGAAATAAAATATGAATGTTTTTTAATTTAAAAATATTATAAATTATTAAGATAGACCCGTGATAGGTAATTTAGATGCGTGGGAAATTTGATATAAAATGGGAAGAAAGCGACATGTAATATGGAGTCGGAAGGAGGTATGTGTAAACGAAGCTCACATTCCGCTACGTTGCTATTGAAAGATTGGCATATGACTATTATATATTATTTATATAATTGTGTATTAATATGTTATTAAATTTAATTATTTATATATTATTATATAATATATTAAATTTAATTTTAAAAATAAATCTAATATATAATTAATAATACATATTTTTAATAAATTATAATTAATAATATATTGATACATAGCTGCATTACCGTACCATTATCTTTCCCGAATGGATAAGAATCGTAGGTTGAATTACCAATTACGGAAGGCAAGGTTGCAGTCCACGCGTAGCAAGGGCTAATTAGACCGTCCTAATTTGGCTGGGACCAAACTTAAATGGGCACGCCAAAATGATGCACCAATGACCCATTCATTGCGAGTTGTCTCTTTCGTGAATAAGCACACGCACCAGGTTAATAATGAGGAGCCCGGCCATTCAGCACTGTTTTATTAGCGTGTGCTTGAATTTATTTTGTATTTAATTATAAAATTGATGTAGAGAGGACAAAATAAGTTAACAATTATTGGAGTTTTTTATTTTCAGATTATACATTTAAAATTATAATTTTTAAAAATAATCTACCAAACAAAATATTATTTTTATAAATAATTAAACACCCTCTCTTATTTATTATTAGTCAGAGTTGAACAAAATATGCTCCATAATTTACTGAAAATTTTTTATTTAAATAGTATTTAATATTTTTAGAAGTTTTGTCTCTTTTATTATGTCTTTTTGGAATAAAATTACACATTGCCTTGCCCAGACGTGATATAGTTATATTTATAATTATAATTATAATATGTGTAGCTGTGACTTAAAGGGTGTAAAAAAAATTACTTATGTTTTGCATCGTTGATATCTTACCTAGCACTTAAATTATGTTTCTGATCAAAATTTAAAGGAATTATCATATATAAATTACTCGCTCCTTGTTATCCTTAATTTCAATTGTTTTCTCCTAAGAAAAGAATTTAAGTGAAGTTTTTTTAAGAAGTTCCCTATATATATATATATATATATATATATATATATATATATATATATATATATATATATATATATATTAATTCATCACTAATAATTATAATTCAATAAACTTAAATATAAGTATTTATTAATTTCTTAATTAATAATATTGATAGCAAATAATAATCATAACAAGTCAATTATTTTAAAAGTAATCAAAATAAATTCATCATTCCATACAATCTGTGTTTGAATAAATACATAGAAACATCATGCACCATTAGACGTTTTTTTACACCATCACACAAAATGTTACGCACTATCAACATGATGAATATTAATTCTGTGCATAAGAGAACAAGAGCAAATTTTTGGGGAAAAAAGGGTAGAATGCTTTCTTCACCCCCAATAATTTTGTATTAATTTTTTAAAAGTTATCAATATTAATTTATTAATTAATTGATAATTATGTTTATTAAATTTTATTTTTAATGTTGAGTTAAAAATACGTATATAAAATTATAATTAAAAATTTCATAATAAACACTTTTCTTCTTTCATCCCATCATTTATAATTTATTCCTCTTCTATGTAAATAGGGGAGCAAATTAACTAGTTATTTAAACAAATGAAAAATGTCCTACTAGAATTTGTCAGCTATCATTAGGGGTGCAAATGGGCAGGGCAGCCTATCGGGGGCCTATAGCCCGACCTAATTAAGACCTAACTTGACTCAACCTATTTAACTAAATGAGTCAGGTTAAGACTAGTATAAAAGCCTTTTTAATTAAACAGGCCAAGCTTTTTTATTTTAAGCCTAGCATACAGGCCTATTAGGCCGGCCTATTTAATATTTTTTATTTAAATTTATTTACTATAAAGGCAATGACATATAGGCTTTTTTTTTCAAATTCATTATATAAATTAAATATTTTGAATATTTGTTGTATAATTTATGATGAACTAATTTGCCTTTGTTGTTAACCTTTGATGTTATGATAACTTAATATTATTTTAATTTTAATTAAATATTAAATATTTAAATTAGTAATTTTATGTTATGAGTATATGGATTTATCTCTTTATTAATTAATTTTTATATAAAATTTTATATTAATTTTAGTATTATTAGGAGTATTTTAAGAATATATTGATATAAGTTTATATAAGTTATTGGCTTATTTAAGGCCTTTTTATAATAGGCCTTTTAAGTCTTAAGTTGTTAGCTTATTTAAAAACTTGTATTTAAAACAGGCTTTTAAATAAACTAACAGGGTAGGTCAGACTTTTAAAACAGGTCAGGCTTGGGCCTGAAATAAAGTCTTATATAGATTAATAAGCCAGACTCAGGTTAATGTTTTGTTGTTAACCTTTGATGTTATGATAACTTAATATTATTTTAATTTTAATTAAATATTAAATATTTAAATTAGTAATTTTATGTTATGAGTATATGAATTTATCTCTTTGTTAATTAATTTTTATATAAAATTTTGTATTAATTTTAGTATTATTAGGAGTATTTTAAGAATATATTGATATAAGTTTATATAAGTTATTGGCTTATTTAAGGCCTTTTTATAATAGACCTTTTAAGTTTTAAGTTGTTAGCCTATTTAAAAATTTGTATTTAAAACAGGCTTTTAAATAGACTAACAGGGTAGGCCAGACTTTTAAAATAGGTCAGGCTTGGGCCTGAAATAAAGTCTTATATAGGTTAATAAGTCAGGCTCAGGCTAATGTTTTGCAATACAGGCCTGACCTATTTAAGGCAAAGCCTAATTTGGCCTAACTTATTTGCACCCCTAGCTGTCATGACTCTTACTAACAATTAAAAAATTAAAGTAGAAGAGAAGCCAATGCTTTGCCACAGCTTAACGAACTGAGTAAATACTTCATTGAAATCAACGCCAAATGAAAATTTATGCTTTGCTTGGTTAGCGAAAAAAATATGAGAGAAGTTATTTTCTTTAGATATGTTTGGTTGTAGGAGAAAATATAAGAGAAATTAATTTTATTTGGTTGTGAGAGAAAATAAAAGAAAAAAATAATAGGAGAGAAATTTTTTTAATATCATTTTTATGTAAATTAAATTGAGAAAAAATAAAATTTATTAATATAAAATATCCATAAGACTCTTTCTACTGTGAGAAATGAAAAGTAAAGCAACAATAAATTGTAGAGTCAAAATTTTTGTGTTGCAATACTCCTTCTTGTGCTCCAACAATAGTAGCTTCATCTGGACCTAGGAGGCACTGACCAAAGACACGCCGACCATGCGGAGGCTGAATGCCGGCAACAAAGTCTCCCTCCAGCTACAGAACGCAGCGAATCTTCAGGGAGAGGCAGCAATGACAACTACAAGCAACAACAGCAATAGGGAAAATAATGGATACTAAAGATGAAAGGCCCAACTAGGTTCTGTAGATGAAAGCAACAACCAACTAGTTGGGAAGAGGGAAAAAATTGCCTCTTCACACTAGCATTGTGCCAACTTTTCCTGTAATTTCTCTTCAGATATGAGGAGAAAAAAATATTGCGAAACCCACCATACAACTTCCATTCTATTATTTCTTCTTTTTTGTTTTCTACCATGAACCAAGCAAGAGAAATTGTCACATTTTTGTACTTTTCTATTCAATATTTTTTTTCTCCCATGATTTCTACCGAAACAAGCAAGGGGTTAAAGATATGAAATTGAGGTGATAGAATTCAATGTTGGGGTGAAATCGGGGAAGAAATAATACAATTCAAATTTTAAAACGTGTGTTTCGATTTAATTGAGGAAGAAGAACGGCACACAAGAAATGTGCGCCAAATTTAGTATACTTGTATGAAAAATAAACATAAATAAAAGCAGTGCTAATAGTGCAAAATATGTGTCCTCTTTTGGTATTTTAAATTATAATTATAAATAGAATTATACATATATAAATAAAATATATTTTCTTCTTAAATTTTGTAAAATAAAATGAAAGTAAAAATTTATGCCTAAAAAAATTTATAATATATTATTAATAAATAATATGTTAATATATTATAAAATAAAATTATTAATATATTATTATATGACTTATGTAATATTATAAAAAAAAACCGTAGCGTGCCGAAATTACTACTTAATCTTAGTCCAACTTTACTTTCGCGCGTCCATACTTATCTAATGCGGTGCCAATTCACCTGTTAAATCATCCAAAAGTCATCCCTTGTCGCAAGAAGTTTGAAAATGGGTTATCCTTTGAGTTTGAAGCATTTGGATTCGTCAATGCTAAAATTTAAATCGATACCCACTTAACACCTTTCCATTTCTCATATTACCCGCAGATACACGGGTAAACTAAAAAGTCAAATGTGGTATGAAGACTTTTTATTAAAATTTGGTCTTGATTGTTGATCAGGTTACTTTATGGGCAAGAATTGGCTCAAAAAACATGGAGTAAATACCTTTTTCCTTTAAATCCTGTTTTTCAGTTCATGTAAAATCTATTTTTTAATTTTATTTTTATAAAATATTAATTTATTTTTATCATTTTATTAATATTCATATGGAGATTAATTTATTCAATTTCATTCTTTTATAAATGAAATTAGATCAATTAATATTTTACATAAATGAAACTGAAAAAAATGAATTTACAAAAATGAAAAAGAGAATTTGTTCTAAAGACATATATTAAAAAGTTTAATAAATCACCAAGACATTTATTAGGATTTTGATTTGATTCTTGATCAAGAATTCCCCTTTCAATCACAGCTAGTCTCAAGTAGGGTTAACACTTAAGTCAAGTTACTCGCTTGTTCAATGAGCTTGATTTGAGAATGGATTAGTTTGATTCGACTTATGATTCGTTTTTGTTGAGTTCAAATGGAAAATTTAATTTATTTATTGATTTGAGTTAAGTACAATCTTTTCTTGCTTAACTTACTTAATTCTTGAGCAATTTGTTTATATATATAATATATTTTGTAAAGTATATATTAAAAATATCAATAATCTATTCTCTTTTATATTAAGTATTAATAATAATAGGATTATGATTTTTTTAATTAATTTGCAAATATTGGTGGAATTTTAATTTAATTTTAAATTGATTTATATTTCAAATTTATATATTTATTTAAAAATAAATTTTATACTAAAATAATTAATTTTTAATCAATCAGATTCAAAGTGAATGTGGATCTTATTTATGATTTGACAATACTTTTATTATTATCAAACTAACTAAGTAAATTATCAAATTTTAATATTTTGAGTTGAACCGAATACGAGTCATTTTTTTATTATAATTCAAGTTCAAGTATCTATAATTTTTTATTGAAACATATTCAATTAAGTCAAAAGGAGTTAATCTCAAAGTTGGGAAGGGCAATTTGATCAAAGTATTAGACCCTCTTTAAGATATAATCAATTATAATGCACTATCAGATTAAATATTCACGTTGACTTGTTTCCATCCCAACTCCACTTTGTTCACTCTAATTTAGCTCCCCGGACTAACCTTTCTCAATGGGCAAGCCAATTGGGCTACATCTACGTTCCAAACCAAATTTGTTTTGTTTATTCATAATAATTTAATTATTTCAGTGCCACATTCAGATGTTGATAGTCTTCCGACCAAGAACTGATAATTGTTTTCTTGCTAATTACGCACTCTAATTAATTTAAGTATCTTAGACAGAGAATTCCAACAACTGAATTTATAATTGTAATGAAGGTCAAAAGGAACAAAATTGCGGAAACTTCGAATTTTCAAGCTTCTTTATGGACTTTCTAATAAATATTTTAAGCTCGCTGAAATTTGAGGAAAAAAATAAAAGGAGAGATAAAGAGAAGAATATAAAGAAATAAATTACTGGACAGGGATATTTAAAAACAATTCCACGTGTATATTATCTTTTAATACATGCATCTACTTTTATATGTGCAATTTTAACAAAGGAAAATACATTACCATTCCTCCAGGTATAAGGAAGTTCTGTGGTTTTTCATTTGAAAATTTATTTAAATTTATTTTAAAATATACAAATTATTAAATTTAAGGTTAAATTTTTTATTAAAAATATGAGAAAAAGTAATTATATACAATTCAAATTTATTAATGGGAGATATTGTAAGTAACGTATGATAAAAAAAATATACCTTAATTAAGTTCAACAATAAAAATATAACGAATGAAAAAGTTACATTTGATGTGAAAGTAATATTTTTCAATCATTTAAAATTCAGTGAAAATATATTTTTAATAAAAATTACATAAAATAAAAATTATAAATTTAAATTTAAATATAAAATTTTTATATTTCAAGTTTAAATAGCTTTTGAAATAAAAGAAAAATTACGTATAATTTTATTAAGAGGTCAAAGTGCGATTCTATTATTGATATGATTCAAATTCTGATTTGAAATTTTTACATACATATCACATAAGACGTGATGTATGTAAACAATATTATTCCCAAAAAAAAAATATAAACAATATTATTATGGCACCCTGCGGCTTATGAACCCAGGGTGACGTGGCGTAAACATATGCATCTGATTTTGGTTAAGTAATCGCAGCCGTCCTTTAAAATAATAAATTCAAAAGATAGAGTAAATTTATGAAAGAGAGTATAAAGAAATGAAAATTGCAGATACAGCGTAGAATGCAAAATGAGTGTGTTCCATGTCATTGATGACGGGGCAAGAGGGATGACAATTGTTTAGGGGTAATTCCAGGTCAAATGGGCTGTTGTGTTCAACCGATCGTCACCGGAGCACCTCAAATCGGCAAATTTCGCTACCAATGGAGCAAACCACACTAGAATAGGATTTTCGTGCAAACAAAGACTGAAACGCCATCAATCGCACCAACGGTAGAGGGTCATGCTACTGGTATTTAATCAATCCTTTATCTGTGAATGCTATGGCTAGTTTATCAATCTAGAACAAATACTAGCAGGGCAAACTCGTCTTCTCCTGTAATTAGTCCTTCAGAGCATTCTGGGAAAGGGGAGGGATTCACCATTTCGTTTAAGTTTTATTTGCAATCGAAAGTTCAGTAGGAATTTACCTCTAAAATTGCATTGATGAAATTTTTTTTATCACATCTGTATAATTAATTGGGTCTCTGTTTTGAAGCATAAGATCTATATATGGCATTTCATCCCTCCAAATTTGCATTGATGATGTTTTTACTGTCACTTCTGCACCTGATGTAGACAGGATCCATGATAAATAGGTTGTTATCCTCCCGTAGCGATGCTTTATGTAACATTTGGTTTACGGATCTGATAAATTAACTTCTGGGTTTCCTACAGCATGCATGAAGTAATGTAATCTGTAAATTTCCCTACTAATCTGTTCAGGGCCATCCTCCTAGCAGCACAAAGCCAGGGATTTTTCTTAAGGAAAGTGATGCTGAGTTATTTAAGGTAACGTAGGAGACCAGAATGCTACTTAGTTCAGATAATGGCTCTTCCCTGCCCCAAGCAGCATAGTACTATAGTAGTTTTCTTAGGTTGAAGATCCGGTTGTGGAACTTGTTCTGTTCTTATGGATAATATGGGTGATATCTCATCACAAATATTGGCAAAAGACAAAGATCATGCTTGCTAAGTTTTCCAACTAGATGAAGTGGGTTCTTTGTTGAATGAAATTAATCCGGAAGAATTTTGTATTATTTTAATACTTGATTTATATCCTATAATGGTCAATGGTTAATGCTAAATATTTAGCCTCATTGTGATCTTTCATTTCAGGGAGGTTATGTTACCCATCTGCATAAATTACTCTCAATTGAATCAAGCTTAGGGGGGACCCTCTTCCTCTAATGATAGTATGTAATGCATAGGAAGCATGATTAACTAGTTGTGATTTACATAATTATGAACTATGGCTCTGGTATGAAAGGCAACTAATATTAATACAAAACTTCAAAGTTTATAGATTAAAAATGCTAGTATTTGGGATTTGTTTCAATTTTTATGTTTCTTCTAATAGTTTATATTATTTATTAGTGTAGGTTCTGTATATTGGAGATCACATTTGTGGAGATATAATGCACAGCAAAAAAGCTTTTGGTATATTCCACTGATTCTTGCTATTTGGGGATTTCGATTAGATTTTGCTTTGTCATTCGATTTGTTGGTGAATATGGCATTACTTGTAGTCATAATTTTAGTATGAGTATATACGACAGGAATAGTAATAGAAAATGAAAATCATCTATGAGAGGCCATGATATATGAGTCCAAGTAATTCTTGCCATGTGTTATATCACCATTTGGTTGACTAACAAACAATCCCAATATCGTAAAGTCCCACTGTCCCACAATTTATCTATCCGGTTCAGTCTGTGAAAGTCGCAAGGATTGATGATTTCCCCATAAGTTTCATTTTTCAACTGAAAGGTAAAACCATAAATCCCTTGTTCACCTTGTGTTTGATAATATATTATTTGGAAAATGAGATTCTCCTTCATATGTTGGGGTAACTATTTGTGAATATGATATCCTATGTGTGTTTGTGAGGAGATTAAGTGGAGAGCGACAGCTCATTCCAACATGGGAGGGCCAAGGGATGGTGATATTTTCAATTTGATATTGCTGATGGATGCATAGTAAAGTAGAAAGTGAAGGAAATCCTTGATTGGCAGTTAATTAACACAGGTGTGAACTTCCAGGTTGTGGCTGTATATAAGATTTAGAAGCTCTTTGTTGTTTGACTTTGGTCTGGAGTGTATGATAGAGTGAAGCAGTGAGCGTGTGTCTGAATGCATAGATCATCAATGAGTAAGAGTAGATTTACTTGAGGAAACCCCACATGACGTTAGAGGAATGAATTCTGATTAAGGAAATTTAGTTAAACATCAATAGAAATGAAATCTCTATTAGCTCAAGTCAGCTTATACAAGATGGTTATAAGATTCTCTGATTTTTCAATTTTTAGATCAAGGAAGTTAAGTTCCACGTTCTCCTTGGCAACCTGTGTTAGTATTGGTGTTGGTGTCCTAAAAGAGGAGAGTACTTACCTTCTAGGATAGCTATTCTATACACATATAAAAATGCTTCTTTTGTCATCCATTTTTTTTATTGGAATTTAACTCATGTGATTTTGGCAATGTGAGAACTTGTTTTGATAAAATGTAATGGTTGCTATGCTTGTCATGTCTAATCCTAAGCTGAATGGTTTGTTTCTACAAGGATCATTAAGCAGTCTTGATGACAAATATAATGCATAAATGGAAGTTTTGATAAAATCTCCCTTCTACTAGGCATTTGGGTTTTTTGGGAAGTTCTGTCAAATGGAAGTTCTATGCATAATTAGGAAAGGTTTGCATTTGATTTTCGAGTGTTACGAATAGCCAATGCTTTGGCTTAGCTCACAATGAATAGTTTTTGCTCAATTATGAAAGTTTGGTATGTTTGAATACTGAGTATGTGGATTAGAAGGTGCAGAGCTTTGGTTTCATGGCATTCATCTAATTCCTGGGTGTGAAAACAAGGCAGTCAGCGAGATACTTGGCTAGTTTTTCTCACTGTTTTGGGAGTGAGGCCTCCTGTTTTATGGAGTAAACGCTTGTAATTAGCACTTACTCTGGAAATTTTGCAGAGAGGAATAGAGAAGGTTGCCTAAGATTCAATGCAAGACCATGCAGAACTCATCTACAGAGCCTGCAACCTTGGGTGTCGGGCTATTGATTCTTCTATCCTGTTTACATTCAGGAACAGGCTTTTATGCTCCTAAGAATTATAGGATTCATGGAAGGCTTGGAAGTTCGTCCCCTGTTATACTATTTAGCTGACTGCTATAGTATTGTTCTGTTCATTTAACTTACTGCTTCTATATATCTTGTATTAGTTGTACATGCAGCCTCCCCCTTTATTGGTATTATTGTTAATCCTACTGGAACTTTGCTGTTATTTGACCTGGTTTGAAGCACTGGATTCATATTTAGTAGAAAAATAACTGCACATGGCGTGAATGAAGATGTTGCTGAACGAAAATGGCGAAGGCTTCGGAAGTCCCTTCAGGTAGTGGTAATCCATTGAAGCTCCAATGTCCCTCAACTTGTATTCTGAGATTTGATTTCAGTGTTATTTTCTATAGAAGGATTGCATGTACGGATTTAACATTTCATAAGTAACATGTGAAATGTATTCTTTATTTTCCTGGCTTGAATTGAATGATTTTTTCTACCTAGATCAGTTGTGTTCCACGTGAAATGTATTCTTTATAAATAAAGGAATGGTATCTAAATTTTGTTACTTTTTCTTGACAATACTCCTAACTATCGTCCTCAATTTTTCAGCACGTACATTACGGTAATTATATATTTGATTTTAAATTATTGATAATAAAAAATATTTAAAAATAAAATTAAATATATATTTACTTTTTTTGTATTCTTGATATTAATTTTTAAAAATTATATTTGAAATTAAGTATGTTATCATTAATTAGGATTTCGATAAGTTTTTAATATTGATACCATTCCTTTATTTATAATCAACCTATTCTTCAAATTAGTTTAACATTTACTCTCTTATGACTACAACTTGGGTCTTAAATTGTTACCATGCAACACGTTTTGCCTATAATATTTTTATACAAGTTTAAATATGATTTGTTATTAGTGTGAATTTTTTTCCACTATCAATATAACAAAAAGATAAATTAACTTTGGTAGAACTTTATCAATTAATTGGATATTATCAGTGGTGTTTCCAAGGGATACAAATCCCAACATCACATGGACATAATATAAGGATTAAAAAATAATTACTTGCCATGACTTCTTAAACAATGCAAGATACTGCATATACATAATCTGGTACTATCGTTAATTGGTGTGCCTAATTGAACCCATTAACTTCGATCTCGCTATTAGTAGATATGCAATTAACAAGAGTAAATTAGCATTAATTATTATGTTACACAACTTGATATATATCATTATGAGATCGAAATTTTTTATTTTAAAGGTATGAAAAAGCTTATGATGAATAATTAAGTAGTTATGTTTGATTAATGTTACTACTTCAATTGATTAAAATACACAATTTGATTCATGTCTACTAGGAGAATTGGTCAAGTAAAATAGTATTGATTTCAATTAAGTACAATTTGACATGAACTAAGACTTGAAACCTCTTGCCTAACTTATTCAAATGCATTAGTTGTATCATAGTAGCTCTCCTCTAAGTTAGGTGTTAGAGGTTTAGCCTAACTGATTTATTATTAGTCTCACTCAATTGTTTGAATGAGTTAGATTGTGTTGGTCTCTACCTAACTCTTTCAATCAATATTCACACATAAAACATAAACTAGATGATGGAGTAGAGTTCCGACAATAAATATCTAATTCAGGATAGATTCCATCTTTTTTCAAAAAAAGATAGATTAATTTGAGTAGAACTTTATCAACTAACTGGATGTTGCCAATGCTAATTTCAAGGGATATGAATTCCAACATCACATAGACATAACATTATCCAACAGGAAACAAGTACTTGTTATAATTTATTATATAGTTATAAGATAGTACATGTACATGACTTGATACCATGGTCAATTAGTGTTCCCAATTGAACCAATTAATTTTGATAATATATAATTAGCAAGAGTAAAGTAACCTTAATTACCAAATTGTATAACTTGATTCTTATCAATGTAAATTCAAGGTATTTATTTTTAAGGTACGAAAAATAAATTTATAATATATAATTGAGTAGTTCCATTTAATTAGTGTTTGTGCCTTGATTGTTGAAATATATGATTTGATTTAGAAGAAAACTTAGGTAAAATTTCTTAAATGTTTGTTATATGCTTCTGTGATCTTATAGCCACAAGTATGTAATTATTCTGTTTAGTTATTATTGACAATTACAATTTTATAATTATGATAATTATCATTGTGCATATTGTTTTCCTTAAAAAAAACAATTGACACACAAATCATTGTGATCTAATTGAAGAATTTTATAGCAAACACTCAAAGAAATCTATTTAAGTTATTGTCCCTTGATTTATATCACTAGGAAAATTAGCTAATCTTCACTTCATTACTAATGTACATCTAATTTGCAAGTGAGCTTTTCTAATATCTAAAATTTATTAGCTGATAAGTCCTGAAGTGGTGAGATAATACTAAGGTATTTAGGTAATAGATGAGTGGTATTTAATTCCAGTATACCTAATTGGTAATTTTTGACTAGTAAAAGCATAATATCATAATTCACTAATGCATACAATTTGATTTGTGTAATTAAATGAATGAATTATAATATTTAATTTATACCGATAAAAGGATTAATGAATCTTTTTTTGGTTGGTAGTCCTAGTTGATCTTTATTTCATTACTAGTATCTAAAATTTATTCCCTAATTTGTGTAATTAGTTCATTTTGTTCTATTTAATTGGCAGTCTATATATATGGAAAACATAAGTATAATAATGTTACATATAAATTTCAATTACATTAAATTATAAATTCAAATATTATATTTTAATTATAAAAACGTAAAAAAATTAAAAAATTTACCATTATAATACATTAATGATTAATTAATAATCCAATCCAATAATATAATATCACTGTGAGATGAAAGTTTTTAATTTTAATTACGGCATTTTTAGAAAATATGAACACTATGGCATAAAATACTCCCTTCCTTTTCTTGAATCACATTCTCTCGGATTCTGTTTCAAATCAAATTTTGTATGAAAACAACCCTTCCCTCACTTTGAATTTTTGGTTCCCTCCTGAGACCATAAGTACAAAATTTTCATTCGTCTTCTCTCATTCCGAATTCATCAGTCATTGCTGCAAAAGTTGGAGGGAAGCACGAATTTTTTTCCCGCTCTTCTTTGATTTTATTTTATTCCTTTTTCATTTCATTTCTGCTATGAGGCCCTGCACTACCCTATTATTTGATATGCACGAACTTATTATGCAACCTTCCAGCAATCAAAAATTGAATGGCAAAACCTGCAACGAGTAAGATTAGGTTTCTCTGTCTTTTTGTTTCAACCAGGCGTTTGTTGATTGAGTACGATTTTTTCTTTTGTTTAGCTTTCTAAATCTCTTCAAATTTATCTTTTCCTTTCTTTATTTTGATTTTTTGGAATTAGCTAAAGACAGAGGTGACTCGAAAGTGGGGATGCATCTGAACCTCGAAGGAATGCTTCAAACTCACAATAACTGCTTAAATTAGGAAGGGCATTTGGTAGGAGTGATTTTGATCCAAAAGGGAGAAGTGATAATAAGGTGAATGAAAATTTTACTGCATTTAATTTACGTGCTCAAATAACTGTGTAATTTCTAAATGTTACTCTGATAAGTTGGCAAATAATGAGCTTTTATATTTGCTTAGTATATTCTTGTCCAGCACTAGTCTTTGAACTAAAGCCACTGACTATGGCCTGGTAATTTTAACTCTTATGCACACTCACTATATGCAGATATGTGGTGAGATGTGAAAGATTGGATGACTAAGTGTGCATGTCTCATTTTAAGTTGCCCAATTTGACAAGTTTTTATTTATCTACAGGTTTTTTGCCCAGCTCATGCTTACTAACATAAATAAAGAACTCAGGGGACTAAGGTGCCCTTTTAATTTAGTACATTTTATGAAGATTTTTTATACTGTACTAATGCATGAATTATAGCCATTACCTTGCTTTTCAATTAGGAAAAATTTTTTAGCCTTCAAATTCCATTGAAGATATTAGAAACTTAGAAGTCCCTTCTATCTGTATTGCCAGTTTTTTTTTTGTTAATTTTTTAACTCCTTTTTCCTACCAATTTTCTGCCTTTAATATTTCCTGGGTTTGTGTTTGTTTACCTGTTCAGGAAATATTATTTAACTAATATTTTTTTGTAGATATGATGCAAGTGGTTCTGGATAGATTGCGAGGTATGTTTTAAAAAAGCTAATTGCTTATGGTGCCATTCCCATAACAATATCAAGCATGGCCAAAGATGTTGTGATTATGAACTAAAGCCCTTGGCTATGGCATGGTAATTTTAACTCTTACGCACACTCACTATACGCAGAAGTATGGTGAGATGTGAGAGATTGAGTGACTGAGTGTGCATGTCTCATTTTAAGCTGCCAAATTTGACAAGTTTTTATTTGTCTGCAGGTTTTCTTCGCCAACTCACGCTTGCTGACATAAATAAAGAACTCAAGGGACTGAGGTAACCCTTTAGTTTAGTGCACTGTATGAAGATTTTGAATACCGACTAACGCATGACTTAATACAAGACATGCTAGTATTTGGGATTTGTTTCTATTTCTATGTTTCTTGTAAATGTTTTTATTCTTTATTTATGTAGATTCTACATGTTGTGGATCACATTTACTGAGATATAGTGTGTAGCAAAACAGCTCTTGGTATATTCCATTAATCCTTATCATTTTCTTATTTTTTATTAGATTTTGCTTTGTAATTAGGCCTACTAGTGAACTTGACATTGCTTGTACTCATGATTTTAGCATGAGTATATATGACAGGAAAAGTAATAAAAAGAATTCATCTATGAGAGGCTATGATAAATAAGTCCAAGTAATTCTTGTCATATCTTGTATGGTGATTTTGCTGACTAATAAATGATCCAGTATCGAAAAGTCCCTCCATGCCACAATTTGTTTATGCAGATCATTCTATGAAAATTGTAGGGATTGACAATGTCCTGGTTAGTTTCATTTTTTAACTGAAAAGTAACCCCATAAATCCTTTGTTTGCCTTGTTTTTTATGATAAATTATTCAGAAAATGAAATTATCCTTCTTATGCTAAGGTGAATGTTTGGCATTATGACTTTCTATGCTATTATTAAAAGGTTTCCTAAACTTAATGAATAGGATCCTGTAATTCTGTAACTTACAACTAATTGTCTTTCATTCTCGAAAATTCAGAAGATAAAGATGAATGTGGAAAGGAGAATGCCAAGAAATTATAGAAATCAAAGGATTCTGATGAAGATGAATGCAAGAAAGAGAATTCCAAGAAATCAAAACATTTTAATGAAGATGAAGATAAGTGTGATTTAGTAAGCTGGAATTTACACTTTAAAGAGCACTACTTTCCATAGCCAGTGGTGTATATTTTTTAAACTTGTCTTGTCTTCTTACCGAGTGATCATGAACTGAGTGAGCATAGTGAAGATGATGAATCAAACGATGACTTTGCTTCTGGTGTGCGTTCATCTGCAGCTAACAGTTATAAGCAGCTTATGAGCATATTGAACGAAGAGGCCTTTACAATCGATCCTTATTTTTTTTCCTATAAAAACATTTATTAATTAATAAATTTTATATCTTCGCACTCTTTCTGTAATTTTGTTGACATGAAATAAGATATGCTATCAATTATGTGATGCTTATAAGCCACTTTCCTACATGTGTACGTCATCAACCTTTATTATCGCACATACACTTTGCATAGCCATTATACATGCCCGTGATTAGTCATCAATTTTGTGTCACGCAGAGGTAAGCATGTCATGGATGTGGAACACGTATGGACCATTGCTAAATCTGCTCAAAAGCTAATAAAGTTAATTGACAAAGAGGGGCCTCTTAAGCACACCCCTTCAAAGTTGAAGGAATAATTTTTATGTTGGCTGGGCCAAACAAATGTGATAGTTTCATGGCAATATATCGTATTCTGAAATTCCATAGAGATAAGAGTAACAAATTCTTTTGATATTGGCACTGGTCAACCTATCCAGAACCCCAAACAAGCTAATGAAACAAATTGGAAAGGTCATGGTTTCCTGCAATCGTGCATTTTGGGCTCAGACCGGAGTTCTTAGAACAAAAACAAAAATAAACCAAAAAATTTTAGATAATAATCGAGTCAATAGATAGCACACCAACAATTCACCCAGCAAAGCAATTTCTCTCATGATAGGCATTGTCATCTAAGGAGCCATTCCACTACATGATACATAATCATCAAGATGTATACATATACTCAGAGCAACTAAAATAAGGTGCCAATTCAAGCAGTAAGCAAAAGAAGCAACAACACCAACATCAAGATAAGGCACCAATTATATATATGTAAAGAACACCTGTTGTATACATAGGATGCATAAAGATATGTTACATAAATTGGTATAACTAGCAAATATTCTACAAATAGCCATCCTTTATATCTAACCATCATCATGATTTGCAAAGCTTCAAGCAGAATAAATAAAAAGACTGACACGGTTGTCTTCGGTTTGCAAGGAATTGTACAAGTAAGAGATACAACTAAGATAAACCATCCCAAGCATAAAATCCCATTAGTTTGTCCAATATTAGCTATGCTCCATATTCAGGTCTTGATGCCTTCTGCAAACCTCTCCAAACCTTCCATATATGTTGGGTTGATTCAAGTCTTGACGCCTTTTGTAAAACTTTTCAAACCTTTTACATGTGTTGGGGTGATTCATGTACCTTCAATTGTGGATAATTGATGTCTGCCATTAGCAAAACCAATGCCTAAGTATTAACCAACACTTTTTATATGGTGTACTCAGTGGGGTAAAAGGGAGCACACAGGAACAAAACTCTTACCTCTCAAGTTGTAATTTCTGAATTACTAGTCCCTTAAGTAGAAGCTCTGAACTTTAAACTACAATCCCTGCAAGTTTATGCAGTTCTATGACATTAATGGGAAAAAAAATGCAAGTCCAACACAAACACATGCAAATACATCAATGGAAAAGCAATTGGCTAATAGAAAAACCTCCATCACATCCAGATTAATGGTCTTTGTTCTCTCTTGATGAAATTGCCCTTTCCCAATCAGCACATGCTTAAGCTTTAGCTTACTAAAAGCTCTTTTCAATATACGACCCTATACAGAGACATCACTACATCTATCTCAATACTAGCTAATATATTAAAACTTTTCAGCCCAGTAGACAAACATCAATTCAATGTCCTGCACAAAATAAAAGAAAGCAAAGTATATTAACAGATTGAGCTATTACAAGCTTGTACACATGAACAGGCTTTGTTTGACCTATTCTCTGACATCTATCCATGGCCTTTAAATCCATCCTGTTGTGCAAATGAACTCAACAAGTAAATTAAAACACCAATGTGCCAAGTTTTACAAGCTAAACATGAAACTTTCTAAAAGAAAATCAAAGCACTTAAAGGTACCTAGTCACTATCATAAAGAATGCATGTATTAGCTGCAGTGAGATTAATTCCTAATCCGCTAGCCCTAAGCTAGGATAGAACGATGTATACCAGTCTGTAGTTTAATGATGCTAGGACAGAATGCATGTATATCCCTTGTTTTTGTTCTCCTTTTCTTCTAAAATGCTTTCCAAATCTTTGCCGAAAGCCCCAATGTATGAATTATAAAGAGCACTTACAGAAATTTCTAAGGAGATTTGGATTGTCAACCTTTTTTGGTAGCCTTCTCGCCAATAGCGATGTCTGAGCAGCTCACACCACCTTGGCTATAATCGGAAGCTACAAAAGAAATGGCTATAGGGTTCAGCTAGCTTTCGATTTAGTCTCCGAGTCTCTAATTTCTGCACAATATCTACAATGACAAAGAATGGATTGATGACAGGGAGCTGACATGGATAGTGGTTGGAATAGCATTCCAAGTCATCAATTGAAATGGGGTCATTCTATAATTATCCTCATAAGAATCCGTCCATAGCAAATTTGTTTTCCTCTGCCACATATCCACATGGCTATATCACAAATTGACATGTGTCCCGGGTTTCTGGAACCCAAACTAAGCCAAAGATACCGCAACCTTCACCTTATTCTTAATATTTTATTGCCAAAAATGGTTAGAACAATACTTAAAAGAATAAAGTGGGGTTATTGGAAGGTTGTCCTGCCCCTAATTTGGTATGTTGGTATCAAACAGTAACATGGTGGTTGAGGGCCTAAAGTGGGGTGAATTGAAGGGCTGAACCGGTGGAGTTCTCTTCAAATCGCGATCCCTTCAATAATGCGCGTGTGAAATCAAAGAATCACATTTCCCTTTATAAACCACACCTTAGAAATACAAGGCAGCTTCTCTGCTTTCTCTTCATCCAAACACAAGATCTAAAATTATAGTATTTCTTGATTCTCGAAGTCCGAACTTATCAAGTTCACGTGCAGCTGGCAAATCATCTGCCTCATTCAGCTCAGTTTTCAACTCTGTAATGGCGAAAGTACTCATACTTTTCTGGGTTTTCGTTTTTGCCTCAAACCCAGTAAGATCTCAGTCTGATGATCTCTTCTTTGACGGATTTCATGGTGCCAGCGGCAACATAAGCTTAAACGGCGGTGCAGTGATGGAGAACAATGGCATAATTCGCCTCACAAACGACACACTCAGAGTACTCGGCCATGCGTTTTATTCATCACCATTCCAATTCAAAGCCACCGCCGACGCCAAAGTTTCCTCCTTTTCCACTGCTTTTGCATTTGTAATAATCCCTGAGTATCCAAAATTAGGAGGCCATGGCTTGGCTTTCACCATTTCTCGCTCAAAAGAGCTTGCCGGTGCTCTTCCTAGCCAGTATCTGGGTCTTCTCAATTCAAGCGACGTGGGGAATTTTTCAAACCACTTGTTTGCTGTGGAGTTCGACACTGTACAAGACTTTGAATTCGGAGACATCAACGATAACCATGTCGGAATCAACCTGAATAGCTTGATTTCAAACAGATCTGTTCCTGCTGCATATTTTACAGAGGAGTCAGTGAAGCAAGATTTCAATTTGAAGAGTGGTAAGGTAGTTCAGGCTTGGATTGATTACAATTCATCTAAAAATCTTTTGGAAGTTCGGATTTCTCCCACTTCTGCAAAACCAAGTTCTGCAATTTTAACCTATGAAGTGGATCTCTCACCAATTCTAGAAGAATCCATGTTCGTGGGGTTTTCTTCTTCAACTGGCTTGCTTGCCAGCTGGCACTACATCTTGGGTTGGAGCTTCAAAATCAATGGGGAGGCGAAATCTCTGGATTTGGAAAAACTCCCTTCTCTGCCTGACTCTAAGAAGAATCAAACATCATTAGTGGTGGGAGTTTCTTTTGCAGCTGTTTTTCTAATTATTTTAGCAATTTTGGTTGGATTTTATCTAATAATAAAGATTAGAAACGCTGATGTTATTGAAGCCTGGGAACTTGATGTTGGACCCCACAGATTCCCATATCAAGAGATGAAGCTAGCGACAAGATGCTTCAAAGACAAATACTTACTCGGGTTTGGCGGGTTTGGTCGTGTCTACAAGGGGGTTCTTCCAAATTCCAACACCGAGGTTGCCGTAAAGCGGATTTCCCATGAATCAAAACAAGGTTTCCGGGAATTTTTGTCTGAAATCGCAACCATTGGTCGGCTTCGTCACAGAAACTTAGTACAATTACTGGGTTGGTGTCGAAAGCACGGGGATTTAATACTTGTGTATGATTTTATGCAAAATGGAAGCCTGGACAAGTTTTTGTTTGATGAACCAAAAACCATCTTAACCTGGGAACAAAGGTTTAAGATTATAAAGGGTGTGGCTTCTGGTCTCTTGTATTTGCACGAAGGATGGGAACAAACTGTGATTCACAGAGACATAAAAGCAGGGAATGTTCTGCTAGATTCAGAGTTAAATGGAAGGCTTGGCGACTTCGGTTTGGCCAAGCTCTATGAACACGGGTCGAATCCGAGTACGACCCGGGTTGTGGGTACGTTGGGTTATTTGGCACCGGAGCTAACAAGAACGGGAAAACCCACGACGAGTTCTGATGTGTTTGCATTTGGTGCTCTGTTGCTGGAAGTGGTGTGTGGGAGAAGACCGATAGAGCCGAAGGCGCTGCCGGAGGAGCTGATATTGGTGGACTGGGTGTGGGATCAGTGGCGGGTCGGGGCGATCCTAAACGTGGTGGATCCGAAGTTGGGCGGTGTGTTGGATGAGGTGCAGGCTGTGGTGGTTTTGAAACTGGGGTTAATGTGTTCGAAAGATTCGCCGGAGGCCCGGCCCAGCATGAGGCAGGTGGTGAGGTATTTGGAAGGGGAGGCGGTGTTGCCGGAGGTGGCAGCGACGCCGCATGTATTGGATATGAAAAAGAGCGGCGGCAGCGAATCTGAGGATTTTGTGCATTCTTATCCAACGTCGTCGTATTTTGATAGAGTGAGTAGCAGGTGTTCGTCAGCCGGTGATGAGAGAGATGTGGATATTGAGGCTGGCTATCGTGCTTCGCCACCTTCACTTTCCTGTACCCGTGAAGGTAGGTAGGTACTTTGCCACGTCGGAGGCTTGCTGGGGATTCTTCTGACTTCTTATTTTTTTAATTGAGTTTAGCTTTTAATACTATTTATTGTTGTAATTATGTGTATATGATCGGCAGAAAAATTTTGTGGTTTTTTGGGAGGGTGCTGTTTAAAATGTTCATGATTAGATTGAACAAATAGAGGTGTCAACTCCTTTTGTAAATAGCCAAATGTAATTTTAATTTGCTAGCAAATGTAACGTAGCTGCCGTTGACCAAATTTATTGCATTTTTTCCCTTTGCAAGACAATGGGCAGAACACGTGTAATGACAGGATCCGAATTCTCTCAATTTTTATTATTTTCAAAAAAATAAAAACATAAAATTTATTTTAGTGATCTATTATTTTTCATTTTAAGATCTATTATTTTAATGTAAAATTTTTTATATTTATTTATTTTATAAAATTACTCTGTCCTCTGAGATAGAAAGACCGGAAGTGGATCTCAGTTGGAAAGTATAAAAGGCATATAAAAAATATGTCAGCTGCTTACGGCCATTGGTCCTTGTGGTCTACGTCATGAATCATTTGGTTTTGATGGTTGTGAGTTGTGACATATTATTGGTCCCACGTGTGGGGCTTACGAGCATTATATCAGTCTCCTTGTCTCCATGGCTGTTAGGATCAAACTACAATGGTTCAGAAATGAAAAAGTCGTTTAAAGCAAGACTACGGGTTGTTTGAGACTTGAGATATTGAAAATGCAGGGAAGGAGGAAAAACAGGCATGAGCATTTTATGCAAGAGAAATAGGAAATGAGTTTATACCAACTTCTAGAAGGATTTTCATTTTTTTAAAGTATATTTTTTTCATTTTTCTATATTTTATGTTCGTCAAAATTAAGAAGTTTTGAAAAGTTATTTACTTAAGGAAAAGGTTAAAATAAATATTATCCTCCTATGTTATATTTTATGTATAATTTTTTTTAATATTTTAAAATGTATAAATAAATATTTTAAATTATACATATTATGCAAACCTCTTTATCTCTTATTTCATATTTTTAATAATAGAGGAACTTTATAATATCATTTCTTATTGTGCTTAATTATACAAAAATTAACTTTTAAAAAGAGCATCGTTGTTACCCTCAGTGCTGTGTGCCAAAAATGGTTGGCGAATAACAGTGGCCAAATTAAAATATTGTTTCTGCTTATACGCTCAATCCATATATTCAATCATTTTTCAATTTTCTAGCCATTATTCAGCTCATATTATTTAAGATAAATAATACTTTCCTTTAAAATTCAATATTATGTCAAAGCATACTTCAAAATAAAAACAAAAATTTATTAACCTTTTACTTTCAAAATTAATATCTAAATATTATCAAATATGAAATATTAATTTATAATCAATTTTTAAAATAATTATTCATAATTTTTAGCCTTATTAATAAAACTATGAATAATTTTTTATCTCATCATTCATTTCTAAATATTCAAGCCTTATGAACAATTGTTGATATTCAGAATAATCACCTTTTAAAACAGTTATTCATAATTTTTAGTGTTATTATTTATATTATTTTTATTAGTGTACTTACTTGCATAAAATTGATTTGTTAAGATTACTTTTATACCCAAAATTAATTTCAAATTAAAACTTATAAATAATAATTTTAAATTTCAATGTTAATATTTAAATAAAACCAAAGTCTTCTCATCCAACAAAACAAATTTAAAAAATATTTTATTTTATTGCATTTTAATTTTATACAGGTACAATTTTTTTATAAAGTTATTTCCCTAATAACACATAAAACATAGAATAACAACTAAGATTTAATTTTTATTTTTTATCCGTTGATAAAACTTTCAAAATTGAAAAAGAACATATAAAATTGAAACAAGTTCACATGCCTATAACACATTCAAAAAAATGAATTCATGAATAAATTTTTAGAAAAAATAAATAAATTTAATGAAAATACATTTTTATCAAAAATTTACTGGATACATTAAGGAGTACAATTTGTTTAAGTAAATCATAATTACATAAATTATTCATAAAATACTTATGTGTATATATATATGATTACTAGAAGAAATCATGTCAATGTGGAATTTTAATTGTAATTTTAAGTTATATGTATTAATAAAAAATAATTTAATAAAAATTGTACATGTAAAGAAGAAAATTGTTCAAAATGAAATGGAATAAAATATATTCTAAAGTTGTTTTAAATATTAATTTTGAAAGCAAAATTATTGTTTATAATTTTTATTTTAAAATCAGCTTTAGATATAAAAGTAATTTTGAAAAATTAGTTTTTGTGCAATAAAGTACATTAAAAAATAATCGTAGAAATGCCTCTTTGTGTGAAGATTTGAAAGGAGAAAGAATGGAGGGAATTTTTTGCACAATTTATATATACACACCCACACGTATATATGGTATAGTTTAAATATTTTAATTACACGTTTTATAATATTAAGAGTTTTTTTCCATGTGAGGTATAATATAAGGAAGTTATGTTTATTTTAGCTTAAGGAAGAATTTACAGCACATGCTTAATATAGTGATACATCGATTCACTACTAGATTCAATTACAAGTCAAGTTAACAATTTCTTGTGACATGCCACATGATCATATATTAGTCCTTAATTTGATAGAAAATCAATATGCCATTACAGTAATGGTACACCATAAATTCCTCCTTATTCAATTTATAATTTTAACTCTAATTTATTCTTTAATTAATATTTAACATTTTTTAACATTTTAGTATTTCACAAAAATGAAATATTCTGACCCTCCAAAGTTTCTCTAACATTTCTTTCTTCAAAATATATTTATAAAAATTATTTCTTTCTTTAAAAAAATCTGAATAAATTTTTTTTCTCTCTCCTTGCTTTATATATTATGTTTAAATTGATACTTTGTATTTGGATATTTTGATTCTCCAATTTTTTATATTTTGACTCAAAAAAGGGAAAGAGCTCGAATGTGAGCCATGGTTTTTACGGTTATGTAAAGCTACTAGCAATTATGACTTATATTCATTTATACATCCTTACTTTTCCTTATTCATATTCATCCATATCAGCCTTTGGATAATTGTGGGTTAGATACATATTGACCTAATCAAATAAGTTCATATTGGATCAAATTTTGCTTCTCATTTATATTTATAAGAGATGGAGTTATGCATGAAACGAATTAACATTTTAAAATAAAGAAAAAATAAATTAAAATATTTTTATAATTTAGTGTAAGTTTAAATTTTTTAAAATTATTTATCTTCAATAAACTATCATGATATCCATATATATATATATATATATATATATATATGGTATATTAATTCTTTTTCTAAAAAGAATAAAGTAAACATTAATCGCTTATGTTAATCTCACTTTAACATTATATAAGAATTAAATTAAATTTAAAATATTAAAAAAATAGAAACTATAAAAGAACTTTAAAGTTCAAACAATCGAAACGATGTTGGCAAAGGTTTTATTTAGATTTTTTTTAGAAAGAGGAGAGTATTTTTTGAGAGAGAATTTTTTTATACGGAATATATTTTTGAAGAAAAAAATATTAGAGAGAGAAAGATAATTTTGGGAGAGAGATAAAATTTATTACCAAGATATTTAAAAAAGAAAGATTTATATAACAAATTATTTTTTCTACGTGCTGAAAAACTTATTTATAAGTTAATTTAAAAAGGAAAGGCAAAATTGTAAAAGGTTTCTACATTTGATCATATACATTTCTTTAACCACCTATTACTCTTCTTTGTACAATTTTTGACATAAAAATAAGGAGTTGAAAAGTTACAATTCAGCCACTTATTCCCCTTTTTTGCCTTTCCCTTTATCCTTCTTTATCTTCTTTCCTTTCCTTCCTACCTTCAACGAGTGTTGAGGACTATGTTGATTATAACTTAGGATTTCCAATACTTAAATCACAAGATTGTTTATATTTTTATAGATATACACCATATTAATATTTGGTGATATTTTTAAAATTCTTTTCTCTTGAATTTAAAATTTTGTATGTATTGAGTTTTTTTTTATTTTTCAACATCTTTAATTTGAATTTAAATTTTATGGGTGTTGAATTATTCTTAAAATTTTTTTCCTTTTCAATGTTTCCAATTTAAATTTAAAAGTCCATGTATGTTGAATGACTTATGATTTTAGCTAGTAAAGAAAATTATCATAAAATAAGTTTGTACTAATAATGTTATGCCATCCTTAATTATAAATAAGTTAGTAATTATCATACAAGAAAGAATAGTTAAAGTATCCGGTAAATTCAGGTGAATTAAGAATATTATGTGTGAAATATAAAAAAAATAGAATTAATAAAAATAAGAATATGAGAATATGATTTAGGTGAAATTTTAATGGAAAAAGTTTATTAGAATCCTGAAGTACAAAGTTATATATTAATATAAATAAGTATATAAGTATGGAAGAGGTTTAAGAGTATTTTTTCAAAAATGCCCCTGGGGCTTTATTTTCTCCAATTTAGCCCTCAAACCCTCATGTCCCTTTCATTTTTTCATTTCTTCCACTCTCTCTACACAATCTTCTCACTACTCCATCAATTAAGTAAGGGAGACTTCAAATCTTCTTGATTTCTTCATTTAATTAAGGTAAGAATAATGTTTTCATTAAGAATCCCTCCTATTTCTTCTTGATTGATAAAGAATTTGAACTCTGTTTGATTTCGTTAAGTATTTTAAACCTTAACTCTAGAAATTATGGATTTTGATATAGTTAAGGTTGAAAGATCTTCAAACTAGTCTTCTAGCATCCTTTTCTATATAAGGTGAGTGGATAATCTAACTAAATTTATGAATTTTAAGGTTATATGAAGATATATATGAAATATGGGTTGGTTTGTGATTTTGTTTGAATCTAGTTTATTTTGATGTTATGAAAGTAATAAACGATGAAGAGATGTGATATGAGATGTTAGATAAATATATTGATTATTATATTTGGATTTGATGTGCATATATATGTTTGTGAAGTGTTTGGGGTTGGTTACATAGTGGAAATTTGGTAAAAAATTGAGATTTTCATGTATGAATTAATTCGTGAATTAATTCCAAGGGTCCAAAGGCGAAACTAGACTTCAAATTTGAGTAACTAATCAATTCTAGAGGTCTAAAGGTTGATAAATCAATTCTAAAAGTTCAGAGGTGAAACTGAGCTTTAGAATTGAGTAATCAATGGATTTTGAAGGTCAAAAGGCAAAAACTAGATAGGTGAATTGATTCATGAATTGATTCATTGACTATAGAAATTTTTCTGACTTCAAAGGTGTATAACTTCTTCATATTATGTTTGTTTTAAACAAACAATCTATCCTTTTAAAAGTAATTAACTATACTTTTAAATGAAATTAGTTTCAACTTAAAATCTTGTATATATTTTGAGATATCATAAAAAAAAATGGACAAAGGTCAAAAATTTAGAATTTCAAAAAATGGACTTTTTTGCATCTATTTTCAAAAGTGCTTAACTTTTTGAAACTTAGCTAATTTAGGCAAATAACTAGTCTATAAAAAGAGAATTAAGTCTATTTTCATATGAAAAAAATTTCATGAATATTATCTTTATAATTTTTTAGTTATTCATAAAAGAACACCCAAATATAATAGATAAGATGACTATATAGTGATCCATACCCCATTTTTTTTATATTTTTGTAATTCATTATAGCCGTCATGAGTATTAGTTATTAAATACCAAAGATTAAGTGGTTTATGGTAATGTAAGATGATTACATGAATTGAACAATCATAATATATATATATATATTAAGGTATACTTCATGAATTAAGTACTATGATATGTGTGAATGCGTGTAGCTATACAAGAGGACACAATGATGTTAATAAGTGTTATAATGCATATGGTGCTTGAATTGTAATTGTATTGAATAAAGCTTGAGCTCTAATGTTTAAATTGCATTATGAATCATGCCATGAATAGCATTAAAGGTGAGAAATATGACAAGGCGAGATTGTGAATACCAGATAGGAAATTCCCAATAATAAGGCAAGTAGGGTATAAGGTTAGCTTGAGAAGAAAAAGGATAGAAATAGATAGGTAGGGTATAAGGTTAGCTCGAGAGATAAAAGGAGGATGAATGTATTTTATTTGCTATTGTCCATTCAATGAAATATGTTTTTGAATATATTTGTCATGAGTATTATTATACGATACATTGAAAATGAAATGGCTATGTGGTAATCTCAGTGTTAATGGCTCTTGCTCACTAATATACTTGATTATGATATAATTTATTATAGGAGGACAGTTTGATGGGTAAGTTATTATAAATTATTCACTTATTGTGTCCTGGACTCACTCCTTTATGTTTTA
Source organism: Sindora glabra (assembly GCA_020226215.1). Taxonomy (NCBI): domain Eukaryota; kingdom Viridiplantae; phylum Streptophyta; class Magnoliopsida; order Fabales; family Fabaceae; genus Sindora; species Sindora glabra. The sequence goes on along the minus strand of CM035230.1, from coordinate 57,081,462 downwards.
TTTTACAAGCTCCCAAGTTGAGCCTCTACCTCTACCTTCTCAGAGTTAGAGTTCAGGCAGCTTATTAATGGTATTTTGATAACACAAACTGTTGGGAATTTGGATTATCACATACAGCGAAATTTTAAATTTTTTATTCGAATTCTACCTAGGATCCATGCAAAAAGCATAAGTCAATGATTAGGGTTTTACCTATTGGGCACTCGTGTTTCTACTGATCAAAACTTGAGAGCGGATGAATCAAACGCCGGTCAGAAGGTACAGCGTCTCTACGGTATCCACACGGAGTGAACAATGACCTCTCACCCTTCACGCGTCTGCTAGGATGCATTTTTCTCTCTAAGAATTAGGATTGGATGTTTTCTGAGTGATTTAGGGTTTATATGAAAGCTTTGGACGTGATTATTAAGTGCTGCCCTCAAGTCCCCTTTTATAGAACTTAGGCAAGCCATAATCCTAGTCCTACTAGGATAATGCTTCCAAAATCCTAATCACACTTAACAACTTATTTATCCTTATCCTAGAGATAATGGGAAGAGATAGGACTTATCTATTAATTATCTAATATTAGATAATAATATTATCTCATAATATAAACATCTTAATTATTAGATAATTGCATATAGTTATCAAATATCAGAATAATATTATCTCATAATATATTTATCTAATATTTGATAAGATAATTATTTGATATTTCTTTAATATCACATAATATATATATATATATAACGTGAATTATTATTCTTAATAATATATATATGCACGAAAATAAGTCCAATTAATTGAATATTAATATAATTAAAGTCCAATTAATTATTGTTTTATTCTTACTCCTTTTGTGTGACCCTGTAGGTTCTTACTATGTTGACAATGACTTATTTATTGAGTCATAGACAGTAAGCGGTATCTAGCAATACATCACTGCCACTCAAGTAGTAAGAATATCTATGATTCGACATCCACCTAACATATGATCAACGTTTCGCATCATAATCCTTTTGTAATAATATCCAAATTGAACTGGAGGCATGGAATGTGTCATCCTCGTCAATGTTCAATTTATATTTCTTGATACTGAGTAGACTTAAAATAAATAATTAATATCACATATTAATTCAACTGAGCATGGCCATGCATTTCTAAGTCTCACTCAATCAAGGGGCCCAAGGATATTTCTCTTTTATACAAGAGTAACAAAATCCTATTTACATCACTCACTTCCCTCTGCATGATTTATGACACACCCAATCAATGCCCTACTTGTCATCCTGATTAAAGGTGACATAGGACAATATTAAAGTGAGTAATTCCTCATGTAGGGAACCGTAGTGACTTCAAGTCAAAGGTTTATGTGTAGTTGTGATCATATGAGAATAACTTATGACACGTTTATCCATGCAATATTCTCATAGTGGGTCAGTCCAGTACATTATTCACTAGCAATGTACTCATGTATTGACTTGATATCACATATCCATGATTAGTAATCATCAGTCACTATACATGCTAGTCTCGATGTATTATTACTATCTTTTTCGTAATAATACTTGACTAGGAGCATTTTAGGAATAGTAAAGCTATTCCAAGGATAATTATTATATTAAGTTATAAATTGCGCATAATAATAATAAAAATAAAATATAATAATTAAATTGCCTAAAATAAAATATAATACATTGTGTATAACTCTAATCATCTTATATGATTGGTTCTAGGACACATACCAACACAAACTCATGTACATAGAAATACTCTTAATTGTTATAGAATTGGATTAAGGGAATGATGAACTAATTTCTCAAAAGTTAGTTAGGCTTGCTTATCCTCATTTTGGAAGGATTATAACCATCCCTAATTTTCATACCCTTTGTAGAAACCTTGATGAATGCTTTTTTTAAAATACTATTCTCTTTTATAAATGTATTACAATTGTGTAAATTAGCATCGAGTTAATTGTTTACAAATAAGCTGTGAAAATTGATAGAGGGATTCCATGATAGTCATGATTGGGTTAAGATCATGATAGATAAAATATTATAACATGAGTCAAATTAAAGTTGCATGTGACCATGTACTAAAAAAATATGTTTTTACCAACTCACTTGTGTGACCATAAGTTAAATTAGAGTTTAGAATTTAGGGTTTAGTGTGACCGACTTAACTCTAAGTATAGCATATACGTAAGTATGATAGGTGCTATGAATAAAGTATAATGCATGTACTCTCTTACCTTATTATGGCATTACTCAGAAGATCAAGCATACAATAATGATTAAATGCACAAAATGTCATGTAATTATCAAATATAAATAATAATATTTTAAAGTTTACAAGATAATATAGAAGTGATGAATGGTGAAGTAGAATAATCTGCTATTTGAATGGTAATAGACCTACAAGAAGTTCGTAATGATATACACCATATAGGTTTTTCAATGCTTAACATTAAAGGAAGAAAGATAGAGAAAGTAAGTAAAGTAGAATAGTGTGATCAAAGTTTAAAAGACATATTTATAGTCTTATATAATGATCGTTGAAAGGATAAATCGATCATTTTATACAAGGATAAAATGATCATTATATAGCAGAACATCATTCCAAAATTTACTAAATGCTACTTTATACAAATTGGTTATAATAGTTATAACTATTTCAATTACAACTAACCGCCTTGTGCATTGACTAGTTGATCAATCATGCATTCAATATAATTATTTAGGTCAAATGCTTCTTAATATAAGCTGACTAGACAACTAGTTGAGTAGGCTAACCATATGAGTTAATTGGCGAGTTAGCTTGATTGCTGCAAAAGTGATATTCCTTTGTTTAAGCTCATTTAACTTAATATTAAGTAGTTATCAAATACTATCCTTATTTAATCTTTATTCATCATTTTCAATCATCAATATTTTAAATTCAAATATCAAGTTGTATGATGCTTACATGTTATTGCAATAAAAATGTACCTTTAATTCCTCAAATTTTATTAAAATTTTAATCTTATTCTTTAAATTTTAATTTGAAGTAAAATTACCCTTTAATTTTTTAGAAATGAAAAATGTTACTTAAGAACTTAATTTCGTTAGATTTTTTTAATGAAAATACTTATAAGTATCTAGCTTAGCATCGTACATTACTCACATAAGCTATATTTTCATATTCTTATAGTAAAGTGGCATTTTTGGTTTCCTTACTTTTACTAAAATTTTAATTTTATTTTAAATACATTTACTATCCATCTTTCTTCCTCAATAATTACATAATTGTTCAACTTCTTATTCCATTCTATCATCCTTTTCATTTTCATTATCATATAAATTTTATGTTATTTTTTCACTTGATTTATTTTGTGTAATATTCCTTTTTATAGGCAACTTCCTCCTTGCATCAATTTATTTAAATGCTTGATTGGTACTTCTATCAATGATGATTTAACATTTTCAAAATTATTGCTTAACATTTCTTTGTCACTATTTTTGAAGTAAGAATAGTTCTTTCATATTTAAATTGTAATTATGAGTATGGATATCTTGACTAAAAAGTCAATAAAAGAATAATACATTACCTATATGAGAGATGTTTTCTAGTTAATCATTTATTTTTAAAACTTTTAAATTAAACCTCAAATTTGTTTTAATTTTATCTTAACCCCATGTTCTTTGTACGAAGATGAATAGCTAAATAAAATGTAAGTTAAGCCAAATATTTCTTCACACAAAAATTCAAAAACTTTTACTTCTAATATTTTTTTCTTTTTCCTTCATATAAATATGAATATTTTTAAAATTAATTTCTATACTTATAACCTAAAAAATACATTAAAAATATTACTTTACTACACAAAATAACATATTAATTATTTCCAAAGATTAATAAAAAGTATTTTTAATTATTTGAACCCATCCATCTATTTTAAAGCAAAATATGTAACAAACTTGGTGATTTTATATTAGATGAAGAAGATTGTTATTTATAAAAAGAAGAACAAAACTATAGACTATGTTCTTAAAATTTTATTTCAATTGTTTTATTAGAAATATTATTTTTTTAACAATAAGGTCTTTACTTGTCATAAATTTTGTAGAAGAAAATATTGTTATATACAATGATAGGTCCAGAAATTTTAAATTATGGAGGCAGCATTCACATATAAATTTAAGATAAAATTATTACACAAAATCTAAATATTTGAATGGAGGTAAAAATTAATTTATTTTTATATTTTCTTTAATGTATTTGTCCTTATATATAATTGTCCTTACATATAATTAATGACTTTTAAATATTTTTATATTTGTTTAAAATAACACTTATTATTTTCAACTAGTATAGAAATAATTTGTGAGAGTAATTTTGCCTAAATTTATAGGGACAATATATAACATTATTGTATATATAGATGAAAAAAATGATTGTAGGTCAATTAACCCCACAACTATATATAAATCCATCATTGGTTGTATATAATACAATGGAATTATATTTGGACATTGACTACATCCACATAATTTAAGAATATTTTTATATTTTTAATTAATCAAAAATTATTTTTAATAAACATCATGTTATTACTCTCCCTAATAAAAATATGATATTTTTCAATTTATTATCATTTTGGTTTATACATAAAATCAAACAATGCTAAGAAATTATTAGTAAATAAATAACATAATACACACATATAAGTATAACTAGCTTTGAAAAATAAAAATTTTAATTTTTAATTTTTTTATCTAGATTTTATATTGTTCAAATTGATCATAGACTCATGTAGTAATTTTTTGAATTAATTAAAAATAGTTTAATTTTAAAAGTTTTAAAATGATATATAAATAAACTTAAGTTAATAATCATTAAATTGACTTTAATATATAGTGAAGATGTGTAAAGATATATGTGTAAGATTAAATAGACAACACATTTAAATTACTTATTTTAGATTGATGGTTTTGAAATTAAAACAAAATTTATAGTTTAAAATATAATTATTAGGTTATCAACTCTTTACTACTTAAACAAGTTTTCTTGTCATCATTGTTAACTATCCAATTTTGTACATTAAAATTCAAGATATTAATACCTACATTTTAAGTTTGGATATAATAGTATTGTTCTTAAAGTAAATTTTAAATGTAGTGTTTCCTTTCTTTAAATCAAGATCATCTTCATCCATATTTTCATTGTATGTTAAAAGCTAAAGGACATATTTGTTTTAAATAAAACTTAAGGGATAAAATTAAAATTTTAATGAAAGATAAAAAAACTAAAAAAGTCATTTTACCACACTACAAGGAAAACACTCTATACCAATGACATTTCTCAATCATCAATATAAAGTAATAAGTTGTTCAACAAGTAGCCTAATATTAATTTTTTATTTTTGAGAACTTTACATTGAAGACAATGTCATTAGTATAAAGTAAAAAACATAACTTTTTACCAATGATTATGTCATTAGTGTAGTCTATTTCTTTTTTTAAAAAAAAGAAAAATATATGTATTCTAATGACATTTATCGTCAATATAGAGTGAGTGGATAACCACCTAAATTAGAACACTTACTTATGTTAAAAGTACTTATACAAACAATAATGTTATCATTATAGATTGCCTTGGAAAAAGAGGTGGGCACCAGAAGTTGGTGCCAATTAGTTAAGAACCTTATACCAACAACTTGATTGTTAGTGTAATTCTTTTACCAAAATTTTAAAAATTAAATTTTTTGTATATATTAATGACACATTTGTTGCTATAGGGTTTCTAGGAAAATGAAGCATCACAAGCTAGTGCTAATTATTCATGAATCTTATATCAACAACTTTGTTGTCAATGTAATTAAATTTTTATTCTATACTAACGACAATGTCATCACTACAAGATCTTTAGGAAACTAAGAAAATGCAAGCAAATGCCAATTTTTCAAAAAGGATTTACTAATGATCGAGTTTTTCTTATGTTAATGATTGAATAGATATCATTGATATAGCTCTATAACATAAATTTTGGCAAAACACCATTTTTACCATTAAAGTGCACAAGGAGCTTAGATCTAAAAGAAAACTTATGCTTTTTGAGGTATATTTCTCCATGTTTTCTTTATCATTTTTATCCTTTTTTACTCTTTCTCATATCTTATTGCATTGATTTTGTAAAATGACTAGAATGTGTTGCTCTTACTTCGTTGTTATTGCATTTTCTTCTTTATTTATTCTTGTATTAAGGTACACTCAAATTTATTAAGTATTTTTTTTACCTTTAAGGTTAAATGTCATAATTTGTGAATTATGTATTTTGATTGAAAATATTATTTCATTAATGTGAATCTAATAGTGATTTAGTTCTTATAGGTTTATTGTAAGTAAGTACTGGCTGTAATATTTCCATTGAATTTGTTAAAATCTGTAATATTTTGAAATGAGTATATTATGTTAATGCATGTGTTATGGTGTTATGTTTAGATATATTATATGACTTAATATGTAAATAGTTGTGTTAGGTCTATACTTGACATAGGATTTGTAGACCTGATACATAAAAATATTAGATATATGATGAGAGTTAGAGTTATGGGTAGGGGTGACAATGGGGTGGAATGGGGCCAGATCTGCCTTTAGGGTTACAAATAGATCAGGCCAAGCTAAGCTTTGCCTTAAACAGGCTAAGCCTATACTATAAAACATTGGCTTGGCTTGGCTTGTTTTAAAAACCTAACTTGGTCCGTTAGTCTATTTAAAAGTCTATTTTTAAATATAAACTTGTAAATAAGATAACAAGTTAAAGCTTTAAAAAGTCTATTATAAAAAGACTTTAAATAAGTTAGTGTCTAAAAATAAGCCAACAGGTTAAAGCTTAAAAAGGCCTTAAATAAGCTAATGGCTTATATAAGCTTGGATCAGCATATTTTTAAGATGTACTTAATAATACTAAAATGGATATAAAATTTTATAAGAATTAATTAATATAGAAAAAAATACCCTATTTTAAATCACATAAGAATTTTATAGCTTTTTTATAGATAAAATAATTTGTAAATAATTAGCAAATAGCTCAAGACTATCTTTATCAATAATTAGGGCTAGCAATAACATTAACCTAGCAGATGATGTGTTATATATAATTTCATGTAACTCTAGTTGGTATACGAAAAAAAACAAACCCAAATCCTTTGATATATTCCAATTTGATCACCTAGAAAAGTAAGAGGAACGAATGGGAATATAATAGTTAAGTAAAATAAAGACACTATGAGGTTAATGAAGAATATATAGATTATTATAATATTAAGCTATATGAAGTGACATAAGCTTCTACTATGATACCATTATCATTATATTAAATATACATGTTTAACGTCATTTAATCATAGAAGAAAATAGGACAAGAGATATCAATCCTACAAAAAAACCAATGAAAGCCCTATTTAAATTGTATGGATAATTAGTAGTTACATAAGCTTTAAATTTTTTAATTTACTCTTATGAAAAGACTATGAAGGGTATGTCAGCAGCATTTCTAGCTCACAAGTTAGACTAAGACTAAAAATCTCATACCATAATTAAAAATCATGTTAATGTCATTCACTAGACCGCTAAATTAGGTCACACTACACTAGATTTTCTTTTTTTTTTAATAATTAATTTATAAAGTAATTCCCTTTTGTTTTATTCCCTTAAATACTGATATTTTGTTAAGGTAGAGAATGATAATAATTTGTTGTCTCATATTTTAGCATAATTCACACATAGCTAACATATAACATTAAGATAGGTTAAAGATTAGTATGAAAAGAATAGAACAAAGTATGTAGAAAGAATGGCAAAAAAATAATGAAAATTACATTTAGCAAACAACAAATTAATACTACAATTATAATTGAGTGACAAATAACTATATAGATGACTTATGCCACTAGCTTTAGCATCATAGGTAGGAAGCATGATTAAAAAAAATTTTAAAAATTGGGCATGAGATTCTAATAATAGAATTAGTAAATTTTACACATCAACTTATTATTTTTAAATAAACTCAAGACTATCTAGATTTCTTTCTATAACTCAACACTACAACTATTAATTGAGAAGTTATAGTACCAAACCCTCTAATTGTGAAAGTTTGGATTTTGATTGGAAAATTTGGAAGATGTAAGAAACAAAATGACTAATGATAAAGAGAAAAGAAATTACTTCTACATTGTTTAAAGCTTTAATAATGGGTACACATATTTAGAGTTTAAAAATGCTTATAAGAAACTCATATTGGTTATAAACATACATAAAAAAAAAGCTTAAGAATACCTAAAACTTGCATAACTTAGCTTCTATCACTATAACTTGTGGTTAGTGGCTAAGCACTTGAATTGGAATGCTAACAAATTGAAGCCTATGACTAGCTGTAAATATAATCATTGTTAATAGCTAAGAGGGGCAACATGATGGTTTCATTTAGTGTCGATAATCAAAAGGTGAGTGTTCTAATTTAGGCTCAAGGATTATACAAGGGTTTTTTTTCCATTTTTTAGGGATTACATAAGTGACTAAAAATTTTTAATAGGCTTATAAAAAAAGGCCTATATACCTTTATAGTAAATAAAGTTGAATAAGAAAATGTTAAACAGGCTGGCCTGATAAACCTGCAAGCCAAGATTAAAATAAAAAAGTCAAGCTTATTTAATTAAAAGAGTTTTTATATTAGTCTTAGCTTAGTTTATTTAACTAAACAGGCTAATTAAGCTAGGCCATAGGCCCTTGATATGCCAACTAGTTCATTTGCACCCATATTTGCCTCAAATTTCCTTTCCTCGCATTTTCTCACCATTTGCCTCAAACTTGCCCTACCCTACAGGACAGGGCAAGTTGAGGCATCATGCTCATAATTTATGGAGTACCGGTGCTTCACACGAAAATTTGTGAAAAAATAAAAATAAAAAAATTGATAAAATATTAAATTTTACATATTTGAAATCTAAATAGAAATAACATATTATATTTAATATAATTTCATCATATAAATCTAAAGTTGCACATCATTTAATCAATAATCTCAAATTATAAAACAAAGTAATAAAGATACATGATATATAAATTAAGAGAAATGCTAAATTTTATTTTTTAAAATTTTTATATAATAATTAAATTAAAAATTAACATAAAATTATTTAAAAACATTTTAAATAGTTAAATTACTAAAAATTCTACATATATAATGTATATATTTTATTTATATAGGTAAATTTATAATTTTATATATACAAAACTTTACAAAATAAATTACACCCGATATCTCAAATTTGCTTTGAGGCAAAAACCTACCCAATGCTTTGCCCTATGGAACAAATTCTCTTGCTTAATCCACGTTTCGTTAGGGTAAAATTCATGGGATAAGTTTCTACTTATAATTTTTCCATCCCTAGTTATAGGTGAATATAATAATTACAATAATATGCAAGAAGAGGAAAATATTAATAATGAAAAGATATAAATTTCTACAATTAAAGTAATGAAAATAATAAATATAAATTAAAAAAATAAAATATTTAATAATAGAGATTTAGAGTTAATTTTTAATAAAGCAATGAATAATATGAAATTATTAAATGTAAAATTTATGCAAAATACTATATATATATATATATATATATATATATTAAATTTATGTTAATTTAATGAAGAAGATATTAAAAAAATGGAAAAATAAAATTTTAAATTATAAAATAATAAAGGTGTTAAAATTGAAATGAAGAATATACTAAATAATGAAAAGATATAATTTTAAAAATTAAAGTAATGAGAATATAAGAACGTAAATAATGAAAAATATTAAATAGTGAAAACTTGAACATAAATTAGGAAAATAAGACATTCAATAATAGATGCATCACTTACGCTGAATCCCTAAAGGCAATTAACATGTTATTCTCATTAGCTTCTCAACCATATTTCATAGTTAGCTCGTGTTCAACATGTGTAGTTAACAAAGTTCAATTTATGACTTCTTTTTGAGATTCTAAACATAAGACATAAAATAGTGAGAATTTTATACCTAAGACTAATGAAAACACATTTTATAGTATTTTAAAAGATATCACAAAGTTAACTTATTTAAATAAATACTTTATCGCTCTGTTTAAGTGTAAATGATTTGGCATTAGAGTAAAAGAAAAAAAAGAAAATTGTCATTAACAAGAACATGATGAAAATCTTCGTTAATGCTAAATAGTATAAAGATGATCTATACATACTTACTTCTGCAGTAAAATAATTTTTTTTACATCAATAATCCTTTTAATCAGCTTAACTAGAAAGTTATTGTTCATGTGATGCATTATAATATATGGGATCTTTCAAATGATAATGTCAATAATCATAGAGTCCTAATATTACAAGACATCAATTCTACAAACTTCACCCTCTTAGAAATTTAGGCCTTATTATCTTAATGGATTAGAATAATGATCCTCAATGTGTTTCATCTTTTAGAGGTATTCATGCTAACATGTGAGATATTGACGAATTCATAAATGGCAAAAACATGTTAAATGATAAAATGGTTGATGATTACATGAGAAGGACCAATTAAAGTCTAATGATGATGTTCAAATTGATGAAAAAGAAGATGAGCATGTTACTTTTAGTGATAATGATTCAAGTTAGGGTTTCCATTTTTTTACTTTTCACATGTAGAAATTATGTAATGAATAATTTTATTATGTTGTAATAGATATTATTTATGATGTGTTCTCCTAATTATTTCTCTTATTGCTTCATAGTTATAGCTAATGTAATAATTACCATTCATATTACTTCATAATTATGGCTATTGTTATGCCTTTCTACCATGAAAGAAATGATGGAGCTTTATCACTATCGAACCCCACTTGTCATCCCATGCATTGCAAGACAAATAAAATTACTTATACTATACTACTTATTTTATTTTTTTCCTATATATATGTTTCTAATTAACATGGTGAATATTTTTTTTTAAGTTGTATTGCCTCAACAGTACTATAGCAAAATAAGGCCCCCAAGCCTTTAGTTAAAAATTCAAAAGAAGAACAATTAACTATTTCTAATTAAATTTGATAAAGATACTTGGCTTTCCATGGAACAAAACTAAAGCCACCTCCCATAATTAATAAGAGTTCTTGTTAGGCAACATTGTGAGCTATTCCACAAATCTTATGTAGCTATACTTAAGAAATAAAGATCACATGTTGTTCAAAGAGTTGAGATAAATACCAATTTATTTTCTTTGAGCATGTTACATTTGATGTTACCATTATTTTACACTTGTATTTAATTGTTACATGTTTTTTAATGTAGCAAAAATTTTAGTATGTTTATGTATCATAAGAAAAGCTAATTTGCATGATTATGGGTATCCAATGCATTTTAGTTTATAGTTGATCAATATAGAGATTAGAAGCATGAGCTGCACTTGCATTTCATTAAGTAAAGGTGGATGACTTTGATTATGTAATGTAAGAGATTCCAACTAATATCCTAATGAATTACTAAAATAGGTGTTGCGGGATGTTTGATTCTTTGGAGTACAGAGTAATAACAGATTAAATAATACTATTGGTGTAAATTTTTTATTTCAAGTTTACCTCTTTTTTAATTATATATGTTTTGTTTTCAATTTGTAGGAGAAGATTAGGAGAAATGCAAATAACAGAGAGTAAAAAAAATACAATGATTGCCACAAATTGAAGACTATTGGAATGTATTAATAGATATGCTAATTTAACATTCTTGAAATTTAATACTATTAATCATAATTACTAATATTGTCTACTTGTTTTTAAAACTAGCTTAGAGAGATAAGGATACAAGTGAGTTTCAACTACTAATGGAGAACTTCTATGAGTACCATACATAGTCATTAGAGGAATGAGTTTCTTTAGCGACTGAGACAAATTATGTAAGTAAATTTATTCTTATTTTCTAATTGTAATTACTTTTGAAAACTTTGTACTTATACTATTATTTTTAAAAAATCAAGAACAAAATCATTAACCAAGTTACTTAATTACAATTGTAATTTACTACTGTTTCTAATGGCTTAACAGTAGGCTTAACATAAATTGATGAGCCTACTATTACAAACAAGGTGTTGGGCACTTATTGATGGCACAAAAATAGGGGTTAGTCATGTACTTTAAAGGACTTCATATGGCACTCCTGGCAGTAAACCATTAACTAGATTTTATTCTTTAGGGTAGTAGTAAGATGCATCATTGCCTAAGAATGTGTAGAGTTACATTTTTCAAAGTTAGTAGGCACAAGATATGTTGCAACAATGCATTGACTATTAGTAATAGTTATTGTAGCACACCGAGGCATAGCTTGCAGCACTACATGAGACTCTACATACCAAATTAAGGATCATTTTGCCATGTCCTACACTATCTTTTCTTCGTACTTAATTGCTAAACATCCATTCCTTAATATTAGTGGCTAGATTCACTTTGCAACTACCATCTTAGCCTTAGCCTTAACATCACGATAGTGATGATGACACCGATGACTACTTGCTTTAAAGGCTTTTTAGATTATACATTGACTTTTTTATTTGTTAGATTATATTATTACATACAAACACTACATGATTTTATTATTATATATCATTTGTTATTTTATTTTATACAGTTCAATTTTTTATCTCATTTAATTAATATAATAATATTTTTAAATTTTTAATAATTATAAAAAATATTTAGGACTAATGCTTACTATTAATATTAATAAAACAAAAATAAAATTAATTATTGTAAAGATTAAAGCATTTTTGAAAAAAATTGGCTATACTAATGATTTTTTGTTGTTAGTATAGATTTTGTCATGGCACATCTTAGATCGATGGCTCTTTATTGTCGGTGTAGATTTTTCTTTTTTGCCATGTTGGCCAACAAAGTGTAGTCGGTATAAAGGTGTTGTCATACTACAATAAATTAATACTTATACTATAAATTATGCCATAAAAATTTAAAAATCATAACAATTTTATCTTTTGTCATGAGAAAAAATAAATTCAAATAAATGTATAAAAAAATTTGTCATGAAAAAATGTTATCCGTGACAAAATATCATTCCTACTATAGATTAAGCTACAAGAACAAATTTTCTATGACAAAATATCACTTATTTCACAAATTAAATTGTGATAATATATTTTTTGTAGCAAAATATCATTTGTGCTACCATATAAATTAGAAAATTTTACCTATAACAAAGTATTATTTGTATCATAAATTAATTTTATGAATAAAGTCATAGCTAATATATCATTCTTATGGAGAATATACATACAAAAAAATACCAAATTGATTGAATTTCCTTCTTAAAATTTAGAAAGATTAAATAAAATTTGAAAGGATAAATATATACTACCTATGAAGGCCTATTTGATAAACTTAGTAAAGTAGATGCATTATAGTTAAATCAATAAAATTGGTAGGTGGACCAATGATGTTATTATATATTTATATAGATATATGTATTATAATATTATTAAATTATTATGTAATAATAAATTTTATATTCATCACTATAATATTAAAAAAATTATTAGAAAAATTAAAAATAATTATATAAAATTATAATTTTATAATGATTAAATCATTATGCTAAAAATATGTAAATAAATTATATTTAAGAGCATGGTACATATAAAATATTCTTAAATCCCAATTTGGTTCCTCGTTAATTTTACTTTTATCAATTTTATTTCTTGTAAATATTTTGTATCAATTTTATCTCTTATAAATAATAATTTAATTAATTTAGTTCATCCATTAGTATTTCTATTGATAGATTAATGACTTAATACATAGAAGGATAAAAATAATATATAAATAATTTATGAGGAATGAAGATGAAACTAAAAATTTGTCAAAGGTTGAATAATTTTATTTATATTTGTGATGCAACAAAATATGTATTATAATTAAAAAAATTAAAATTAAATAAATTTATAATAATTACAGTACTAAGTTATAATTAAAATTTAGATATGCATAATAGTTTAAAGTTATGATTTATATTTGTATTTGTTTCTTATAATTCAACTTTTATTAAAAGAATTTTTAGAAAATAATAATAATTGTTTGAAAGATATAAAAAATTTAATTTTATATTCTAATAACTTAATTAATAAAATTAATAAAAATAATAATTTGGAATTGATTTTATGTTGAAATGATTTAATTATATTTATTACAATTATACATATTCAAAAAAATTACATACAAATATTATTTGCAAGTTTGTGTGTGTGTGTAAAATTTCTAGTAACTAATAATAGAATCAAACATTTTATATGTAGGGTAATATATATTCCAAAATACATATTTAAAGTTTATTAAAAATTAATATAAATTTTTGTCAATCAATTCTTTTAGTTTTTCTTTTTATATTAGATTCCTCACAAATATAAGTTACATCAATTTGGTACTGCACATAATTTCAATATCAATTTCTTCTATTACATATTATTTATTTGTTATTTTAGTCATTTTATTTCTATAACTACAAACCTATTAACAAAAATATAACTAATTTGTTATTTGTGAAAGATAAATTAATACAAGATATTTGTGAGGGATAAATTTGATAAAAAAAAGTTGGTGACATTACAAATGAATTTTAATTTATAAAATTAAGTTTTATATAAAGCTTTTTTAGCATGAGTGTATTTTTATTTTTTATTTATGTAATATTTTATTATTATATAATTAGTGTCATATAAATGTATTTTTATTTATGAAGTTAATCGACTAACTAAAACTTTATATAAAATATATTGTATTATAATAGTAAAGAAGCAAACAACTATGGTGATAAAACTTGACATTTCATAGCTTGGAGATTCAATTTTGATTATCTATAAATGTAATTTACAATTTTTAGATAAGAAAAGTTTCGATGGTTTACAAAGGTACAACATTAGTTTTCATAGCAATTTTTTTTGCCATAATTTTGCTCATGATAATATGAGTTACTCATTATTGTTGTATCTTTTTTTAACACGTTTGTACTTATAGTTAGAAGGATAAAAAAAATTTATTTGTGCTATGAGACCTTTATTTCATGGCAATTTACTTGTCACACTCATTTGTGCCATGGGTCCATTCGACTAATATTCTCATAGCTAAGTAACACAACCACTAAAATTTTAAACTTGTGCTATAATTTTAATCACAATACAAATGATAATTTGTTATAGTGCTACATCACCTAGTCATAATCTATTGACTCTTACTTTAACGATAGTTGTAATTCACTACAATGACAATATTTGTCATCAGTATAGAATTCTATAGTTACATCTTAATAGTGATGACTCATTTGTGATGACAATGCTATCAGTAAGTACTAGTAACAATGACTTTGATATCAATACCGATAATAATTGTCATCAATATAGATTATTTTTCCTGTAGTACTTTAAGAATATGAAAAAACAATTTATGTAAGCTCTATAGGATGTCAATTTAGATATCATATAGGTATCTATATTAAAAATTCTAATGGATTCAAGTTACTAAGTAACGTTGTATGCTTTTAAAAAGTTAGATAGTAAATTAAAAAATGTTATATATGTTCACAAAATGAGATCTAAAATTAAGTTATATATTTTTTATATCTATTGGATTAAACTTAATAAATTTATCCTATGTCCTATATTGATTGACATTTTTTTATTTATATTCAAAACTTAATTTCAGATATCATTTTGGTGCACTTCAAATAAAATTTAAAGAATAAAGTTCAAATTTAGAGTATAAATGTCTCTGCTCTCTTATAAGATGTTAAAATAACTAGTGATGTATTTTGAATTTGAAATACAACTGAAACATGACATATAGACCTAGAACCATGTCAGTTTATAAATTTTATCTCATTAGAAAAATATCTAAGTTTTATATTTTAGGTGAATTTTATGGTGCCATAGAAGTTTCACAACCAAAGGTAATGTGATAATTTTAAAAATTGTTAAATTAAAATTTTTTTATTAAATCCTTTAAATATAAATAGTTGTAACTCAATAATTTTAATCTAATTATTTTTAAGGTTATCATGTCATTTCAAATTTTAAAACTCTTCAGGTATCATAACAAATATCCATATTTTATCATGTAGTAACTTTTTAAAGATATATTGATAATTTTTTTCTGTGATAATTTGAAAGCAACTTCCTTAAGAAATAGTAAATAAATTATGCTAATAATATTCTTGGGAAGATAAGTAATTTTCTTGTTTAGAGCTTTATCACCATCGTTACTCCCGTGAAGTTAAATTAGAGGTTTAGAGCTAGAAACTTGGAATCAAGGAATGAACGTGCAGAAAAAGGCCAGGAGAGGAAATAGGAAATCACATAACCGTTTAAACTTCATAGAATTCTACTCTCATTTTCTGCAAATTGTTTTCGAACACTGAGTTTAGAAAAACAAAAAATAAAAATAAAAATGGAAATGGCGAAAAAGAAGGAAACCACTCAGAACACCCCCTCCTTTCCTTCGAGATGAAGAACTGACATAAATCAGTGAAAGCACAAGCAGTTTGGTTTCATTTTCAAACTACAAATGAACACTTCTTCATATCCATGTTTCTTCATTTTCTTCTTCCTTATATCCATCTCCATTGCAGGTACTCTCACTAGCTCATTCAAAGTGATAATTTTTCCGGCTAAATTCAAACTTCTTGCTTACTTGAAAATTCTACTTGTGCCTTTCCGGCTCTTTATCAGGAAACTTACATTATTGCCCTTTTGATGTCTAATTACAGATGGGATTCAACTCCTACTTGTAAACAATTGCAAAGAGAGCATATGGCCAGGAACTATTGGCAATGCAGGCCACCCAACTCCTAAAGACGGCGGCTTTCATCTCCCAAGCGGCCAACAGGGAATTCTAGAAGTTCCCGAAGGATGGTCGGGAAGAATTTGGGGTAGACAAGGCTGTTGTTTCAACGAACGGACAGGCAAAGGCTCTTGCCAAACAGGGGACTGCGGAGGCCTCTTGGAATGCAAGGGCATTGCGGGTATTCCTCCAGCTACACTTGTGGAAATGACACTAGGAACCCCACAATCAGACTTGCATTTCTATGATGTCAGTTTGGTTGACGGTTTTAACCTTCCGGTGTCCATGGAACCTGTGGGTGGTGGCTTAGGTTTTGAGGTTGGAGCTTGTGAGGTTGATTTGAATGTTTATTGCCCCTCTAAGTTGGCTGTAGTAAAAAAGGGCAAGGTTGTGGGTTGCAGGAGTGCCTGTTTGGCTGTTAAATCAGATAGGTTTTGCTGCACTGGGGATTATGCTGATCCAAGAACCTGCAAGCCAACGGAGTTTGGTCGTCTTTTTAAGGCCATTTGTCCTCAGGCATATAGCTATCCTTTTGATAATTCAGCAGGGATTAAAACATGCAAGGCCTTTATGTATGTTATCACTTTTTGCCCTTCTATCTGATGTATGGTTTTGGTAGATTAGTGGGGTACTTTTTAGTACTTGATAGTGAAGAATATGTCGTTATAGTACTGCTTGGTCCATTTTTTTATTTCATTCTCTTTTCTTTGGTTGAGTCTTCTTGTTTGGCAGTTTGAAATATTCGAAACTTCAAGGTCCTATTTAATGAAATTGTGATTACATGTATTGTTTATTTCTAGAACAATAAACTCATTTCTATTTCGTACATGCTAAATTCACATTCAAGCATAACGCTTGAGACTCGTGCAACATTTTTATATAATTTTTTTAATCACTACAACCAAGTAAATTATGATCTAGTAATATTGCCAATTTAATGTCTTGGTTTTAAGAACATTGACTGCTGCTCTTACATATCCGTGTCCCGCTTCCACACAGGACATTTGCGGGAGGGACCAGGGTGATTTCCTTTGATAGGTAATTGGGCCTGCTCCCTTTTATTTATCTGCTTACCCACAAACTCATAAAAAAAATTCTATCTTTCTCATGGTGACCAAGTGGCTGCTTTCTTTCCGGCTAGAAAAGCCTTCTATCCAAAACTGAACCGTTTGCAAAAGGATGCAGGCCAGGGACCGGTAATTTATATGGACAAATTGCACATGACCAGTGACCACACCATATAACAAACTCTTTTCAACATTGTGACAGCCCTTTTAATATCTTATCATATCCTTTCAAAGGTGAAAAAATGGCAAGTCCTTATATGAAACTTTCCTCAAGGACTGCAACTGGCACCCAATCCTGATCGACAAGAATACTGACATGGCAAGCAATGTAACTTACCATCTAAGTAACCTGTATGCTGGGGCATTCTGTTTTGAGACTCATCGGATCAACTTCTGAAACCCTCTCTATTTTGGCTAAAAGAAGGGGTAGGATCTACCAACATATTGTTATCCCCCTCTCAATTTTATTATAGAAGTAGTCTGAATCAGTCACAATTATTATTTAACAGCACGAAAATTCCATTAAAATACTAACAATATAAAAAATTCCTTAATTTTTTGTTGATTATAAAATGATGTTATCTTGCATTAAATTCATAATTCTTTAGGATTTATTTGATGTGATAATTTTGTATATTAATTTCATTTCTTTTTTATTGAAATGATTTCAATTCATTTTTAAATAAATTCTATTATTTGAAAATTTTATAAAAAAATAATGATTTCAATTCATTTGTAAATGAATTCTTTTATTTGAAATGTATTGAAAAATGCATAGATTTCAATTAAAAAGTAAAATTTGATAGTATCATAGTTAAATACAATATTAGAAAGAGAGTAAGTTTTTATATAATATGTGTTTTAGGAAAAATAAAATGAATTTTAGTAAAATTTTGTTAAATTTAATAAATTTTACAGTGATACAAATGTAATTAAAATAAAAAATTATAAATAAAATAAAATGAATATTTTTGTTTTACTTAAAGTCAAATACTATTTTAAAAAAAATTCATTTGAAAATAAAATGAAAGCGTGGTTATAGCTATGCCAAATAATGTGTTAGGGCCATTGAACGACTTCATTTTAACAAAATATCGCCGCCTTGGTTGTACGGTATTTGCATGAGACCCACAACATGACAGATTTTATTAACACTAAGCGAACAATTAAAACAGTTTATGACATTAGTTGAAATTAGTTCAAAACTGTTAATTGCACCAAACCATGTGTTTGGTCTATGTCATGCACCTTGTCTAAGGGTGTGTTTCATGTCATTCTTTACTTTTCGGTAGCTTTCTTTAAAATATATTTGAAAAAAAAAAAAGACTAAATACACATATACAATGAAAGGAAGTGAAATGAGTAATGTTTTCTGCACATATTTATATTCTTTATAAATCCCTCGAATTTTTACCATTGGATTTTCTATATAATTGAAAGTAAATCTACTCTTTATTTTGGTTACAGAAGATCAAAGAAGACGGAAAAAAAAAAGGGAAAATGATCAAAAGGATCTTGGGCCATAATCCCTCCGTAGAAACTTGTGACGTACTGCCAAAGAAGGCAAAACAATTTCAAGTTCGATTCTGTAATTTTCTTTTCCACCAAACATGTTATTGGAAAAAAAAAAAAAAGAAACAAACTAAATATAGAAATGTAAAGAAGACGTATTCCATCCTTTAATTTTTATTAAAATTTCAATCTTACCTTTCAAATTTTATTTAAAGTAACATTATTCTTAAATTTCTTAAAAATGTGCAATATAACTTAGTTGGCTAATGTCATTAGGTTTGTTCATGAAGATGCTTAAATGATATCAAACTTGACATCCCATATGATGTATATAAATTATATTTTTATATTCTTATAACAATAAATTGCTTTCACTTCTCAAATTTCACTAAAATTTTAATTTTATTCCTTAAATTTTATTTAAAGTAAAATTATTTTTTAACTTTCTAAAAATACAATCACTTTTATGTAAGGATAAAATGTTAATATAATGTGATGATAAGAGTATATTTTGCCACTTTCTTTGTAACTTAAACTTCTTCACACACTTATTTTAAATCTTTAACGATTATTTTGATGAGCATGATAATTTATAAATATAAAAGTAATTTACATTTAGAATTCTTTATATTATTATTGAATTTGTTTAGCATTTACATTGATTAGTTATATTAAAAGTTATTACATTACAGTTACATTTTATTCTTTTGTCATTACATAGAAGTGATTATTTTTTGAAGAGTTATAAGATAAATTTGATATAAATAAATATTAAAGTATAAAATTAAAATTTTAATGTAAGTTAAGGAACAAAAATATCATTTTATTATAAGAATATTAACATATGATTTATATATATAATGTAGGATATAAAGTTCGACGCTACATGAATATCTCGTTAAAAGATCTAATAGTATTAATTAACTGAATAATATTGCATATTTTTTTAAAATTAAAAAATAAATTTACTTCGATTAAAATTTGGAATACATAATTGTAACTGGATCAAATATATCTTTTTTTTCGGAATAGAAGCCATTTCAAACTTAACTAAGTACTGCACAGATGCATGTTTTATGCGTTGATAAAGTCAAAATCAGCGTTCTATCAGTCAACTAGAGGAATCAAATATACACACTATATTCAGAGGTATATAGTAAAATCAATCTTATATTTTGTTCAAATATCTGTACATCACCCTTCAAAGCATACAAGAAATATGGAAAACATTTTCGAGGAGTTCAATGTGAGAGAAATTATTCAAAGCTTATTAATTATATTACTCAGACTTACAGCTCTAAAGAATTTTTTTTTCTTTCTCTTAAAAGAATCTAGAAAATAGTATTATTATATTAATAAAAATATTATTAGAGCAAAAGGTCTTGTTCAAATACAATACAAGTTGAAAAATAGCATAACCACATCAAATTTTGAGTTTGTAAATTACTAATTTTTTTGTGGTAATTTACTAAATTCGTTAGAAGAGAATGGAGATTTTTTTTTTTTTTTTTGGGGGGGGGAGTCAATTTGAGCCCAATTTAAAGAACAAAAGTCATGAAATTGAGCCAAATTTAATTGCTTCTTTTTGCTAATTCACTTGCGTGATTGTCTCTAAAACTTTGCTGCAGCCCTGTGATAAATACGAATTTCCCTTTTTCCTTCCCTCAACTTTCATCCTGTCTTAGGTCAGAGAAATTAACTCTTTTCATTCTTTTGTAACTAAGAAATCTTCGCAAAAACATTTATAAAGGTATTTCTTTTTTAAGCAGAGTAATAATTCACTTAATATGTTTAATGCACACGCACAAAATTTTGAATTCAAATCTAAACATGACTAGAAATAAAATTTTTAAAATACTATTAGATGTCATTATCATATTAAGGCACTGGCTTATAAAAATAATTTTGATTTGAAAAAGAATGTTCAAACACGATCACTTGTTACTTCATATTGGATATATACTAGTATTTAGATGTCTAAAGCGAATATCTTCTAGGATCATTAAGGGAAAATGAAAGGCAAGATAAAGATAGCATCACAAACTTTCAATTTTTACTCTGATATTTTTTTTTTAAATTATTCCAGTTTAATCATGAAACAGATAGCCCAAAATTCAAGCTACTAACAAGGCAAATTAAAACATATATAAGATTAGTAGATAATCTTAGTTAGACTTTCTGTATTTATCCCTACTCCTAAGCTGTAACACATCAGCTGATAATCTGTATATATCTATGTAATAAATGTATAATTGAAAATTAATTACAAGATAATCACAGAACATTATCTGATTAGATGAGACATTATCTACTTCTTAAAATCCATGTCTTAAATTCTCCATACATTCCAAATCTATCATAAGCTGAAAAATTTCTTCTCATACATCCATATGTCCAGTGCTAATCCCTCTCCAACGGCATATATGACAAAATCATAGTAAAAACAGAAGGGGTCAATTTGATTTAGATTTTGTCACGCGTACAATTGTGAAAGACATTGTAAGTAAGTGGAAGTGCAAGTAACACATGGATCATGTTTGCCATGTTCTTCATTGTTGCAAATCAACCTTTATAAATAGAACACCAAAAAGGCAATCCCTTGCATACACTTTCCGCAAGCAAATCATATACATATCTTCTCTTGTTCCCACCTAAATTGTGTAGAAACAGAAGCTTTCTTGTATCACTGGTTTGCTTAATAATCTATTGCTTGTTAAGCAACCTTTGCCTGAGATCACTTATGGCTTCAAAGTCCAATAGCAAAGTAAATTCTAGCTCTTGGACACCAAGACAGAACAAGGAGTTTGAAAAGGCACTTGCTTTGTATGACAAAGAAACACCAGAGCGCTGGCAAAATATAGCGAATGCAGTTGGTGATAAATCAGCTGAAGAAGTGAAAAGGCAATATGAAATCCTCATAGAAGATATCAAGCATATAGAGTCTGGAATTGTTGCAATTCCCAAGTACAAGTCCACTGCAAGCAGCAGCAATGTCAATGAACAACATAATTGATGCTCAGACATACAAGGTTTTTGCTTTTCCTGCAGCCTTCCCTTCTGTTTTTTTCCAGAACAATAGGTAAGGCCGGTTTGACTCGAATTTTGCTATCTGTACAGAAGTTGAAGTAGGTTTTGATATGTTGGGATATGATCTAAATTCTAATAATTGCTAATTTGCGATTATTCCTATTTTTGAATTTCTATTTCCATTGCAATTATACGCACCTAATTTTAAACAACCTATCTGGCTAAGTCAAACCGCAAATTAAACGAGCAAGTATAAGTAGGTAACCAAATAATTAGACTCGAAACAGATTGATTGTTTGAAACCAAACGAGACCTATTACAATGAAACTAAGAAAGAAAGAAAGGAAGAAGATTGAAAGTGTATGGAAAGAAGAGAAATTGGGCGTGATGTGGTGAAGAACAGATAGAAATAAATGAAGGTGTTTAGCTTTGCCTTGGGGGCATGGCATGCATGGCTTCTCGCACGCCATTCGTTAAGGCCACCGGTTTGTTGATGGGCTCTGCAAATGGCATACAGGGAGCCAGGCACACTAACTACGCTCGTAAAGCACTCACCAACACGAAGATGGTGAGATTCAATTCACCACAAGTGGTGTTTCATCATCACTTTCACAAATGATGCTGAGAGGTTGAATCAATCTGTAATAGCTTGCAGCAGTAGAGCAGCATGCGCGTGCGCACGCACAACTAGCTTACTATCTCAGACCCCCCTCCCCAACTAAAAAGCAACCATCCTAACTTTTTTGGCTACTTTTGTTTTACCCATGATTTTGAACCTAACCACCATCCTTCGAGTAAGATCGGATTTAAAAAATATGTGAAGAGATGTTCTCGTGTGAGGAATCTCTATCAAAATACTTACTTTACATGATTGTGAGTAGGCCTTTGAAGTTGTTATTAAGAAGAATATACGGTATTCTGGGTAACACTTTGTAATATCTTTCTTTTTGCCTATGGAGTGGGCTAAATAAATTAAATTTCTCTGTCTCCTTGTTTCCTGCCTCTTTGATCTTGACTTCTTATACTAATGTGCACTTTTGCACCATCATAATTATCCGAAAAATTTTCCCAACTCTATGGAATTCATGTTTCAAAGCACTGAAATCATATAATTTTACTAGTATGAAGTAACTTAGGATGAACTCATCACTATAGTTTTGGTGTTCAAAGGGGACAAAAAAGTCAATTAAAACAAAATTTAAACACAAAATCAGCATCCCACTTTCAACTATATGATTATGATTATCGTATTTTGCTTTTGGCTTTCAAGTTAATTTTGTTACATGACTACAGTAGCTTGTTCCGTTTATTTTGCAAGCCAGGGAGTAATGATATGTACAAAAGCATTGAGCACAGAACTGTAAGGAATGAAACTAAAGCAAGAATAAAACAAGAATGTTTATTTATTATGATTTTCATGCCAGGTGATGAAGTAGAAAGGGGTATCGAATGGAGAGTGAGGTTTCTGACAGAAACCGTAAGTAAGCCAGAGTCACTGAGATTTCGAAGTTAGGAGACAAATATCCTTGGTTTTGCTGTACCTTCCAATCTTCTATGTACAATCATAGAAAGATTGTCAGGTGTAACATTGATCTTAAATGAGAATGAAAAAATTTTGCTTTCAGCTTCTCAACCTTCTTTTTTTTTCATGGCATTTATCATCTTGAAAGACGTTACATTGATAGATAATCACCAAATATTATATAATATTAGCAGATTTCCCCCTTTAGATAATCATGACTTTCGGGATTTGAACTTCTTGACAGATAAAATCTAGAAATAGTATTTTATTACATCACTCTAAATAAAAAATTTAAAGAACTTGGTGAACATGATACAGACAAAAAGAAGGCCAGCTAACTAAGCAAAATCTCAAGGATTATACCAAAATGAGTATAAAGAACAAAAAGAAAAGGTCCAGTTTCTCGTTATGGTGAAAAGACAACAAACTCTCTTAGTTTCATTCTAATCCAAGCAATTTTCTGGGCTCAATTTGACAAGTAAAAACTAAAAAGTTTGCCTATTCAGTGAAAGAACCTGCATAGCACTATGGATGTGAAAATTGAAAAGAGAAACACCCAAGAAGATGATGGATTAGGATGGGATAAATCTTTACTAGTATCAAGTGTTCAAGAGATGATTAGAAAGGACTTTCAGACCGTTCCAGAAAGATACATAAGAGAACACAAAGACAAGCCAGTTAGGGTAAAAGTATCAATATACCGTTATTTTGGAAATATATTTTTGCTTTACTGTTATTTCGAAACAATTTACCAAAATGCACACAGAGCTGAAGGGCGCCAGATTGAATGGCGCTTTTTCTAGCGGGCTTGGTGCTGAAGGCGCCAACTTGAATGGTGCCCTTTGCGTTGAAGGTGCCAACTTGGGTGACGCCCTTGGCAGTGTTTTAATTTTCAAGATTTGCGGAGACGCCAAATGCAATGGTGTCTTTCAATTCAAAGTTTTTGTAAGCGCCAAACGCGGTGGCACCTTTGGGGAAATTTGAATTTGAAAGCGCTATTGCGTTTGGCGTTCCCGCTCACACCTTCCCTATGAATGGCCTCCGGCCCTTCCCCGAAACCGAAACCAAACCTTCCAACGTTGCAACTCTTTGTCTTCGCGCCGTAACTTTTCGTCTTCGGACTGCATTTCATCAACATTTCCTCATTCTCCCACTCAAAATTCTTCATTCTTTCTTCGGTTTAATCCTCCGATAACATTTTTGCATTTCATCAACAGCAAATCTGCAAGTCTCTTTGCACCTCCTTCTTCTTACCGGTTAGTATTTTTATAATTTTTATATTTGTATTATAATTTTTACTAGTTATTATGAAAATATATTTTATAGTGGTAGAGAAATTTTTTTAGGGTATAGAGTATGATATAAACAATAAGATTATTTTTGTTTTATATTGATTATTATGATCTATGATATAAAAAATTTGTAAAAATTTATATGTACTGTGATAGTTTGTGGTAGAAAAAAAGAAGAACAAAGGGGATAAAGAAAGGTGTCTTAAAATAGGATTTAGGATTTAGGTAAAAATTATGTTTAGAGATTTTTTAAATGTAAAATTTTGATATATAATAAGAGAAGTAATAAAAATAAATCTTTAAAATATATTGAAGTAAAAAGAAGTTTTAAAAGTTAGGATAATATTATTAAAATAATGAATAATTTTTTACTTAAATAATAGATATGAAAAATGCAAGAATAATAATTATAGCAAAAAAATTATGTTATACATAAGTTTATTGTAAAAATATTAAAATATATAAAGAGATATTGTAATATAATATTAAACGAACTTAGTGTATGTAGAAAAGAATTCATGATTTTAATCATAAAAATATACAAACAGTAATGTGTAAATATTTTCGTTTGCTAGTTATTAATAGGTATGAAGGAAAAAAATTATTATGAAATGTTAAATATAGTGTATTAAAACATTTAATTAATTTAATAAAAATAATTTGTAACTAATAAACAAAAAAAAATAACACTTGGAGAAGATAAATTAAAATATAAATAAAATTATATAGCTAAACATTATATAGTATAAAAAAATAATAACATTTAATTGACAGAAAAAAATTATTATATTATATAGTATGTCTGTTATATATTTAGAATTATTATGAAATGTTAAATGTATTGTGTTAAAACAGTTAATCGATTTAATAATAATTTTAAAAGAAGAAATCTAAACTTGAACATAATATATAAAATAAGCAGAAATAAATTATATTACCATAATTGATAATTTAATCATAATGCAAAAAATATACATAGGTAATCATATTTAAAAATTAATCATATCTCAATTGTGTTCAAGTAAATCAAAATTAAAATTATTAATTCAAATATAAATTTAATATTTTTGTAATAATTTATTTATATTACATTCAAAATTATGTTAAAAAAATAGGTTTAGAATTTATTTATTTATATCACACTTGCAACTAAAAATTAAAAATTTGTGTTGTATGAAAAATTACGATTAGTATAAAAATAGCAACATATATAAGGAAAAAAACACGGGCCTATGTAGGTCAGAATCGGTTTAGCTCGTACGGGCAAATTATTATATACCATTAAAATATATACCATATAAAAATAGCAATACATATTATTACTTTTTACTTATAATATTAAACACTAGTTGATTGGTTGATAAATACAACAATTGTATAGGATAATGTATGTGTCAGTTGTGAGGATGCAGTGAATGTATTGCAATTAAAAGTAACAAGATGAAGAAAGTTTGATTACTTTTGTACATTTGAATGGTACAATGATTGAGGGACTAATGGGGATAATGTACGATAGACCTCTCCTAAAGGCATTGAAGCTGAAAGGATATAGCACCATGGATGTTTTGCGAGAAAAAATTCATTCCTGGATAAAGTTAGCCCAAAATCAAACTATTGGGAGAATTATTTATAAGTTTCCACAACTTCAAATAGAGGCTCAATATATGACATACGAATTAGACGACGATAAAGACTTGGCATGTGCCATAGCAAGTTACGGACAACATCCAACAATGACAGCAATGGAATTGTACGTAGAGGTGACGACATCTAAACTGCATGTTGCCAACCTTAATTCACAAGAAAGAGGACTAATAATTAGACCACTTGTAAATCCAATGGCTCATGTCAGTACTAGTTGTTCAATAGTGCAAGAAGGCCCTTCTTACACGGATGCAATTGAGTTCCACATTTCTAATAACTATATTCTTGTATTGGACTCATCTGTGGCGAGTGTTTTTCCAAAAATGCCTTCACATACCATGATGGTGTCAACAAGTACCCAACCGATCGTAGAGGAAGAATCCATTGATCCTACAATCATGGAAGCCCATCTTGAGTCTGGCTTTGAAGACGATGAGGTGTCTTACAGTAGTGGTGATGATCATGACACTGATGATGAACAACGTGCAACTACACATGATAATAATGTTGCAAGTCAGCGTATGAGGAATGACAATGCTCCACAAACATCATGTGGTGTCCCTCAAGTTGTTGTCTTCTCCTACATTGATTGGGATGCCATAAGGAATGTTAGTGAATTTTCGAAAGTAATGAAACTAAGAGATGACTACGGCATGGAGGACTTATATATTGGATAAGAGTTTGATTACAATGAGGCATTGATTGTTACAACCAAGCATTACCACATCAAGAGGCATCATAGTTTTTATATGGAAGAATATGATACTAGAAGATTGAGTTTGAAGTGCAATAACTATAGTGATGAATACAAATTCCGCCTTAGGGGGATGAATCTGAAGAATTCTAACACTTGGACAATAGGACAATAACTAGATTTTCAGGATCCCACACATATGTTAATGTTAGTTTAACACAAGATCACAAGTCTCTTGACTCCAAGTACATCAGTTCCATGATACTGGAGATGATCAAAGTGAAGCAAGATATCCTAATTTCACTTATACAAGAGGGTGGAAAGCATGTATGGGTATAAGGTTTCATATAGAAAAGCATGGAAGGCAAAATAAAAGGCAATTGTCAAGGTGTATGGAGATTAGGATAAATCTTATGAAGTGCTTCCCAAATGGTTAGACATTTTAGGATATTGTGACTAAGTTCTGTTCAACTTGGAGTCTGAAGAATTCATCACAGTCAACAACCGTGTTGATCCATAAAAATGTGTTTTCCACTGAGTTTTCTGGATTTTCAAGTTATGTATTGTTGTATTTCCCTACTGCAAACAATTCATACAAGTTGATGGAACATTCCTATATGGCAAGTACAAAGGTGTGCTATTGATTACTACGACACAAGATGATAACAAATGTCTCATACCACTTGCCTTCGCCATTGTTGAAAAGGAGAACTTTGAAAATTGAAGTTAGTTTTTGGCATTATTACGGGTAAATGTTACAAACCAGCAAGGAATATGTCTGATATCAGATCGACATCAAGCTATAAAAGATGCTGTAGCAACAGAAGCTTTGGGATGGCAGCCTCCTTATGCTTTTCATCGGTACTGTATCAGATATATTGCTAGTAATATTCGCAAGAAATGTAGGGATGACAATGTCAAGAAAGCTGTCATTAAGATTGGTGCGCGTTATATCACGTTTATTTGTTGAACCTTGAATTTTTAAATTTTATTGTCTGATAGTTCAACCCAGCTAAACTATTTGTTTCCTTGTATTCAGCCTATGAGCCAAATTGAGAAAAGGTCATGAAGAGATTGGACAACTTAAGCAAAGTCAATGAGAAGATTCATAAGAAAAAAACTACTATTCCGATATAGAAATGGACACTTGTCTATGATGAAGGAAGAAGATACGGTCATATAACGACTAATATTGTGAAGTGCATTAATGACCTCTTTAAAGGATTAAGGAAGCTACCAATCACAGGCCTTGTTCAACAAATATTTTACAGATGTGTTAAGTACTTTGTGGAAAGGGCAAAAGAAGCACATGCTGAACTGCAACAAGGTCACAGATACATAAGCAGGTTCAGACAGGAGCTTGCGACTATCCAGACACGTGCTTCTTCTTAACACATTTGTGCATATAACAAACAAGGTACTAGGTTTGAAGTGGTGGAGGGCCTTGATCTGACTAAGGGATCATGTGAAAAGGTGGTCCAAGTGCTATTAGACAAAGGCCAATGTGAATGTGGGTAATTCCAAGCATATACGTATCCATGCACTCATATCATTGCTGCTTGTACCTCAGTCAACATATCATGGGAACCATATGTCGATCCTGTATACAGACTTGACACCCTACTTAATTGCTATAAATCTGAGTGGTGGCTGATCGGGGATTGGTTGCAATGGAATAACTTACCACCATTTCCTATCTTAGTTCCAAATTCTCGAAGATTGCGTGAAAAGGGAAAATCGAGGTCGACACAGATCAAGAATGAGATGGATTGGCCTCAAGAGAATGGTGTCGAGCAAAAGTGTGGTTTTTGTAAGATGGAAGGTCACAATCGTAGATGCTGTCCACTTCTCCATGGAGATGAATAAAGGACCTTCTTCACGTTAATTTTAATTTTTACTTTTGCACATGTGTTGGGGAGTATGTTAACCAATATCATAAGTGTAATGCCCAGATGGTGTGATCTGTTTTATTATTGTAAAAATGTATACCATTATTATTATATATGTGATCCTATGATTAGAAATGTGAACGAATGACTTCAATCTTGTTTTGCTACAACATCCTGTGTGAATCTTTGTAGATAAATGGCATATGAATGCAATAATAGTGTATGTTTATATTTCACCCTAATGCAATTTGATTAATGGCAGATGGTATCCACATCCCGACGTGTCGATCCTGGTCCATGGGATCCTTTACTTTTGACAGCTTAAGACTCATATATATCCCATTCGATTTGGACTGGCCATGTATGAAAATAGTTAGATCTTAAATTTTGTTATACTTTTCCATATTGTCAGTTGTAATAATATTTTTTTTTGCAGCCTGATCATGTGTTGAGGATTAGATGGGTTCAGCACTGCCATTATCAGCAGCCACCGGAGTTAATTATCCCCTTACTATGACAAGTAGGTTTTTACGGTCTTGTGATGAGTGAATTTGTTCCCATAGACCATCAGTTGATTAGTGCTTTCGTGGAGCGGTGGAGGTCAGAGACACATATTTTCCACATGCTGCAGGAGGAGATCACTATTACATTGTAGGATGTTGTTATTCAGCTCGGTCTACCCATTGATGGTTGGACAGTGATGGAGCCTACTGTGTAGGGATGGGGAGACCTGATAGAAGAGTATTTAGGATTGCAGTTACTAGTAGATGAGAATGTGATAAGAGGGGAGTGACTGATGATGAGTTGGCTGGAGAGGCATTTCACTTATCTTTTAGATGATGCCAATGATGAGACAGTACAGAGATACACCCGTGCGTACATATTGCGTCTCATTGGTGGGACGTTATTTCCCGACCACTCTAGGACTTATGTCCACCTCATGTACTTACCATTACTCGGAGATTTACAGGAGGCAGGGACGTATAGTTGGGGATCTACCTGTTTGGCCTATCTGTACAGAGAGCTCTGTAAAGCCACTTCCCCTGATTATAGGGAAATGGGAGGGTATTGCTTGTTACTACAGCTTTAGGAATGAGATATATTTCCCACTATTGCCCCCACGATTATTGTTTCAACTATACTAGAGAAGGATGCAGGGACTGGCCCCCTTGCTTGCAGGTTAGATATTTTTTCAATCTATACTTGTAATTGAGATGACGACTACATTTTTTAACTTAATTGTTGTACTTGGTAGGTGGCACTATCAAAAGATGTTCCAGGATAGTCCTGCACACAACCTGCCTTATTATAGATACGTGCTGGATCGTCTTCGACTCGATCAGGTTTAAAGAGGTTAATGAATATTTTTATTTCATTCCATTATCCATTTTTGTTGCATTTAAATGACAATATAAATATGTAATTTCATATTATCTAGATCCCGTACATTGAGGTGGTCACCGCGTCACTTCCTCAGTATTGTTTTGACGGGAATGACATTTAGACAGCAATGGTGCCACTCATACACTTTTAGATTGTCGAGTGGCACCAGCCAGATAGGGTTTTGTATCAATTCAGCCTTCGCCAGCCTATTCCTAAGCCACCAAAGCAGGTGGCGGAGGTCTATTGCCTTCACTTATCCAGTCGGCATAATTAAGAGTGGCACATTCGACATCAGTCGTACATTGCATTATGGGATATCCGTCGAAACTTGTGTATTATTGGTGAGTCGTTTGCACTATTGGTCCTAGGCCTACGATCTGAGTATATGGCATGGTACAAACGGGTTATTAGGCCATTTATTACACCAGTTGGTGAAGCACTAGACCTTGTGATAATTTCGTATGCTAATTATTTGTGTCTGATTATATTCTTGTGCATTAGTATTGTTACTAACTTTAATGTCGAAAACTTGTACAGATTGATGAGGTATCTACACTGTACGATTTTACTACACCTAAGGAACAGTCTAGGTTCAGCTTCGATGCTCTTAGATCAACAACTAACTCCATCCTTCACACACTTCACAAGGTTGATAATGTGATTATTGGTACACATGTAGAGCTAGCTCCTCTTGCCCATCATATCCTTGACCCTACGAAGGATGACCATGATCAGCCTCGTACACGTCGACGTTGTCGTACTGGTTCATGATCTATGTCGCAGCTAATGTTCCCTCTACTGCCCAGGTGCATCAGAGTCCATCATCTTTTGCTCAGGATACTTTCATGATGATGTCAGATATGACCGCCTCATCTCACATGTACCCTACTGCACCAGATGTTCCTTCATCCTCCGGCATATTCCCGACTGCACTATATGCTCCCTCATCATCCCAGATGTTCCAGTTTACTCTAGGTATTTCATCCTTATTTCAGTCATTTTCGCCTATACCACGAGTTTCATATTCATTTCATATCTTTCCTTCCAGTGATGCTGGTCCTTCCCAGCCATATTCTCATGGATTTGATCTACACACTCAAGATTAGGGGACATCACTTGGTAATATGATTACGGATGACTCAGTACTCGCAGATAGGGATAGAGGCAGAGGTAGAGGCAAAGGCAAAGACAGAGACAGAGGCAGAGCTAAAGGTAGGGGAGCCATAGACACTAGAGATGTGACTCCCGAGCCTACACAGAAGGTTAGTAGATATGGCAGCCATATTACTGATCTTGGATGTGAGACTGGACACCATTTACGTAGACATTAGCTTCTCTTTTCATATTTATTATATATTTAGGCACGTTTATCTTATAACTTTATTGTAAAACATCAAATTTTGGGATGGTTGTAATTATTATAACATAATTATCTTTTTGCGTACATACATCAGAGCAAAATTATAAAATCTTCTCACAAATACACAATTAATTGAATTTTCATATAACGTATCAAATATATGTAATTTTTTTCAATAATTTTTTCTACCTAGAATTTTATTCTCTCCTTCCGTATTTTATTTTTATAACTTTTATTATTTTAAATTATTAACATATATTCATTTCAATTTTTTTCCAAGTATTTGAGTTAACTTTTTTCTAATGATAAGAATTAATTCATGTTCCACAGATCATTGTATTTTATTTTTTAATATTTATTTACTCATAATTTTAAATATTATAGTTTAATCATATTTTTTTAACGATCACCATAAACCCTAAAAATATTAAATATATTTATATGCATTTCATTTAAATTTTAGATCTTCAACATTTTACTCAATTTAATTTTTAATCAAATTTTATTTTTTTCACAAAATTAAATATATACAAAATCTTCTTTTTCTACATCAAATTAACTTATATGTATTTTTAATAAATTAACAATTTTTATAATTATTTTATTTTTAATAAACATATAACAAGTCTAAATATTATTTTATTACTTCATATATAGCATATGCCCTAAATTATATTTAATAGTCACAATCAAATTTAATTTATTTTTAAACCTTAAATTTTATATAATATATTAAAATATTTTCCTACTTATCTTACTGGCCGAAGGTGCCATGCGCCAAAAGAGATGGCGCCTTCACGGCCAGATGTGCTATTTTGAATGGCGCCCCACTTGAACTAAGGACGCTAATCAACTTGACACCTCTACTGCCAAAGGCACCATCTACTCTGGCGCCTTTCCAGTATTGTGCGTATTTTAATAAAATATTTCAAAAAAATAATAAAATGAAAATTTGTTTCCGAACAGTGGTAAATTAGTACTTTAGTCGCTAGTTATTGTGGAGCCATGCCTAACTTCATCTGAAATTCTAGTGATAGATTTCTCCCTGGTGGCCAACAGAGATAAAGAAGAACAAAAGAAGCTGGATTTTGCACGCAAGGACTGGGGTTTCTTCCATGTAAGACCCTCCAAAAATTCAATGTTTTCCTTATGTATTTATTTTGCTGCAAGATTTTGATGTTCTGACGGTTTATGTAGTTAATAACTCATGGGGTAACAGAAGAATTGGCACATACTATGAAGGAAAAAGAAGCAGCGTTTTTTTATCTGCCACTGGAAGAGAAAAAGAAATATTCAATGGCAGAGAATGACATCAAAGGATATGAGCGCGCATTTACAGTGTCAGAAAATCAGAAACTGGACTGGGGTGATATTTGTTTCCTGTTGACATACCCTCCTGAACACAGAAATATGATGTACTGGCCCCTCATATTACCTGGCTTCAAGTATGAATTTGGCTTCTACTTACCTTAAAAGTTGCAATTATGAAAAATTTTAAGTTAACGAGAATCCCAAGCAATATTTGCAAGCCAAATCAAAAAATAGACTAAACACCTATTTTCACTGATTTGATTTGTACCAATTTATGTTAACTTGCTGTAGGAAGATTTAATGGAAACGTTGTCGTGGCATGTCTTTTCTGACACAGCAACATTTCATGTCAGGATTTTCATAAAATTTTCAAATTAACAAAAGGATTTGATTATGTGAAATTAAATTGTCAAGGACTTAGTTGATACTGAATATTCTCTAGGGACTAGATTAATATAGATCAAATTATTGAGGGTTTAATGTTTGGTCAATTAGATAATAATCAGTAACTTGGCTGGTTGAACAATTTCTGTACTAGAAAGTTACAAATTTTTGAAAGTCTACTTCAGATTAAAATCTCATGATGTTTGATGAATTTTGCATTTGTTCACATCATGTATACAATCCCAGGACTTTACATTTGTGCATTTAGTAGTTTAAGAACTCCTTTTATTACCAAAAAGGCATAAGTAAGGTTTCTTAGGAGATTCTTGCCAATTTGTCACTGTTGATGGGGATGGAACAAGATGGATTGAGAGATTTACACAAGAGATTAGGCTTGAAATGAAAATTAACTATTATCCAGCTTGCTTCAAGCCTGAACTTGTTCTTGGTGGCACCGTAACCATGCTTCTGCAAGATGATGATATTATTGGTCCACAAATTAAGCACACTAGAGAATGGCTTCCTGTTCAGCCATTGCCTGGTGCTTTTGTTGTTAGCATTTCTGATGCTGTTGAGTTACCCAGAATTGAGCTTATTTACTGCCCTGAACTGTACTTACATGCACAAAATTGATGATGAAATGAATTTCATCGTAATTACTTGGTTCTCTCAGTGCAAACAATGATTACATTGAACTATAAGTTCAATATTCATGTTTGGGACCAAAGAAGTTCGGCTATTGAGAGAGAAAGATACAAAATAGCGCCTTTTTTTTTCTTTTTTGGCTTCTCTGTATCCAAAACCTTAAACCTGGTCTAATGTTTTTTTTTTTTGGCCATGAACCTAGTCAAATGTTGAGTTGTGCTACATATGCTATGAGATTGACTCACAATGGTCTCACAATAAAAAAAATATAAGGACTACACTATTGCATGTAGGGCAAACCCTCACTCACAAAGTAAGGCTATTGTAAGTAAGTTTCATTTTAAAAATAACATTTTTAAGTTAGCAACGCTTGCACTTGAAAATTGAAGTTTCTGTTAAATTAAGCATTCAAAAATTATGTGCTTCCTTTAGTATTACAATGACAAAAGCAAAATGCAAAATTAGTTGTGAGCTAATGCTCCCATCTGTGTCTAGCTGTAAGCATTGTTGATTGTGCCATCAAGGTTATATCCACTGTGAGCTTTTTATGGTTTGGACCAAACTGTAAAGTCCTTCTATCCTTAATTTTAACCTTGCGTGACTATAGTAACATTTTATCTGAAGTAATGGTGTGTATAAGAGCGTTGTACATAGAGCTATCACCAATGCAAAATAAAGCAAGAATGTCAATTGCTATGTTTGTGACGCCACATGATGAAGCAGAAATGGGTCCCGTGGAGCCAATGATGCGTGATTGCCCTCCCAGATACAGAAGGATCAAGTGTACGGAATATGCTAGGCACTACATAGGCAGAAAATTGGATGGAAATGCCCTTGATATTGTTAAGTTAGAAGGCAAAAATAACCACTTTTTGCAGCCTTTGCCAAGTTGTTATGTCATATACAGGCAAGAAAGTGTTTTTTGCTATCATTATTGACAAACATTGCCGTATGCTCCATCAAATATTCAGTGGAATCAACATGGCATGATTAAGAACAATAGAACCAGTCTAGAGAGTGTTTTAGCTAATTTGAACACCGAATCATTGTTATGTTTAGTGCTAAAAATTATATTTTGGATCTCCACCCAACAACTCATTATATGATTTAAACAAGAGATAAAGAGTTCTACTCTTATCATCATATTGTAAAGAGAAATAAATTTATTCTGATGATAAGCATGCTGACTCTATCCACCCAAAGGATTTCAAAGAATTTAAGGGATATGCCGTCTCATATAGATAAAGAATTTTTCTTGATCGGGCGTTTTAACTATAACTTGCTGGGAAAATCTTCGGATGGTTGTGATGATGCAGAAATGTTTTCCATAAATCAAGATTAAAGAAGTAATAAATTAATATATGCAAATATTTATGGTTCAATTTTTAACCTATTTAAAAGATGAAAATTGAAAACAAATCACTAATTTAGAGGAATTACAAAGAGAATACAAATAATATAATAACTCTTAAACTCAGACTTCTAAATATACCAAAAAAATGCTTTATAATGTATATACTCTTTACTCTCAATAATTATATAAAAAAAAAAGTAAAAATTAATTGTAGGATCTCAAGTAATCCTTACAAGAGATTACTAAATACAAACTTTCTTATACCTCATATATTGATCGCTTCTATTTTTTTTTTTTTTTGGCTCAAATATGATATATTTATAAGCTTTAAAAACTTGCTTAATAAGAAAATTCTAAATCAAAATAGGAAATAATAAAATAATCAATAAGAATAAAAAAAAATCACCCACAAAAAGAAATAATTACAAAATGACAATAATTAGAATTTAAGTCAAATTGTAACACAACTAAATTGGTTGATGGGTAATCAGAATTTCACACAAAGTTTTTCCACTTCTCTGGTATGTCTTCTTCAGCACTGTGCCTGCTTGCTCACTCTGCAAGGGATTTCTTATCATTTATAGCGTGAGGTTGTCCTTTATTTTTGCTGTGGCTAACAGATGTCAATGCTTGCTTACATAGGTGTTAGGTGAAGCAAGACTAAGCAAAACTTGTATTATTTTTCTGTTGTTTTTCGATGGTGAAGTAAGACTAAGTTAAGGTCATGAATTTATTATCTAAGGTCGGAACAAGTTGATATATAATATCGGCCTCCATGCCGCCCTCTCCACGGAGTTGTCCTTTCCCTAGCTAGTGGAGTTTCGTCTTTTCCGTGGTTGAGACATCTGAGAACGCTAGTTCAGTTCCTCAAGAACGGGACATCTATTTTTTATTTTGCAATATGGTGACGTAGACTTCATTTTTTAACCTTTTCGGGGTGTGTTTTTATAATTAATGAGTTCAATTTTCTCCCTTTTGTGCGGTTTTCTTCTAGTTTTTCTATTTGAGGATTGTTTGGTTGAAGATTTATTCTTCTAATTCTGCTATTTGAGGTTGTTTAGTTGAAGATCATACACTGAAATATTTTAATAAATTTATTCTATCTTTAGAGGAATAGAGGAATCAGGACTTAGGCCTTTGATTGTGTGTGCGTGCAGGCGCGTGTATATATATATATATATTATTTAGTAATAAAAAATAATAAAAATTTATTCTTCTGTGCAACAGAGGAATCAGGACTCTGACTTTAGAAAGGCATTTTCAATGTTTCACTCCCTACGGCTTGCTGAGCGAGATCTGAATTTTTGTACAATATTTCTTTTTATTTTCCTACCATAGTGTTTTTTAGTTCTCCTGAATGAAATTCGTCACTTATGGAGGAAACTTGTATCTCATCTATTGAGATCCTTTTATCTTGCTTTAGAAAAGCTCCAAATAGTTTGGATTTCTTCTAAATTGATCATGTGAACTTGAACTTCAATTACAATATTTTAAACTGAACTGAGTAAGGAAGATTAAATTTATTCAGTTGATGAAATCTTCTCTCCTTGCTATCAATAGATCTATTTCAGATTTTTAATGCACGTATGATTTTAGTCTTTGTTAGAAAAACTAATCTCTGTTCTATACTGTGTATTCTAATCAGCTGTGCAAATTGCCCTAGTTATTGAATGGATGATGTTTTTATGACACAAAAAAAAAGGCTTGTACTTGACCAAAAAACTATGTTAAAAACTATCCTCAGGCACCCACAAGGATTTGAAAACAAGCTAGAAAACTTCTCCAATAAAATTACAAAATTTAGGGGAACTGGAGCTGTTAGCATGTAATATGTTTATAACATGAACAGTATCTCTCAAACTCGTAGAGGTAGGTAGCAATATATGAGGAAAAAATAGATTAAATACAAGAGCAAAATTTCTCGTACATAAAAGATTTTGAATCCCGTAGACAGACTCCCATAACC
Organism: Sindora glabra; assembly: GCA_020226215.1. NCBI lineage: Eukaryota > Viridiplantae > Streptophyta > Magnoliopsida > Fabales > Fabaceae > Sindora > Sindora glabra. Next base: position 57,043,548 of record CM035230.1, on the reverse strand, counting down.
TAGTAACATTTGTACAGTCACAATCTTAAAGTAAATGACCTGCTTTACAACTATAAAACTAGTACATAAATTACCTCTTCTGCATGAGAAACTTAAGCCTCAGCTAACCTGATTCTAAGTATATCCTCACACTAAGAAATGTACAGTTTTTAAGTACAACCAACTATTTCTTATTCTCAACCAGTTTCTTTCTATCTGAACAAACAGAGAGACCACCACAAGAAAACAAACAGGAGTAGTAGCTAGTATTATCTGCAGTTAAGCTGTACAATAACTCCGTCACCTATATCACCGCCTGTGCAGGTTGTGGACTCAAAACACTTATCCTCCTCTCTGCATAAGATGAAGTAGAAAATTAATATCAATGATGTACAATAATGAAGCTTTTAAGGAATATTAGCATAATAGTAGGCAAAATTTCAATAGCTTCAACATTTTATAAGCATCTTATTCCACTCCATATCATATATGACCCAAACTGAAGGGTAAAAGGCTAAAAGTTAATAGATGATTTAAGTACCTCCAGCAGCAACTAGTTTCTCTACACGCGCAACTATATGCTTCCCATAAGTGTATTTCTTCAATGCATTCAGGTGAACCTTTATTCGATTAAGGATAAGCTCAAGTTGCTGATCATCACAGGTTTCCAGCACCTTCTGTACGACATAGTTCGCAAATTGATCCTTCATCATAACCTAAAACAAACAAGACAAATTATAAGAAAGGAAGAAGCAGTCACACAGTTTCAAGTATTTATAAAACACAACAGCCCTTACAAACTGAAACGTTAACCATAAAGTATAATTCAGAATTAAATGAACAGGAGTATTATATTACAACCAGTTATACGATATCAAAGGAGGGAATATTCTCTTGACCTTAACTGATACAAACATTTGAGTTCTACCTCTCAAATAGCTGAAAGAATATTTGTCTCTGTTGGACCACATGTCTATTACAAAAAGGACAAATACTAAAAATGACCTCTTATACAGCATTAAAGTTTCGCTGGTCAAGGAGGCTTTGCGTGCTGGTAGGCTTAAAGCAACTCAGCTCATAGGAAAAAGGATTTCATTTGGTTAGAAAACAACTCAGCAGAATGATCCTTTCAATCAAATATACAGATCTCATTTCCTAAAGAAAAATTAACCATTACATACTCTAATGCCAACCAGAAGGCACGGACCAATTTGTTGCTTGAACAAGAAGCAACAGCAGCAGCAGAATAGAAACAAGGCTAAAGAAGTTCATAAAGCCATATTTGAGAGGGACTGTCAAGCAGGTGATAAAGTAAGCTGAGAACATTGGACATCATACAAGGAGACACATAAGATTATGAAGCCAGAAGAAGCATAATAAAACAAAAAACAGTATATGATGTATCCTTGGGGCTTGCGGCCCCAGATAAGTGATGGGATGAAAGACCATGCACAAACCTGTAGGGGTTCATTTTCATTAGTGGAACCAAGCATCTCATTCACAAGGATCTGACGTTCCATAGGCGTTCCAAAAGATAAACACTTTTCTATGACATTAGAGGCAAACTTCTGCTGGCTCATTTGTATTATTTGCCCAGTTAATTTCTTTATTATGGATGAACGTTCATATGGCTTCCCATGCTCAAGCACATGCTGAAAATTTTATGCAAAATTATTAAATGAATGTAAGTGAACCAAAACTTAAAAAGTATTCAAAGTAAAAAACAGATATCATCCTCCTATACAACATAGATAAAAATTAAACTCTATCATCATCAATTATCATTTCCTTTCTATCTAAATTGTTTAGGAAAGTTCTTATTGTGCGAGAACATGTGACTACTACCATCAAGACATGGATCATTAGTTAGTACTAAAGATATAGCCACTGCAACACACCTGTACAACATAATTCCCATATTGGTCTTGTGCTAAAATACAAACTGACTGCAAAATCTCATCCATCATTATCTGTTGTGTTTTGGGATCATGACAATGTTCCAAGACTCTCTGTCAAAAAGAAAGCTACCTATATCAGACATGCGACTTTCATCTTTCAAGTTGTTAACACTTGTTCACAGGCATTATAGCAAAATGTCTCCTCAACCTGTATAACACGGCACCCATATGGATGAGTTGACAATGTCACAACTTGGTCATAAAATGTTGAGACAATGAAGTGAATTGCATCCTCAGGCACACATTCAATACATTTCTGGATAACATGGTTCCCATTTTGATCACGTACACAGCGCATGATATTACCATCCAGCTCCTTAACCATTTCAGTCTGCTGATCTAGATTAACGACTTCAATAGCCTATATGACAACATGTTACTTTACCATCAATATTAAATAACACATAAGAGTGGACATCATTTACACACAATAAGTCAAATCATCATCTTCTCTCCTTACAAAATGAACTATAGTTATTGTTGTATATTTTCTAATCAAAACTTTATATACTGATCAATGTTAAGAGGAACTATTGTCGTTCCAATACAGGAAATAAAAATAAATAAATGAATATGCAAGGTTGCTCTCAGAACCTCACTGTAGAGAAATCTTCAGAAAGGGGAAAAGTTCATCTATGAAAGTAACAATTTATATGAAATATGTTCTAAATTTGCAAACTGTGATTGATTTTTAGGGTGCCTCAGCAACCCATCAAAGTGGCTGTCTCGCCACAAAATAGCAGTATGAAGACAGTGCCTGAAACAATTTGAGCGAATGTTAGGTGACATGTTCTCATTCTCAACCTTCCACATAGACGATGAATCTGCAACAAACTTTGCAATAACAAGCCATAATACAGAATATAGAAGATTTTAAAAATACATCAACACATGACCATTAAAATAGTAAGCCAGCAATGTAAACAATCACAATGAATGTAAAATTAAAGGGCAGACCTTCTGGATAACTCGGCACCCATACATTTGAAGACTCAAGGTCAGCACATGACCAGTAAGCTGGTCAGCCAGTTCTCTTATTTGAGCTGCTGTTCCATGCTCAAAAAACTATAGATGAACCAGCATAAGTTAGCCAAGTATAGAATCCATTTGTCAACATTTTGGTCCCAAAAATATTTCAAAGCACAACTATACTAATTAAGAGTACAAATCAAAAATATAAATAAATTCACAAATTACCTTCTGAATAACATAGTTACCAAACACATCAGTCATTAGAGAGAGGGCATGTGGTATTATTTCATGGAAAACCATGTTTTTCTCTTCCATTGAGGCTGTCTCAAGTTTTTGTTGAATAAAACGGCTTCCATATTGGTCAGCACTGTTTAAGGAACAACAAAAATTTGCTACAGTTAGATATCAGTTTCAAAGTCAAGAATCACAAACAGTTTGATCAGCAGTATGCACCTGAACTCAACAACATGACCTGCAATTTCTGAAAGTTCAAAACATTTAGTTTTATTACTTTTAAACTCATTCAACAGAGATGTTGCAAAATTCCCATCTGAGTTACCAACAGCATCTGAATGCCATGCCCCCACGAAAGCCCCAGCAACATTTCTGATCCCTGGTAAACGCATGTCACATTCACTTTGTCTCAAAGGACTACCTGGTGCAAGTGGAGAGGTCGAGAAAGGAGAACCAGCCAATGGACTTCCTGCATATGACATACCCATACCAAATCCTGTGTTTCCATAGTAGTTATGGTTCAAGCTTGTAGAACTGGCAAGGTAGGGAACAGAAAACTGGGCTTTCTGATGTGCAATCAATGACTCTGTGTAAGCTTTTTGGAAGGCAAGCAAATCAGTTAGCGAAGTATTATTACATTCCCTATTTACTGCAGGGTCATTAAAGGCTGCAATCTGAGCAGCCGCAACATCACCTGATTTCAAGTACTGAATATACAATGGATCCAACAGGGGAAGTTGATGATTGCTAACTGCGGCATTATCTCTTCCAATATTCTGCAGTTCTGAAGCCATCAACAAATTTGGTCCTAAAGCTGCACCAACTCCCAAGGCTCTGGAGTTCATGCCATTCATCCCTGTTGACGATATAGCAGCATTTCCAAACAAAAGAGGCAAATTACCATTCCCAAGCTGGCTGACCATCATGGGGGGTGATGGACGATTAACAGCATACCCACTTGAGGCATAGTTTCGGAGTGAGCTATTTATCCCATCCAAATCCTGAAAACGAGCAGGTGAGCTTCCTATATTTGTAAGAGTTGATGCAGGAAATCTCTTTAAGTACGAGTTAGAAGTAATTCCAGCCGATTTATGTAGTTCTAACTGCTCATTTGCATGCACTGAAATTGTTATGCAGATCAATTCCAAAACCACTGCTTTTATTCACTTTCAAAAGAGATCCTTTTACCATGTTGGAAGAAGAATCAAGCTGGTAAGATAGAGGGTCAGGCTTGTTGAGGTACGACTGCTGTATGATATTATGAGTATAATTGGATTCATCATGCATTGGTGACTGGGAATATTTCTCTTCATCTACTATATCATTTGTGGACAGATTCATGGCTCTTAAAGAAGATACCAGATCTGAAGGCTCACTTAAAGTAGATGATACAGCATGAAATGAGTTTTGACCACTGGAACTTCTTTTATCAGTAGAGCTGGACCTCCCATTCCCGATGGGTGGAAGGCAAGGACTAGGGGCTCTAGCTAGTATTTGAGAGTCAGGTGTAGTACTTCTTGATAGGGAAGCACCTAAAGCAGAAGCATAAGTTTGAGAAGTTGATCCACCGAGATTTTGAGCAGCAGATATTCCCTGTTTATTTGCACGGGAGTTCAAGGCTTCTCCAGCCAATTCTTGATGCAAATGAGCCATGTGGCTCTCTGAGTTTTTAACAATGTCATCAAATGCATTATACCTAGGTAGACGGGGAGAGTGTTCAGAAACAGACGCGGTTTTATTTATCTCATCCTGCATTGAAATTGGGGAAAGAAGCGACATAAATATTAAAATTATAATTTGCGAAGTAAGATATAGAAACATCAAATAATGTTAAGGAGATTTAGCTTGTTGATAACAAAACATACAATAACTAACATTTTGGTCACGAATTTCAAACTCATAGTAGCTCACATGAACAACCTCAATTGTCAACAGATTATTCATGATAACCAAATATAAAATGCATGCATAAAAGACTGATTAGAAAATCACAAAACAGAACAAAATAGAAATATTGCATCTTAAAGATTAGCCATCGTGTCTCAGCTAAACAGAGTGATCTCCTTCTCATTAGAAGGTCAACAGAACTATGAAGTCTCAGCTAAACAGAGTGATCTCCTTCTCATTAGAAGGTCAACAGAACTATGAAAAATAAACATGTTTCAGAAGCAAAGATTAAATAAACATCTCTTTAAACAGTTAGAAGCTAACAAATAATAGAACAAAAGCCGATAATTAAGTGAACCCTCGCCTGAAATAACTCCGCAATGCTCTTCTGCTTACTCCCACTCCCAACTCCCATTGCCGGCAAACCTATAAACCCATCGCCGCCCCACTCAGTCACATTCTCCCTCAGCTTAACACCATTGTCTTCTTTGCGATCAAATCCCAGCTGCACAGAAAAGAGCGAGCTATCTCCATTTCTGCCCTCGTCACCACCTCTAATCACTTTCCTCCTATCCCCAACCCCACCAATTTCCAAACTTCCGCCACTCAACCGCTGCGTAAACCGCCAATCCTCCTTCGAAACCAATGGCGGCGGGAAACGTGGGTTCAGATTTGCATTCGAATAGTAGTAATCTACGTATGTGGGATCAGCACGAAGTTCCTCTTCACTTATAAAACCACTTCCTCCATTTCTGCTAAACTCTGAACCACAAAACATGCCTCCAACAGCATTCAACGACCCTTCGACCGTAAGAGGCGCCGAACCACTCCGAAGCATACTAAGGTCCCTCTCTCCGTGAGTCAGTTCCAGCTCCCGCTTCGGCTCACGAATCAGAAAGCCCAAATCTTCGCCGTGATCAGGATTTTTAAGCTTCGACCGAATCGCTACATCTGACATCATCTTTGAGGAAGTATCGGTGACCATCAGAACAAACGAGACTATGTTCAGTGAAAATAATACATTGAAATTGCGTAAAGACTGAAACTTTAAGCTCGGAATCAGCTAAAAATAGCAAAAGAATACACAATTTTCTCACTAAAGCTTGAAAAAGTAAAATTTTCGAGAATAGGAGGAACTCATGACTCAACTTTTCGAAAAGAAAACAGAGATAAGAAAAAAAGAGTCATGATTTTATTGCGAAGCATGAAGCTAATATTGTGGGTTAGAATTAGGCTGGTAAAATAAGGATCGGATTCAGAGAAAACAATGTGGACGATCAGGGTTGGGTTCATTCATCCATGTTAGGAGAGAAGCAGAGGAGAGACAGCGAGCGAGTATGAGAGTGATAAGCCCGAGCATTCAATAAGCTGGCCATCAACCGTTAGATGTGAATGCAAAGGTGGATATTGAATTCAGGGAGAGCTGTTATTACATACTTATAGTTAGCTAGGGTTTTGTAAATGCTGGCATTAACACTGCAAAGATGTTGGATTTTTTTAATATATACATCTATATATATATATATATATATATATATATATATATATATATATATATATATATATATATATATTGAGAAAAATATCAAATAGCCCTTTCAATGTGGTTGAATTTTATATATTGAGCTTTCTGTGGTTGATTCCCTTCAATTATATTTTATTTGAATGTATAATTTTTTTTACTTTTAAATAAGTATTACACTATTGTCAAATGTTGATTTGTCATATATTTTGATATATAATTTTATATTATTTTATTAATAAAAATTAAATTGAATATATAAAAATTTTATTAAATATATGAAATAGATTTAAAATTATATGTAAAAATGTCATGATAAACTAATATATAAGAATATTATAATTTTCACTTAATAAGTGAGAAGGAAATTATTTAATTAAATTCAAATGATTAATTGAATAAATGGTATGTTATAATTTTAAAATTTTATACAAATTAAAATTTTGACTCTAATTCCTAAAAGCAACTATTTTAAAATTGAATGAAATGTTTTATTTTTTGTATAAAACTTTATTTTATAAGGATGTAAAATGAGTCGATCTGTGTAGCTAAGTGAGAAGAAAATTACTTAATTAAATTAAAATGATTAATTGAATAAATGGTATGTTATAATTTCAAAATTTTATATAAATTAAATTTTTGACTCTAATTCTTAAAAGCAATTATTTTAAAATTGAATGGAATGGTTTTTTTGGTATAAAACTTTATTTTATAGGGCTATAAAATAGGTCGACTTGTGAGACATGAATTGGATCCGTGACGGGTCAATCCGTATTACTCACATTTAAAATAGGTTCATCAACACCTATGACGGTTATAAGTCAGTTTGCAGGTCTTAACTAAAAGTTTGTAATTCCGCACATACAGGCAGGTCCGTTACAAATCGAATCCATGACGTATCAATGCGTATTATTCGTATAAAAAAATAAATATAATTTTAAAAATTCATATTCGTAAAAATAGATTACAAGCTGCAAATTGATCCATTGGTCACCTTCCATTTTACAACCCTACTTAAATTGTAGCAAGTGGAGTCCAATCCATCTTATTTATGAATTCAATTACATGTATTTTTTTTCCTTATATTGCTATTGAGAGAGAGGTAACTCAATATAACCTTATTAAAATGAAAATGAGGTAAGTAAATAATTGTGAATTTGTGGTTGATAACTATAACCCAAGATCAATAAAATTCTTGTAACTATTAATATTTTAGAAAAATTGTGGTGATAGATTTATTTTTTAAATAATAATTATCATTTAAATTAAATATTTTATGATAAAAGAATACTTATATAATTATGTCAAGAACATAACCAATACTGGTTATTGTATTTTCTGTTTTATTAAAAAAATTATTATGAATTTTGAGGTAAGCAAATCAACAAGCAAACCCACTAATTATTAGAGTCGGAAGGAATAATGAAATTTTGGAAAAATAAATTCTCGGATCAACTTATTAAAAACGGAGATAGAAAGAATTATGTAATTTAATCCTTTTTACCTTTGTTACAAGCCATATTTCATTTTTCTTATATATATTTTGCTTTCACTGATTTAGGAAGAAAGAAATAAAATATGGACTTCACCCTAGAAAGTAGAATATCATATCCAACATCTTGATAAGAATTAAACATAAAATACACTACTCTTCAAGTTTTAAAGAAGAAGAAGAATCGGAATAAAATGCCCATTAGGTAAATATCTTTGGGTTTTGACCTCTTTAAAACTCTTGCGTATGATTTATGATTCATTGCAGCTGTAACAAGATTAGCCCCAAAACACATATAAAATATCATTTTATTTAAGAGATGCTCCAAAGTCCAAACAATATGACATATATTTAAACATACTCCCCACATCTTTTTTTTTATTTATCGCTTTTCATTATTATTACATAAATAAAAAAAAGTAATTTCATTTATTTAATTTTATTATATTTTTAAATCATTTTAATAAAAAATTAAAATTTACTTCATCTTATTTTTTTCACTCTACTTTTATATATGGAAAGGGATCAATTGACATTAGTATAGAAACTTATACCAAATCCTCACTGTTCATTTTAATTTGATCTAATGATTACAATGAATGCATCTTAATTATTAAGACTAACTCAAATGATGAGAAAGAATTAATATCCAAATCATTTAATTTCTCTCTCTCTCTCTCTCTTAGCATTTTCATTTTTTTCAATTTTAAAGTTTTAATTTATTTTATAATACAAATTATTGTAAACTTTTTTTTAACAAATAACAATCTGTTTTTTTTTTTTTTTTTACGAATAGCCATAATGGGTATATGCTTTTATTTTGGTAGGAAACGTTTTTTTCTTTTTGTTTTCACAAAAAAACAATAGTGAATCATAGTTTCTTATTATATTGCAATTATTATAACTTTATTACCTTTCACATTATCACCAAAAATAAGTATAATTTTTTCTTATTATAATATTATAATATAATAAATTTAATATACTATAAATGTATATCTATTTATAAACTCAAATAGGAAAAAGAAAATATTATAAGAGAGAGATATATCTCTCTCGTCATTAGAAATTAAAAATAATAAATATTAATTCTTTCTCATCACTAGAATTAAAAAATTGAGTTTATATTAATTTTTTCTTATTTGAGTTTATAATTTAAAAAATTGCCACACAATATATAATATTATCTTATCCTCTTTAATTTTCTAAATTTTTTTTTCAAATTGTGAGACATAATCATTCAAGATATAAATATTTTTTGTACAAGATTTAGGATGTAAATATATATCCTTAAAAATTAATTTACTGCATTGCAGTTTAGTAAATATTTTTAAATAGATATACATTTATAGCGTACTAAATTTATTATATTATAATATTGCAATAATAAAAATCATATTCTTTTGTGGTGTTAACAAGAATAGTAACAAAGTTATAATAATTGCAATATAACGATGAATTACGGTTCACAATTGTTTTATATTAAAAAAAAATCAGTTCCCTATCAAGATAAAAGGAAAAAAAATCCATTATGGCTATTTGTAAAAACTTAGGTGCACAGATTGTAATTTGTAAAAAAATAAAAAATAAAAAAAATTACAATAATCCCTATTATAAAATAAATTAAAATTTTACAGTTAAAAAAATGAAATTGTTGAGAGAGAGAAAGAGAGATAGAAATTAAATAAGTTAAACATTAATTCTCTCTCATCATTTAAATTAGTTTTAATAATTAATATGCATTCATTATAATCATTAGATTAAATTAAAATGAATGATGGAGATTTGATATAAATTTTTTAAATTTATATTGGTGTCAATTGATCTCTTCTTTTTATATATTTTGAACTTTATAATTACAAAATTTAAAACCGTTCACAATAAAGAAAAAATATGTTAAGATAAATGTATAAAGTAATAAAATATTTATTAAAAAAGATAAAATTAAAAATAATTAATATTTTATTAAAATTTTAAAATAATAGGTAAAAAGGGGGAAAAATTTTCTCATTACTATAGATAAAAAAGATACTCCCTCTATTATTTTTTATCTGTCGCATTTTTTAAAAAAATTATTTCTTTTTATCTGTCACTTTAGAATTTCAATAAAGTATTAAATATTTTTTTTCAAATTTATCCTTCTCTTTCATTAACAAATACTTTATTATTTCGCACTATTAATCAATTTGTATTTATTTTTTTATATTTTTTTATCTTCAACTATTTTGAATTTTGTGTATAAAATGTGATCTTGTAAAACTTATTAAAAATAAATAAATTTAATTATTTTTTAATATATATAAAATCGATTAATGATGATAAATAAATTGAACGAAAGGAATAGAAGGAGAACGATGATACTGCTAGCAGAAACATCTTTCTCTCTCTTTTTGTTTTTCTAATTTAACTTTAGTGTTTATAATAAATGCAGGTTTTTTTCATTTAATGCGGTCTGAAAAAATAATAAAAAATAATAGGTATAATTATTATTCTTGATCAAATAACAATTTCTCTGTAATAGCTGGAATCATTAGCTCACTGGCTGCACGGATGATTTAAGTTATAACAAGATAAGATGCACTTAACCCTCTCCAGAATTTTTGATGCATTGCCATCACCGGAAGGAATCAGAACAATGTACAGTGTAAATAAATATTAAAGCTTTAGGGTTCCCGCATCCCAAAATTTTTAATTTATTATTTGATGTTTATATGCAAGTGGTGGGCTCTGTTTTTTATCTTTTTAAATTTTAATGATGCAATGTGTACGTATGAAACTGCGATTATTAAGTGGATGGTTATGGTAACACAGATAACGGATTTGCTCATTTTAAATATACTAGATAAATATTATGAGCGTCGTCAGGAATAATAAAATAAATATAATATTTAATTTATTATTTAAAAAATTAACAGTTGTTACATCTTTTAAAATTTATAGTTATTATCATTATTATTTTATTTTTACTTTCATTATATTTATTTATCCGTCTATTAATTTGAAATGTTAAAATAAATGAAAATATTGAAGTAGATTCGTAAGTTTTATTCTAATAATATTAGATATATGATTTTTTTATATTATTTTTTATTATTTATTTTAGTATTACATATGATAGAAAGATAAATAATTATAATAAAAATAAAATTAAAGAATCGTTTTTGCTAGTGATGATATTTGAGGAAGATAATAATCATAACATTTTGAAATAGAGAATTAAATATTATGGTTACTGGGCATGATAATATAATTAGAGTAAATATGACATTTAATTTCTTATATGTAAAGTTGATGATTGTTATAAAATTCATAATTAGTATTATTATTTTCATATTTTATTTTGTTACTATTATTATTCATCTATTTCTTCATTAAGAACAATAAAATAAATAAAAATTATAATTAAAAAAGTATATACTTGATATTATTAAAAAGAGATTTAAATAATTTATTTTAATATTTTTATTTATTTTCATATTAAAAATAAATATAGAGACAAACAATTACAACAAAATTTAAAAAAATAATATTAGTTATCAAATTTGAAAGGTATAATAATTATTACAATAGAGATTACTTATTAGATTAAATATAATATTTAGTCTTTCATTTTTTAAAAATAATGGCTATTATATTATCAAATTTGTAACTATTATTATTAATTTTTTATTTTTATTTTTGTTACAATTATTTATTCTTTTCTTCATATGTAACATTAAAATAAATACTAAAAAATATAATAAAAATAAATATATATTTGATATTATTAAGATGAGATTTAATAATAAATTTTAATACTTTTTATTTATTTTATCATTATAAATGATTAGAGAAATGAATAACTTAATACTCCATTTATTCTTTTTTATCTGTCACATTTTGAAGAAGATTTTTATTCTTTTTTATATGTCGCTTTATAATTTCAATGAAGTATTAAATATTTTTTTAAATCTATCTTTCTCTTTCATTAATAAATACTTTATTATTTTATATTATTATTCAACTTACATTTATTTCTTGACATTTTCTCTTTATTTTTAACTATTTTAAATTTTATGCATAAAGGATAATCATGTAAAATTTATTAAAAATAAATAAATTTAATTACTTTTTTAATATGTGTGAAATCGATTAATAACGACAGATAAATAAAAATAAAATGAGTAAAAATAAAAATAAGATATCAATAATGTTAATTATGTAATTTAAGAACGTAATAATTATGTTTTTTATAAATAAAAAATTAAATATTATATTTGTTCATAATAATTATTATGGTTATCCATTTTTCTCACATAATGAATGCGTAGTCACGTGTCAACTTAATGATCACTACTCAGTACTCCACCCATGTCTTGTTATAAGTTGAATTAAATATGTATATGTTTTTCGTATTTACTAGTAATAAATCCTAATGAATGTGAATCGGAACCATATTCCCATATACAAGGTGCTAGAAAAACGAGTTCAGATATATTGTAATATAATAATAAGCTTTTCAGTCAAGAAATATCCGCCCACACACATGTACAGACTAGGGAGGAATTTACTTTGGTACATTAAAAAAAATATCAATACCACTTTGCTATAATATTTTTTTTATATAATATTGTTACTTGTTTTGAAAGATCTCACAATTTATTAAAAACAAATAGGTTTTATATTTTATTTAAACATTTTTGTGTTACAAGTATAAATATTTTTATTGTATTTTTTTATAAAAAAATATAATATCTTATAAAAATAACATTAAGCTTAATAAAAAATCATATCACATATTTTTATTTTAAAATTTAAAAATATTCATAAAATCAAGCAATTTCTCATAAAATCGTAGGGAAATAAAGTCTCTCTATATATATTAATATATTATAGAAAGAAAAGATAAGGATCTTATATATCTGTAATAATTATAAATATAATATAATGGTGTGTGTGTCCATGTGACCGTAAGTAAGTAAGGGGCTCATTTACTGAGTGTTAACTCTTGTTTATACATGTGCCTCCAAATAAAGGAGGAGGACAGAAAATGAATGGGCCACTGAATCAGAGCAGATGGAACCGACAGAGTAAAGGTTATATAATAAATTACTCAAACTTAAAACTATGGGCTGTGCCTTGAAAGTCGTGTTGTGTGCTGCTTTCGTCCTTTCTTTTTCTGCAGCAAATTTGCGTGCTTCCTTCCAACTTTGTTATCTTGTTTTGCCCCTTTTCTGTGTTCTGCTGACACATTTAAGAGACTTACCCATATCTCATCCTTTTTTGTTAAGTAATTATGCGGGAAATAATTTATCTTATTTACGCGAAAGATTAAGAATTCGAAATTACAATATCAAATTTTTAACGTAGTGTCAGGTGTTATAACATTATGAAGGTTGTCGGCTGTCCGTGTCTTTATTCTCTGGAGTTCTGCTTTCTTTCAGTCTGAGCTTCCTAATAGATAAAGTTATAATAGATCGGACAAAATCTGGCTTCACCTATACCACAATATAGTATAGCATTGTGGAAATTGGGCTTAATTTCGGTGGCACTGCTTGCAATTTAAAGCGAACACTTCCAGTTCGGCTGAAGCCCATATACATGGGCTTACACCTTTCCCCTTGGGCTTTAGTTGTAAATCCTTTGATCATACACCTACAAAAATTTGTAAAATCATGAATCTTGGAAATTGCTCAATTCAATGAGTAAAAACTGGTTTATATTTAATAAAGTTAAAAAAACATTAAAATGTATAAAAACTTCAAATACTAAAAGTAAATTGAAAATTGGTAAGTTACGATATGTAAAAAGATTTCTTCATTTCAGTGGATGTGTAAGATAGGAATTGTATTAATTTAAAATGATTAAATGTATTAATTGATAATATAAAAAATATAAAATAAATATAATCACTTGTATTAATCCTAATTCAATATCATACAAAAATTTAGTTTAAAAATAAATTTTCATCAACTATTTGTATAAATCTCACTAATTGAAATAAAATATATAATTTGTTTTATGCTCATATATGAAAATATATACATATTTTTATATTACTTTAAAAAAAATCATACCACAATATAGTATTTCATTATGGAAATTGGGCTTAATTTTAGCAGCACTACTTGCAATTTAAAGATGGTACTTCCAGTTATACTGAAGCCCATATATATGGGCTTACATTTATCCCTTTGGGCTTTAGCTGTGAATCCTTTGATTACAAACCTATAACAATTTGTGAAATCATGAATCTTGGAAATTGTTTAATTCAATGAATAAAAAACTGGTTCAGATTTAATAAAGTTAAAAAAATTAAAATGTATAAAAACTTCAAATACTTGAAATAAATTGAAAATTGATAAGTTAAGATATGTAAAAAGATTTCTTCATTGCAGTTGAGGTGACGTGTAGGGTAGGAATCATATTAATTTAAAATGATCAAATGTATTCATTGATAATCTGAAAAAGATAAAATAAATATAATTACTTATATTAATCTAAATTCAATATCATACAAAACTTAATTTAAAAATAAAATTTTATTAACTATTTGTATAAATCTCAATAATTGAAATAAAATATATAATTTATTTTATGCTCATATATGAAAATATATACATGTTTTTATAGTATTTCTTAAAAAATCATTCACTTATAAATATTTTATCAATTTATGCAATAATTTAATTTTATGATTACTTTGTATACATAAATAATTTAAATTATAATTTAAATGTAAGTCATTTTATAATTTAATAATATATTTTTTTTTACTCTACAACATACCTAAAAAATAAATAAATATAAATGTATATATTGAATAGAAATATAGAATAAGATATGATTAATATAATAAGTCAAGATAAACTACAAATCAAATCTACTTGCTCCTACGATTTTTAGGCCAAAATACTAATCAATAAGCTTTGTGGATGAAATTAATGTTGGTTTTTATGTAAATTTGACTTTTGCCTTACAAAGTTTCATGTCTTTCATGCCAAAATACTAATCAATAAGTTTTGTGGGTGAGGTTAGAGGTAATAAATGGATTAATCCAATCTGAGCCAATGTAAGGTCATGATAAATATTATTGAAGAAGGCATGACTAAGGTGCTATTATTAATCAATGAAGTGACCACAGTGGCTTAAGCAATTAATAATTACCTAGTTTGGTTAAAAGCTTTGATTATATTTTGCATAAAGGTAAGATTTTCCATCATTTTAAGTTCTTGATTTACAGTCATAGATATATATATATTGCTTGATTTTCATACTTTTTCATAATCCATTTTAGGTATCTTAGTTAAGAGAAACTAGTAAGAAACTGTCAAAGATGGATAGGAATAATAATGATAAGTTCAAAAAATTAAAGAATTTACAACTTATTGATCCTTAGCAATTCCTTGAAAGGGGCAAATTTCAACCTTTCCAAGAGCTTCAATCTATTGCAAATAGGATGGAAAGATCATATATCATACTATCGCATATAAGATGAAGATCATAGGATAAAAATATAACATTAACCTATCTAAGAAGTTCATTTTACAACTTTCAAACATAAAGAAGCTAAATGTTTATTGCATGGAGATTTATATCAAGTCTTCCTTCTTTTGCATACATTACAAAAATGGTAAGTATTTGCCCTATGTTATTAAGGATATAGGATTAGGGTCCTTCTACGATTTCCTAAATTTATACTTCATTTAGTGCATGGGGAACTTGCTTGAGAAATGCTATAAGTAGATTGATAGAACCATGTCAATGGACATAAGGCAAGAATGCTTCATGGCATTATACTATAAGAGGTATACAGCTATAAGAAATAAGTACTTCATTTTTTTGTTATATTTTATAGAACATTATTTTATTTTGATAATAAACAGTGTTGTAGGCACTACTAGATGCTCACTATCATCTATCCTTAAAGAAAAATGGAGTATTAACTTAACCCTAGTAATTGATAAGGCTCTAAAGATATATTATATGATGGGTAATGCCAAAAAGTCAAGTAATGTCACATGTGTCAAAATGATAGTAACGTTATTATGCATATTTGAGTACCTAGTATAGTAATCAATTATCTTTACAAGAAATTGACACTTTTTTTAGTTCGTTTGTTACAGTGTCCCATATAAAAAGGTAATATTAAGTGTGCATACTTTATAATGAAATGCATAAGTGAAATGATTAAGCACGTAAAGACAGATAAAAACTTTGAAAAGATAATTCATTTGAATTTTAGTTTGGTAGATACTTATAAAGAATATGTAACTCTATTTTTATTGAGTTTTGTATATAAATATATAGTTCTTTAAAGATGACACAACCCGTGTAATGAAGAAGAAATGGAAAGCTTGAAAAAGAATCATTATTATAAAATTGTAATTTTATGTTAGTGGATAATTTAGTAAAAGACAAAATTGATGTCTATATTGATGTTGTAACATTTTATAAATTATTAAGATTAATAAAATAATAGTTAGTAAATACAACTGACATCTATTTTGACATGATGATATTTTTTTAATTCTTGAGAAATTTTAGACAACTATTTTTTACTTAACCAACGTCATGTTAATTTTAGAATTAACTAATGTTTATTTAGATGCAATAACATTTTCAAAATTATCAAAAAATCAAAAACTTAAAATGATAATTTTTTACTTACTTAATGTCATAATATATAACATTTGAAGGTTGCTTAAAAAATAAAAAACTATAAAACATCAATTTTAGAATTATACGATATCTATTTGAATGTGGTAATATTTTTAAATTATTAGAAAACTTAAAACATTAATTTTTATTTAACTAATATCATAATGTATGGTATTTAGAGGTTGTTGAAAAAGTAAGAAAATTTTAAATATCAATTTTAAAATTAATTGATATTTATTTAGATACCGTGACATTTTTTAAAATTATTAGGAAACTTAAGACGTTGATTTTTTACTTAATGACATTAAAATGTATAGCATTTAAAGGGGATTAAGAAAACAAGAAAATTTAATATATTAGTTTTGGAATTGATTAACATCTATTGGGATATAGTAATATTTTTGAAATTATAAGAAAAACTTAAGATATTACTTTTACAATTAACCAATATTTAAAAGTATTATTGAAATCTAGTAAAAACTCTAGATATGGTAACATTTTTACACTATAAATAAGTATGTCTTATTTTTTTTCTTACTATCACTGTCACTTTATCTCTTATTTGTTTTTAAGCTTCATCTTCATGTAACTTCCTTATAGAACCCTAGATGTCCCTCTTTCCTCTATCATATGTTGATAAGATACCTATATTCTTTCAATTAATACTAGGCATAAAGCAAATGCCTTAATATTCTAAATCACTAATTCAAATCATAAGATGTGTCTTTCTTACTTCTATTTCTCATATCTCCTCCTTTTTTTTCATTTTTTTAAGTATATTTTTTTAAATTTTTATTTGTATTTCCTTTGTACAATTTATAAGGTTGTATCCTAGTGTTAGATGTTTATTGTGTATTTAATAAAATGTTATAACGAAGACAAAAATTAGCCAAACAACGATTACATATGGAGAAAAAATTGAAAATATCTTTGAAAATGGCCTTTTTCTACAATTTTAGGGAAAGCAAAAGATTTTAGCCTTTTGCAAATGGATAAATTTTTTAAAAATTATACAAAATTGATATAAAATTTGCCCTAAGTAAACAACTAAGCGCAAAATAATGACATTTAAAAATTTTAACTAAAAATATATATTTTTTAACAGAATGTTAAGTTTAGTCAATTTTAAGCATAAATATTTTTGTGGGAAGCCAAAAATTGATGTTAAAAAATATTACACAAAATAAAAGAGAAGATATCAATTTTTAGTAAAAAATTAATATGGTAACTATTTTTCATGTTAGTTATATGAATATACAATGACACTCGATAAAATGTGTGTCAAGTATCGATTGAAAATCAACATGTAAGTTATGAATTACCTAAGGTTAATTAGTTATTTTATAGTAATAAATGTTCTACATGTCTTGAAAGAGAGACTAACATTAGCTTGAGGGGCTACTAAGTGTATATATGTTCCATCTTTATAAAACTTAGTAGGATTACTTATTTATAAATGTTTGATCTTTTTAAAACTTAGTAGGATTACTTGTAAATGTATATATGTTTCATTTTTGTATAATTTATTAATATTGTTTACAAGTATTGTTATGTATTTTATTCAATTTATAATGTGGTTCTTTTTTAATCAACAAATGTGTCTTCCTCACTATTAATAGAGCAAGTTTTGGTTGTTGGTTTTTGGCTTTCAGGGAATAACACTAGTAATTGTTAATAATAATAATAATAATAATAATAATAATAATAATAATAATAATAATAATAATAAGAGAAATAACATCAATTGTTTACTAAAAATCAATGCCAATACATTACAATCTCGATTTTTCAAATTTAATCAACATGAAAGATTCAAATTTAGAAATTAGTTGTTAATAAATCGATATGTTATATTTGATCATTAAATATTTTAAAATAATATTAGATGTCGATTTTAGTATATGACTAACATGAAAGATTTAAAGGACATCATTTTGTTTTTTACTAAACTTGTGAAAATAAAGGCAAGAGTTGAAATCAAAGGCAAGCCTTACCCAATGCTAAAGTGTAAAATATAGAGTGAGAGCATCTTTCTTGTAAAATTAGTAATGTTTTACAAAGAAATTCACATAAAAGATCATCAGAATTTAAGTTCAACCAATAGCTTAACTTTACTTGTTGACATCTTCTTCTTAACATTAAAGTGCATACACATGCCTTTTTTTTTTAAATATAAGAAAGAACATCTGGCTATTGTGATTGTGTAGATTTTATGTTTTTTATTTATTTTTTAGGATTTTGGTGGTATGAATGTTGATATACTCTATACGAAATAGATGCTTGTACATTCTTCGCAAGTTATGTGCTTTATTTTCAAACTATAAGTTATTTACTAAAAATAGTAATTTGAAAAGCAGTAAACTTTATTGTATGCTAGATATCATGCTAAAAGGATATAAGTTAAAGATCTTGTTAATGATATTAAAAAAATTAAAAGTAATTGAATTCCTATTTCTCATACTCATATTTTATGTATAATTAGAAGTATCTTCTTAATTATTAATTTTTAATACTTGTTTAAAATTTTCAATCTTCTAATAACATAAAAGTATTACATTTTATGTTCTAACTCTTCTAGTAACCACATAAGTTAAGTCATAAGTTTCTCTCTAATAAAAATATGTAATATTATTATTACAATTGCAACATCAGTTGCGATTTGTTTTGCTCTTTGTTGGTTATAGTGGATTTCATAAATGGTTCTCTTAATGGCCATATAATAGGATGACAATAAAACTTCTTTCCTTGATTTTTTAGAGATATCACTGTTAGTTTTTGCAATATTTATATATTATTCATTGCTTCAATTTTTTAACCTAATTAAATATATAAAATTATTGTTATTGAAATTTTCTTGTATTATGGCACTATTTTTTACCTTACAGACATTAAGATAGGACTTAAATATTTTATTGTGTGTATAATAATGTGGATGGATATTGTTCCTAATTAGGTTTAGGTAAATACCACTCTAGGTGTAGTGAGAAATTAAATTAAACATTAGACACTAATTAATTAAATCAACTGAAGTATTATATTGATTGTCAAATAAGCAAGGAAGTTAGTTTTCAATGGAAATTAATTAATCATCATCTTAAATAAATAATAATGATGATTGTTAAGTCAAGAACTGATGTTGAATATCAATATTTAATATTTTCTAGGTATTTAACATGGTAATTTTTTTTATAATGAAATTGTCACTATTATAATTTTTCACGTCTATTAAGAATTTAATCTCAAATATTCAAACATACAATGTTATTTTTATATATATTCGATTCATAACTAATGTTTAACTTATTAAATAATTGATATTGTATTACATTGTTGTAGTAGTGATAATTAATACTGGTTACTCATATTTTCTCTTTTTGTTGGGAAAAAAATTATTGTGAATTTTGAGGTAAGTATATAAACATGCGACTCCATTTACTAGTAGAGACCGAAGGAATAACGAGATTTTGGAAAAATAAATTCTCAAATCAACTTATTAAAAATAGGGCTGGAAAGAATGATGTAATTTTATTCTTTTTAACTTTTGTTGCAAGCCAAATTTCTTCTGACTCAATATACATACATATAATCTTTCATTAATTTAAAAAGAAAATAAAAAATAAAACTGGGCCTCTCCCAAGAAAGTGGAATATCAGATACTACATCATGATAAGAATTAAACAAAAAATGTACTACTTTTTAAGTTTTAAAGATTAAAGATATAAATAGTAGTTATAAGTGAATAACCATAGAATAAAAAATGTCCATTAGGTAAATAGCTTTGGGTTTTGACCTCTTCAAAACTCTTGGCTATGACTTATGATTCTATGCAGGAGTAACAAGATTAACCTTAAAAGACATATAACATATCATTTATTTAAGGGATGCTCCAAACAATGTCACATATATTAAATATGATGTTGTTGCAAGCACCAGCATCTTTTTTTAATTTCATAACTTAACCTAAATAGTGTTTATAATTAAGAAGGACAAGAAGGAGGTATGGATAAGGAATTAAGATCTTCATATCCGTTCTCATTCCAAAATGTTCTCCTCTTTCCCATCTTTATACCTACATAGATAGAATTTTTAATACTTATCCTATCCAGTCAAATATTCAAATCTCCATACCTGCCTTCAATCCTTATTTTATTTAAATAATATATGGTTATGTATACATATCCTATTATAATTTTTTAATAAAAATTAAAAGTATTTAATTATTTTTATTTTATTTATTTAATTATAATTTATTTATATCTTATTATATTTATCATATTTATATATATCTTATCATTTTTAATAAAAAATACTTACTTAAAAATTCTAATAATACTAATAAAATAAAAAATAATATGAATTCTTTTGTTAATTTTTGTCTTTAAAAAATTTTTATACATAGTTTTATTTTTTTCTTTTTATTATATGTAATTGAATTTGTAGATAAATAGATATTATTACGAGGATGAGAGGGTATTATAGTTCCCGTACCTATAACTTAATATAATAAAATTCCTACAAATATTCTTTTAAACTACCTATATCTATTTTCAAGATTTTATACCCATATAATGAGTAAAATTGAGATTATTTATTGGGTATGGTCAAATTGACATTCCTATTTATAATGAATGCAGTTTGAAAAAATATTAAAAAATATTGTACCATGACCAGTAATTATTATTCTTGATCAAATAACACTTATTTTATAGTAACATAAGTTGATTACCGAAGGCTTTTAGTTTAAGGGCACTTGATGTCCTTTAAAAGTTATGTACCTTTCATTACATTAAGGGTTCAATCCCTAAATCTTTATATAAAGAATTTTAAACTTCATTTCATGAATAGATAATAACTAATTAATAGCACTAGTAATTATTATTCTTGATCAAATAATACTTATTTTATAATAACATGAGTAGATTGTCAAAGGCTTTTAGTTCAAGTGGCACTTGATGTCCTTTGAAAGTTATGGCTTTTGTTGCATTAAGGGTTCAATTCCTAATTATCATATGTGTGCGTCTATATGTTTAATCACTTCTACAATCACAAAAAAAAAAAAAGAGTTGATTAATCTAGCAAATGCACACAAAAATATAAATCCTTACTTCTAGCAAATGCACACATACTTAAGTTACAAATCCTTAGTTATAACAAGATGCATTCAACCTTCTCCAAATATTTTTATTCATTACCATCACAGGAAGGAATCAGACCAATGTGCAGTATAAATAAATATCAAAGATTTAGGGTTGCCACATCCCTAAACTTTAGCTAATTTATTTGATGTTTGTATGCAAGTGTCAGACTCTTTGTTATCTTTATAACGATGCAACGTATATGAATGAAACTGGGATTATTGATTGGATGGTTAGATGGTAACACAGACACTGAATTTGCTCATATTCTGTTTTGGTTTTGTTCACTCAGTTAAATTTTATTCTCCTAAAATGGATGTTTAGGTAAATATTTTGTGCCATATTCAGTGGGATTCTCCTCGAACTACTTCAAGAAGAATTTTAAGCTGATTTAAGGAATGAAGACTAAATTTGTGTGGTTGAAGAAATTTTCTTTTAAATGCTTGGCAGATCTGAAGTATCTTCAGCTTATTTATGATTACAGTTTTACTTTAGGAATCTAATTTTTATTTATGTTGCCTATTCTGTTATGCTACTGTGTACTCAGTACTCCTGGTAAATGTAACCTAGATATTTTCTGCCTTAATAATTGAAATGATGTTGTTATTCTTAAACAAAAAGAAAAAAAGAAAAACTTTGCCAAAATTGTAATGAGTTATTTTATGCACGTAAGAAATAAATTTTAATAGGAAGTTAAATATCCTAAGATATATGTTCCTCATGACTAATAATTGAAAGTAAGTTTTCATGAGAAATTCTTCTCACTTAAAAAGAGATAGTTTAGCAATTTTCTTACTTTGTGAGAATTAGTAGAACTTATCAAGAGTGCTTATTTCCTTTTTTCTACCAATTAATAACCACCTAGATAATTTATCCATTTTCTACATCTTGAGAAGTTGCACTATTTGTATATAACTATTTACCAATCAAGTAACCTTTTAGTTGTATTTTCTCTATCTTTTATTATTTGATGGAATTTTTTATTACTTTTTATTTGTTGTTTTAAAAATTCAATAAAATATTTTTTATTTTATCATTTTTTTACTAATAAATAATTCATTATTTTACACATTCATCTTAAAATGTTATAACAAATTTGTTTCATCATATTTTCTTTTTATTTTTTACTATCTTGAATTTTGTACATAAAAAAAAAATTAAATAAATTTTTATTTTTGAATTATAAAGAGTCATTTTAAAAAATTAATAAAAATAAATACATTAAACTATTTTCTAATCTCCGTAAAAATAATTAGATGGGCAGATAATAAGAGTAATAATTTTACTATGACTCTGATGCGTCCTCTTATGGATGTTCCTTTTGACTTGGAGTACGCATACATTTGAAGTGATGACATGGTACAGATTTATTTTATATTGTGCTAATAGTTTATATTTAATAAGAAGTAGAAGCAACAAGAATTAAACTCTTAACTTTTCAATTTAAGAGGTTTTTGATATTATATCAAACATCAATTATTTCTAAATCCTTAAATTGTCAAAAGAAACTAAACCCTATAATGATCTTATTGCAATTAATCCTAGGACATTCCCCATAACTAAAGACATTGTTAGCAGCGGGATGCAGATCCCATGACCTTAAAAAAAATCCTTAAAAAATGAAAAACACCTTTCTTTTTTAAATGTTGGTGATAAGACAGTTCGGGTCGAGAATCAAGAATTTTTAGCACACAAACACATTTAACTTTTGAAAAAAAAATGTTTAATCCTATCATAATATTAAGATTTGAACTTATACTTTGGCCAAAAACTAAAATGTTTTGATAATAACTGTTAAAATTTCAGAGATAATATTTTTACTTATCAATATATGAAAGATAATAGTCGTAAAATTATGTTAGATTTAGAAATATTTTCTTTTAATTTCTAAGAACTCTTTCTTCCTAGATATAAAAAATTTACACCCCTGCATATAGTACAAAATTTATAAAATAAAATAAGAGTTTAAATTTAATGTAATTTTTTTTATATTATCACAAATAAAAAATATAATATACCATTAAAAATATTAATAATTAAAATTTTCTATTGATAATAAGAAAAATTTTAATAATTTTTTAATATTGTAATAATACATAAATAAGTGATAGTATAAAACCTTTTTATACTAACATAAGATCAAATTTAAACCCATAAAATATCATTATAACTTATATAAATTTCCTAAGAACTATTTCATAAAAATTGAAAAAAATAGTTGAAATCATATGTAAGCCTGCAACTTCTGTTTTAAAAGGTTACAATGTGTGTGTCGATATATATATATATATATATATATATGTATATATATATATATGTATATATATATATATGGTATATATGTATATATGTATATATGTATGTATGTATAAGCCATATAAACAATCATTACACTACTAATTTGTTAAACGAGATCGCTTCAAATTGAGTAAAATATAAGATATACTTTAGCAATATTAGGAGTCTCAGGATAATTGTGGCATAGGGAAGCTAAAATTTTCTTTATTTTCAACTATAAAATAAAAAGGAATCAAAGATTCACACCTGATGATTTCTCAAATTGGCTTTAAAATTATAAGTTTCTAACCAAACCTTACCAGCCTAAGAAATGAAAAGTTTTTCCAATGCAGTGGAACACAAGGAAAATGGAAAAATATAGACGGCAACTTGGAATGTAAAGAGAATATAACTTATAATTAGTGTTGAAAGTCAAGGAGGAGGTTTGAGCAACCGTACTTGTTAACAAGTGATTTACAAAGAAAGCAGTGGAATTACATTTCCCACCTACTCTTTATTCCTTGCCATGCTCCCCTAACTCGTTGCTTTTCTTTGGCCACTTTGCCCCGCAGGAATGATTTTTCTCACCCCATTTGACTTTTGATTAGCGGAAGGTTTGCGACAGATTTAAGAGTTCACATATATTCCCACCCCCTCTCAACTACAAGCAATATGAAAGAATGCTTATTATTTCAAAATTTTTGCATAACAGGTTATGATTCTTTTATAATTTTTTCATGCAATAAATATATAAAAATATAATTTATTGATTAAATCCGTAACGCAATGTTTTAGAAAATTTGCTTTACAAAAGTGTTATGGAAAATATACATGTCCAAGCAGAAAAGTATGAAGTACAATTAAAATAATAATAGAAGCACAATAAAACACACGTAAATTAACATGAAAACTTTAAACTTTAGGGAAAAAAAACATTATAGATGAAAAAAGATTTACTATAAATATTTTATATGCCACATAATCTTATAAACACTCATAACAAATTTTTTTTTACCTTAAATCCTTACTCAATACAATATTTTATATTTCAAATATTAAATTGGCAAATTAACGCAAACAATCCTACTCAAATAGAAAAATGTTACTTGAATAAAAAGTATATAATTGTAATAACTAACATTAATTAATAATAATTTCAATTTAAGTCAAATAGAACATTTATAACTTTTGAAAAATTTACAAAATTTATAAATTTCTTCATAAAAGATTGAAAGTCTAAAGCAAAATGCATAATCATCTTTTCTTTTCCTCCAATAAAACTTGTAGTGAGACTTGATTCACAAAATTCTTCTCACATTTTCAAGAATGGTTTAAAAGAAATGTGAAATTTTTATATTTATTTTGAATTTTTTAAAAATGTTCTTAAGAATGTTATTAGTCCAATCTTACCTATAGGGAGGTAACTATCTTATATTCTCATATATGAGAATATTTTATTAATATAAATAAATTATTTATCCAATTTTCTATTAAAGCATTTCTATCATTAACATCTCATTTCATTATTACTTATTATTATTGACCACCATTAGCTATCATTTATTACCATTAACCACTATTAATTACCATCTACCATTAATGACCATTACCTATCACTACTCACTACCAATGACCACTACCCATCCATTATCAACCATCACTTATTACTAATGATAACTATTCACCCACCCTATCACTAATATTATCATTTACCATGACCTATTGTTAGTACCCACCACCTGCCACCTATAATTTATGACTAGTATTTCTTATCATTTATTGTCAGTGACCCAAATTAGTTATTATTCATTATTGGTGACTAACATTACCATTACTTATTACTAATGACTATAATTTATTATCATTTATCCTCATGATCACTATCGATTACTACCTATTTTCGATGACTATTACTAGCCATCACCTACCATCAATGACTATTGTCTAATACTACTATCATACCTATTATTTAACCATTTATCGATGGTGACTATCATCAGCCACCACCCACCATTGTTAATCACTCAATTTTTAAAAAAGAATATTTTTAATAATCTAATAATATGCTTAAAAATATTTAAAATAAATGAATGAATTGAATGTAATATCATATTTTCAGAATTAAATTCTTAAAAATCACATTTTCAAAAATATTAAGATTCCTTTGAATTTTACTTCCATGAACCAAACATTACCTATATACTAGGAAGTAAAAAGCTAAAGCAATTCAACAAAAGATGAGGAATTCTTCCTTATCGATGGGTATATAATTGTATGCCCCTATGTTTAAAAATTAAGATAAATTCAAGGAGGGTTAGTTAAAAAAATTAATTACTATATTATTTTTTATAACAATAAAGTGATAATTTTTTAGTAGTAATGAGCACGCAGTTTATATGCTTATTGGGCAAGTAAGAATTTTCAAAAGGGACTCCCATTGTCTTACAACTAAATTTTTCTTGTTATTAATTGCATTAGTTTATATTCAATTTATCCAAAAATAAAAGAAAGGAAAAAAATAAGAGAATTAATATTTCATTAAAAAAAGGGCTCCATACCATATATTCTTTTAGGATGTACATGCCATGACAAAGTTTTAGTATTAGCTTGTTATATATCCTACTACCAACAATAATTAATTAGTTAATTAATCTCCT